>JAUBNQ010000009.1:11303411-11317876 GCA_032353495.1 Ctenopoma kingsleyae
AAGTCAAAACGTGATGATGAACACAAGCAGCACAAACCAAAACCAAGTCTTATTCAAGATTTCTTTTAAAAACAAAAAAGGACTCATCCATAAATTTACATTATAGTAAATAGCCCAGGGAATGCTCATTTTTACCTTGCTCTAAAGTCATTTTTCACTGAGCTCTGTGTAAAATTCAACTTTGGTAACTACTTTCTAGCACTGAAAATAGCCGTAGCCTGTTGGAGCTGGCATATATATCTTCTACAAAGAATAAATGCTGAATCTTCCAGTACATTACAGCTGAAGAGAAGCTATGTAGTGAGCCCAAATTGAAATGGCAGCAGATAAGTCACTGAGGAAATGGAGTTTAATGCTGGCTGATGTGATAGAATAGACTGTGGCTACATTTGAGGGAGCAGCGGACTACGGTTGTGGATTGTTGCAGCAGCAGATGATGAGGAAGAGATGGCGCAAGGAAGAGAGGAGATAGAGAGCGGTGAAACTGAACAATAGAGCATGCCACTAAAAATGTCATTGTCACACGTGTTTGCTTGTGGATAGATACAGCATGTGTGGCAAAGCAAGGGCTTAAAAGGGGTTCAGATGAATGAAATGAAGTGTGTGTCAGACATAATCTAAACCATGCTGCCTCCACTGCTTTTTATGCAGTTATCGGTTGCATGGATTTTGCAGTGCTACAATATGTGCGCCTTTTTGGCTATTAATATTCCTTGTGGCTGTACATACATCTATGCATTCAGCTCAAGTGCCCCTTGTTTCTTTGAGAAATGTGAAATTATTTATGGAAATTGTGTCTATAAAAAGATGGATTTTGACTCACTATGATGAGCAATTTCTTTCTCCTATAATAACAAGCCTCCAATAATTGTGTCTGTTTGTGCATTTTACATCACTTTAATTGCTTGAGAACAACAAAAGTTATCCCAAACTTCTGCTTTTCATCAATCTCCCTTGCAGCCCATTTGCATGCAAGCATGAGACCAGCATGAAGTCAGCTTTTAGTTAAAACTGAGCAATTAGCTGACCTCAAAGCCATCTGATTGATTTTCACATAACGAATGAGTAAACAAAACAATTAAATACAGAACGTGCAAACAAGGAATGCAAAGCAATCATTTGAAAATATCCACATATCGCACACAAAAATGCATGAATACTTCTATCCAACTTTTACCCTCATTAGAGGGTAAATCTAATCTCCTACTGGTCATTAGATGGCAACACATTACAAAGCATAACAATGAGACACTAAGCATTCTCCACTAACCATTCATTAGAAGTCAACACGTGTAAAGGAAATTAAACAGGAAGCATTTGTCCATCAAGCTTCTCAGAAAGGGCACTGGAACCCGCCGCTCCCTTCACGCCTGTCCAGCTGCTCTTAAAAGCAGCCAGCAGCCTTTTCTGTCAGGAGCAGGAGACTCACCCATAAACACAGACATTCCCCCACAGCGTGCCTTGCATGCTAAAAAGGGCCTCTTACCCGTCTGGAAGGAGTGCTGGTGTCTATCTTCAGCTGGGTGGCTATGAGGACAGACATGGTGAAAAATGCCACTTGCCTTTCCCTCTCGCAGCGCTCACACTTTTGCACTGTGAAGTTGTGGCTGCTGGAGATATGTGAGAAGTTCTCCGCTCCTCCTGTTCTCCCTCCTCACCCTCCCTCCACTACAGCTATGGGAGAGGATGACCCAGGGGTCCAGAAGCGCGATCAAAACGTCTCCCTCTTTCCTCACAGGGTGAATCAATCACACAGACGCTGGTATCGCCTCCACATGGGGGGGTGACAGGGTGAGACACAAGGGAAGCGAGGGAGGGGGGTCATCTCTTCCACTTAGACTGCTCCAAATGCCACTTATCTCTCCCGTCCTTTCTCCCTCTCTGGCTTGCTCACTCCCTCTCTCGCAAACACTTAAACTCTCTCGACAAGACTTTTCTCAGCAAAGGTGGATAGTTCAATAGAGTTAATAAATTAGACTCACACACATACCGTGTATGTAAACAATGGACACAAACTGTTTCTCAGCACATCAGTTGCTTGCTAGGCAATTTTCCCTTTGAGTATGTGTGTACTGTAAGTAGGTGTGTGTTTTTTCCAATCTGAGTGTGTGCACATATTACCAAGAAATTGATCAATTCAGTCGGGTTTGCAGCTGGGTTGTGATTAAGCGCAAGTAATATTTATCCTGCCTGTCCCCTGCATCATAAAACACAACCCTTCCAACCCAACACGCACGCACACACACACACACACACACACACACACACACACACACACACCTATCAAGCCATGCTTACAGGACAGAAAACTGGCACAAGATACACTGCTTTATTTATATAGTGTTTGTGCCCTGTGTATTGAATCCCAGGATTGAGACTGAGTAAGTGTATTTAACCAGGCCACAGCAGAGGGAATGGAATGGGTTACAAAAAACTAGGAGTAGTGACATTTCTACGTGAAAAGATGCTATCATTTTGTACTGTACAACAGTGTCCCCACTGTGTTTTACACTTCAAAGTTTGGAAGGTGGAATCTAACATTCATGAGCAAAATGCACACAATTTTAACATGACCTATGGCCGAATTATTCATTAGAAAACTAAATAAATTAAAGTTGAGATGCCAAAGTTCTTATTTCAGAGACTACAGAATATTTTATAGCCTGTGTCAGCAGCTAGTTTGAGATTTCGTGGCGCTTCATAAGTACTTATATTTAAAGTCAACTAAACTTGTTTACAACTGTGACTCATGGACCTGTTTAAAGCAAGAATCTTCCTCTAACTCACATTTTATATGTTTGATTTGCACATGGGTAACAAACCGACAGTGAAAGCAGCAGGTGATAAAGAGCTACACTGTGTTAAAGGTAGGCAGTACAAACACAGAAAATACAGTAAGATGATAAAACAAACTCTAATTAAAAGACACAAGAACCAAAGAGCACAGCTGTACAAGTTTTTCCATGGCAATTAGACCAACATGTAAAGTCAATATTCTAGATTGAAGATGTAGATGAACAAAAGTTCATATTTCCACGCACACCACAAGAGGTTTTATTCGAGAGAATAATTGCTCTGCCGACTGTACCAGGGAATAATAAAGTCATTTGAGTTAATGCAAGACACGCTGGTTGTAGTTATTGCCACTGCTGTTAACAAGCTGATTGTGTGCCATGACATTTCCCCAGGGTCCCTTAAACAAGCCCCTGATTGGTTATCTTCCACATTCATTTTTGTCACATTTACAGCCATGACATACACTCCTGTGATTATGAACATTGCCAGCTCACAGTAAGTCACTGTAATTGCAATTAGTGTAAAAGGTCAGTGCCGTTAGTGCTGTTGAGCACAGAGGTGATGTGATGTTTTATCATACTGACGTAATATTAACAATGCACTGCTTGGGTTTTTAACTTATTAACTTTTACTCCACAGCACTACTGTACACTCAATTACTTACTTCTTGCCATCTGTCACCTCCTGCTGATTTGGCAGAATGTGAGCTGCCATTAAAGAATTTTTAGAGTTAATGTCAAAACAAAAACATCAATAAAGTCTCTGATCAATGGCACAGAGAAATTCAAGAAGACATATTAGTTTATATCAGAACTTAAAAATACCAAGGACATTGTGCGTCTTGGTCTTATTTAATCCCACATATCAGCATGTTTAGGGGAAATGCCTAAAGCATATGGCTAAATCAACAGAGAGAGCTAGATTTATTATTCAATACTCCAGAAAATAAAGAGTTTAGGTTTTGGCTTATCTAAGAGTCTCTCTCGCTGCTGACTTAAACTGATAAATCTTAAATCTTCATCTTAAAACGATCAAGTATGATTTATGAGGCTAAACTAAAGAACTAGATGTAGACTGCGAGGAGAAATCATCCCTAACAGCATGTTCCTGTTGCTTTTTTTCTTTTCTTTCACAACCTGCATCACGTATCCTAATGAAGCCATATATGACTATGTGCATATCTGTGAAGACGTGCATTATTGTTTCAGTGTGTGTGTGTGCTTCTGAATAAATGCCTGAAAGTATAACTTAAACTCACTTCACACTTTTGTGTCCCATGATGCTGACAAATCTTTACAGTATGTCCTTGGCCCAGCTCTGATCTTGACCTTCAGCCAGACCACACTACCTATCCTACCTAATCGTTTCAAATGCCCCAAGCACTCCTCCTCGTAGATCCCAATGATTCATACCCCTGTACTTAAAATGCTTCTCCTGCTTCTCTTTGAGCTCAGTGAAAGGTACTGGTGCAAAGATATGAATAGAGAACACAAACTCTGTTTGTCAAAATAGGAATGACTCCAGGAGTATGTGCATATTAGGCAACGATGTGTCTTTATCAGCGAGATGCAAGTGAGTTCACAGCAGACAGATTTCCATCAGGTCATCTGTTACAGGTGACAGGTAGAGATGAAGGTGCGCCCCAGGTAGCAATGCACGAACATAATTGGGTCCAGGATGAAGAGCTTTAGGTGTTTGAGGGTGGCCAGTAGCTGCACGATCTGGACAGCTTCGATAAACATGACTCTCATCTACAGCAAACCTTCCCCAGATAGCTAAACCACGGCACAGCAGTTAGCAGTGACAAATGATACTGCTGAATGGTGCTGTCCCCTGCTGCTAGGCGTTCCCAGTTGTTTCTCTGTCTCAGAATTTCATTTCATTGAACAATGTGCTATTGTTCGTCACTGCATTATCACTCTCAATAAGGTCATTGAATAAAATAAACAGATGGGATCAAAATGTGTGCGTACGATGTGTGGGTGTGTGCATGTGCACATCAGGAAAGTGAAAGTCATTTTGTAATGGCTAATAGTGGCTGTGGGCAGCAATACAAACATTTTAAACAGGCAATTCAAAGTGCAATGGTTCAATGCAGAAATACAGACAGCTCACTAGATGAATACAGAACGCTTTTGAAAGGCATTTCATCCGTACATATTCCTGCTGCATACAAATCATTTCGGTGAAAGTTTGTGTGTATGATTCTACTCAGGGGAACCTTAACATTCTGCTCAGGGTGCCAGTAAATTCTTGACACACACTTTCAAACAGCTTTGATACAGGTTCACTTAAAACTAACGTGAGCAAACAGGCTAAAGTTATGATCATTTTCTCTATCAACACATAAAATATATTTGAGTAACAACATGCAACATGACCTCTGAGACAAATTTATAACAACATTTTACAAACGCTGTGCAGCTGAACATTTACTGCAACTTGAATGTGTTTGCTGAGAGGGGAACAATAACCATTCGTATCTTAGAAACAGAAAGCACTGTCAGCTGACCCACTGCGTCTCAGTAAATGCAAATGATGGAAGTCTAGACTCACGAGAAAGGTACCGGCCTTGAAAACATCAGGCACCAGGCGATGCCAGAGGCAGCCAGCACAACAGATGAGACGAAACACAGAGAGGAAGTATGAAGTGTATTTTCTGCTCTGTGTTGGAGGAGGTACGAGTGAAAGCCAATGTTTGAATCAGGATCTCGTCTAGATATGATTAAATGATGCTCAGTAACCTTTTCCATCCAATTTAAATGGATTTAAAATTTTCAATGTAAAATGTACTTTGACTTCTGAGTTAAAGTAATAAATGATAAGACTGTGTGGATGTACAACAATAGGTGCGGTTTCCTAAAATAACACAAGACACTAGAAACTGCAAACACGCAGGCTCACGTGACAGCCTAGTTTCTACTGAGCACTTTTGAATCTTTTGGATTTGTGTATCCTTTTGGGCGATGTTTCATTTTGAAAGCAGTCATGGACATAATCTCCACTGAACACATCAAAAAAACTTCACCACGGCAGCAGAGGCAAAAGCAGCTTACAGAGTGACAGCAAACACTGCAAAAGGCCTGATACATTCTGGTTCTAAACAACTGTAATTAACACCCTGATCCAGATGCAGAATATGTGCATTAAACATGCCACTGTATGTTCCAGTAGTGGTGGTAAATTATTATGTTCTTTTTAGACTAACACCCACCATTACAACATAATCTTTCCCATATAAAAAACGTAAGTGTAACATTAAAACTGAAATGTCCTTACTGAAATGATAGTTACAAGTTATATCTAATAACATAATGACATTAAAAGCTTGAAACACCATAATTGCTGTGACTAATGATGTGAGATTTTGACGCTTTTATGTGAAGAGCCGTAGGTTTACTTCTTGCTGTGACTTGTTCAAAGTTAATTTCCTAAGGAAGTGTAATGTCAGTGATTGCTGCAATTATACAACACATCTATTAAAGCAAAAACAAGAGGAGGAAAAAGGGGCAAGAACAGAAGAACAAAGAGAAACTAGCGATTATGAGCGTATCCATGTAGATTCACTTTTTAAGTCGGTGCTCTCTCATTTTCAAGGCAGGATCATAACAACCAAAAAAAACGGGTAATGAGCTTTAGTGAAGACATGTGCATTTTATCCAAATTTGTTCTGTCCTCACAGAAGGGCAGGCAGCTGCAGATATTTGCAGCCAGACTTAATGATTTCTTTTCTATGCAAATTGACCACAGATTATGGTAAAATTGAATAGGCCATGCCTCTGAGTATGTAAAGACTTAAAAATTGGTCATGGAAACATAAGACTTCAGAACTTTTGGTTGAGAGAAAATGCCAAAGACGTAAAGCTTCTGATTGCAGTTGTGAAATTAGTTTGAAAAAAAAAATAAAAAAGACTGGAGGCTTGCAAAACCTAGGTAATGAGAGACAAATCAGACAGCAAGTCAAGGTGCCAACAAATTGTAAAAACATGGCAAAGAAGAGTCATTTTGAATGAGGGCGTGCCTCTGTGCCTCCAGCAGAGGGCGAACTAACTCCAGCATGGGTTAAATGCTGAACACAGTGGATGATCTCAAGACTCAGTCAAAGTCTAACACAGTATTACTGACAGATGGCTGAATCCCCACAGAAAGCAGTCACACATCCACGTTTGATTAGACTACGATCTCAAACAAAGCATGCAGAACTGGAAGATATACAATTTCAATAACTGAGACAATTAATGAGTCAAAAATATTGAACTTACTAAGCACGAACTCTTTGTGGCACTTCAGGTCCCATTCAACTTTCAGAAACATCTATAAATAGCATACTACCGTTTAACTTCTGAAAACATTTTTAGGGGGTGTCATGCCCCCTAGAGGCAGACAGATTTGTCACAATTTAAACATTTCACAGCTCCTCCTCAAAGTAACACATGCAGGGAAACTTGATTCAGCTTATTTTTATCTCCAATTGAAACCCCAATCGATGCATCCCCCCCGTGTAATTCAACTTAACTTTGGATCTTTTATGTGAGTGTTGCTCAGAAATGGCGTTATGAGAGTGCTATTACTGGGACATTACTGAGCAGAAAAGATTTTTTAAAAGATGTTTTTTTTTTTATGCCCACGGGCTGATTTGTGACGTTTTCATACAGTCTGGCAGGTGTACAGTGAAAACGTCAAGTGGGAGCTTTAAAAGAATATGATATCCAGTCTATAACCGGGACAATATGATTTGTTTGCAAGTGGGAAAACTCTGCACAGACTATACCTTTGCTAGCGTGTATCAAGCGATTTGGTGCGTTGAGTTTTCATTTCTAAAAGCAAGTGCAAAACTTTTTTTTCTGAAACTGAATGAAATCTGCAGAAATATTTGTTATACATTAGTGCCACTTATTGTTTCCAGAAACCCCTTAATACAGATGATCCTGAATAAATTAAGTGCCAAATATGATAACGAAGTATCAGCAAATAAACATTCGTGCTTTGAGAGCATTTTAACAGTAAAGCAAAGTCTGAATCTGCTCCGGGCGAAAGTAGCCAAAGTCAGAATCGCCACACACCAATAATTCAATAACACCTAACACGACTCTGATCGTCTTGTTGAGGTGCTGAAGGTGAGTCCACACAGCAAAAGGAAATAAAATCGTCTCCTTGCACATCAATGCAATGCAATTCAAAAGTACTGCAAAACAACGGCAGCTGGAAACGGTGGATTAGAAATCTAAAAGTAAAGAAAAGAAATCATATCTATGAGGGCGAGAGGTGGAAATATCTGATTCAGTATAAATTACCTTGTGTCCCTTGGATGATCCCCTACGGTAGCTTCCTGCACCTGCTGATGAGTTCATGGTCCCAGATAGAAATAATCTGCAATACAAGAATATTCACCTGAAGCAGCGTGGACAATCCACTTTGATCCCCCCCACCCCCCCTCTTGCTCTCTTTCTTTCTCTCTCTCTCTGCCGTGCACCTGCGCATGCACGCACTCTTACAGTCAACCAGAATAATATCTTTTTTTCCTTATTGAAAATATTTGTTCACTGACAATTGCATGCGGTTGAGCTCCAGCTACGCCAGCACTATTTAAACACCACCCACCTGTAGTAATGCTACTTAAAAGTGTCCAGAGGTGAAGCAAAGGTGCTGTACGCGCGTCCTCCCTCCAGTGATCGTCTACTGTTTACGGGCTGTGCAATGTGCGTTTTCTGCACGCACGCTGACAACGAAACAGATGACGAGCAGAAAGTTTCCTCGAGATTACAAGCAACTGTAGTTTCCAACACAGGAGCTGATGCGCGACCAGTTCAGTGGTCCGAATGAGAAAAAACAGGAGAATAAGAGAAGCGAAACAGTCGCTTTATCAGCAGACTGCATATGCGTTTGTGTTCCCAGCAGTGAGGATCCACCGCAATCTTCAAAGTGCCCACGTTGAACTGTGCAGTGTGAATCCACTTAGCTGAACAGGAGCATGTATTGGCCGCATCATCGCCACCTTTTTCCAAATGTTCACGCACCATCTAGTCTGTCAAAACATATTCGGGATGGGTTGTGACAAGTTCAAAGCGCTTTTGTGGTGCATGAGTTCAGACCAGCATTTATAGCTTCTTCTTATCTGGAAGTTTAGACTGTGCTTTTATTACTTGTTTGTGAATTGTTGGTGTATCTGATCGCGTTATGAGCGGACGCACCAGCGTAACCCTGCGCGTCTTTTGCCCCCAGTGAAGTTTCAGGGCAGAAACTTCCGCATTGAGGCGGCAGTTAGAGGCTTTTAGCGGTGGGTGGTGATGAAAGGTGCAAGTTGGATGGTATTTTTCCATAGGTCTAATGAGGAAGGGGATGCAAAAGAGTTCATTACAGAGAGTATGAATTTAGTGAAACCACAGGGAGCTAAGTGGCGGAGCACTCTAAATACTAATGATCCGAGGCTGGGGAGTTTTCTCTAACTTCAGCTGCAGCTAATTAGAAGGAACAAAGGACAGACTGTTCCTTTGTTAACAAGAGAAATATGATTGATATTTAGTTAAAGTCTTCTTTTTATCCTGCATGCTGAAATCACTTTGAGGTACATGACTACCCTCAGTGGTCAACAAAGACAATATTGGTGGTGCTCTGCGGAGACCTGGGGTGGTGTTGAGAGTAAAAAAAAAAAAGTCACATAACATATTCCCCAACTTTCTTTCTTGGTGTTACATTTTGCTGCAGTGCTTTCCTGTTGGACCATAAATAATTAAACAGTAGAAATGTAGGTTGTAATAACCAAAGACAAAATTTAGGTAAGACTATTCCCAATTGGCTCTGCTCTGTAAAATAGTAACAAGGCAACATAAAATGCATCTCCTCTCTGAGCAGCATGAAGGCCTCCTCTATCTCAAAGCCATCATTTACAGATCAGCAACATGGACAGCAGCCAGGCAGCTCTGTGGTGGTGTTAATGGAAGAACAGGCAAGGGGCTCTAAAGCCACAGGAGACCAATTACAGTTGTTATACTGTTGTGGAAATGCTCAAGTGGAGTAGAGATTTTATACCGGGAACTAAAACCAGTTACACTGAACCTAAATCTACTGGAAATTGGCCAGATGAAATAGAGTGTGGGAGGATGAATGAGGGGAATCTGCATAACAAATATGTTTCATGATGTTTCTCTGTTTTTGTCTCTGCCTGTGTTTACAAACCCACTCTGTAGTTTTACCCACAGCATGACTAAAGATGACAGATTGTAGAGGGCATTCACCAAACTCATGCATTAGTTTGGACAAACATAATTTATTTTTTTAAAGCTAGATGTATGATCTTTGATTGGAGAAAAAGTTCATTCAAATTTGATAATTTTACAATTCCCTCTCTCTGTATTTGATCATTAAGATTAACTTGCAAAACCCTAAATCAAGTCCTCCATTTATTGATTCAACATTTACTGGTGTGTTTGCAGACTTTCTTTGAAAAATTGGCAGAACATAGAACTGTGGTGATAACAATGGTAATAATAAACACTGTATCCTCCAAGAAGATTGAATTTATAATTAACTGTGCCCTCTCAGGTCACTGTGCCATCATGTCAGCTGAATGATTATCTGTATTAAATTACATCTTTATGACAAGAAATCAGCTGACTAAGTATCAGTGTTCCCTAGATCCCGTTATCAATATGGCATTTCCTGTCAAACGGTATGTGAGAGCACTGTGAATCCTGTGCTGCATTTTCAGATACTGTTTCAGTCTCCGAAGTATATAAGCACTTTATTTAGATTAAGCTGCATATGCCTCAGACATAAAAAGAAACGGCGTGGCAGTTATATACGTCAGTCTAAGGATTCTTTTTTGTTTAATCTACAGAGGCAACACTGCTTTTATATCTGCACTAACATAAGTAAAACATTCGCAATCTTTGACCAGTTTAATAAGATAGAGAGATTTCAGTCTTTATAGGAATTATTCTGATTTCTTAGGCAAAAAAAAAACTGATTTCTATTCCAAAAGGTCTTCATGCATTTGCACATGACTTATTCATTCCATGATCACGACTGAAACAGCAATCTCAGTGCAGAGTAAATCACACACTTCTTGTTGGAAATCAGTTTTTTTTCTCAGTTGGACTTCTTCTTTCCTTATTAGAATATCAAAAAAAAGTTCACAACATGAGCTCTGAGGCGATGGATACATTTCTGCTCTGAGCACCACTTATTTAATGGGCCTGAGGATCTCAAAGACTGGAACTGTACATTTTGGGGAACACTAGCGGCATGTGGAAAGCCAAACCCTGCAGTGATAATGACCCGTATGACCAGGGGAAGCAGCGTTATCAGCTTAAAAGGCTCATCCACTTAATGATATGTGGGCTGCTGAAGGGCTAACATGAAGTTGGACTGACATGAGATTGAAGACAGACAGCAGCAGCAATAGCCTTACTCTTGACATTTATTTCCGCTCCTCCACTTGGCCTGAAATTACTTAACACAGTTGCCTGCAGAAACCTGGGTCATATGACACCTCTAAAATCCATTTGTAGTGCCTGCCTTTGAGAGGAGCACTTTAGAGGGCGAGCCACTTTCCAAAAAAACTACTAACAGAGAATTGGAACAACTACAAACAGGTAAAAGCATTATTGTAAGAGTTCAAGTTAAAGTAAATGTGCTTTACTTGAAAAAAACGACACACAGAAATACATAAAATACACAAGGCTGTGATTTTCTGTAAATCTTCACTGTGAACAAAACCAACAGAAAGATCTAAGACAACAACACAATAGTCATTTTCTTTATACTTTCTGACTGACTCTTGACAACAACTGAATCCATAAATCGATTTCAAAAATGGGTCATAAATATTACTTTTTTCTACAAAGGGGCTAGAAAACTTTTTAAAACATGTTGGAACTTTGCACTCAAGCTTGAGTGAATTGTGGATTTGGGACTTTTATAGGCTGCAGATATGATGCACTAGTGACCATCTACAGCAGAATACATGCTTTAATATTTTAGACATAAAATATAAAACGTATAAAGCTTCAAATATACTGGCAGTATTTATAAGGTCAATAAATTAATTGTTGGTTTTGGTTTTGGTCTCCGTCACAGTTTCCAGCCTGGCCCTCTGGTTTGTGCCTTATTTGGGCATTTGAGATTCTGCCAGTGTTCTGACTTCTACCTGTTTTGACCTGTTTTTGCCTGGACCCTGACTGTCTCTGTAAATGTTGACTCTGATTTCTCTGGCTCTGGAACCTGCTACCAGCCTCCAGCCCTTCTTTCTGAGTGACTCTGTTACTGAACCTCTGCTGTTCTTTGAATAACGACCTCTGTCTTCTGGATCTTGGACTCTGTGAGTGTATTCCTCTGTATGTGCGTATCACTCTCTCCACCATAGTGACCACGCCGCAGACGCCAACACTGGAGGCCGCCATCTTGTGCATACCTCCCTGCTTCTCTGTTCTGCCTCTGGCTGACCTGCTTCCTGCTGCAACCTGCACAACCTGTAGTATTAGTCTGACAGCATCCCCTGCTCATCTCCAGTATATTCTGCTTCCTGTTCCCTGGACTCCAGTTACAGTCACCTCACTACATCTGTCTCCTCTCATTCTGGCTCATCTATTACTGCGCTGTCATCAAACCTACCTGGAGAATTACTCACCTGCTGATTCATTCACTCTGCTTTGCCACACTCCGACATTTATTGTTGCCTTTTAAATAAAACTTCTAAAACCCGGTGTTTCTGGGTCCAGTACTCACCAACCCTTAGTCTTTTCATGAGCTTTGTCGATAGCACGATTCATCCTTTGAACATTGATTAAATAAGAAAACACTATATTAAATATCTTTATTTCCGGCCAAAGCGTAGAACAGAAGGTCAATACCATTCCATCCTGTAACTGTGTGAGGGAGATAGTTAGCTTAGCTTATTTTGGAGCTTGCTAGGACAGATGCTAGGAGACTGAACAAGCTGATTAAGAAGGCAGGCTCTGTGGTGGGTAAGGAACTTGACACCTTAGAGATTGTGGCTGAAAGAAAAACATTGTCCAGACTTCAGGTCATCATGGACAATACTGATCACCCACTCCACAGTGTGGCAACTGAGCTGAAAAGCACCTTCAGTCACTGACTCACAAGCGTAAAGTGCTACACTGAATGTCACAGTAAATCCTTCCTTCCCACTGCAATCAGACTGTATAACTGCTCTCTACGTCACTCATCCTCACATTAATGTGCACAACAACTTACTTCCACCTCAATAACTGGCAATAACAAATGCTGCTAATGTGCAAGGTCCTACTGTATTATCATGTGTAATATAATTACCTAGGATACTGCTTTTTTTTTTATTTTACTGCATATTTACTGTATATTTTACCTTGTAAACAGCTCAAGTATTGATTCTATCAATCTGTGCAATATAATTGAATATTGTGCAATATATTCTTTATTCTATTTTTCAGTATATTCCTAGTTTTCATATAGCTCTATCTCACTTATACATATCAACACGTGTTGCTTATTCTGGTACTTATCCTGCACCTTGTACTTTTATACTGTATTGTTCTTGTTTGAGTCCTTCTGTGATGTTTCCTGTATCTTTGCGTGATTGTCTTGTTTGACTGCAGTCGTGATGTAAGCAATTTCCTCCGGTATGAATACATTTTTCTGATTCTGATTCTGATTGAATCTGAGAAAAAGCAGTGGCTTTACATGGTGTCATGTTCTGGACTGCTTCTTTCCTGAACATAGCCACAAAGGATACACATGGCCCACAAAATGACAAACTATTCCTTTAATCAATAGCAGAAGGCCTTGGTACAATGTATTTCCTAGCTCCTATACCATTAACTCTCTTCCTAATTGGTTAAACAATTCTTATGTGACATTTAACATTGACCTAATTCTAACCTCAAAACCTTAAAAGTCTTAACCCTCAAACCTCAAGCAGTCTTGCGAAGGACAGACAACACAGGGCACACACATGTACTCACCATCACAAAGAACCACAGCCTGTATCACCTTTCAGGGTCAGGTCTCAGATTTCCACTGGCTTTGTCTCAGGTTGTGGTCTGGAGCAACCTGCAGACTTCGTATTGTCATCAGCTCAGTTCCACAAAGCTCCTGTTTACCACTCCACTGACATCCATACAGTAATTACAATACACCCTCACACGGCAACACCCTCAGCATTTACATATAAGAATGTCCAGACAGCATGCACGTTGTGGTGAAGCTATAGTACATACAGATATATACATATCTATATATTAAGTTTGAATTGTATATCTTCATCTTTCTCAGGCACCTGACCAATAGTTAACCCTCTTCTCTTGAGCTATATATTTATTGAACGAGTTACAGAGCATATAAGAAGACTTTTGGGAGATAAGTGTGATGGTCTGTATTAAAATAAACATTTGTCATCTGAATTAGCTGAATCGGAATAAGAAAAAGCTTAAAAAAGCCCACCAACAAAGAAATGTGTTTCTGTACCACTAGAGGATATTAGTGATGGTCAATTATAAGCAATATGGCCATTTGTTGTGAGGCACAGTCAGATTAGTTTATATGAATCTGTGAGAGTTTCATGGGTGCCCTGCATGGTCAACATTCATCACATAATGTGTAATTGTGTGTGTGTGTGTGTGTGTGTGTGTGTGTGTGTGTGTGTGTGTGTGTGTGTGTGTGTGTGTGTGTGT
>JAUBNQ010000009.1:11317976-11335291 GCA_032353495.1 Ctenopoma kingsleyae
TGTGTAATTGTGTGTGTGTGTGTGTGTGTGTGTGTGTGTGTGTGTGTGTGTGTGTGTGTGTGTGTGTGTGTGTGTGTTAGGAATTCCCAACCCAGAGACAGTGTTGTATTAGAGGCATAAATCATGCCATTAGTGGCTATGCTGTTTCATAACGCCACAAGGAATATGCTGGCCCAGATTAATCTTCAAAATGAGCCAACAATTCGATAACCTCCACGGTCTGTGTGCAAACTGTCATATTTTATTATAGAATTTGTCAACACAAGGATGAGAGGAGACAGAGTACACAAAACAAGGCTACAAGAGAACTGATTTGGACATATTTGTGTTGGATCACAACATGTTTTTTGTGCTGAAGAGCTAAGCAAACAACATTATGGGTGCACACTCTGAATAAGTGGCTGTCATGTAAGGTACACGCAGCATGGATAAAATTCTCTATTTTCATCAGAGCTGCATTCCCAGTAATTTGCCATAGCTAGAATGGCTCTAAAATTATCTCAATTGCAGGTGTCAAAAGGTCAAGATGTTATCTGCTCTCCAATCAGATTCATACAGAAGGGAAACCACCACTCTGATCATTTTGCTCCATCATATTCTGCAGACACCCACCTTCATGCATCACCTTGGCAGCACATTAAGCCTTAGGTGCTTTGTGAGGTGGGATTATGAAGGGAAAAGTGAGCCAAATATCTCATGTTGACAGAAATACTCTGCACACACAATGGTCTGCATATTCCAGCTGAAAAACAATTACTCATCATCAAACCCTCGTGTCTTTGCATGCTTTGTTGTTTTGACAAAAAGAGTGGGACCATTCATCATTATGAATGGAAGGAGTCACTGAATTTTCAGTGTATTTCTGTATATTCAGCCACAGTCAGCACTGCCAGATCTTTGGCTTTTAGACGGTGATGATTTGTGGTTTATGATTTATGATTCTTTGTGCTTGGAAAACAAATCTTTCCTGTATGTGAATATATTTCACTGTTAGCTTAGCTGGTACTAAGTTAGACAGGTCCGCGGCCTCACACCTCATCTGAATCACATTTTACTCTTTTTGCAATATACTGCATCAGTC
The DNA here is from genome assembly GCA_032353495.1 of Ctenopoma kingsleyae. NCBI lineage: Eukaryota > Metazoa > Chordata > Actinopteri > Anabantiformes > Anabantidae > Ctenopoma > Ctenopoma kingsleyae. Next base: position 11,319,058 of record JAUBNQ010000009.1, read on the forward strand.
ACGCTCACAACTGAAACACATCAACTGGTTAACCTGAGAGGTTATGAGATGATTGACACGAGAGTAAAATATAAATGTGTCTTTTCTTTCAGACATGGTTTGCGCAGAGATACTTTAAGCTAAATGCTAACATCCTCCCATGCTAACAATGTTAACATTCTGATGTTAGGCAGATGTCATGTTTACCATGTTCTTCATCTCAGCTTAATGTATGAATGTATGTAGAGAAAACACTGGGCAGACTGGTAGGGCCAATATAACTGCACACTGGAAACATAAAGCTCCAAGGCTCAGGATAGCTGCAGAAATGTACTACGACTGACTGTTGTGTCTATCTAGTAGATAGATTTTGGAGCATTTTAGCCTTTATTGGACAGTTTGAAAGAAAACAGGAAACACGGAAAGAGAGAGAGGTCGTGATATGCAACAAAGGTCCTTAGCCAGACTCAAACTGGCGCTGTGGTTACATGACATGCATGCAAACCAGAAACGAAAGTTGGGAGCCGTTGTTCTGCTGTTCCAACATAAAATCATTGCTGGTTGAAGAAATTTTCATTTCTAATCAGCTGCCACAGACTGTTTTCTTCCTACACTATTTTTGGACTGATTACCACTCTGTGTGCAGATTGCCCAAGACCTTTACTGTTTTATGCCTGAGATTATATTTAACATTTCAAAGAGCCTGTGATCTACCAAAATGCAGGGCATTTTTTGGCTGTTTCTAGGCAGTATGCAGAACTTTAGCAGGAAACTCTGAAAAGCTCTCTCTTTTTCTCTGCCTATTTCTTTCTGTCTCTGTGTCACAACTGCTCACGTAGACAGCAAACTGTCTTTGTCTACACCTTGTTTACTACATCTATGTCAGCTACATGAGGCCACACATGGGATAAACAGGTTATAGAAAACAGAAAAGACAACAATAATGACACTTTTTACTTGCAATATCAAATATTTTTGGTCAAAACACCTGGAAAAACCTTTGTCAGGTTTGTGACACATGTGGTCTTACTGCCTGCCTCATCAAACTTTGAAATAATCCCTTGATGAATTCAAAAGAGAATTCTAGCAATTCCCTAATGGATGTGGACACCATAACTTATTCAGCTTCTTCACACTGAATCCAGCGCCTGAACTGGGGATAGTTTTTATCCATTTCATGTTTTTCCACTGCATCTTTTCCAGAAGTGTGAAAAATCCTGTTCTAAAATACATGAAAACATGAAGGTTTGTGGAATGGACTTTTTGGAAGAGTTGCACAAATAACCCAAGTGACCTCATTTAGACAGCATATATGTTACCATAATTAGTCTCTTTAATAATTTCAGTTACCTTCAGGGATGTATGTAGATATTAATGTTACACAAAATAGACAGGCACTAATTTATTATTTAAATCTTGTAGCCAGCATCAAGTGCTGCCTATTCTTTTTCAGCTAACTTTGAAAAGTAGCTGTGAGCAAAATAAAAAACAAACACTAAAACACCAGTTTCATCTAGAAATGCTGAGAAAAAGTTGACTTTGAAAATTCTTAAACATGAAATGAATTGCATGTAATTTATTTCATCTATAGTGGATAGTACAATAGTAGGAAGGATGTAGCTCAAGCATTCACAGGACTACTTGAGTAACCTAAATACTGATAATTTCCTATGAGCACACACTTAAATGTTGACAGATGGACTTGTCTTTCCAAGCTGAGAGATTTAGTGAAGATGCTTCTACTGATTCAACTGGCTTCTTTGAAAAAAAGACTTTGTTGCTCTTGGAAATAATCCACCTGAACAAACTGTAAGTCACACTGTAAAGATGGAAAGTTAACAAGATGGAAAAAGATGAAAACATAAGCTAACACATGTTCCTGCTATTTCTACAACTGTCAATGAAAGGTTGGATTAAGTGCTTGCTTGTGCTCCGTCAAACTAGAACCGGGACATCTATAATCAGAGAGTTGGCCAGACTGAGCAGCAGCATCAAAACTTAATGACATGCCCTCAAAATTTCTGAGTTAACTTGTTTTCCCTCACATACAGAAATATTTGATCATGCAGAGGTTGCATCAACAACCTGCACATATGACTACAAGTTGTGCATGAAAGTCAGTGTTTTACTGATTGGCACACCTTCAAGGAATGTTTCAAAGAACATTTTGTAGTGTGTGAAGGTCAGTAGAAGTATCTTTCCTAATCTTTCCTAAATCTCTTAGCATGCAGACATGCTAACCTGATGGGAATATAATTAGCTTTGCACATATTCTTTTTGACCTGGCAAGACTGCATCCTGTCTCTCGCCTAATGACAGCTGCCAACTGCCAACAAGTTATTTCCAATAGTCTTCAAGATGTCATTATGCTGGTGTGCACATCTGTGGTGATATCTAGAACTGTGCAGTGGTTTAGAGTATATATTATTGCCCACATTCTGTAACTTGGCTAAATTCTGTTAATATGACAGCTGAGGTCTCATATTTTATTACCCGGAACATTCATAGATGCTATTGCAGTCCACAATCCAGGAAACCACTTAATGAAATAACAAAGTGAAACCAAGGCTATGTGGAGAAGTGCTGATTTTTCTAATACAAAAGGCAGTCTTTTTTTAATGTGGCTACAGCTTTCAATAGAGATTTGGTAAACCACGGAGATACGCAGCATTTAATTGGCTCTACTGAGTTCTGGTGGTAGACTGGCAACATGCCATTTTTCACCCTGTGTGTGCTGGAATAGGCTCCATAAGCAGATGGATGAATGCATACTTGGATCATCCCATGTGACTGCTTGTCTTTTCACCACAAACTGTCAGTTATATCCAAACAACTTGCACAACAATAATTACTGAATTGAATGTAGGACAGAACAAGTTCACTTATATTAAATGCCTATTCTCTGTCATGTTTTCTCCATCCTACTCCAACTCAACTGTTAGGAAATGTTTCTCTATGATTTCTGACACGGTGCCTTGTCTATAGCAGTAATGAGGAGAAATAAGAATGCCTGTATATCAATTCAAAAATACTACCCACACTCCATCATTGCTCATTGCAGTGTAAACAAACAAGACAGCTTGATGGCATGAGTATGAGTATTTCCTGTCTAGTACTCAGTATCACACTTGCAACAAACTGTCAAAGATTTCTCCCCTCAGCACAAGCTTATTACCAGGATTCATATTTCTGGGGAGATGAAAATAAATAAATATAACAAACTGAAAGATGATTTGACATTTTTTTGGCATTCTGATATCGGAGTAAGTGTAATTTGTGCTGTAATGTTATAGCCTTGTTTCTAAAGGTTTCACAAGAATTAGCGCAGTGAATAGTCAATGAATTTGGGCTCTTACAGCCATGGAAAACAAATACTGTAAACACAATATGTCCAATTTTCCTTTGACGTCTTTGATTATGTATTAAAATGTCTCAGTGGGCTGTCATAATAGGCTTTGCCAAAAACAGCAGTGACTTTGCTTAACAACTTTAAACAAACTTCAATAAAAAACCCGAAGGGCAAGGAAGTTTATTATTGACCCTGAGAACTGGGAACACAATGTGAAACAAATGTGAAACAAATTCATCGCAGAGTCATTAAAGACAATAAGAATAAGTGCAGAACAGGAAATTACTCCAACGAAAATATCTATTTAACTCATATTTGATTCTTATTATGAATAAATATTATCTTATCAATCTGCAGATCACCTCCCGATCCATAGTGCAGTCTCTTTTCGCTCTTAAAAAATATAATGGGACATTTTGAATGTCTGCATTGGGAAATATTGTTATTCACTTTCTTGCTGCGAGTTAGATGAGAAAACTGAAACCACTGTCCTGTATATGCATTAATTATGGAGCTAAAACCAGCGGGCAAGCCTAGTTTAGCATAAATACTGCAGGCAAGAGGTAACACCTGGTCTGGCTCTGTCCCAAGTTCACATTTCCAGAACGCATGAAACTCACTAATGAACTCTGTGCGTCTGATTTCTTAAACTCTTACACAAACAGAAATGAAAAGTCAACGTTTTTACATGCCGGATTAAACAAATGAAATACTGTGGAAAGACCAGGCTAGCTGTCACCCCCAACCCCCTCCTTCCAGTCTGTAAGCTACGCTAAGCTAACAGCCTCCCAACTCTGCAAATCATCATTCAGGAACTTTGTGGAATTAGAAAATAGTTTTTTATTAACTTAATGTAATATTTTCGAGCTAACTGAACTTGAAAATTTCTAGTTTTTATTGTCAGAAATTTACTTAAAATGATGAGTTAAACCTCTGAGAGTTTATTCAGCCCATTAAATTAAGTTAATAAAGAAAACAATACTACTAATAAATTAGTTGACTCCCCAGATTGCACTGTTGGATAATTAAAGTGCTCTAAATATTGTTGAGCATTCATGGTGCAAATTTTCTGTTTTTCTTTAATACATGTTAAATAAGTCACTGTGGCTTTTATTTACAGTTTTAAGAACAATGCAATCCATGATCAATGTTAGTGTTGAACATAATGATGCATGTTGATGAACATATCCCATTAACAAATTCTTCAGCCACAGTTAACCTCAAAGAAAATCTTTGGTAAATAACAGGACTATTCCCACCATCACCCATGTTCATCCCCCTCTATACCCCTCTGGTGAGTCAGAATTAGGGAGAGCTCTGTACTTTCAACAGGGGTCTTAGCATAAATCCCACCTCAATCTTCTCTGTCACATTCACTTCACTCCCCGATACGGCTTGAGGACAGAGCATCAGTTCTGGTGTCTCATGGACCACTACCCTTTCTCCCGGGTTTATATGAGAACTTGAGCCCTATGAATTAATCTCCTCTCATGCTGCAGCAGGCTTGAGAAATTCCATAAGGCATTATCTGAGTCAGACAACCGCCTATGTAGCAAAGGGGCTGCTTTATGGAGCCATATGAACAAATGACATTTGCTGTGATACAGGAGATGCTACAACAAAACCTTTTCACATGGTGGGTTTTTGTTGCAGTTTTTCATGGGTGAGCAAATCAGAGCAGGAAAGCTGACAATGCTGAAAGCTCATGTGGGATTGCAACAACAAAGTGTGTTTCCTTCTCCTAAATATAATTATAATAATGTAGAATTAGATAAAACTACTTCTGAATAATAATAATTATAATAATGACATACTTTATTGATCCTAGACAAGCTTGAGATGGTCTCTCACCTTGGCTCAGTGCCTGTGCATCTGAGGAGCTACAGTGCAGCAGACAATCCAGGAGATTAGAGAGACAACAGTCAAACTTATATATGGATGTTAGTATAGTAAAAACAAAGCAGAGTATGATTTAACCTTAGCTTTAATAGGGCCTCTTGGTTGTGCCTGCAGGGGAGCACGCTGTCTGCCAGCTCTCTGGTGATTTTTCAAAAGAAAAGTGGAGAGGGTCAGTCGAATGGGAGAACAGTTTGAAGAAGGGGGGAAAATGGAATGAAATGGAAATGAAGATGAGGTGACAGAGAGGAACGGCGAAGAACACAAAAATGTCATTTTGCTTGCTGGTAGGATGTTTTCACCCTGTTACATCAATGAATGATTGCTGCTGCAGATCAGGATGTTGTACTGTAAGTGGATCGGAGGCTATTTCAGTTTGTGCTATTTTTGTATCTTTGCCTTTAAATAAACTGTCTGGAGTCTGATCTGGTTAATTTTTGCTGGCTTTCTATGCATTTATTTTTGTCTATGATTAGCACCTTTTAAACTGTCCTAACCCCAAAATCACTGTTTTTTTTTCTCACCTCAAAGTCTGACTTCCTATTTTGTCAATTTAACTAAATCAAAAGGGGACAAAAACACTGTCATCTATAAGAATGTACAAGTCTTTACTCATAATTACTCCAAATATTACAACCAAAATATTATTTTTTTTGGTTGTAAGAAATATATTTTCCTATCTATATCATTGCATACATTCATACAACATATAAGTGTAAGAATTTAAACAGAATACATATATTTACATGTAAATAGATGTAAATAGACATAAACTATATTTTATGTATTTTACATTAAATCTAGGTATGCCTGCAAATCACTGAATATAATAATGGACAGCAAAAACTAAATAAACAAAAACATACATACATTTTATGGTCTACAAACACAAATAGGATGCTGAGTGAAAGTCCCAAATCTTCACTTCATATGTTGATGACATATATTTAATACCTATAGTATGTTACTGCAAATAAAACATGCTCAGTGTATTCATTAGTGAGTATATGGACTCCAGAGGGTTGTAATGCGTTTTTCATCTGTTAACGTGACATAAACAACTAACCTGTCTGCTCAAGCTTGTGTCCTACATTGGCCATGTGCACATGACTTGGTGTTTTAGTAAGTCCAGTCCTTTCAGATTATTAATGCCTCCTTGTAAGCAGATGATGGGTGGTCTACACTGAATTCACTGGCTTGACTCTGTTCCATGTCATATCATTGCATAAAAAAGTGGTTGGCTGCAGAGAGCTGACAGCACGGTCATGATTTTTTGATTTTTGAGTGAAGTAGAGACTGTTCCTGGTTGGACTCTTTGATGATGCAACTGCTGAGTGCAAATTAAGGTTAGTTGGAGCTCAACTGAATATTTCTAGTTAATATGCAAACATAGATTAATATTATCTTGGCAACTGAGTTGTGATAGTCTGTTAATGAGGTCCAACACATTTTACTTCTTCACCTTCTCATCTTCTCGTCCTTATGAAAGGGTCATTCTATAATTGCCCCTGAGAGCCTTACATAAGACCTGACTAGTAAAAGCTGCTACAGAATGGGATATTTCTGAAACTTTAAGCAATCAAGTTATTCCTCTTTATCATTGCACCTATGCACCTGTGTTACTCAAGAATTTGAAGTAACCTGCTGCTCCACTCCTCCAGAATAAAAGAGAGAAACTGTCTGGTCTGTGCAAACCTGTTAATTTGTTTTTTATCTGACTCCTTAGATGTGAACATCTTAGTTTCAGATATCACAGCATGGGGACTGATTTTTTGACACCTACCTCTCCTTTGCCCCCCCTTCACTTTCTCTACCCTCTCTCCCTCATAGCTCTTTGGATATATTCCCCTATGATTATAAATAGATTCTAATTAGCTCCTCCAGCCATGGGCAATAGAATTGTTCATCAAGTAGAGAGTGCACTCAAAAGCCTTTATACATTAAAGCTTGTGCATAAGTCTGAAGAATAGCAAATCCCATTTGCCTCAATTTATTTAATTTTTTTTTAAAGCAGATGATTCATTTTCCTATATCATCACTTCACAAATAATGGAACATGGAAATACATTTGCTCCATGGTTCATGATGTTTAAAAAGGTCAACCTGACCTTATGGTTTAAAGTCACACTAAGTCAGCAACACTGATGTGGAACAGCATAATGAAATACAATGGTTACAAGTTTAAAAATGTACGTAGTTGATCCGTTAAAAATATAAACAATATGTTTATATGTTTAGGCTTTTACAGGTGCCTTACTTCAGTAAAATGAGAGTCAGTAATTGATGTTCAGTCTACACAGAGTCTTATAGTCTATCCTTGTAAGGGTCGCAGGAGTGCTGGAGCCTATCCCTGCTGTCATCGGGCAAGAGGAGGGGTACACCCTGGACAGGTCACCAGTCTATTGCAGGGCTGTACATATAGAGACCTTCTTGGTGTGAGGCGACAGTGCTAACCTCTTATAGTCTATGAGCTGATAATTAATTTATTGATTATTGACACCATTATAGAGTTTACCAATGTCTGTACATTAATATTTGTTTAAAACATCATTTGGTCTTTCTAAAGTCACAGACACCAAAACTGTTCAGATCAAACTTCTTTCCACTTTACTCAAAGCCTGTCAAGACCAAAGACATTTGATTTCTGAGATGTGACCAGGAAAAGAGACAGGCTCTTCTTTCTCGCTCTCATTTCCACTTTCCCAATTTTGCCTGTTTAATGTATCCCAATCAAATGATGTCCTGCTAGAAGTTTTGTTTTAGAAAGTTCAGATCTCTGTTCTTTAATTAGACTGTAATGAACCTCTCTCTCTATTTAAAGGTAAGAAACAGTCATTCCACACTGAGCTTAAACTCCCAGTTGTGAGGAGAAATTATGATGCAAATTTGTCTGTGAAATATTTAAACATTTTATCTCTTTGAAATTAAAGATTAAAACAGATTTTCTATCCTGGAGCCTTTTGAAGTTTGTGTACTCTCTGTGGTTTTCTGTACTCACACTGAGTCAATTTTTTTAAAACATACTAAAGTTTTAAAATGTGTTCTGCATGTAACCATGGAAAATAATGAACAGGCTGTGGTGTAAATAAATATAGCTGGATTCTACAATACCTGTTATTCTGCAGACAAAGAACCCAGTCAGCATCTGGTTTCATGTTCTTGCCTCCTTTATTATATTAATATGATCCATCTGCTCACCTGGCAGCAGTCTGTCGTGTTATCCTGCCTGTGTAGCTGCCTTATGCCCAACCTTCAGCACCATCAGTGCTTTGTCTTTACAAATATCCTCTATGAAACTTACATGGAATCTGAGGCAATGAAAAGTAGTTGCTAACCTGAAACTTATTAGCAGTTTAAATCAATACAATGATGTGATGTTTCTTAAATTTTGCATCCTATGTGGTTTACAGTGTTTTTCAGTAACAGTGCCTTTCATACATATTCTATACATATGGATAGCCTTGTATTATGCTAGCCCTTGCATGTCAGAGGTGTCACATAATGATTAAGTAAATTGATGGTATTACATTAATTCAAATCACTGGAAGGTAAATGACCAACAACATAAACAGAAAGCAATTATTTTGAAAGAACAGCATGGCAGATCCCATGCATTTCAAAAATTCACACCCACATGATGACTTGCATGACTAGGAAAGTGTAGGTCATTGCGAAAGCCTATATCTTCTAGTCACAGTTCCTTGAAGTTCCTTTTTAAAATGAATCCTTAATGCTCATAGCCAAAGGGCATCAATTAAGCTCAACAACCGAAAAGAGCTCCTTGAGCATTTCTCCACTGAGCATTATTTTTGCTGAAATGACTTATTATAATATAACACATTTGTCTGTTAATAATTATATAAACCTACATTATAAATTTATCATATTGATTTAGATGAGCATGAAAAGGTGAATAGGAGAATTTCATACAGAAATTTGCACAAGTAAAAATTTTTCAGATGGGATTACCTTCCACTGGATCCCTGAACATCATTCAAAAACTGCAACACATTGTGGCAGGTGGTGAGTTTGTTTTAGTAGCACATTGCATCAGCTCAGTAAAGACAATACTAATACGCTTTGCATTTTTCACAGATTTTATTGTTGCCATCTCATCTCTAATAATAGAGAATATTTTATTCAGAAACAGAATATCTCTCAGGTGAGGGAATAAAACACCACAAACTGTTCATCACTTCAGCAACTAGAAAAACAATGGCAAAAGAGTGTGTTGAGTGTGTTGGACGGCAAGACAAAAAACAGCCGGACTGCATTTTTCATGTTGAATTAGAATGGGCACTTTGAGCTAATTACAATTCCCAGTGTTGTATAAAATAGAGCCATGCTGCCCTCTGTCTGTAATATAGCAAAATACCACACAAATGACTGTTGATAGGAAATTGGTTTTGTCTTTGCTTCCAACTGTTAGTTTTGGCAAATTGAATTATATACTGTTTAGAGGTTTAAAACATGTCCCTAATTAGGTAAATAGCTCCTGTTAACTATAGCCAACAGGTAATGCAAAGTGGAATCTATTTGTACCATGCAATTAGCTTTTTTCATGTTTTTGTTGCGCAAATATGAAATAGGTTTAGTATGTTCAGTTGTTTGTAATATGCCTCCATCACAGTAGAGCAATTTGTATTTCCTGCGACTAACAAGTCAGTGTTTTCTATGATAAAGGTCTATTAGGAATTTTACCACAAAGTGAAACAGATATAATAGTCTGCCTTAAGTTATAGTATAAATGAAAAATAATTCATTTGGTCACCTTCAGCTCGATATTAAGAGTCACCATTTGGTAATGACTACAGTCTAGAGTCTGTGTCAGCATGTCTGTATCAACTTTGCACATGTGGGAATTAGGCCAACAAAAGTGTCACCAATACAACATTAAACAGTGGTTTGCTGTGTTTCAGGGTAATTAGGTCAATGGTGGTTAGTGGTGTAATCGTACACCAGCTGTATGTGTGGCGTCTCACACTTCACTGACATCAGGCAACACTGTTGACCAGAAATAACATTTTTGATACCACAGTCAGCACACAATAGCACTCTTATTCATTGTTTTCACTGCAGTAGATGACTTAGATATATTAATAATGTTTGAATAGTTACCACAAACAATATTCTTCATCAGAACTGAGATGCAAATTGATTCATGTGAATCGAAACTAGATAAATATCTATTGTGCATAAGTGCATGAGTAAAAGACAAGACAAATGATGAATGACAAACAATAATGTTGTAATAATGTATTTCTCAAAGAGAAATATATTCTTGGGCTGAAGTGCAATACTTGGACATAATATTTGATATGCTCTTAAATATTGTATGTTTTCAGTTCTGAAATATTATATTTCATCTGTGCATCAATGACTATGCTGTAACTGAGACTTGAGGGATTAGTTTTTATTAGCAATTAAAAAATTTAATCGCAATTAATCGCATGAGTTTTCTGCAATTAATCGCATTTCTACCGGCAAAATTGAATAATGAATTCAAAAGTAGTTTATTGGACACGCTTATTATATAAAAAGTATATAGTACTTTTAAAGTATATATAAAAGTACTGCTCTATGAACAGAAGTTCAATAACATTTGGTTTGTATTTTAAAGAAATACAGCAGTATTCACTTTACAGACTAGCAGTTCAATATTTCTTGTATATATATTAACTTAAATATTCATTTGTGTGCATGCGTCAGATTAGATTAGACATTTGAAGCAAAGTACCATACAAAGAAGTGTTTGATTCTTTGTTTGTGTTTTTTTGTGCATATGAAGTTGAGGAAAAGTTCTGTCTTCAACAGTTTTTTGACTATGAGGCTGCTGAGCAAGCTGTGTTAAGTAGCTCCTTCCACCATCGTGGGATCACTGAGCTGAAAAGCTTTGCTTGGTTGGGTTTTCTGTGTGGTGTAGGGACCACCGGGTCACAATTTGTTGGCAGAGCACAGTAGGCAAGAGGGATTTCTATGCTGTTCACAAGTTTTAAGGGCACAGCTAGTACAGTCTATGGTTTACCCTGACACAAAGTGAAACTTGGGTGGCAAGCTAAACAACATAACTACACAGCAACTAACAGAAGAGGATTTGCCAGATAAAGCGTCCTGGTAACTTTAGCTAGTGATTAAACCCCTGGAAATGCATCTCAGTGGTGGAACAGGCTTCAATACAACACCGGTTCAGCCACGGCTTTAGCCTGTAAATACATACTGCTGTGCACGAGAAAGGACATATCAAATCAAATGTACCAAATGTTCTTTATTATTAACATAATGTTTAATATTGTCAATTTCCCACAGATTCCTGATCCTTTCATGCAATCCAAAGACAATCAAAGACATGTGTCTTAAGGTATTATAGGTCCACTGAATTTGCCAAAACAACTTAAATTGTACAAGTCTTTGTAATTGAACTGGAGGGATTTTTTCCAAAAGATATTCCCAACTGTAATGTTTTGATGATGGATTTAATGCACTACAACACATTTCTCCCAGAGGTGTTCATTTGGGGTTTCGTTTGATGCCTGTAGAACCCATAGACTCACAAAGAGTTCATGCTTTTTGAAACAACCACCTCTTGTGCCCTTTGTGGTAGAATTTGCAATATTCGGGCATTAACTTTAATTTGCCAAAAATGTTCCTATTTGATCTGTTTTAAAAGTCGCTCATGTATTAATATAAATTTACAAATAATAAAGTGTCTTGTGTGATATTAGACAGCAGAGGGAGCTCATAGTCCAGTAAAAAAAGGTGCTATGGTTTAATGTTTAAAGGAATAGAGGTGTGTTTATTTCAAGTAAATTTTCTGAGGTTTTCACTCAAGTAAACTCATTAAGTTGTAATTAAAACAGCCCAAAAAGCAAAATGCAGCTCAATACGCAACACCCTCTGGCTCTGTTACATATTGTACAGCCTTTGGAAACCGACCCCTGGGGGCTTTTCCGAAATTTAACCCTTGCATGTACAGCGTCAGCCAGTTTGCAGGCCACCTTTACCAAACACCTAATATAATGCACGCATCAATGTGTATACGTGTGTTTGTGAGACAGCAAAACAGGCAGGAAATTAAACGCTGTGATAGGTTTGTCCGTGTTGATACATTAGGTCGTGGTCAACCTGAGTAGACACTATCTAGACCAGTCGGGAACCACCACGGTGAGTGTTAAAGTAAAGCCATATTTGTGTGTCCCCTTGCTTTTGGAGAAGGCCGATGGTTGTGCGGTTCAGCACAACTGCTGCTTCTGCTTCTGCTGCTGCTGCTAGCGACGATTTGCATGAGCAGGATGGAGCATCAAAAGCTGCCAATCCTCCTCCAACCCGGCTTCAATCCAGGCTCCATCTCTTTGAGCCCTCCCAGCCATTATTTTATTTACTAAATGCCCATATCCCTCCGCAGGGTCAGAGAGTATTTTGAAGAAATTGTTAAAAAGATTGCGTGTTGGATTTATCGTCTCGTTATCGACGTTGTTAAACATTTGACATACTCACGTGAGATCCATTTCTCCACGAGCCGCGTCCATGTGGAGAGATTTCTCTGCCGTAGTTGTGGTGGGGGAAGGTGGATCTAGTTTTTGAGGAGCCTGGAGGGGCTGTGCTTCGGTGCCACTTATCATTAGATATGGCCACCGTTATAGAGTACACCGAGGCGTCATCTTCAACTTAATTTTGTGCGATTTTTCTAATAATTTTCGCAGCTCGGCCACTGTCGCAGGCGGGATGTTGTTTTTGCCAAGCTAGTGTTTGTTTTTAGATGTCTTGGGAGGCGGTTGTTACTGCGTGGCAGGCTGGCTGCGAGAGTCTCCTAACTGGCCGCTTGGTCCCGCAGCTTGTCGCAGCTGAAGAAAATAGAACCAGTTGCCAACCAAGCGGTCGGCAGCCGACGTTTGCTTTACACGTCGCTGTACAGTCGCTGAGGATTTATATTTGAAGTTTCATTTGCGCAGCGTTGACTTTTTACAGGCGCTTGGATTTGGGCTTTGATTTGTTTATACGTTAATGGTAAAATTGTTGGCCGTAGACTTGGGTGGCTAACACCAACTAGCTATATAACCCGAACTCGTGCGACGACAGCTGTCATTGGAGAAAGGAAAGTGATCCCCCTCCCTCAAATGTGTGTGCCAGGGAAGCGGTTTTCTGTTGGATTTACAGCATCTGCCTTTCCATCAAATGGGCAAAGTTGGGAATAACATTACAACGTTGGAATATAATGATATGCGGTATGCATTTCTGAGAACTGCGGTGTTGCTTCATTGGAGAGAGGCTAGCTAGCTCAGTTAGCTTGCTTGCTAGCTGGGTGATAAAAGTGCGACGTTTCATCCCCCAGTATTTTGGACATGAAGAGGATAATTCGCTATTCATAGGGCTGGAAGGTAAGTCGCTATAAGCGATCTAGCTGTTGTTCTCCTGCATGCTAGATTTGATTTCACCTTTTGAAGTAAAGCTGAGCCAACATTATCCACCTCCAGTCTGATGTTGGGGTTTGTCGCCGCCTCGGCTTTCATGACTCAGACTACACAACGGAACGGAACATTTAGTAAACGCTCAACGGACGCTATAAAATCAGAAACACACGGTTAATATAATGTGGTGACAGCTTAACGCGACACAAGCGATCAGCTCTCACACGGGACTATTATTGGTTTGTGAGAAAAAGCAGAAATCAGAGCTTACGTCATTGTGCAGCGTATCATTTTCACTTTTTGTGTAGCATTGTAGTTCCCCAGAACAGTTCCGTTTCATTGAATAGACTGAGCCTTTGTGTGTGTGTATGTGTATGTATTGGGCACAAATGCTCATCTTTGCCTCGTACACAGCTCCAAGTTGGCTGCCAGAGAGTGTAGATTTGCAGGACTATTCTGTTAAACATTAGCTGTGGGACAACAAAAGGTTGAAGCACTGTTTTGTCGTAGGTGTTAACTAGTTTAAAGCTAGTGCGATGAGTTGAGCAACTGCAGCCAAAGGTAACCTGTTTGCTATGTGAACCTCTTTCAAAGTTTACAGGCAAATACTCAAAGCAGAGTCTAATCAACTGTTGTGTGTTAAATATGAAATATGTAGTAATTTCTTTCTGCGAGTTATTTACCATTTAGGCTATGTTAGTGTTACTTTTGTCTGTGGTCGCCAAAGAAAAGGCGACAGAGTTCAACACAACAGGCTAGCCGTCGTTAGCTGTATGCAACTGCTTTGTGCCCAAGCTTGAGTTAACAAAAGCTAACGTTAGCATGTCTCCAATTGTGCCTATGGTGTTCGTGACTGCCTTGTAGTCACAAGATCTTTACCTCGGATACGCCACTAACCCACATCACATTACCTGTTTTTAAATCTGGTTAGAAAAGTGTCCTTATCCAGCTTTTTTTTTTTTTTCATTACGTCGTTTTGGGTAATAGTGTAGCCACCCCCTTTTTCAATCTAAGATAAGATATTTCTTATCTTCTAAGACACTTCTCGCCAATTGTACTGACAGTCTAACCATTGTAACGACTAATATTTCTTATGGAGTTTGGTGTTATTGGACCACCATCTGTCCAATGAGCCTGGAGGCTGGTGGAGACTAATATAGACACAAGAGAAAGAGAGAATTGCCACAGATAGACATAGAAAATTTGTCTCAGTTGCACAGTATCCAGCAGGACAATTTCAGACTTCTTGTGGGCCATTGATACATAATGTTAAATGATTTCAAGCCATACAGTGTCCTTACGAGTAGCATCACATGGCGGGTCATCAGCAAAAGTGATTTTTATATGATGGTTTAGTACAATAACATATGTTAAATGTTAGTTTATGTCACACAGAGTTATTAAACGACATATACCCTCCACATTGGCATTGCATTGTACAGATATGTAATATGTTACTTGGCTAAATGTACAGTGTAATGAGGCAAACAAGGCTCACCGTGGTCTAAAATAATTTCCCTGCTTTACTGTAAATGAAGACTAGCAAAGTTGACTTTCTCATGACTCATACTGTTAGTCATAATGCAGTCTGATGTAATTGCAATTTGGGTACAGAAAAACAAGATAGCAAATGCTTGTGTTGACTATATGCATTTGCTTTCTGAAGAGGAACCATCAAAATTATTACAGTTGCGTGAAAACATGTTGCATCTGCTTTTTCTGCCCATTTTTACATTTCTGTATAGGTGTAGCATGGAAAGCCCCCAAAAAGGAACCAAGAGTGTTGTTAAGGTTGATATTATCAGGATGGAATACCATAGATGCAAAATTATTTGCACCAGTCAGCTTGTCAGACATTTAAGATTTATCTGAGCATATTTATCATAGCTCAGATAACATGAACTTTCCAAGGGTTTTTGCATTTGTGGTGCCACAAAAAGATTTACAGTACATGTTGAGCTTTATAATCTAAATCAATTACTGTAGTTTTGAAGCAATCTGCAGCAAGTTTTAAGACTCTAAAGCAGTGTCACTGAAACACAGCTGTGATATACATTACCATGGACTTATCAAGTAGTTATAACTAACTTAACTGTTTATATGTCCAGCAAACATCTAAGGAAACCAACATGAGCATCCACTTGGATGTTACTGACCACATGTAGATTGTATTTCCTTAGACATTTAACTGGCCTTTAGCTTGTTAGATGCTCAAATTTCTTTACCAAGCATTTGTTAATGTTGTCTTTTCCCATATTGCTCATGTAACAAAAGTGGCAGGAGTAAGCTATCACTGTCGACTCTTGATGTGTTCAGACACAGTACTGATATGAAATTAGTATTTTGACAGTGCATGCAGCCCAGTAACTAATCAGTGATGTTATGCAGGTGATTAATAAAAACAGACTTTAATACTAAATAAAAACCCTTCAGGTCACACTTAAAGCGAATCTGTTCTGTCAGCCGTGTATGAGATGGGCGACTAACAGTTTTTTTTTTTAATTTTTTGAATTTAACCTTTATTTAACCAGGTTAATCCCATTGAGTTCAAAGATCTCTTTTTCAAGGGCGACCTGGCCAAGAAAGGCAGCGACACAGCCACAAT
>JAUBNQ010000009.1:11345328-11391012 GCA_032353495.1 Ctenopoma kingsleyae
TGATGAAGATCATTTGGAAGCCTGCTTGAGGCTGGCTACTACGCAACCCTGGCTAATTCCATTCAGTGCAGGTGATTAGAGTGTGGTAATATGGAGGGTGGAGGGTGTCATATTGCAATCAATATAACAAGAATTAAACACATTTTTAAATGTGCCATTAAGTTATTAAATACTGAAATTAATTGACACATAATTTATTAAATATATAATTTATTAAATATGTAAGATGTAATGTATATGACCAAATATATTCATTTTATTTTTAAAAAACATATATAATTAGTTCACTATTTAATTTTTTCATGGTCTGTATTTATGGAGGGTGGAGGGTGTCATATTGCAATATGGTAATCACCATAAACATATTGAATTGTATTGTGGTATGAAGTATACTCGAAGTACACACACACATTCATATAGGTAGATCATTTTGACTTGGTCATTTGAAAAGTAGCTCGCAAACCGAAGTGTGGGCGCCCCTGCTCTAAAGGATGCCACTGCCTCAGGTGGCAGAAAAACATGTGGTATTAACATAGTGGTATTACCTGTTTTTATGGGACACAGATTCAGGTAGCTCAGTTACTCTGCTTGCTGTTAGACTTTAGCCAAAGTATCTCCACACCACCAAATTCTTCTGACCCTTCTTTTCAACAGTCTCATTGTCTTTTGGCCCTTGGGCTATGTCTGTTAGAATGCCTTTTTCAGTAATGCTGTTGGTGTCGCTTTTTTTTTTTTTTGACATTATTTGCTTTTTTCACTACCACTCCTGACATACTGGTGTGCGTGGTTGTAGTAGCCCAAATATTGACATGTGTTGTGCTGCTGGAGGCTGATCCATCTACGCTCTGTTCTGTGTGTGTCAGCGCAATCTGACGTAGTACAGTCGTGTCAGGTTACGTTGAATCTATTTGAGCCACATGATTGGTTTGGCGTGGCACAATTCCGTTTATCACTGGTTTTTCAAAACAGTTCTCAAAACATGAAGAAATTAGTTATGTCAACATTCAATCAACCATATCTTATAGTTCTTTTGAGTTTTGCAGTTATCTTCATTGTTTTATTGCCTACTTTAGACCCAAGATAGACACCACCTGGCCAAAAATATTACTGTTCAACAGCTCTGCCTAAGTTGTATGGTTCATGTGGCAAAACTCTGGAGCATAAACTGCAGGTTTCACATTTTGCCAGTACTGTCTGGTATAATTCTGTTTTGCTACTGAATAGAGCATATCTGTGTTTTGACTGTAATGTTAATGGAAACCACTTTTTAAACTAATTTAAAAATATTTTAAACTAATGCTTACCATATACTTCAACACATTATTTACCTTGTATAATATTTAGTTATATAAACCAAAAGTAATGATATTCAATTTTTTACTCTTAGCTGATATCCCAAGACAATGTAATGTAAAAAAAAAAATCACATTTGAATTTGTTTCTATGTAATTCCACTGGATACTATTGAAGATCATTGTACTATTAGTCTAATTCAATCATAATGAAATGTGAATAAAACCTTTTCAGGACCCAGAGTCTCAATCCAACATTCTTTTGGGAGTTGTTTTGTATCATTATTGAAGCAAATTAAGCCTAGAACTAGAACTAGAGGAAACCTACTAGAATACAGTCAACCTGACCTATGAAAGATTGTATATCGGAAGCTGCATTATGATTTTTACAGATGTAATTGGTAGAGAATTGACAGTGAATTCAAGAGCAGCAAATAGCAGAGAGGCTAGTGTTGAAAGGGCTTCAGAGCTCGCAAATACACCGGAGGGATGTAGTGTTTACTGATTTAACTGATTTTTTTTTTTTTTTTTTTCCCCAGAAACACAAATCCAGCCAGTGGAGACTGTGGAAGTGGTAACCACTGAGATGCCAGAGGAGGACAAGCCCTCTTCCCCTCTGGCCCAGAGCCCTACAGCCGAGAATTCAGCAGGACCATCTGTCCCAGCGAGTAGAGAAGTCAAAAGCAGGTTAGAAACACTAAACTGCACTGAACTGTAATTATTTGAGAAATGAAGAACCCTCTTTTTTTAAGTGCTAATATTGAAGTGTAAATGTACAAGTGCCGGTATGCAGTTGTGCATTTGTGTCCAGCAATGTGTTGCCTTGCTGTATTTGGATGCAAAGGTGGAAATTGAAATGAAATCGTCAGCTGGCGGAGGCATCACTCTGCTTGCAGGTGCCACTCTAGTAAAGGTTGTAATCAATCTTCTGGCCTGAGTCTTCTATCGATGTTTTTGATAGAAAGCAGAACAGCAGCATCCCTTGGGGTCTTATTAACAAGGCTGCTCATCACTTAAAAAAAATGTGATAAGTATTTATAGCTTGTTTTATTTCTTAACTTTCCAGCTCTTTGCCACTATTCTCTTTTGGTCTTTTTAACACTGTGCCTCCAAAACACCCTTCTCTCTTTGAATCTGCAACATTCCCTGTTATCTGTGTAAAGTGTTATTTGTCTTTTTTTTTCATTGTCATTGCAGAAAAAGACGTGCTGTATTAACTGTGCAAAGTAGTTGAAATGAGGCACCTGCTGCCTATGTTACTGCCCAAAAAACCCCCACTGCCGCAAGAGGCCTTAATTTTTAGTGACATACATGGCACTGTATTAAGCCACAGCAGATAGATAGAGATATATGTATATATAAAATTAACACCATTTACCCCTTTTTTTTGTTTCAGGGAGCGTCTCTGTGCCTTCTGTTACTGCGGTGGCCGCAGCCTACTGGGTCAGGGTGAACTGCATGTATTCAGCACCACGCCTCAGCTTGAAGCTCTCTTCAGCCACAAGGGTGGAGGAGGCCCGATGAGTGATAGCAGTGATGGTGATAAAACTGCTCAGCCAAAAATGGCTGGAGAGAACACCTCAGGACAGAAAGAAAAGAAGAAGTAAGTAGGCCCGGTTGACAGTGTTGTCACACATAGTTTGGCTGTTATTGCTAGTTAGGACAGCAATGTCTCTCTAGGAATTAAGTCAGCTGCATGAAATCAAAATGTGCCTATGGACTCACTTCAATGATCTTTAGGTAATTAAGAGCTCCAGCACAAGCAGAACACTTGTGGGGAAACAACCAGTGCTGTGGTTAAGTTTTAATTATGCCAGAATTTTTACTTTGGTCTTTTAGAAATCTTTTTGCAACTGGACACTTTAAAACTGGCTCAAATTGGTAATGGACTTGGAAGCACAAAGAAACATACGCACACACGCAAACCTCACAGGGCAGAGGGTCTTGCTCTGTTAGCTGATTGTGTTGTCATTCTAGATTTGCGGGCTGAATTATTATCTTGCACCTTGCAGTTAACATATCAGTGGCCCCAGATTCAGGGATGTCACATAAGTTGAAGAGTGCACATCAGTCTTTTGCGTGTATGTGTTTTTGTGTGTGTACTCAGATGTGTGCACAGTGTGCCAACAAAGGACCCTCCTCTGACCATTTTGGACAGCTGCCTAATTTGTTATGGTTCTTTGTAACTGGCTGGGTGTCTCTCTGGGTTCCCAGTGACGTAATGGGCAGTGGGAGCAGTGTGGATCTGGCAGCGTGCCGAGCCAACCACTAGCTGTTGTGTTGTTGCTGTGTGATTAGTCACTGGGGCCAGCTCTCGGCTGTGCCACACAGAGGCAAGAGAGAGAGCCCAGAGCAGTGAGAGATCTTATATATTGATTTGTCAGAGAAGCAGAAATGTTGGAATACGGGATAAACTGAGTATATGGGGAGGTTGGAGAGGATTATTTCATAACTGATGATAAACTTTGACTCTAAACAATAAGCTATCAAGGCTGTTTGTCATGTTTGTGCCATCATGCATCCAGAAACCAGTCTCTTGATTTTGGCCATTGGTCTGTTTACTGGAACTTAGGCCCTTTTTAAATGCTAATGCTCCTTCTTCACATTTTCTGTGTGCTATGTGGCTCACAATTTCAAGCCAGGGAGAAACACATCCGTTTCAACAGATTTTATGAGACAGAACAGCCAGCCTCTTGTGAACATGCCAAACAACAAGAAAGCCGTCTTCCTCCTCCTCTTCTCCCTCCTCCCCCACAGCTCTTTATTTGCTCTCTAACATTTATCCCCCCGTTCATTCACTCTGTCTTCATCTCTGTGCTTTTGTAAAAATTGTGCATCTTCTTCTACCATTATGTTTCTGTTCTCAGTTTGTTTCTAAGTTGATTCAGGCCTCTTGTATAGCACAACTTTAACTAATTGTTCTCTTAAAAAAAATCTGTTAACCTGCTTTCTTTGCAAACTTTTGTTCTTTTGTTCCATTGGGTCTGAAAGTTGTGAGGAAGAACCAGACCCAGCTAATCGATTTTGGGATGAGCTTTCTCATGTCGGCCTTCCACAAGATCTTAACGTCCAGTCTCTCTTTGAGTCAGGTAAGACTAATATACTTCTTCTCTCACTCTCTCTCTCTCTTTTTAAACCAAGTTTTTGGAGTTGATACTTTTTTAAGGGAGAGCTAAAATGCTTTATTTATAGACATTTATTTGACTCCAACTTTTGTCATCATCACAACCTTCATGTCTTGAAATTGTAGGGCAATACTGGGCACATCGGAGTTGTGCCTTGTGGTCCGAAGGTGTTTGTGAGGGCGAGGGACAATCTCTGCTTAATGTGGACAGAGCCATTGACTCAGGGAGCACAAAGGTGAGTCAGAGGAGAACATCCATGGACTAATAGGTATTAACACCTTCGTAATGTGTTGGGGCAGTTGGGAATGAGTGCTTCACTGAGGCACAGCAAAGCTGATGGATCAGACGAACTGGTAAAGGTCGGCCTGGCAGCGTGGATCTCTCAGCTGTGAAATGGAAAAGGTCACGCCACTCAACGGGGCTGAGCTCTAATGGCAGCTTAGCTCCTAGCGTTAGCAGTGGCACGGCTCATGGCTCACAGCTCACAGCTCTCCGATTGCGTTTGCAGCCCATTTGTCGTGGAGCCCATGAGCAAGTTTTCCACTTGATCTCCAGAGTGGTTATTAGTGCATACTCATAGAACTGGGCAAAATGGGGACTGGATGAGGTTCTGTCAGGAGTGTGGTCATCAAAGATATGAAACTGGTTTTAAACAGAGGTCTTGATGCTGAGCTGAGAAACTAAATGAAACTAAACTAAATGTTTTTCTGCAGGGACAATAAAGGATGTTGCATGAGATGAATCAGTCAGTTTGTTGGTTGCTTGAGTGTTCAAGGAATTTATTCATTGTAGTTGATGACAACAACATTTAGGAAACATTGCATAGATTTACAAAGATTACAATATGATAACAAACGTAAATAGTAAAAAATGTTAGAAACGATATGAGAAACAAAGTTAATTTAAGAAATCTAGTGTAATTAATTTAAAATAATAAAGAGCAATACAATTGATTAGAATTAACAAATTAGGTTAAACATATATATATACATACATACGGAATAAGACTTTTTAAACAAATGTAATTGAAAATATATAGAAACAAAATGTATAAGGATTTACATTTTCATTTAAAAATTAACACTCTTAGATGCTCTCAGATCCTCAGGCACACTGGAGCATAAAAAGCTTTTGTCCTGCATTTTGCAATACGAGTCATGCCTGATGACCTGAGAGACCATCCTGGGTTATCCTGGTTCATCAAATGTGAAATAATTAAAAAACAAATAGGCTGGTGCAAGGCCATGAAGAGCTTTTATAGTTGTTGTTTGCTTTGTACCTCACTTGCAAGTCACTTCGGATAAAAGTGTATGCCAAATGAATTAATATAAAAAAATTTTATTTTACACATTGTCTTCAAACGCACAAGAAATAATTCTACATACAGCCCCCCCCTTGTATAATGGTAGGGGTAAGACTGGACTTTAAGACAGGTGTAATATCATCTTCTGACTGTGGTCAGTTCTTGAAGAGTTGTGAAAAAAATAATTTTTGGGTAGACTAGAGAGGTGAGCATTACAGCAGTCCAGTCTGCTGGATATTAAAACATGCCTTAGTCTCTTTCTGTCACTCAGAGGGAGAAATGTGTGCACATTAGCATTAACATTTTTTTTGAGATGATGAAAATCTGTTGGTAACAAGAGTTGGTGACGAACCCTACATAAGCCATACAGTTCTGTTCTGAGTCAAACATCACACAGAGGTTTCTGTCCTTGTCACGAGGCAAGTCCCGGAGAATTTAAGTTTGTGACCAGTTTATCAATCTGAACCTATATCTACAATTGCAGTTTTGCATTATGCTTTTATTTATATTTTACAGTCTTAGTCTTTTTAGCCTAATTGTATCTAGATTCTCCCATGGCATGCCTCTCTTTTTAGTGGATTTTATATATTTTAGACATATTTTGTTATTTCCTTTCTGTCTCTCTCTGCAGCACTGTGCATACTGTAAGCGCCTTGGAGCATCCATTAAGTGCTGTGCTGAAGGATGTGCTCAATTCTACCATTACCCCTGTGCGGGGGCAGCTGGGACCTTTCAGGATATCAGGAGTCTCTCCATCCTTTGCCCAGAACACACTGAATTGGCCATTCAGAAATGTAAGTTGAGTAGCATTGGGTATAATACATTTTATTAAAAGGCTGTAGTAAAATAACTTTTTTCTTTTTTTTAATTAATGCTGTTTAGTCAACTGTTCTGTCTTAAGTAAGTTTGTCTCCCTTATTTTCCTGTTTCTTTAATTTCCTTTCCTACAGTTGTAGATGATATAAATTGCGCACTTTGCGATAGCCCAGGAGACCTACTGGACCAGCTATTCTGCACCAGTTGTGGTCAGCATTACCACGGGATGTGCCTGGACATGGCCGTGACCCCTCTAAGGAGGGCAGGTTGGCAGTGCCCTGAGTGTAAAGTCTGCCAAACATGCAAGTGAGTCAGCTTCCTACGCTCTAAATAATGAATCTTGACTGAATGTGTTTGTCATCTCTATCCTTCAGTTTTTTCCTTCGAGTTTTTTTCTAGAGCTATCAGACATGGTGCTCACTGCTTGTTTGTTTACCTCTGAGGTCTGTGAGGTGGATTTTGTACCCTGAAGCTCAGTCTTATAACCTTTTGACCTTAATTTAAAAAAGAGTGCAGGAGCCCAGTTATCAACCAGCCCTGCCTGCCTGAAGTGAACACTTAAACATTCAGTTCCATATTTACATAGAAACCCCACTCTTCTTTAGTTGCTCCATACTGTGGTATTTTTCAATATGAGTAAGGGTTCATAATACATTGTCACAAACTAACAGTTCATGTATGTGATAAATTCTCACTGGTTCCAAAATATTTAATTTCTTTAGTTGTTAGTTTTCCTTTCAACTTTGCCTGACATCTTGGGAAATGCGAAGAAGCAAAAATAATGCACCCAGGATTGTCAGGAAAAGGGTATTCGTTTGTTTACTGTCAAGTTCTCATCTTTCTTTTCTCAGTCACATGTTTTTCATCTTCAACCTTACTCATTTCTAACCCCAACACTTAAACAATTTGTTGCACATCCACGCCTACACATTGCTGCAGCAGCTTGTGTATTATGTTTGTGTTATTATCAACAATGGTCAGTAAGATAGTAAAGAGCAGTCTTAACAGGTGGCCTAAACGTTTTAGTATTTATTGTGAATTATTCTATTTTCTGTGGTGGTAAAACAAAAACAAATAGTTATTCCTTTATTTTATGAAAATTAAGAACTGATAGCACATATTAGTTATGGCTGTAAAAGACTGGTTTTCTCCATTGAAACAACAGATCAGTTCAAACAAGGAATGAAAAGTGTATATATACCAATATCAGTATGCCTGATTTGCTTCAGATTGGTTTAGAGAATGGAAAGGAAGCAAAAGCCCAAATAAGAACCCAAGTTTTTTTTAAACAAAACAAGGAAGAATTGAAGAAGAATTATCTTTATTTGTCACATACATAGTTATACAGTGTACAACACGCAGTGAAATGTACCTTCTGCATTTAACCCATCCCCCTGGGGGGAGCAGAGGGCAGCCACAGACGGCACCCGGGGAGCTAGCGCTGAGTGTTTCTCTCAGGGACACACCTGATATAGGGGATGGGCTGGGAGTCTGGGCTGGGATTCGATCCTGCCACCTTCTGCATCCCAGTCTGATGCTTATCCCATTGAGCTACCAGGCCGAGAATTCAGTGTGACTACTGTACATTGAATTAAACATAACATTTTTAGTTTATGTATAGTAGGTCAAAGTCCTTTGTTGTACCATTTCATACAACCTTGTCTCTCCCTTTCTTTTTCTTTGTTTAGGAACCCAGGAGAGGACACTAAAATGCTGGTTTGTGACATGTGTGACAAAGGCTACCACACGTTCTGTCTGCAACCTGCTATTGACTCTCTTCCCACCAACGGATGGAGATGTAAGGTAGGAAACACCATGTTTAATGCAATTAACATTATTGTGGTTGGAGTAAAATGTAAAAATACGGTTGAACATCATGCTCAGATTGTTTCCACCAGGTAGGATTTTTTTTAACACAATTTCCACAGAGTCTAATTTTAATATGTAATATTCAGTGAAAAAAATATTGAAGATAAGAGTCTCTGTTCTGGCACAGTAAAATGTCTACCACCCATGTGAATATAACTTTTTAGTGGTTTGTTGTTGCGCTTCCTGTGGTTAGGAAATGACTAATTCCGGCTGATCTTTAAAGGCTTCAGTTCAGTCTCAGTACCGTAAGATGTGCGCAGTGTGTGCGTGTACATGCGTGTGCATGTTAGTCACACGCATCCTTCAGTGCAGCCTCACCGTTCATCTCTCAGCAGCGCAAATAAAATAATGCACTTTTCACTCGGCTTGTTAAAACACTACCCAATTTTCTGCAGTCATCAGAAGAAGCTACTTTAATAGAGGCAGTAGGTGAAAGGTCTTCACACTTGACTTCTCTGTCTGACTCAGCATAGAGGGAACACAACCCACACAGGTCCTTGTCATTTGCTTCTCCTGTGCCCCCACCCCCTGCTGAAGTATAGATAAATGAAAAATGAGTCATTGTTCTAGTTTCAAAGCTCTGTTATATTCCTGATGTTTGTCTACGTCAGGAACATTAAAAAAGAGGCTAGCTGGTCTAGTGAGTCTGCATTATCACTGTATTGCAGAGAAGAGGTAGGTGCCAGACATGTTTTATGGCCATGGGGAACAAGGAGAACAACTGGAAATACAGATTACTCTCACAGATTACTACACTCATTACTTGTGAACGAGATATCTAAGGGACACTCAAAGGGAATTACTTCAAATTTGGGACAAATGTAAACTTGGACTTAGTGATGAACTGATTAGGATTTGTTGGTGGTGGTGTTGTTGTTGATCAAAGGACAAGGTCACAGTCTACTCATCTTCATCCAGTTCTTGCTGCCCATTCTTGTGAATATGATGTGTGAAGAACACTTTGATGGAATTTCTTCAAATTTGGTACAGCTGTCCAATTGGACTTAGTGATGTACTAGTTGGGTTTTGGTGCCCAAAGGTCAGGGTCATAGTGACAGTCCTGGTGAACTGATATGTCAGGAATGTGTTGAGGGAATTTCTTCAAATTTGTCACAACTGTCCACTTGGATTTGGAATTTCAGTACATCTGGGACAAACATCCGCTTGGAATCATGCATGAAGTTATTAGAATATGAGTCTGGACAGACATGTGCACAAACTCACTGGTTAGCGGAGGCATAAAACCGCAATGCAGTAGTTCTAGTTTTCTGCAGTTTTAAAAGCACTAGTCTAGTAGACATGTACATTGACTTTTCTGATTGCTTGAGTGCTGAATATCTAACAAGCTCCATCATATATATTTTTTTTAGGTTTGCAGGTTTTGCATTCATAAAACTGCTGCTTAGAGAATATTTAGCCCAAAGTAACCCTACACTGAAAATGTATCAATGAATTGAATATAGTGACTGATAGCTGTATAAGGAATGTATAAGGAATATTCTTTTTTGTGATTATTTAATATTATTTTATGATTAATGTGTGAAAATGCCTGTAAAGTTCTAGCACAAAGCTTTTGTCAAAATTTGGGCAGCTTCTCTTCATTCTCAGCAGGAGTAAAATGCTGAAGTCTAAACACCATTTTAAATGAACAGCAGCACTTAAGAGGCTTGCTGCTGAAACAGAATTCAAATAACCACTTTCCTTTAAACCCAAAACAGCTATGCTTGCTGGTGCATGCTGTCAGTGTGGAGATTTCATCAAAACTGCTGGCTGCTATTCATTTGCTTGTGCCACTCTGTTGTTCTGTCGCTTGCAACATGACTGCTCAACAAAACTGTTCAGTGATTTTTGAAAAGCAGTTGGACTTTTGTCAGGTCACATTTCAGAAAACAAAAGAGAGAAAATGGAATGGACCGAAACTGTTTTAAGACAAAGCAGAAAAATATGTGTCGGCCATTTGTAACTCTGCGAGACAGCATGTTGTAGCACTATGCAGCTGTGAAAATCAGAACCTGGTTATTCAAATGCCAAAAATTCCCTGGGTCACTTTATTAGGTACACCTATAGAATCTATTGTAAACCAATACAGAACCTCTGCCATGAATCTGGCTTCATGTTTACATAAATGAGGCCAAAACACCTCTTAATATAATGCTCTCCAGTACAACTTCACCACTCACTGTGAACTCTGTAATAAACGTATATAAGAATTACCATCTTTCTGACAGTTTGAACAAAAACTGAGAAATTATAACCTGGTAAATGTAGTATTCATGACAGGACTGCTGTATTGGACTGCATTAGATTGTACATGTGTATCTAATGAAGCAGCCAGTTAGTGTATGTGTATAGACTTTCATTAACAAAGTTACTGTCACTGATATTCTGATTAGAAATTTGTCAACAGGCCCTGAAAATATGTTATTTTTGTTGCTAGTTCCCCAGCACCACTGTGTAAATTTTGCTGGAAAATGGCTTGAAACATACATACACAAACTGTGACCTGAACAGTTTTCTTGTTTCCCATTCCACGAATAAAGTGTCAAAGCTGTATAGCAGAAACACATATTTGTGTTGCACTGGGTCTGAATGGCCTTATTACTAATACTGCTTCATGCTCTCTTCAGAACTGCAGAGTATGCATTCAGTGCGGAACGCGGACCAGCGGGCAGTGGCACTACACGAGCCTGCTGTGTGAGAACTGCGTCCAAAACCAGGACCCTGCTCTGTGCTGTCCTACGTGTACTTGCATCCTGGACCCTGAGCATCAAAAAGACTTACTATTCTGCCACACTTGTAAAAGGTAAAGAACATTTCTTTATAACACTGATACTTTACCAACAATATTGGTTGTGTCCTTATTTTACTCATATAGCAAAATGGTGTTCCCTGGTAACATTAAACAAACCCTAGGACCGCAATAATAAATATGTCAGAGATCTGTCAAACAACCCCTTAAATTCCATTGCAATTTTTTCAGATGGCTACACCTGGAGTGTGAGCGTCAGAACTCAGGCCAAGCAGAAATCCACCCCAGAGAGGAATATGTTTGCTCCAACTGTAGGTCTCCTGCTGCAGAGCAGACGGTACAGACAGAGAATATGGACACCGGCCCAGAGCTCAGCCCTCAGCCAGCCTCCATGCACACAGACTCTGAGACTGGCCTACAGCTGCCTCAAAAGCACACAGACCTAGAACCTGGCACTCAGCTGCCTCCTGAAATGCACAATGACCCCAAACCGGAATTACTTGCTGTTCCTTTGCACTCAGATACAGAGCATGGTCAGGCTACCGTCCAGGAAGAGAAGCTGGCCACATCAACCCAGAAGGCTGGTGGGTCTTTGTTCCAAAAAGGTTTGATTATACACAGGAAGATAACTGCTCAGATGTATTTCCTTGTCTTTTCCTCCATTCCCAGGCTTCCCTCCTGAGAATCAAATCTGTTTTATCAGCATATTAATATCTTGTTATTGCAAGGACAAGCCAAGAAATTTAAGTCTTTTGGTTATATCAAAATTATACACACCAACACTAGGGGTTAAAAATCTTTGTAGTCAAGGGTTCACTGAATCAGCCTCTAGCCATGCAGAAGCAGTTGAAAGTTTTGGCTGTGCAACACCAAAATAGGTTGTAGTATCAGCAGTGATGAAGTTTTGAAAGTCATAGTTGAACGATGAAACGATTAAGAAGAGAGTAGTTTGGACTTGAACCAGAGAGAAACACTGTCTCTTTCATTTTAAGAAATTTCTGAGGGCTCCCCAATAACCAGATGGTGTCCAACTAGCAGCAGATTAAAGCAATTCTATTGTTTTTGTAATTCTGTTTTAAATTAAAATAATTTTCTTTCTTCCTCCTGTCTGCTGGAGATGTGGGATGTGCTGAACATCAGTGAGAAATTTATACTTCATAGTGCTTACATTCAGAATGTTTTACTTTAGAGTATGACTATGTGAAACTACACAGTGCAGCTTGGGGCAGAGATGGGTATGTGAGCTGACCACTCATACTACTACAAATCAACTTTTTAATTTGTCTTATAGTTTGTGTTTATTGCTATCAGACTAGGCCACACTAGTTAGTACTATTTGTTGGAGGGCACTACAGCCGTCTCTGTCGAAACAAGGTTTTGTTCTTTTTATAATCCTCTTGCATAATGCTTGCCAACAACAGGTGTGTGATGCTAAATCCAAACACAACAAACGATGTTTGGGATTCAGCAAGATCGAGACTCTAAGTGGCCTCTGGATTTTGGCTGGAGCTGAACAGAAGAACTGTATTGCTTAAAGGAACAGTATTTCTGGTCCCCACCTTATAGTGAAATATCCAGAAATAAGATAACACTTTATTGATCATCCATGTCCCATTCTGATCAGTGATCAGCGCATATGACTCCTCCTCCACTCTATTGGAGAGACACTGTCTCAGTTCACTGAGCTTCTCCCCTGCGTCTTGTGGACAATTTCTGGTTTATTTCAGGTTTCTCTTCTGGGACTAGGCTTTTGTTTTGCAGGCTAATAGCTAGTAGCTACTAGCAGGCTAGCTGTTTCCATATGTAAAATAAATGCAGTATCCACGGTAATGTTTGCCTCGAGATAAAGTCATCAAACGTCCTCTCACAAATGCAGGGTATATAGATCCCAGTCTTCGGCCCATCACCTCAGCAAAGCACACACAAGTTGGAGAAAGATGGTCAACAAACAGATAAACAGCTGTGATTGGCTACCAACCAACAGGCAGCATTCTAGAAAATAACTGTATTGTTAATTCAGTATTAAGTATTATGTAGACTTGGGACTGGACTCTAATTTGAGTCTGGGTCACTCTAGCTAGAGAGTAATTATGTAACACAATCACCTTTATCAAACTCTTTTCTTCACAATATCTATTTTTTCTTTTTGCTGATGTGATGCATTGTCATATGAGCTGTGCCAACATTTAAAGTTACACGATGTTTGTGTCTGCTTGTCAGAAGTTCAAGGCTGCATCTCCACTTTGTTCCATGTGCAGTCTGCATTTGCAGTCTACCAGCACGGAGTGCAGTATCGGGGAAATAAACAATGAGCTGGGCACACCAGTGTTAGCCCACTCTTCTTTAAACACCAGAACCCAGTGGCAGAGGAGAAAAGGCTGGAGAAGCACAGTGATGATGATGATATCAGATTACTGCCTTCAAACCTGCCTTGAAGCAAAGTGGGCATATTCATGATGTTCAAACAGTTTACTTGCTATCCATACGTGTGCTCTAATTTTGTTAGCTTTTTTCTGTTGTCATCAACTGCTATATCATTTAGCTGGTAAGGCAATGTCTGCCCCACTGTAGTTTTACAGACATGTTGAGTGTAACATTCTGTGAAAACATTTTTGCCCCCCTCCTGATTTTTTTTTTTCCCCGCATATTTGTCTCACTAATCTGATTCAGATTATCTAACAAATTTTAATATTACTCAAAGATAACCTGAGTAAATACAAAACGCAGTTTTTAAATGATGATTTCATTTATTAAGGGAAAGAAGCTGTCCAAACCTGCCCGGCCTTATGTGACAAAGTAATTGCATCTCACATTTCCCAAAAATCTGGGCAAATATTCTGTGGATTGATGAGACAAAAGTGGAACCTTTGGGAATGTGTGTGCCCTATTACAGTTGGCATAAAACTAACACAACATTTAATAAAAAGAACATCATATCAACAAATGTGATAATGCTGTGGTGCTGCTTTGCAGCTTCAGGACCTGGACAACTTGCTATAATTGATGGAACCATGAATTCTCCGCTCTACCAGAAAATCTGAAGGAGAATATCTGGCTGTCAGTTACATACGAAACACACCAACAAGTCCACCTCTGACTGGCTCAACAAAAACAAAATTAAGGTTTTGAAGTGGTCTAGTCAAAGTCTGGTTCAATTGAGATGTTGTGAAATGACCTTAAACAGGCCGTCAATGCTTAAAAACTCAGTGTGGGTGAATTAAAAAATTTTGCCAAGAAGAGGGGGCCAAAATTCCTCCACAGCAATGTGAAAGACTTCTTATTAGTTATCATAATCAGCCACCAAGGGTGGCACAACCAGGTTAGGTTTAGGGGGCAATTACTTTTTCACACAGGGACAGGCAGGTTTGGACAGCTTTTTCACTGTGACAAATATGTAAAACATTTTTTTAAAAATCATCATGGGGGGGGGGGGATATTTTTCACATGTGTATTGATAAAAGGAGATTTTTGAGGTTTATGTTAAGCATCTTAAAGTAAAACTGTCTTAATGCATGTAATAATGGTCTGGGATACATGGTTTGGGATTGTAGGTTAAAGCCTCTTAGTGGGTGAAACTTTTTTCTTTTGCAGTGTATTTGACATCCTAACAATGTGCTGAAATGTACTTGGATATTTGCTGATTTGTTTTTTAAACACATTTGGGCTCTGTTATGTGAGATCATGACTTCCCTGCCAATACACCTGCTCATGTAATGTAATTAAAGTCATTAACCAGAGCTGTTTATCACCTGCCAGGATTCTCCACCACTCAGGGTTTAACAGCAGGCTTACAGTGACTCAACTGACAGATGCTGTTAGATCCTTTTTGTGAATGCAAGTTAGACCTGACTTAAGGCCTCTGCTGTATTAATCAAAGCTACGTATTTATCTAAACTGTCACCTTATTCACTGTAGGAGATGTAGGAAGTGGAGTGTTGATATGAATGAGTATGTGTTCAGCTTGGTCAATAGTTGAAGGCTGGAGATGGTTGGAGGCCTATCTCCTAATTGACTTTCTGGCATCAGCACCGGATGAGCACCTGCAAGCTGCACAGTCATGAGCCTAGAGCACACAGACCCTGGGATGTTGGTTGTCATGGTTACACTCTTCCCTGGCAGAGATGCTTAGCAGGTGCATGTGTGTGTCAGGATCAGTGTGACATGGGAACTTGTGGATTGAAGTGGTGGGTGCCTCATTAAGACTAGGCTATCTGTACTGTCAGAGTCCGTCTGGCAGAACATTGGCTCGATGTGTGGATGCCTGATAGCCAGGAATGACTAGTTCTATTCATACCAAACCAGTCTAATGCGTTGATGTCTTTGATACAAAACCAAATGGTTAGAGAAGTAGGTGTCACTTCCTTCTCAAGGTGCAACAGTAAATCAAATCTGGACAGTGGAATCAGGTCACTTCTTTTAAAGTTATGCTAATATTGAACAAATACAATTTGCTTTTTATTTCATTTTAATCAGTCACAAATTATGAAGAAAATCTATATATTGGATTTCCTATTGGTATCCTGCTTTTCTTTGTCATCATGAACAAAGGGATTTTTTTTTAGTATTTGTTTGAATTGTGTTAATGTGTTCACAATCTCCCCTTCTACTAATATAAAAACATTTATACACTTATTTGCATATTAAATTACTGTTTTGTTTCTTTTAGAAGTCTCTGTGGGTGAAAATGTTGAGAGGCAGGTTACTGAACCTTCTGTCAACAAAATCCTAACCGAGTTGAATCCAGGTTTGTACACACATCTTATTTTTGTAAAATGTAGCTGCATTGTGGAACCTTATTCATTGTTAATATAATACTGATTGGTGTTGCAAACTTTGTGATAAATGAGTTTATTCATACACCGCATGAAATGTTGTGTACTTGTTGTTTTCGGGTACTATTAGACAACTCTATTGTCTAGTCTCCCCACCATATGCACATGATTTACATTTAATGACATTATGATGTGATGTTGATCATTTAAAATCCATTATATTGGCTTCCATTTTTTCTTTCTTTTTTCATCTCTTGATGATGTGTGACGTAAAGTAAATCCAGATGTGTTCTTCTGACCTCTGTGTATTTTCTGTTTCAGAAACAAAACCAGCAGCAAGAATCCAGCTCATATCTACAGAGAGTCCTGCATCTTCAACAACTCCTAACCAGGAGTCGGAGTCTTTTCCAGCACAGCTCTCTGTGGAGGCACTACAGACACAGGATACCACGTTACAAATCAAGCCAGCAAAGACAGAGGCCTGCCCTGAGTTGGGCATGGCCAACCCTAGCACAAAGGATTATAAGGCCATTATCTCTACCACCAAAGAACCAAGTACTACATCAGTACCTTTCACGGACCAACCAATGGAAATATCACTACCCCAGCCTTCGAGTACAGATGTAGTCAGGGCTTCTTTCCCGGAAACTGTTCCAAAAGAACTTCACATGGAGAGGAGAGAGAGTATTTTTCACCATAACCTGGCAGAGACTGTTAAACTCTCAGCCTCTAGTTCTTCAGAGGCAATGGACACTACACCAGAGAGCAAGCCTAACCTGTCATTTGCCAGTCTGTATTCAGAGGAGAAACCACTCAAGACATCTGTGGAGAGGTTGGCTGAAATGGTTTCCTCTCCTTCCCACTCCTCCCTTCTGGCACATGGACTATCTTCTAGAGAACCACCTCAGCCCCAGATACTACCTTCACTCATTGACCACAGCAGTGTGATGCCCACCACCACCCTCATACCATTCACGCCGAAGATTGGAATGGGAAAACCAGCCATCACCAAGAGGAAGTTTTCTCCTGGGAGGCCACGAGTTAAACAGGTATGAACGAGGATATCATCGAAGGTTCGCTGATGTAATTTGTGTCACTGTGTGGCTGGTTCTGCCTTATGCAGTGTCCCTACCCAAGTATATTTTCCACCAATGTCACCAAGTCACATCAAGTCTGTTTTGGCCGCCATATTGGATGTATCACTGACTTGACTGCAGTGCATGTGTGATACTGCCGTCAGAGGTATTTGGCGTGTGGTTCACATTTAAAAAATATATTCTGTTTTTAAAATGTATTTCCTCCTGGTGTGGGAATTGTCACTCAATAGACTGTTGAGTGGACTCCTGTCTGCTTTTCTAACAAACGTGGCACATCAGTGTCACATTGATTTCTTCATCATCATCATTGGTTTCTTCCCATCAACATGTGTATGTCTCCATTAATGTTACATAAAGTCCCTTGTGTTCCATTTGCAGACTGAGCAGAAAGATAATTAAAAAGGTAAAAAAAATTTAGCCACAAAGCTATTGTATGTAACTGCAAAAATATTTAGAATTTATGCTCTAACTAGCCTAAGTTTTGAAGTTGTTCAAATCATATTCTAACGTTACAAAAACTGTTAATTACAAGTGCAGCCTTGAGCTAGAGCATGACCAAGGTATTTTAGAAGTGTTCTTAAGTGTGCTTTTTAAATGCTTATTGCAAGGCGAAACATCTTGATAAGGGAACTGACTTTGGCACAACACTGGCAAAACAAACCAGGCTGGGCTTCCACCCTGTCTACTAATGTTGGTCATCTGTATGGTTATTTATTTATTGCAAACAAAATTTAAGACATTTTCCATCCTGCTTTACTGGTGAGCTACAGTCCTCGGTGTTTCCATGCACTTAAGCAACCAGCAGCTTTCTTGAATAGCTGAGAAACAGAGTTTACGTGCAGAAACCTGGTTACTGGAAATTCACGTATACATGCGGTCTGATTTCTCCTCCATCTCTGACTTATTTAGGAAGGATGACTCACAGGTATAAACTGTATAGTGACAGAAAATGCTGCTGTCTGCCTTTTTATGGGTTCGCTTAGCTGCAGAGTGACAGTGCTTGTTATGCACTCTCCAGGAGAAATCTACCTGGGGAAAACTTTCATAATATTAAAGTAGCTCCCTTTTTAGTTACTAAATCATCTTCAGAAGAGTTGTTCTCTGAACTTGTGTCGTTGTGCACGCTAGGTAATGTAAATGTGCTATACATCAACGCGTTGCTATATCATTGATATCACAAAATTTTTGGATGGTACAATTGGGCACACTTCTAGTGCCCACAAGTATACGAAGCAGAGTGGGTGACGGATACTATTCCTCCATGTTCTCTTGTCCCAAAATTTTCTCTCCAAATATCCATCTGCAGAATTGTCTTTTGAGATCTGCAAACCAGTACGAGCAGCTTAATATTGGGATCATAGAATGTGGTTGGCACAAACAGTGATACATCCAACATGGTGGACAATGGGTGTCAAGTGACCAGATGATATCACCTGAAAAGTCTCAACACCCATGAGTACAGGCTAATAATTTGTGCTCATTCATTGTATACTTGGAAGTAACATATATGTCCTGTGGGCTCTGTGTCTCTGCTGTATGAAAGTAGTTTTTTTTTTTTTTTTGGTGCCACTGAGCTGGTTGAAGCAGCTTGTGTGGCTTAGGATGTTATGTTGACTCTTTCGCGGCGAGGTGATACCTACCACTACTCTCTAAGCAGAACAAGATGAGTGATGAAGATGAATGATGCTCACCTTCAACTGCCTGTGCCCTGTTCACATATTTGTGCACAACATGACTAACTAGTCACAGTGTTCATGCAGAACTAGTAGTAATTTTTTCCAGAGGGAATTATGTGGGATTTTTTTTTTGTTGTTGTTGTTTTTTAAATGTTTTTTAAAAATATCTTTTACTGATAGTCCTCACCAGATTCCACTACACTGTCATGAGTCTCTGTTCATCTCATGTCCATGTTAAAAACATGTACCACTTTGTTGTCCCATTTAGAATAAGTATTCATCAAGTGACAAATTACAATGACCATTACCATGTCCTAGTTGTCTCCATATTACACCATCAGCTGCACTGAGTGACTTGTAGCACTTTAATCTCCTTCTGTATTTGTGTCCTAGTGTCATCAAAACTAATGAATTGTAAGAGACTATCACTAAATGTAGACTATCAGACAAATAATAATGGGAATTTAATCACACCCATGACTATAATATATTACGAATGATGCTGGTGAGCGTAGACCAGTTTAGTTTGCAAAATATGTTTTCCCCAGACATATCCCATCTCTTAAATAAACATTATATAGCTCAAAATAATTTGTTACACAAAGCCTGGGGAAATATATTTCAGAAATGTGAATGTGCTACTCTTCGGTTCAGGATGTTTGTGTCCGATGCTTTTATGTGCTGATGCAATTCCCTTTGTTGTTGCAACTTGACATACGCTGTGGTCTTGGCGAGAAGTTACACAGCCTTTTTTCCTGCTGTATGATGCCTTGGCAAATTCTGCTGTGTTGAAATGCAACTAACACAATAGTGCTTGACAGTTTTGCCTTTACAAACAGTCTATTAGAAATATGTCTCTCTAACTGATGTGCATGAGAACCCTAAGGATTGTCTTTAACACAAAAAGCAACCTAATAATTTTAACTGTTCATATTTTAGCGCATATGATTCTCTCTCATACTGTAGCTCTGCATAGATGGGTGCGTGTTGAGTAGTTCCCAAATGGCTACATTAGAAGCTCACTACATCTCTCTAACATCTTTCTTT
Source organism: Ctenopoma kingsleyae (assembly GCA_032353495.1). Lineage (NCBI taxonomy): Eukaryota > Metazoa > Chordata > Actinopteri > Anabantiformes > Anabantidae > Ctenopoma > Ctenopoma kingsleyae. The sequence goes on from JAUBNQ010000009.1 coordinate 11,365,075, forward strand.
GTATGTTTTGTTTCTTCGCTGGCTTTGTTTTTAAGTTGCTGCATTTTGTCGCCCTCCTACCTCCCTCCCTCCCTCTCTCTCACTCTCTCACCCGCCCCCCCCTTACCTTAGGGTGCATGGAGCCCTCATAGCAGTGTGAGCTCCCCCTTGTCCTGGTCACCAGACCAGCCAGAGGGGTGGGACATCCCTAAGACGAGACAGTCTTCTGGCAGCCCCGGCTGGAGCATCAGAGTGGTAAATACCATGGCTCACCAGAGACAGCAGGGCAGCAGCTGCCCTCTGTTAGCCCCCTGTTTACCCTAGTGACGCACACTCCCTGAGTGTTCCTGAATGTCACTGTGATGAATTTTGTAGCCTACACTAACAATTACCACCACTTCACAGCGAGAGGAGGACATTTAGAAGCTCATGACTTTATGAAGTGAAACTGAAAGATATGGCTACTGAAGACGTTTTTTGTCTGCTATGCAGTTGAGATTCCACAGTCAACACAAATATTTGAGTAATAATTTATAATGAATGAATGTGTCTCAAGTCCTCGTTCTCAGACTCTGCTCTCTTCATTTTTTGTTCAACCCTGTTTAAGTATATATTCATATTTTTCTCTTCTTTGATTTTGAGTTAAAAAACTGTGGAAGTTGGTTGCCATGGTGACAGACATCACTCTTAACAAAGCTTGGTGAAGGTTAATTTTTATGGCGTGGCCTGCATCCGGTCCAGATTAAACACCATCATATATTGTGGATGTCAGGAGGCACAGTGAACGCAAGAGTCATCGGTTTGGGATCAGGGCCAAATATGGGATAAATTAGAAGGGAAATATGCCAAAGGCACCGTGGAACCTGCAGTACAAGAACAACAGCTCAGAGGATTCTTCTCAACTTCCACATTTGCTGGCTGTCTGGAAGAAATTTTAGTGAATCTCTCAAATAATTTCACAAACTGTCAAAAATATTTTTTCTTCTTGTTGATCATTTACCTGATGGTCTAATTTTATACATTTCTGAAAAGATTTCAGTGCAATAGCAATGCCAAAATAAATACTTGAATGTATTAGGTAAATCATTCAGACTGTACTTGCAGTAGCAGTTTGCATCTATAAACAACTCCACAGAATAGCATTGCCTTCCAGAAAAGGATGAATTATCAAAAACATATTTAGTCCTAATAAGGAGTGGTGTAAAGTTTCTTGTCTGCTGAGCAAACTAACTTCAAGGATTCCGCGTATGCAAGAGAGAAACAAACTCTTGCAAACAACTGAAGTGTTTACCCATTTGTAATTGTAATATTGTAAGATTGGTCATTGTGTGGTCTGGTTTTTGTCTTGCTTCCACAGGGTCGAGGGTCAGGCTTCCCTGGGAGGAGGAGGCCCAGGGGGGCTGGTCTGTCAGGTAGAGCAGGGCGCGGCAGGGCCAGAGGCAAGAATGGCGTGAGCCCCAGCATTAACCCTGGGGTATGTGCTATCAGCTGGATGACACTGTGGCATCTTTGACAAATACTGTACTTTATGTAAATTATTGTTTGTTTTCCCTCCAGCTAAAGACCATGATGATGTATTGTAAACAGCATTAATGTTAATGACGGAGTGAACTGCTGGGTTTATTTTATGGTAAAGGTTCCACTTTCTCTAAGGGCCAGTTCCTCAGTGCCTTCAAAAATCAACTCAGCAGCTCTAAGAATAATAGAAAAAAACAAATCCATTATAGTATGTGCGTCCCAATTAGTCCTATTAACTCCAACTATTGGTAAATTGGGAAATGATAATGTCATCACACAATGTTTGATTATTGTGTGTGTTTTTTTTTTTTTTCCTGACACGCAGATGACCACAATAGAAACACCATACCCACTTAAGGAGGAGGAGGAAAATGCCATGCATAACACAGTGGTCATATTCTCAAGCAATGACAGTTTCACACTGAAACAGGTATTTGTTTTTTGTTTGGTTTTTTTTGGGTGGGGGGTTCTTAAGAGTATGGCTTACGTATTACATTTTAAATCCTCATCCATGAATTTTTCCATTAACTTGGATTGCCTGAAATTAAATCTGTGCTTAAAGACCTCTCCCACTGGAGATCATTAATTCCTGTGGAGATACTGCCAACTGCCTGCAGGAAATGCAGTTGATTATATAACAAAAGATGATATTTAAATTTTGCGGTTTCTCACTTTATGCCTTCAAAATAATGTTCCTGTCCTGAATTTAATTTTGTAAACAATGATGGCCGCTGTCAAAAGTTCCCCAGGGTTATCTAAAGTTAGCAGTGTGAGATGGTAAAGTCAGAGGTTGAAATCTGATTTTATGCACATTTATGTTTGAAGGTATAGAACAGCTGCACTGTTCTTATTTAACAGGGAGGTTTGGGGTAAAGTAAACATTTTCTTTCCCTTATTCTTTTAAAGTAGCAACAGCATAGACAATTACCTTTTACTTACACAGCCACTGGCAATTAATGTATACGCAGAACATATTTATATCTATGCGATAGGGCACTGACAAGAAAACTCTGCTGCATGTTCAGCAATCAGATTTTTGAATTATTAGAATGATTTCAATTAGGAATAACAAAAAGGGGGGCCTCAGTGAGATGGAGTAACTTGTAATGTTTTTCTTCCTTTTAGGACATGTGTGTGGTGTGTGGAAGTTTTGGCCTTGGTGCAGAGGGCCGACTTTTAGCCTGTGCTCAGTGTGGCCAGTGCTACCATCCATTCTGTGTTGGCATAAAGGTGCATTTACTATTGTTGAGTTTGTACATCACAAATTCAGTATACCAGAGCATGTAGCAGAAATATCATCCTTACATATGTCTCTGTTAATCTGACAGATCACCAAGGTAGTCCTGAGTAAAGGCTGGCGTTGTCTGGAGTGTACGGTGTGTGAGGCCTGTGGCCAGGCCACAGATCCTGGCCGCTTGCTGCTGTGTGATGACTGTGACATCAGCTATCACACCTACTGCCTGGACCCTCCGCTGCAGAATGTACCGAAGGACAGCTGGAAGTGCAAATGGTGAGAAACCTAATAATCGCTTCACCCGAATTTGCTTCAAATTTGAATTAATTTAAATTAGAAGTAGAAAAGAAGAAGAATATTTTCTAGAAGCAGTAAACTGTAATATATCCTGAACATGTTGCTATTTGTTGTAACCAGTTCTGCAGGTCAGGCAGAATTCCACGTCTTCCAGATCAAGAAATATCTCTCTTTGTGTTGCTTTAAGTATTTCAGTTTGAAAATCACTCAAACAATTCAAAACCATGTAATGTGAGGGTCTTACTCATACATATTCAAAAGCTTTGGTCAGTGACTAGCTGCCATTTACTTGGCAGCTGAGTGCCCCCACAGAGAATGACAGATTTAGTAGGCTACTAGAAGAAGCTGAGAAAGGGTCAATTTTATGCAACTATCCAAACGGATCATCTTGATTCCAGTGTAAACTGGATGTAAATGTAAATTTACTACACAATGCAAAGGAATTCTAAACTAGACGAAGAGCTAATCTCGGTTTCCTAAGACCAGACTACGGCCATCCAGTTGGAGCAGAGGGTGTGAACGACTTGTTCATAACCCCCTCACCCTCAGAACTACAGATTTGCAACTACTGCCACCTAAGTTGTATCCATATGTGCAAATGCACCATAAAATGCAGTAGGGAATTACCTGAGTTTAATTTTTGGAAAATGGCAAATGATGATGTCAGATTTGCAGTATGTTGACATTGTAACAAGTAGACTAGATTTTCACAATGCATTGAATCTGTCAACGTCTTTAAAGTAACCTGGGTAGAATGACCTTTGTCATCCCTGTCTCCTGCAGGTGTGTGTCCTGTACCCAGTGTGGAGCCACCACTCCGGGTCTAAGGTGTGACTGGCAGAATAATTACACCCAGTGTGCCCCCTGTGCCAGTCATGCAACATGCCCCATCTGCCTGGTGGACTACAGTGAAGGCACAATCATTGTACAATGCCGCCAATGTGACAGGTGTGCAGTATTTCTACAAAACCTGTCAGCTGAAGAGGGCACAGCTCTACAGATTTTCTTTAAATAATTGGATCTTATCTAAACTCTCTCTTCTATCCACAGATGGTTTCATTCCTCATGTCAGGGTCTCCATTCAGAAGAAGATGTAGAAAAAGCTGCAGACAACTGCTTTGACTGCACAATGTGCCGAGCTTTCAAGACCACTAAAGGTGGGAGCACAGTGATTTTTATTTTGTTTAATGCCTGTGTGCAAATGTGTGCGCTCTAGAGTGAATAGACTTAACTATGACATTTGATCCTCCTGTCTGCTTTTTATTTTTAATGACTTTTGTGTGTTCTGTGCTGCTGTAGTTGTGACTAAGGCCAGGGACACCGTTGAGCCTGTGGTTATGACGCAGATTGTCACAAAGGCTAAAGAAGTTGGTAAGTTCACAGCGTCAAAATTTCTTTCCTTCCTTCCTTTGACTAGTCTGCATGTTTTTTCTAGCCTCTCTTATCTCTTATTTTTTGTCTTTTCAGATCTGTCAAGAACCTATACCCAGGATGGTGTTTGTTTGACAGAGTCGGGGCTTTGCCAGCTCCAGAGCTTGTCTGCTACAGCCTCACGAAGGAGGAAACCCAAGCCGAAGCTGAAGCTGAAGATCATTAACCAGAACAGTGTTGCTGTGCTTCAGGCTCCTGTAGATCCTCTCACAGAACATTGCCGTGATGAAGACATGGAGGACAACAGAGGTACTTGTCTCTCACACAAGTTCCAAGTTCGTATTTAATCCTGTAACTCTGTTTCTATGGCTGTGCAGTACACACTTAAACCTACTAAGGGCTGATGCAAAGATGCCAACAGAATGCTGTCATTGTGAATATCATTAGTTGAAATTTAGTGCTTAACCTGTGTGCAATGTGATCCAACAAATAAATAAATGCTGGTATCAGAAATGGATTGAGCTAATTGTACTCTGATTTTTGTTTTGTTTTGTTTTGTTTTTTGTTTTTAAAGCAGCTCTGGTAGGATGCATGATTTCCATGGGATGCTATGTTTGCCCCACATGAAGTTTTTCTCTTAAATTAAAAATGTTGGAACTTGCCATTAAAAAAAAATGTGCAAAAATGAGTATCACTGGAAATGCTTGTCCTTCGTAATGGAACTGGTGAACTTAATTTCAATCAGGCTAATGTCTTTCCACTGAGTGGAGTTCAGCTAGAACTGACCCTGGCGTAGTGTTGAGATTTCTGGCCGGGGTGTTCCCCGCTGCTGGGCCGTCACTCATCATCAATGATCTTTCCCTCTCACAGAGGCAGAGCTCCTAGAATGTGAAGGGAAGTCTGACTCAAGCCTGGAGCGAGAGCCAGCAGAAGACGACTCCAAGGGGGCCGATGGAGGCAAGAAGAGGAAGAGGAAACCGTACCGACCGGGTAGGGCACCTGATTGAAGGAGACAGCTCCTCTGAAGCATAAAATGGAGCAGTACTTGCCCGATGTTGTAGCTGTAGCAAAGCACTGCCATCTCAGGGCCTCTGATATACAGAGTGCTCTATCTAGTGTTTCTGAGTTTTAATGGTAAATGCTATGAGCAGTTAATAGGAACCGCTCATAGCTCAGTATATTTCAAATCACATTGCCTCTGTGATATCTATTTATAAAATCTACTTTGTTTTGTTTTGTTTCACTTATAATAAATTTCTTATTACAAGGCATTGGCGGGTTCATGGTTCGCCAGAGAAGCCGTCCAGGTCAAGGTCCAGGCAAGGCCAAACGATCCCTCTGCAGAAAGGACTCCTCTGGTTCTGTGTCAGAGAATCCCATTGGAAAAGAAGAGGGTCTGTACATGAATAATTTATCTACTTATTGTATTATAGTAGATTGTCATGAGATATGCGTTTCATGCTGAATTTGATTTTACTTGTGGTGGTGGTGGCTAATAGGACTGACAGGGTAAAGACCTAATGTGCATTGCAACACTACTATGAATTATCTTATTTAATCTGAGTTTATCAAATATTTGTGCCAAAGGTGCTCAGTACACCTAGTAGGAATAAATATAGTGTAGATTTGTACATAACAGAAGAAGATTTAATACTGATTGTATTGTAGTGTGGCACATCTTATTGTCAGCAGCTACTTGCTTTAAACACTGGAGGTCCCAGTTCTAAACTAAAAGTCAGTCATGTTTTTTTTTACATATGAACTGGGACATTCTGAAACTAACGCAAGATCAGCTGATGATTTTACTAAAGAAGACATCTAACTCAGTTGAGAGTTTTTGGAACTAGATTATAGAGACACCCAGTCCTCTCTGATTGTTCAAATATGTTACTGAGTCAATGTTACATCATGAAGAAACTATTTGGATACATATAGCGATGTATTAAAAACTCTTGAATGGATCACAGATGGCATCTTTCTTCTGGACAGATTAAGAAAAACATTGGTGGCCAAATCTAGTTGTGTTGCTTGTCCAATTAAAGTCTCTGTGTTTATAATAGCAGCTAAGATACAGCTAGAGGAGATTATTCTGATGTGTTTGTTTACTTTGTTGCAGGATGGACAGAGGCACTGCCTGATACTCCAGTGGAGGAGACACCCCCTGGACCAGAGGTCCCAGAAAAAATAAAGAAACGCTACAGAAAGAAAAAAACCAAACTGGAGGAGGCCTTTCCAGCTTACTTGCAGGTCTGACTCTATATAATCATATAATGTAAACCTCTCTATTATAACAATTTCCTGTCATTGTATTATTTCTGTATTTCACATATTTACATATAATTAGCTTTAATAACATTTGGCAGTAATTAATCAATATAGATATCATATTTCTGTAATGATGAATGTTGCTCTTTTTCAGTGATTCAGATTCTACAAGTTAATTTCAGATCTATTTTTGTTTTATTGTTATACAAGCCTTGTATTCACAGATTGTCTGGTCTTGTCATGCCATATCGTCATAAAATGCATTTTATCTCACCCTTGGGAAGGTTAGAAATCCAAAGTACACTGCCTGGAAACCACTTACAGAACTTTGGGCCATGGTGCCCCTTCTGTGTGCTTTTTTTGAAAGAGGAACAGCCTAAAGGAATTCACAGTAGAGGATGCTCGTCTTTGACCATGCTTTTTAAATGGCTCCTGTCTGGGCTGTGAATTGACATGTAAAAGCTTAACCGGAGATGACTTCACGGCTCCCTCTCTCTAGCTAGTATTTCAGTGTCACCTTGTGTTGGCCAAAACAGAGATATGTGATGTGCATTAAGCCACCAGCAGCTGTTAGCACTGCTCTTTATCTCGACGCAGTAGGGGGAAGTGGAGGATGTTCAGTCTAACCTAAAGGTTCTACACAGTGAAGCTAATTTCATTAATTATTGAGATAGCAACATGTTGGGTTTTTAATGTCTTGGTGCAGCAGTTACATGTCACTGAAGATAGTAGATGACTTGTGGGTATGAGTGGTTGGGGGAGGTAGGTGCAGACAAAAGTGAGGTCAGCAGCAGCATGACTGTTCATTTGAGAGCTCATCTGTTACACTTTGGTCTGTTCTCAAGGGATGTTCAATAGGCACTGAATAATTTTGTGTGACATGGTGATGTGTTGCCTAAGGATGTCAAGAACGCTAAGCAAATGGTTTCTGAAGACTGTCAACACAGAAGTAACCCATGTTTTGTAATGTTTTGTTCAGGAGGCATTTTTTGGAAAAGATCTGCTGGACAAAAGCAAGCAGAGCAGGCAGCAGGGGGTCGAGTCGGGCTTACTGGAAGAAGGACAAAGTCAGGTGGTGAGGAAGCACCCTGCCACCAGCTTCCTAGACCCTTCATCAGACCCTCTGCTCAGTGCCTCAGCGACATCCCTTCCAACCAGACCCACGGCAGCACGTATGTATACACAGTGCTTTGGTCTAAAAATGGACTAAAAAAGATATGATCATAGAACTGAGAATGACTTGACTTGGACCTGTGCTGGACAGGAATCGATACAGCCCTTTTTTATTTTGGTTCTTATATGTTTATACATTGCATTTTTCTCATGTGACCTTGTAAGAGTCATCAACGAGTGAGAGCATCAACTCTTTTCATACAGGTCCAGCAAACATGTTCAAACTGTGTTTCACCCATTAACAAAGTCAAAGGTTAAATCTGTGGTCAGTGGCTGACAGTCTGTGCCTTCATGAAACGCATAATTTCATTCTTTAAATACAGAATTTGTGATATTAATGTTTTAGTTTTCAGGCTTGCTCTGTCTCACTTGCTCACTCATTGTCTCTTACTCTCTTGAACTGTCTCACGATTTTACATCAGATGTCACATGCCCGCACATGGGAATGACTGGTTGTACAAGAAAACATAATGCCTCATGCATGAAACAGAGTAGTAACAATACTGAATGGTGGACATGGTCTGTTAACATGGCCTGTCACATGTGAATCAGAATTATAAGTTTGCCATGTACAGATTTCACGTAATCGTTAACGTTAACCTCCTCAGTTTTTATGTTTGTGAAAAAAACAAAAAAGACGTACACACCTGAATGTGACCGATGTGTCAGAAAGGCAATACACATTGAAACTGTATTACCAAAGATGTGTGTACAAAATATTGAAATAGATGTATATGACTTGACTTGGACCTGTGCTGGACAGTGCATGTATATAAGCTGCTTCGTATACATGTATCTTGGAATTTTTACTCTTAATTTCAAATTTGCGTAACACTTACATTGAAGTAAATAGTTGAAAACTTAAGTGTTATATGATGGAGAGTACAGACTTTTATTTTCCATAGATCCTGGCACTGATAAATTTGATTAATTGAGAACAAGAAGAAAAAGGTAAATATCAACAGTAGATTTTCTGTCATCAGATGGTTTTGTATTTCAGAAAATTATGTGCTGCTATTTGACAGGGAGAGAAATAACAACTAGACCTCTGCTGTTTAACAGTTTGATGGGATAAAACACTGTACTCTTTACAATGGTGACCTTCAGACAATAATGGGAGTTTTCAAACTTTTATAAAAATCCTAATATAAAGAAAATTGAACATTCTTAGGTAAAAAGACTGAGATAGAGAAAGAATTCTTTTTGTGTTTGGGTGAGATGAATTTGCAGAAGACTAAATATCGTAAATACATTTTCATTCATTCCTTTCATAATATTAGATGATGCAAAGCTTGAGGCCAAATGATTCACAGTTATGTAAATTAAGCACTGACTCTATACATAGCCTCATTTTTAAGAGATGAACCGTGGTGTCGATGCTCAGCATGATTTTGATAACCTGCTATTAGAGCTGATATCTTTTTCAGTTGTACTCTGAGAGTCGCTTTAATTAGATTAAAATATACTCTGCTGCGATCAATTTGCTGTAGCATATTTGAATTGCTACAGTGTTTATTGTTTACAAACTATATAGTTTCTTCTTTTTAGTCCAGACAAAAAGCTATTTGCAGCATCCAAGCAATGGTTCCAAATCATTCTTCAATGTTCATTCAACATCATCATCAGTTATGATTTGTGACAGTTTGGTTTTTTCTTTTGTCTTTTTTTTTTGTTTTTTTCCTTCCCCATCTACAGAGACATCTGAGGAACCATTAGTTGATCTATCTGATGTTCTGAACACTGATGCAGACATCTTGGGAATGCTGGAAAAGCCAAGCAGTGACTCTGGTGCGTCATAAATCTCATAGGCAGTCACAGTGACAAGACTTTATTGTAATAGTCACCTAGCTGTGGGTTTACAAAATCTTCACGGTTCAGAAATTTCCTCAGACTGCAAGTTTATTTTTTGCTTTCGCCACATTCTTTAATAATATCTTTTTGTTCATTTTTGGTTTTATCCTTTGTTTGTTCGCATTGTCTGAAGCGTGTTGTAATTGTTCTGTCTTCACAGTTTTTTCACTCATTTTATCTGGTTTTGGGTTCTTGTAGGTCTTGATTTTTGCCCCTTCCAGGTTGACAGCTCACCTCTTCCTTTTGGTAAGGGTGCTATGGCCTCCTAATCCCTTGCTTTAGTGCATTCCACCTCTCTTACAGTGTGTGTGTCTATTTCAGTGTGCATGTATATAAGCTGCTTCATACTTAGCTTCTCTCAGCCATTTCAGATTGTTTTAACACTCATAAACTGCTTAGTGCTTACCTAACCCAGTGCAGAGAAGTGTATGGTGTGTCAGTCTTTGTTTGTGAGCCTCCTAAATTGTTTCACTGTGACATTTTTTTATATAATTAAATACAAAAAATGAATTCATAGCTGCCTAATTGAGGATGTCTTCAAGGCAGCAAGGAAACAAAGTGACAAGGACGTTTTGGCTTTCAGAAAAATGAGCAGTTTAGAACCAAGCAACTTAGAGAGCAAGAGGCTTTGGTAAGCGTCCTTCCAGTTCCCGAAAACAGTGAAGGTTTTCTGTTCTCAGGTTCGATAATAAAAAAACACCGTCCTTGGTTCTTTGTAAAATAAAATAAAATATTTTCAACATAAATGCTTTATGGGCTGATACACTTCTAATAGAGATGTTGTCGACTGATGATTGCAACCATCCTTACGTGGATAAGGTTTTGTGTTTAAAAAGTGTAAAGAAAATGAAGTAAAGAATATTGTAGAAAAAATGAACATATTTCAGTTTGATGGCAATAGAGAGTTGAGTAGTAGAGGCGAAATCAATGATTTTTAAAATTGAATCTGTCTTTCTTGTTCAAAGAGAATTCATGCTTACTTAGTACAAAGGCAGTATTTTCCTTCACAAACATTCAAGTGTTTGTGTGTCTTTTACTAAGAATTAGTATGACCTCTCTGTCTCTTCACAGTTTCCAAAACACTTCTTTTAAACAACACAGGAACCCCAAGGAGCTGTAATCATATACTTTTTAGTTTTGATTACATTCCACAGACTGTTATCATAATAAACATGTTTTCACTTCAAGTCTATATTAGTGAGCACGTTCTTCGTTGGGTATTTTGATGGTTGCTGTGTGTTTGCGTGTGTGTGCGCATGTTATGATTTGTTTTTTGTATGTCTGTGTGTGTTTCCACAGCTGGTCTGGACATTGGGCCTCTGGCAGACAGTTCCCCAGTGGCGCCCCAGTCTCAGGCTGGCCGGAGGACACCTCGAACCCTCCCAGATGAACCACTGGATGGAATTCTCAGTCCAGAGTTGGACAAGATGGTCACTGATGGTCAGTTTGGGAGACCTGACATCCAAACACTTTCAGCTTTATTTTCATACATGATGAATAATGATTTTTTTTTTCTCCTGTTTCTTGTTCCAGAATCAATTCTTAGCAAACTTTACAAAATTCCAGGTTTGTATATTCTTATTTTTTGTAGAACCACAAGCTTAGATTCACTGTTTTCACACACTATTTGATATGACTACAGGGTAATGTGATAAACTTTATAGATGTCTTTAAGGCATTAAACTGTAAAAAAATATTCTCTCTCCTAATAAAGGCAGTAAATCATATAGCTATTTTTTAGATGTATCTTCTTTTAAAGTCATTTCTAACCCTGTATTAATACTTTTTAGTCAATAATTTGAAATGGATCAACCATATGTAGCCCTTTGCCAATGTAATAAAAATATTGTTAGATTGTAGATCTGACTAATCTCACTTAAACGCACGCACATGACACATGAGGTGAAAGACATAACAGAGGAAGCCAGTATATATAACCGCTGGTTGAGTATTTGCATGTGTGAGGAGGTGGTTCCTTCCAGGTAGGAGTTGGATTTATTCCTCTTCTGAGCTGGAAGTGGTGGCTTGTTGGTGGTGATTTCTGACAAATATACATTCATGTTCTGTTACAGAGCTGGAAGGTAAGGATGTAGAGGATCTCTTCACAGCTGTTCTTAGCCCCAGCACGAGCCAACCACCACCACTACCACAGGTGCCTCAACCCCCAGGTCCAGGGCCCCTTTCTGCCACACCTGGGACTAGCATGCCACACCCCAACACAGGTACATCATTAATCTTTAATCTTTGTCGTGCCCTGGCATAACTTTGATTTTGTTTTTTTAAACTTCACACATCTGATTAACCTTTAAAATCATGTCTCTAGGGAACTCCATGTTTCCAAGGATGCCAATGATAAATGGTATGATGGGACCAAACCATCGCTTCCCTACAAATCCAGGTGCAGGGCCCTGCATCCCAGAAAATTTCCCTCCCCCTAACCGTATGCCTTTCACTGACAATCCAAGGTAATGTACTTCTTTCCTGTTTTAAGTTAATACATATTGTAATGTTTATTTTTCTTTGTTCTCTGCCAAACCAGAGTGTTATGATTAAATAATGCAATATGATCTGTTTTCCTTTGTTACAGGGATAGAAAGTTTAATCAAATGCCTAGAGAGGCAGTTGGTCCATGGCCTTCCCCTGCACATGGACCCAGTCCTACACCCCCTGGTTCTCTGCCTGAGGGGGAGACTGAAGCCATGTCAAATGCCCAAAGGAGTACACTCAAGTGGGAGAAGGAGGAGACTCTTGGAGAGCTGGCCACTGTTGCACCCGTCCTATACACCAATGTCAATTTCCCCAACCTTAAAGAAGAATACCCAGGTTGGTTAATGGCTGTACAGCTCTAATGTGGCACAAATGTGTGTCCATCTTTTTTTCTTTTCTGTGATTAGTCAATGATTTCTTTGCTTGTTTTGTCATTGCTCTCATTTCTGCTTATGTCTCGAGTATTGTTTGGGTGTACGCACTGCACTGTCTCACAGTACAAAAAACACCTTGCTCTGTGAGACTGTTGGCATGACAACTCCTCCTCTCATTCTTTCAACAGACTGGTCTACAAGAGTAAAGCAAATTGCAAAACTGTGGAGGAAAGCTAGTTCTCAGGACAGGGCACCATATGTGGTAAGATCACTCATACTGTTAAATTTGCTTGTATTCTTCAGTTATCTCATTAAACCATTGTAAAGCCAGATATCGAGCTTCCACTACTAGTTGCACTGACATATTAGTATTCAGAATGCAGACTCTTGTATCGTATCTGGCCTCTTGCCTCTTGCCAATGCAATTTGAAATCTGCCCATTCACAGATGAACTAATTAACATAGGAAGCCCTGTTCAGTGTTAGAACTCACTATAGTCTCCGTAATTAAGTTCACTAGATGTAATTTTATCTGGCAGAGGCCAGTTTCAAAGATCTAGGCTTGATTTAAAAAAATATTCCCATGATTTTAGGATATATTTCCACTGGTTACATGGTTACACTTCTCTTTCATAGCCTTTTCTTTTTGACATCTCACTTTAACAACCTAACTATGATCTGGCAGCTATTGAGATAAATAATTATCTAAATATATAGTAAGTAGCAATTGCTAAAGGGGGTAGTTGCAAGGTAATGTGTGTAAAAATGGCAATCCGACAATATAGAACACTTACCCCTTGAACATCTTCAGCCAAATTAAACCTTGACCAATTGAAATTAAATGAAGCCTTTAGTTTTCTTGCATTTTTGGATGTTGTAGTTTTCAAGTTCCCACTGTTTACCAATCTAGCAATTTTCACAAACAGGAAGCACTGATTGGTGATTTTCTATTACCTGTTTTGGGTTGTATCTTTTTAGGATGTTGGTACTCTTGTCTAAAAATTTAGGGAACACAATCATCACAGTATAACACAAGTCATTTAAACTTATACATGGTGTCCGCAGTGGGTTTTAAAAAGTAGTAAATGGTAGTTAATCACATAAGCAAAAATTAAGGCTATTAAAAAGTATTAATCGTCATTTCATGAGGTATTAAATTTTCGCGTAATTTTATTTAACATGGTATTAGACTCATTCATTTTAATTAGACGATGTCTGTGATGCTGACGTCATATTCGATGGTCGCACGTCGTCTCAAACAGTTTGCGCTGAAACACTGGCTGCTGCTGACGCTCAGAAAACTGTCTTGATGGGTAAGTGCTAATTCAGACTGGTGGTCAGAGGACCCGGGGTTTAAGGACTAGCTCGGGCCGTTAGTATGAAATAATCGTCAGGTTTACTGTTTGGTTTGTAAATGAACATAAATATAACATGGATGGAGATTAACGCTCTACTGACGCATGTGCACCGCACTAGTCAGAACTCAGGAGCAGTTTTTCATCCAGGCTCGTTGAAGATGAAGTGCGCCTGGAAAACAGAGGAGAGCAGGGGGCAGCAGGGGCGTGGTTTAAAGTCGCTTTTAAGTCGGACAGTTTTCAACTTTTCTAGGAGTATTCAAGCTCCAGGCGGACACAGACAAAAACACTTAAAGGAATCATTGTGTTTCTTTTTAATGACTGCAGTCAATAGAACAACTGAACTATTTTAAGAAGGTGTTTGACGAGACTTATTTACCGACGTGTCGCAATCGGGCGGAACTCCGGCGCGCGTGATCAGAGAATAGTAACGGTGACCGTGTAGAGACAGAAATGACATAAGATCAATATCATGAAGCTGTTTAGTTAGTTTAGTAAAAGAACACGATATAGACCTGCTCTAAATGGAACCTTAAATTACTTCTGTCGTGATCTAGTGCTGTATGGAAAACTTTTATTAAATACAATTAATTTGACCTTTCAGTGCTTTAAGGGGGGGCAGGGCACCTTCCTAATATAATGGTAGAGGAAACATTGGAAACACAAGACATACACTTTGATTATTGATCTGTCAGATTTTTAGACTGTCAGGGCTGAAACATCAGTGCAGATGTTATTTTAATGATGTTAAAGAAATCTGTAACTAAACACTAATTCTGCAATCAGCTTTTCTGATAAGTCACATCATTTATCCTGTAAAATAATCTTCATAGTGAAAACTCTGACTCCTGTTGTTGTTGTTGTTGTTCCAACACCTGAACCAGATCTTAGATCAGGTGAGAGCCAGGCGTTTCCCATCATGCCATGTGGCATTAGAGTCGGTGGAGACCAACTGCAGCACCTGAATAATTATTTTATCTGAATTTGCGACAACCTTGTTGCTAAAAACTGCGCATAACTTGCTCAACTCTGCTTTCTGTGCTGCTGCCACCATTAAACTCCAAACCAAACACCACGGCTGCCATGGCAGATCTCCAGGTGACCATGCAGTCCCTTGGGGAAGTTGGAGTGTAGCAAAGTTTTCCAAAAACTTGCAGTGCATGTTTGATATTTTTAGGCAGTTGCATCTTTTTCATTATTCATTTATTGAGAATAAATATCACTGTACTGACTGGCTGAACTTGCAACATTGTGCCACACCAACACTGCGAGGCTCTGTGGTGTACCGGGTATATCTTCAGATTTGGATTAGCCCCTGTTCTTCAAAAAATAGCTTGTTGATAGCATTAGTTAAATAAATGCAAGATATTTTCTAATTACAGAGTCTCTAAATCTGTTGAGTTGACTTTTTAAATTGTGTTGTACTGGACCAGTGTGTATCAATCTGAAAATCAGTTTAAAAGTTAGAAAGGTTGTCGATAAAACAGTTGCAGCTCAATGTCGTGTTGGTTTTAAAAAATATCCAGGAGGTATTGAAAAAGGTATTAAAAAGTATTAAATTCAATTTTTGTATATACCCTGTTATATTATTAATCTTAAACTTAAATATTCATCTGTCCATTTAGCACATGCACCAGCTTTGGTGCAAATGAAAGTGACAACATGTGCAATGTAGAGGCAAAAGTAAGACGATTACCTTTTCGGGGGTTGTCCCCATCAGCATTGAGCATGACCGATTTGGTGGTAGGCCAGTGATGGGGTGGGGAGGCACATCCTTGGAGGGCTGCACAAACCTCTATGTCATAGCCTATGGTACCCAGACTGCTGTCAGATATCCGTATAAAATCTGACAATCAGAGTAATTGTCAGGTTGAGTCAGGTTGCACTCGGGGTGGATGTCATCCTTGGCAATTCTGAAGTCCCCATATTCTGTATCATAGTGAGATACCAAAGCAAGAGCTATGAAAGAGAAATTTGAATTGCAGTAGCACAAGGGAAATCTGTATCACATGGTTCAGATAATCAGGTTTGACCAGTAATATATCTATATCAAGCAATCTGTCATATCATCATATGTTATGTATATGTATCTGATCTGTTTTTTGGTTGATTTGCTGTTTAGCAAAAGGCAAGAGATAACCGAGCAGCCCTGCGCATCAACAAAGTCCAGATGTCAAATGAGACTGTGAAGAGGCACCATCCACAACAACAGCCCCCTGAGGTGTTTGATCCCAACATACCACTAGACACAGAACTGCTGTTTAAAGACCCTTTGAAACCAAAAGAGTCAGAGCATGAACAAGAGTGGAAGTTTAGACAGGTAAGAGTGTATGCAATGAAGTCAGCGAATGCAGGGGCAGGTCCACTTTATTTTAAGACAGCTAAGAAGTGGTGGTTTAGTAAAGCTCCGTAAACAACTACACTATCCTCCACATTAATCCTGATGACATTGGTGGTTAGTAGGTCCAGTTCATTTTTTGCATGAGACTGACATTTGCTGTGTCCCTTTTGATATCTAATCCTACTTTTCCCTGTGTCTTTCCAACAGCAAATGAGGCAGAAGAGCAAACAGCAAGCCAAAATTGAAGCCACTCAGAAACTGGAGCAAGTTAAGAATGAGCAACTTCAGCAACAGCAGCAACAACAACAGCAACAGCAGCAGACCAACAGCCAGTCAGAGGGAGATGGAAACAACAGTGGGAACCAAAGCCCTGCTTCCCAGCCCAGCAATGGCAGCATGTCCCCCATGCAGCAGCTCAACTCTAAAGAAAACTTTGCCAGGCCTCAGCTGCCAGGTACACCCACTTCAGGTCCTCCGGAGGATGTGTTCCTAAGACCTCCCCCTCCACCGCCATCTGGCCCTTCCTCCCAGCCTCAGTCTCCACAGGTATTCTCACCAGGTTCCTCTGGTTCCAGACCCTCTTCTCCATGGGATCCATATGGCAAGATGGTTGGGACCCCAAGACCACCATCTCTTGGGCCAAATACATGTCGCAGAATGGCTGTAGAATCTGGTAAATCACCCACCTCCTTGACAGAGCAGCAGGACAGAGGTCGGCCTTCCCCTGCTTATGAATCATTTGGTTCTCCAACATCCATGAGCACTGACCCTTATGCCAAACCTCCTGACACCCCAAGACCGACTGGGGAAATGGACCCTTTTTTGAAGCCTATGGGTCCTCCCAGGGCCAGTCAGCCTGCTCAGGGAAGGCCCCCTATGGGTTCTCCAGGTAGGGATCCATTCTCAAGGCCCATGATAAGGAATGAGGCCTATCAGCGCATGGCCCAGAACAGGATGATCTTGTCTGATCCTTACTCAAGGCCTTTACTAACACCAATCCCTGGTAGTAATGAGTCTGGTTCGGTTCCTTTGTTCAAAACACCTATGCCACCTCCTCAGGCTCAGGATCCCTTCAACCGATCAGGTCCACATCCTAATGACAGGTACTCCCAGAATCAGCAGAATGACCCCTATGCTCATCCTACACATACACCAAGACCAGCGGGGAATGACAGCTTCACCAGTCCTCCTAGAATGGGCCAGCATCATCCTCAGGGGCACTCATTTGCTCAGCCTGGACCAGTGACTCAAATATCTAGAAATCCTTATGCTCATGCACCTTCTACTCCAAGGCCTGACCACTTTACGTATGACCCTTTTGCCCAGTCCAACAAGCCAGCTGCTGACCCTTTTTCTCAGTCTACTGGTAGCCAACGAGCCCTCAATGAACATGGTGCTCAACCTCGCCCATTTTTTGAGCCCTATGCTCGACCCCCCGGCACCCCACGTCCACATGACAACTACGGTCAGCAATCAAACATCCCTAGCCCATCATCAGACCCCTATTCACAAGCTCCTGCTACTCCACGCCCCAGTGGAATGAACCAGTTCACTCATCAGTCACACTCAGGACAGAGAATGTCACCTTCCCACTCAGTGGACCCTTATGTTCACCCACCAGGTACTCCACGGCCCCTGGTAGGAGAACGGTTTTCCAAATCACCAGGTAGTCAGAGGGTCCCAATAGAATCATTTACTAGTACACCTGGAACATCAAGGTCTGGGAGTAGTGACGTGTTTTCTCAGCCCGCGGGTCCTAGACCAATGCTTAACGATCCTTACATCCAGCCTCCAGGGACCCCAAGGCCTGGTCCTGATGGACTTAGCAGGCAAGCTCCAAGGCCAGGACCAATGGTAAACCAGGATCCTTTCTCCCCATCCCAGGGAAGGCTTCAAGAGCCTTTCCCTCATCCAGGCTCACAAACACCAAAACACTCAAGTGTGTCTGAAGATGGATTTACTCAGTCACCCTCCAGGAGACCCAGTCAGACACCTGGCCATGACCCATTTGAGCAAGCCCCCATGACCCCACATCCACAATCAACAGAGAAAATTGAAATTAAAGATCAGTCAGGTGTGGGTAACAATGGAACTGTTCCTCAAGACCCAGGTCAACTGTCTAACAACTTACAGATGCCTGCCACATCCTCTGAGGCTCAGGGTGTTGCTCTCATTGAGAGTGAGGAAAGACTCAGACAGGTATATGTATAGAGTGGCTTGTATTATAAATCATGTAATTCTTGTAGTTACTATCTAAATTTTATTTTTGTACCAGTATTTAATTTATTATAGTTATTCTGGTTTTAAAACCATTTTAAGGGCATTTTGAAAAGAGGCACACCTGTTAGGCACAAGATGTATGTGTGTGCCAGGGGGCTTTGTAAAACACCTTCAACATCTGTTGTAATCCCTTATTCCATAGTACTGTATGATCAGCTATCCACAAAAGGTCGTTCAAAAGTTGAACCAAGAAATCCATGTCATGCAAGATTTAGTCCAATACAAAACATGGACATGCGGAAACAGAAGGAAACAAAAAAAGCAAACAAGTGATACATATTAATATTTAAGACAAATAAACCTCTGCTTTGCTCTATTTGTTAGTGACACAAAAAGAATGCCATGTATCAAAATAAAAACTAAGTTTAACTTATTTTTAATTTGAATTTTGTTGAATGTTTTGGTACATATTATATTATAGTATTGGAAGTGAAAGGTTTGTGTGCATTTGCAGAATTAAAAGCATTAGCAGTTCCTAGTTTTTACAAAAAGGGACCTTTGATTTGCATATGCTACACGTTAACTGCGTATAGCTAGACCAAAATTAACTGACAATATCTCTGAAAATACAACATTATTATAAGCAATACTTGACCTACAGAAGTAGTGTTAAAAGGTTGTGTTTTTGTTTTTGTTTTTTGTTGTTGTTTCATAGCGGCAACGAATTAGAGAACTACTTCTCAAGCAACAGCAACAGAGGAGTGCCATTCGACAGGAGAGGGGTCCTCAGGAGCCTACTGGCAACATAATCCCAGGAACACCACGATCCTGGCCCCAAGAGGGCCCTGGGCAGCAGGGGGAAATGTTCACCCGACCTCCTCCACCTTATCCTGGACAAGGAGCTATAAGAGGGCCAGTGAGGTTTCCTGGACCTTTTCCAGGGGATCAGCGTTTCCCTTTCCCTAATGAGGGACAAATTCCCCGTGGCCCACACCCTGTAGATCCTAATCTGAGACACCAGGGACCAAGGTTTGTTTTTTAAATACTACAATTTTCTTTACGCCTTGGTGTTTTAGATATTCTTTAACTCAGTACATGTCACCTCTCAAATCTAGTAATGTCTTTCTTATTTGTTATATTTTTTTTTTAATCCTGTTTTTAGGTTTGCATATTCACCTGGGGTTGTAGGACCTCATGGTCCCCAAGAGTTCTTTCACCGAGGACCACACCCAATGCAAGATATCCCTCCTCAAATGAGACGCTGCATGTCTGCTGAAATGGCAAAAAATATGGCAAGCAACCCTATGGGGTTGCCCCAGCACTTTCCACCACGTGGTATGCCAGTGCAGCAACACAACATAATGGGTCAGCCCTTCATCGAGCTACGACACAGAGCAGCAGATAACAGGCCACGTATGCCATTCCTCCCAGGTGCAATGCAAGGAAGCAACTTAGATCCCAACTTGCAGGGCCAGAGGCCTTCAGGCTTTCCAGGAGCACATGATTCCAGGTTCCCTTTAAGTCAGGGGCCCAGGATGGTAGACCCAATGACCAACCAGACTGGCCATATACAGCTATCTGCCAGCATGGACAATCTTCATCAGCAAGCCCAAATGTCAGGAAACACACTCAAACAGTCTCCTTTGATGAGATCCATGAGCCAGCCTGCCTCAAATGAGACCCAGAATATAGCAGCATCAATGATCTTGAGTGCACCCCCTGCTGGGCAGACTGAGACTCTCTCTGTCCCTGAAAGTGAAACTGCTGAGGTAAAACTAGATGCAGAAGAATCAGCAGTCAAAGATCTTGAGGATGTGGAAGTGAAAGACTTGGTAGATGCTGACTTGGAAAACTTAAATTTGGATCCTGAAGATGGGAAAGATCTAGACCTAGAGACAAATGACCTACACCTTGATGACTTTCTAACATCTGGCAAATTTGATATCATTGCTTATACTGACCCTGACTTAGATGACATCAAGAAAGACATGTTTAATGAGGAACTGGACCTCAGCGATCCTATAGATGATAATGCTGACACCACAGACATCAATAAAAGTTTGAGCACTGAGGTTTCGTCCAGTTCAGCATCTGTTTTGGCAAAATCAGAGGCCTCAGGGGAACAGTCTTCAGCTGAAATCAAGCCAGAAACCTCTGGGGGTCAGGACTCTACTTCTTTGGCACCTGAGCAAGAAATTAAAACAGAGGTCAAAGACTGTCAGAAGCCACCTGAGGTGGTAGACCAGCAAGCCACTGGAAACACCTTAACCTCAAACCAGCAGGGAGTACTCTCTGACTCCACCCCTGTCCTGTCTAGTTTACTCATTAAGCAGCAGCCTGAAGAGCAGTCATTAAATCCAGTTATTGAATCTGTCAGTCAGGGAGGTAACCTCATGCCCCAGCAGAACCAAGTTACTGACTCTCAGCATAGCTCTGGACTTGCTCTAAGTCAAACAATACCTGACGCCACCACTGCAGGTGAAGCTTCTATGACCAGCTTTGGGACAGACCAACAGATGGGGCTAACCCCTGGAATGGACCAGAGCAGTCTGGCCCAGCAGACAGCATTAAACCCATCAATCGGTCTGCACAACCAGCAACATCGTCCTCTTTTGCTGGAGGAGCAGCCACTGCTACTGCAGGACCTCCTAGACCAGGAGAGGCAGGAGCAACAGCAACAGAGGCAAATGCAAGCCATGATACGACAGCGTTCCAGCGACTCTTTCTTCCCCAACATTGGTAAATTATTTAGGTCACTACGTCTTTATGTCAACATAGGTTATAGGTTATTATATTATATTATTATTATATGAAATTGCTTTGTTTGTAGATTTTGATGCCATCACTGACCCCATCATGAAAGCCAAAATGGTTGCCCTGAAAGGCATCAACAAAGTCATGGTTCAGAACAACATGGGAATGACCCCAATGGTCATGAATAGGTAAGAAGTTCACGTCAGTTTCTGCTTTCTTGAGTAAAACTTTTAATACTGAATGTGGACGTATGTCACGTGCATAGGTGTAATGTATGTATTATTTCTGGTTTAAAAAAATGTATAACCAACCTAATAAACCTGCCACTTGGACTGTGCCTCTATTTGAAAATTGAACAACTGCTAGTGTGATTGATTGAATGATTCAGTTGTGAATGGCTGTGGTATTGCTGTATTATAGATTTCCACCTGCCCCTGTACCACCTTGTCCTGAAAGTACACCACTTCCTCCACAAGTTGTTGGACAGGTAATTGAACCATTAATCTGATTAGATATTGTTTAAAACCATTTAATGTAAAATGTCTAAGCATACTTGTCTACCTTGCTTTCAGGATGGCAAATTGACACAAGTAGCAAGACCTAATCCTCCCAACTTTGGACCAGGATTTGTCAGTAAGTTTTCTAAGAATGTATATGAATTTTCCTCTTAGTTTGAAGGTCTTTTAGACCTAGAAATGTTACAAGGTTTGTTTTTAATGCTGTCAACTTTGCTAAAAAACAGCGTATTTCTTCTTTCAGACAATACTCAGAGGGCTCAGTATGAGGAGTGGCTCCAGGAGACTCAGCAACTACTTCAAATGCAGCAGAAGTTTCTGGAAGAGAAGATTGGCGCACACAGGAAGTCAAAGAAAGCCCTGTCTGCCAAGCAGAGAACAGCTAAGAAGGCAGGGAGAGAGTTCCCTGAGGAGGACGCTGAGCAGCTCAAACATGTCACAGAGCAGCAGGGTGTAGTGCAGAAACAACTGGAGCAGGTAAATGCTCAGCCTGTCAAGCTCCACCAATGAATCCTGTCTCAGCCTTGGTCCACAGAGTGGCCACCCTAAGCATTGTGCTTTTAGTGAGCCGATGAGTTGAATGTTTAAAGAAAAGACTGAGAAATAACATCCTTTATGCCTTCCACCATCAGTATTTGCCCTCACAGAGGAGCAAGCACCATTATATTAAAAATATTATTAAGCAATATTGCCTTTCTCTTATTAAAAAATATATAATCTGTGTTATTTAACCAAAAGAGATTTGTATCTTGGGGTTATATTATTTTCCAACTCCAAGTTGAATTGCACTGACACACTGAGGTTGGTGTGAGGGCAAGACAAGAATAAGATTAAAGAAAAACACACACTACTATCTTTTCTAGATTTTCATTAACTATTTATTTAGGAGAGGAAAAGGGGGTGTAGGTACTGCCTTTAACAGAATCTTACATTATAGCCAACTTAATTAGTTAATTTCAGACTTGCAAAATAATAACAAAACAAAGAATTCAGATCACACAGGTCTGTGTCTCAACTGCACCTATCAACCTGCTTTGACTCCTACTTTAAAGTTAAATTCTTCTGTTTTCACAGTTTCACAGTACAATTGTTCACTTTCTACTTTGGGAATAATTTTACATGTGATTACACACCTTGAAAGCTATATATAATTTGTTTGTAATTTTGTTTCAGATTCGCAAGCAGCAGAAGGAACATGCTGAACTTATAGAGGAGTACAGAGTGAAACAGCAGCAAAACAATATGACACCCATAATGCCTGGGATGCACCCAATGCCAGGCCCTGCAGGCATGGTTCCCAGTGGCCCACCGATGGTTCAGCCTCCTATGAACCCCATGATGCAGATGCCACTTCATCCTGGCCAGGGAAATGCACCACCACGTATGCCCAACCCACCACCTGGCTGGCATCCACGTGCTCCCATGCCCATGAGTGGACCAGGAATGCCAGCAGTAATGCCCCCCCAGGGAACTGTTGGAAATACTGGCCAACCCCATCAGATGCCAATGGGCAACATACCTCAGCACTCACAAATACCTGTGGAACCCCAAGCACCACCAGCTCCACCAGGTGGTATAAAACCCATGCAGGCAGGTGGTGTGAAGTTTGATGACAACAATCCATTCAGTGAAGGATTCCAGGAGCGGGAGAGGAGGGAGAGGCTTAGGGAGCAGCAGGAGAGACAGCGGGTGCAACTCATGCAGGAAGTTGAACGACAGAGAGCCCTAAAACACCGTATGGAAATGGAGCAACAAGGGATGATGGGGCCTGATGGGAACATGGAACCACTCGCTCAAATGCCATTTTTTAATGCAGAGCTGCCACAAGACTTTATGCAGCCTCAGAGACCCCCTCTACAACAACAGCCTCTTGGATTTCACCAGCAGCAGGGCATGCAGCATGGAATGGGCTCACCACCTGGGCATCATCCCATTGCCTTGATGGGCAATGGGATGATGCCCCCAGATATGGGGCCTGGTATGGGCCCTGATAATCTTCCCCTACAAGCACCCAACTTTCCTCAGGGGCAGCCCAGACCTCGTCAGTTCAGTGGCCCAGGAATGATGCTTCCGATGCCAGTTGAGGGTCCACCATTTGGGAGTGACTCAACACCTCTGCCTTCTAACTTTCCAGGCTCAGGTCAGTCTCTCATCCAACTCTACTCCAAAATCATCCCAGATGAAAAGGGGAAAAAGAAGAGAACACGCAAAAAGAAGAAAGACGATGATGCAGATTCAGTCAAGACACCTTCAACTCCCCACTCTGACCTTACAGCCCCTCTCACACCATGCATCTCAGACAACTCCTCAACTCCAACCAGAAATACCCATCTGTTCACAGAGCAGGACTTGTCAAGGTCCCCCTTACTGGGATCATCCACCCCCAGTCATTCAGAGCTGGAAAGGCAGCTTTCTGGAGGACAATCTGGACAACCTGGCCTTTCATCAGATACAACAAGGATTCAAGCTCTGGAGCATGACCGGATCCTTGACAACATAAAGCTTGAGCAGATCGATGCCAGTGATTGTCATGGGTCAAGAGAAGGGCACATTGGCACAGAAATTAACTCTGTGAAGGAGGAGGGTAGTAAGGGAAGTGTGTCTCCCTTCCCTCCAGGGCAAAGTCCAAACAAGGGTGATGCTGGCAATGAACTACTGAGACACCTCCTGAAGAACAAGAGCACACCACCACCTGGATTTTCCCAACAGAGGTCAGAGGAGAGCCTGCGTTCAGAAGAAGAGGAGCCTGCAGACTGCAAAACCCTACTAAGACAAAGCTCTTTGGACAGCAATGGGGTGAGCCTTTGTTATTATAAAGTTATAGAGCAGTGAGGGAGTGATCAACATAGTGAGTCATACAGAAGATAAGTGACTCAGATTGGTGGGATGTCATAGTTAAATTGGCATGAGTCATGACTGTCAGTTTTCAAATGACTCATCGTTACAGTTGCAAGAAAGAAAATAATGGTACTGTTTTCAGTGTCCTGGTTTTCTGTTTAGATTGGTCATGAATGTGATCTGATCTTTATCAAAGTCACAAATATCACATTTCATGTCTTTATTGAACACACACATTTATATATACAGAGTGATGGTAGGAAACATAATGGCAACACTAGGCTTCTCATGTCACTAAACGTCAGCTGGAGTCAGACGTTGGCTAACCTGGAGTCCAATCAATGAAACGAGAATGGAGGTGTGGTTTAGCGTTACCTTACCTTATAAAAACATGTAAACAGTGTTAGGCTTGCAAAAAAGAGATTTCAGAAGATCTACAATCAAGAGTTGCTGATTTGCATTGCCTTATTTAGCAGTCCACTCAGTTGTGAAGTGGGAGACCAATGTATGCAAAAATTGTACCCTAGACAGAACACCATGGAGGAAGCCATTGCTCTCAAAACAAAACATTCCAGCATGCCTTAAGCTTGCCAAAGACCACCCTGACACTCAAACAATAATGGAAACATGTCTAGTAGACTTCTGTGTCATCGTGATGTCCAGTGGCAACTGAACTTTAAGACCTTTCACTTTCCATTCATAAGGCTTCATCAGGCTCTGATGGATGGAAGGTGAAACGTTTTCAAGAACTTAAAGCAAGACCATTTGCCACTGAACACCACATTTGGACAGATGAAACTAAATTAGACTTGTTTTTGAAGAACACACAGCACTAAAAAAAGAACCGTGCACCCACTGGGAAATGCAGCAGGACAATGACCCAAACACTGAAGGAAATCTACTACAGAATGGCTTCGGAGATGCAAAATCTGCCTTTTGGAATGGCCCACTGGTAATTTTGGCCTTAAAGGTGTTGCAAATTGTGAGCTTTGTGTCTTCACAGTGAAGAACTTCCACACCAATAGCATGTTGTCCGTGGTGGTGCAGAGTGGAAAGACCCTTCTCAGACACACTTTACTTTACTTGGCAGACGCTTTTATCCAAAGCGACTTACAAGGAGAAGACACCAGCAATTGCCATTTAATTTCTGTAAATACTGAGTTACTACAAACTAAGTTCCCTGATAAGACTCATCAAGATAAAGAACATGCTAGGAAATTAAGTGCTAGACAATTTTGTGAATGTGTGTGTGTTTGTGTGTGTAAGACTCATTTGAAATACTTTTTAAACAAGTGAGTTTTTAAATGTTTTTTTAAAGGTGGTGATAGTCTCAGCTAGTCGAATGGAGCAGGGCAAGTCATTCCACC
>JAUBNQ010000009.1:11391112-11411479 GCA_032353495.1 Ctenopoma kingsleyae
AATCTTTCGAATGTTGTAGAGAGTGAACCTGCAGGACCTGGAGATCGCAGCTACATGATCGTTCAGACTCAGTTTGTTATCTATCCAAACCCCAAGGCTTTTTGCAGACTCCGTAGGTGTTAGCAGTAGCGAGCCAATGTGAGTTGAGATATACACACTAAGATATGCACACACTGTGGTGCACCTGATTGAATGACAAGTATTATTGACTAGAGTGGCCAGTGGAACTGCAGGGTAAGTGTAGGTAATGTCAACCATCATGCACAGTATCGGATCAGACTGATCAGCCAGTCACCAATCATGGTAAGCCAAGTTTAAAACCGGCCCATTTTGATCTCCGGCCGATCAGTAGGTGCATGTTTAAATATTGCCATTACAATTTCCACCGTTACTCAGTATGTATAATGGGTGTGTTCAATAATTTACACACAAAACCAGGAAATTGGAAACAAGGCCATTATTTTGTCTTGCCACTGTATGTGTAAATCTAACTTGTAATAACTTGTAAGTAATTTGATGTTTATTTATGCCTTTTTATGCAATATCATCTTTTTTTTCATCCCCAGGCATACTCAGATTGTGCCCCTGACTTTCCTGGACCTCTGATCCCTGAACAGGAGAAGAAGAAAGGGAGGAACAAGAGGGCACCAAAAGGAGGAGAGAAACCTGCCTCTCGTTACAAGAAGAGGAAGAAGGAAGGGGATGAGAGGCAACTGATGCATTCTGGCCCTGACACTGTAATGACCCAAATCAAACAGGTAAGATTTTAGCACCTCATAACAAGTTCCTAATGCAATTGGTAGGAACTGCACCACTATACTACCTCAGGAACAAAAGATTGTAGAAAGATAATAGCTTGAAATCAGAATGCTTGATTCTGAATTTTAATATACTAACCTCTAGAATAGAGACTTGTCTCTGTCAGGCGCACAGATACAGATTCCACATACCATTGTAATTAGGTAGTTGTTGGGTGACAGTTGCTCACCCAGGTATTATAATCTACTATTATTTAGGAAAGTTTAACAAGGAAAATTAAAATACATGTTATACTCATCCAAACATGGCAATGGCACATTGTGCAGAGGTTCTATCATTACATCTAAGACTAAAGATGCTGGTTTGATAAAATATTGAGTATGCTCTGGTATGTCTTGTTTTTAGTATTTATTTATTTACACAGACACAGACTGTTGTATCATGTTTTCATCTTACCCATGTGCCTTTCTCGGGTTGTGTTTTCCTTCTCGACACAGCAGCTCTCCCTGCTGCCCCTCATGGAGCCCCTGATTGGGGTCAACTTTGCCCATTTTGCTCCCTATGGCAGCGGCCAGCTCAATGGAGAGAATCTCTTGTCTGGTACTTTTGGCAGCGCCTCACTAGACGGAGTTTCTGACTATTACTCTCAACTGGCCTATAAAGTGAGATCTGCTTACCTTACTAAATTGGAACTGGGTAAACAGAATGTGTCTGCAGCATGATGTCCTAACTTTTCATTGCTATTGATTTCTACAGCAGAGCAACCTGAGCAATCCGCCAACACCGCCAGCTTCTCTTCCTCCCACCCCACCACCTGTGAACCGACAGAAAATGATCAATGGATTTGCCACAACAGAAGAGCTAGCTAGCAAAGCTGCCATGGGTAAGAACACAGGAGGGTGTACCTTAATGTTACTTGTCACTAGATTTGTGGTATTTCCTTGATAGTTTGCTCATATTGTTCCGCTATTTCACATTGTACAATTGGTTTAGGAAATTAGATATGGTATGTATGTAATGTGTGCAAGAAAATAAGTGTATGTGCATTTACATTCAGACTTATATTGTGCTCCTGTTTCATACAGTCTCCAAAGGTCTGGTCCCAAAACCACTACATGTCCCTTTTAGGACTGAAGAAGATCTACTAGCCCGGGCCATTGGACAGGGACCCAAAACTGTGGATGTTCCCGCCTCCCTCCCAACCCCTCCACATAACAACCAGGAGGAGCTCAGGTATTGTATAATTCTGTATTGTACTGATGGGCTGGGCTACTGCATCATTAAACGCTGTCTTAATATATGGTCATTTTGATTACACCTGTAATTGTGAAATATGCTAATTAATTTTGGCACCTTTGACAGAGGTAATTGAATTTGTGTGTGTGTGTGTGTGTGTGTGTGTGTTGTTTTTGTTTTCCCCCACCAAATGTCAATAGTAACAGAGGACAGGAGCCTTGCAAAGACAGGGACACACCTGACAGTTTTGTTCCATCGTCCTCTCCTGAGAGTGTGGTTGGCATGGAGATCAGTCGCTACCCAGACCTTTCTCTGGTGAAGGAAGAGCCACCATCCCCCTGCTTGTCTCCTGTCCTCCCCATGCTTCCTACACCTAATGGGAAAGGTAAACGAACACCTCTCCAATATGAAAAATCTGTTACCGCTTATTGGATATTTTTGTCAAAACATAAGACTCTACCATAGGTTAATAGTGTAGTCATTTATTAATCAATTTCTGTTTTAATCTAAAGGGTCAGAGATCAAACTCCTAGATATCAAGACTGAGCCATCTGCAATGTTTTTTGGCTCCCCTTTTGGCCCCGTGTCTACTGATTCCAAACAAGGGCTGGTTTCTGTAGCTATCACACTGAGACCAGCTGCAGCTGAGGTAAGAATACGTTTAATTAAATTTTTACAGAAATGAAGAGTGAAATGACTTTTACTGAAAGGCCTTTAGGTCTCAACAGGACTCTCAACATACAGGACTCTAATCCTAAGACTTCAAAGATGCTTCTGTAGTTATCACTTGGATCTATGACTTCAGTGACAGTAGGGATATCTCGCTATCATTTTCTACTTTTAAAACATAATTCAGGTCAATTTCAACAATTGAATGTGATTAAATGTTAATTTTTTGATTTTTCTTCTCCAAATTAAATATTTCACTTGAAAGGCTGAAATGCTCTATGGTTATTGTTGATCTCTCATTCTATCATCAAGAGTCAGGCCAACACGCGAACCAAGCAAAGTGGCAAATGTACAAATGATAAAATCATGGGATAAAATAAGGGATTCAAAGGCAGACTTCACATGAAAAACCCAGTCTTGTCTAAAGTGTAAACTTTTATCTTTTCATTTTTTTTTCTCAGAACATCACAGGTGTAGTGGCAGCCATTTCAGACCTATTGTGTGTGAAGATCCCCAGCAGCTATGAGGTCAGCAGCACCCCAGAGAGGGGGTCCCTGTCTATGCTCAGTGGTCCAAGGGTGGGACCCCATGGCTTGGAGCCTCGACCTCCCATGGTCTTCCATGTACAAGGTGACAATGGAGGGCTTCACGGGCGGCCCGGACACATGATAAGACCCAGTGGAGCACAGGGGATGATGCAGCAGCAGGCACATCATTTCCGCTTCCATCCCAATAGCCCAGGTGAGGGAATAAACCTAAAATAAATAAAAGCATCTTTGATTCTCCCAGTGTTTTCCCACATATACACTTTACTTTAGAAATATATTTGGACAACCTTCTTTCACTCCCATACAGTCAGTTTTCTTTCTTTTTCCAGAGAAGCAGTAATTATAGCAGTTTTTACAAGTGGCTATTTATGCCTTGCATATCAGAAGAACAGTTTTTGTTAATAAGATTGTGGCATGCAGACCAGGATGTAGATAAGTGGACAATTTGTTAAGACCAATTGCCTCAATTGTCTAGTTTCATTTTCTTTAAGTGTCATAGGTGCAGTTTCACTCTCTGAGAATATATTGTGTACTTGTACTAAAAAAAAAACCTTCTATTGCTTCAGGTGCAGCTGTAGCTCAAGGACCTAACCAGAAGACCTCTGCCAACCCTGGATGTAAACCTCAGTGGTGCTGCCACTGTAAGGTGGTGGTTCTGGGAAATGGAGTTCAGAAATCCATCAAAGATCTCCCTTCCCATATGAAGGTATTGAGTTGAGAACTATATCTTAGGGCAGGGAGTGGGATATACAGTAGGTGGTCTACCCATATATATATTGTTATAATTAGTAATCATTTTAGCTGAATGGATAAAGGAAATCCTGTTTCTCGGTTTCTTAAAGTTCACAGTATTTGGCCTTACAGCCAAAAAGCTCTACAACCAAGAGGTCTAGAAAAGTACAACACTTCATAAAGAGTCCTCTCTGCCAAACAACTATGGATCATTTTATTATTGATTTCCCAAAGGAGAGACTAGATGAGCCATGACTGATGCCAAAAGCATATATTAGGTTATCTACTTAAGCCTGAAGGGCAACACACATCAATATATTCATACGCACACAACACCACAGTAATACTGCACATATCATCTGATTATGTAAATCCTGTCTGCTGTAGTGAAATCCATTTCAGATCAATTATTGGGTTAAACAGCATACCCTATGACTTCTCTCTAGAGTATTTTGGTTTTTTAAATAGTGTATGCTTTTGATGTTTAATTTCATAACTCCTTTTAATGTCTGTTCGGCTTAAGCAGTGCACGTTGGTCAGGCTTTGATTTTTAATACCTCATTTCTTATTCAGCCTTTTAAACTTAGACTGATTTCTCTGACTAGGAATCTGGAGGCTGTTTCAAATCAGAAGAAGACCTGGTCTTCTGCAGTCACAACTGTTTCCTTCTTTACTGTTCCTCATCACCACTGCAATCCAGATCAACCACAGAGACTAAGGTTTGTACCATCACGTGCAAAAACCATACTGTGTCTAATGACATGCAATTACTGGACTGTTTTGTTTTTGCTGGATATCACTGCTCTTCTCTCGTCTTTTCAGGAATCAGTGTCCCTTCTCCCAGTGTCACAGCAAACGGAGAGCCTTTCTAAAACCCAGCACCAGTACAGTAACAATATGTCATCGCTGGATGTTCATTGCCTGGCCCAGCTTCAGCCCAAGCACTCTCCGCCATCTACCCCTCCCATTCCCTTCCCCACAGCAAGTGAAACACCCAAGATGGAGACAAAGTCTGATGCCATCAAAGTGACAGTGAAGTTGAAGGCACGGCCGAGGTCTCATGACGGCTGGCATCAGGGAAAGAGACAGAAAGGACTCCGCTGGAGGAAGTGGACTGTCCAGGTGGTGGTACCAAGAGGGAATTCCCAGCTCCCAGATGAGGATAAGATCGATGAGCTCCTCAAGAAACTCGGGGCCTCCTTGCGCCCTCCTGTCTCACTACGGGACCAGAGGCGTTGCTGCTTCTGCCACCAGTTTGGAGATGGGATCACTGATGGCCCTGCTAGACTGCTTAATCTAGATCTTGATGTATGGGTACACCTAAACTGTGCCCTGTGGTCAACTGAAGTGTATGAGACTCAGGCTGGGGCCCTGATCAATGTGGAGCTTGCACTGCGTCGTGGTCAAAACGTCCGCTGCGCCTACTGTCAGCAGACTGGAGCCACCAGCGGCTGTCATCGTCTACGCTGCACCAATGTCTATCATTTCACATGTGCTCTGCAAGCTCAGTGCACCTTCTTCAAGGACAAGACCATGCTGTGTCATGCCCACAGGCCCCGGGGAACAGCTGGACAAGCACTGGAGCATGAACTGCGTTGCTTCGCTGTCTTTCGACGTGTCTACGTCCAAAGAGACGAAGTGCGTCAGATTGCCACTGCTGTGCAGCAGCCTGAGTTAGGCTATACCTTTAGAGTCGGCAGCCTGGTGTTACATGCAATTGGTCAACTAACCCCTCTGCAGATGGCAACTTTCCATTCCCCAACAGCCATCTTTCCAGTTGGCTACGAGGCTTGCCGCATTTACTGGAGCATGCGTCATGGCAACCGTCGTTGCCGTTACATTTGTTCTGTTGAAGACAGAGAGGGACAGCCGGAGTTTACCATCAGAGTCATCGAACAGGGCTACCAGGACCTGGTCCTGACTGACAACTCTGCAAAAGGTTTGCCCTCATTGATTCCTTAGAGAAATAGGGAACATATTGTGTGCTCCAACCTTGCAGAGTATAGTTTTTAACAATTATGTGTGCTGTTTCTTTGTCATTAGGAGTGTGGGATAAGGTTCTGGGTCCCGTTGCCGAGAAAAGAACTGAATCAGGCACTCTGAAGCTTTTCCCTGTTTACCTAAAAGGAGAGGACTTGTTTGGGCTCACAGTCCCCGCAGTTACCAAGATCACTGAATCGGTTTGTAGCAGCTTTTGTGAATTTCCTAATGGTAAAGAATGTGACATTTAAACAAATGCGTTGATAACATTCTGTAGAGACTGCAGCATATAACCCTTCTTTACTTTTCTGTAATTTCAGCTCCCAGGAGTGGAGGCTTGTGACATGTACTCGTTCCGTTACGGACGCAACCCTCTTGTGGAGTTGCCTCTCATGTTCAATCCTGCTGGCTGTGCCCGTGCCCAGCCAAGAACAAGCTCTTCCTGCACTTCTCTAGTGATAAGGTAACTTTGGGTTGAGCTGACATTAATTTGTGGGGATAGAACATTTCCCAAATTCATAAGTTTCCAAAATAATAAAAAATTCCCTCCCTTTCAACATAAAGACCACAACCACAAGCTGTATCCAGCAGCAGTGCCAGGTCAAACCAGAATGTGGCCCAGGGAGAAGGTGGTGCTCCCCATAGCAAGCCTCCAGTAGTGCACCCCAGGTCCTCTCAGTACCGCTGGATGAAGAGTGAGTGGAGGGCTAATGTCTATCTGGCCCGCTCCCGCATCCAGGTGAGTGTTCAAATAAATATCCAGTGGACACTGACGCTCCTGGACAAATGAATAGCCACTAATATAATGTGTTCACAGGGCCTGGGGCTGTTTGCTGCTAGAGACATTGAAAAACAAACTATGATGATTGAGTACAATGGAACTATCCTCCGAAATGAGGTTGCCATCAGGAAAGAGAAAATCTACAGGTCTCAGGTACATTTGTTTTAAATACTTGAGCATAAATTCCTTTTGTCTCTCATTACTTTTGCCAAAACCAACAGAGGGGTATTTTCTCCCTTACAGAACCGAGCAGTGTTCATGTTCCGCATCGACAGTGAACATGTTGTGGATGCCACTCGAACTGGAGGGCTAGCAAGGTATTATGAGCTTTCAGAGATTATTTCTTTTTTTGTTGAATTTCCTTTCAGCCACTCAGGAGAAATGCTGGTAGGTTTAAAGCAAAAGTCATCACAGACCAGGAATCTGCATGTGTCTGGGTGACTTGTCTGTGGATAAATCACTTTTATTTATACATTCAACATGTTTTCTCTTGCTGCTGGCTGCATTCTTTTTGTATTTGTTAAAGATGACATAGTATTTTGATTTCATGTACTGGCACAGTTGTCCCAAAGAAGAATATAATACACACACAGTTACTGCTTCACTTCCATCATTTGTGCTTATCATACATTGTTTGCCACTATTGAGTTTCCTACATTAATGTCTTTAAGTGTAACATTAAAACACAAACGAACCTGATGTTTTAAACTGATAATTTTGTAATGGTTGTGTTGGATAAGATTAAGTCCCGCATTGTCCTGCTGCTCCTACTGTGTCACAGTGCTGTTATTAATATATTCCAAGATGGCAACCCATTCATTATATCACACAAATATTGCCTCACAACCCAGCACATTTCTTGGATTTTCCAAATGAGTTTTAAAATGTGTCTATTGTCATATTTAAATTAAACTGCATTGTTTTTTGGGTTGTTGTTTTTTTTTTCCCATTTAATTTTTTATTTGTTCTACAGATATATCAACCACTCTTGTGTCCCTAACTGTGTTGCTGAGGTGGTAACATTTGAAAGGGGTTACAAAATCATCATCAGCTGCGTTCGAAGAATTGAAAAAGGAGAGGAGGTGAGTGTCTGTTTCTTTCATTTGACCTAGAGTGAAATGTGCAGCTATGATACCCAGCACTCTATGTTTCTTTTTCCTTCTTTCCAGCTGTGTTTCGACTACCAGTTTGATACGGCGGAGGGTCAGCACAAGATCGCCTGCCACTGTGGAGCTGCTGAATGCAGGAAGTGGATTAACTAAGGAAAACGACAAACCTACAGGCATTCCTAAATGCTATAGTGTGTGGATGCTGTGATCTCTGCAGGGAGGAACATGCCTCACACTGAAGTCATTTTATGAATGAGCAAAAGGCCTGAACCCTTGGAAAAGACAAATTGACATGTTGGTTCAACAAGATCATGTAAACAAAATGGGTGGAGTAAGCAACAATGTAACACAGTAGCAAGATGTGACTTGTGCCATATGTGAGGGGCTCAGTTGTATGTGATGCCTCTGTTTGTATGTATCTGTGTTTGTTGGTATACATGGGGTGCTGAATCCACCAGTGAATGAGAAAGCACTGTGCAGGGTGCAGCCTTATTGCTTATTAAGGGCAGGCCCTTTTGTTTCATACTGTTAATGTATACCATATGACTAAATGTAGACATCACTGAATGAGGAATGTACAGCAATGATTACCACGAAGGGAAAAATAACTTGCACTAAAAAAAAGAAAATAAAAAAAAACACACACACACAAAAACTTTTAAAATACTTGATTCCATGAGTCAGTTTTATCATAGGTCTGTCATGTGATTTGTGTGGAATTTGAGAGGTTTTGTATTTATTACTGAGTGAATGAATTTTATTCTCAAAATGATGAGACTGAGTTAAAGAAGGCTAGATTGCTAATGTTTTTGAAGATTGAAGAAGACATGCTGTTACTTTTGTATAAATGTACATAAAGAAAACTATAGGAATAACCGACCAAATACTACCTTAACCTTCTTGATGTTTGGGTGTTTTTAAATGGTTTCTGTTCTGTTTGTCATTGAAATTTATTTAAGATGGACGTTATTTCAGTTTGAGAGTATATATTATGATTATTCTGTACAGAATTTGTAATATAACCACAATAATTCACAAAGTATTTTTGTTGTATTAAAAGTAAGGTATTGTAGCGTAGTGTTTCGTGACTTACATATACTTTGACCACTCAAAAAGGAAATATTTTTGTTGACTAATGTAACGAGTTATCAGTTACAGAATCAAAGAAAAAAAAGACTCAAATAGTAAGAGATCGTTGTGATCTGTTTGCTGTTAATCAGGTTTGATTTTAAAGAACTGTGAATTAGGTTTTGAAACCCAAAAAACAACTTTTTAACTTTTTAACACAAATAGGAACACCAACGTGTATTTACTTGTTTCTGTTTTTACTTTACTTTCAAAATAAGGTGCAAACGTCTAATAATGATGTGAGTTAGACGAACCAGTGTGTGACAGAAAGAAAGGGGAGCTCTTACTAGGAACCATGGGTTGTTTTACCCTTTTGGATTGAAATGGCATTCTCCTTAATCAGAAATATTTCTTATACTGACACTTCACAAGTCACATGCTTAGAAACGAAAGAGTTTTTGCGTGCACAATTTCAAGTTGACTGTAAAATTTTGCAGACAGTCTTAGAACTTGTAATGTATATGGCATGTATTTTTTTAACTTTCCGAAGACTCAATTGTATATATTTTCTCAATGAATGGTTGTAACAAATTGTTTCTTGGATATTTTTCTTCTCTTGTATATTACATCATCCTGCCAGTGTGTTTGTGCTACATTTTCTTGGTCATGTAAAGTAGTCAGTTTTTTTCCCCCCTTTTTCTTTCTTTTCTTTTTTTTGTTTGTTTTTTGAAATGCCTTTTGAAGTGTACAGAGTATGAGGTTTGGAGTTTGTGGAATTTAGAAACATTTACAAAAATAAACTATTTTACATGTTAAAATGTTGTATGTATGGTTAATAATTTTATTTTTGGTGAACAGGTAATAATGCAATCATATCACTTGTTTTCATAATCATTTGATCCATCAAATGCCTTTAGATAGTGGAAATGGCTGTCATGTTTTCTCTGAATTAAAACTGACATATTTAGATTGTATATTGATTTTCTGTCCATCAACTCTAGAGTCCTTGTCATATTAATGTTTATTTGTGACCCTTCACCACAAACTATG
This sequence comes from Ctenopoma kingsleyae, assembly GCA_032353495.1. Lineage (NCBI taxonomy): Eukaryota > Metazoa > Chordata > Actinopteri > Anabantiformes > Anabantidae > Ctenopoma > Ctenopoma kingsleyae. The sequence goes on from JAUBNQ010000009.1 coordinate 11,401,045, forward strand.
GCCTGAGTGATTTCACATATTAGATTGTTTTCTGTAGTATTTTCAGGAGCCAGAGGACGTGAAAGTATTTCAGTGCTGGATGCAGGTTTATCTGCGAGGGGAAGTACTGCTCCCTCTAGATATCTCTGATATTGCTAGAGTAAGATAAAACAACAAACATACACTTTGAACTAGAAGCTACTTCACTTTGATTATAGCTGTTAAGGTTGTACTTGTATATTGAATGTTGTGTTTAACTAAATTACTACCAACATGGCACACAGTAAATCAGGGTTCTTGATATATCTAAAATGCTCTGGGCAAACTTGCATGTAATTTGCTGCACTGTAGTCTGTATTGGATGAATACTTGAAGGTGACTGGGTACATACTGTGCAGATAGTAGTCAGTTGTGGCCTATAGTTTATGCATGGTTAATCTGGCCATGTGAAAGGCCACTAAAATACACTTCAAAGACACGACCTAACTATATAATTGGATTATGGTGATACTTGTCTTCAATCTTGAATAATGAATCATTAAACCCTAACCCCAGATTGAATACCAATGAAACAAATGGTAGACAAAGAGCCAAAGAAAACTTCCAAAGAGATACAAGCTGAAGTCCAAGGTCAAGGTATGGTTTTAAGTTGCACCATCTGTCATTTTTTGAATAGGCTACATATTATAGAAGACCCAGGTGGACTCCACCTCCAGAAGGAAAATATGAAAATGTGCTTAAATTACCATTTATGCCAAACATATGTACTTAATTTGATCATGTGAAAGCTCACTAAACTACACTACCAGTCAAAAGTTGTACTGAAATGACTATGTTTTTGAAATAGAAGCAGATTTTTTAAAATCTAATCCTAATCTGAAATACAGTGCAGACAATGTTAATATTAAAAATGACTATATATATAGAAACTGTCTTTTAAAGGGATATTTACATAAACATACAGAGGCCAATAATCATCAAACATTAGTATTGTCTTCCAATAGCACATTATGTTTGCTAATGGAATTTTATTAAATTAAGAGGATAACTATTACATCACAGTACTCAAAACCAATTACCCCTCATCTCAAGGACTGAACAACAATAGCATTCTAATTTGTGGCCATTCTATCTACCTTTCAGCCAATGTACCCACCACCAACTCCTGGACTGGGATTTTGAAAATAACTCCTGTTATGTGACAGTTGTAGTAAATACTTCCACCTCCTCTTCTTCTGAGGTAAACAGTGGAGCGCCTCAAGGCGCTGTTTTGGATCCCCTTATGTTGCTGTCTTTTCATTGTTGCCTTATTTTTGTTTCATTGTTATATACAGCATTACCCATATGATTCAACTAAACCTGCCTTTATTCAGAAATGTCCAGCTTCAACATCAGAAGAATGGTTGTCTATGAGCTTTGATGACTATATGAAATTTCATACCTGCTTTAACCGCTGTACAAATCAATGACACAAACATCTAGGTGACTCATACTATGCCAATGCTGGAGTAACTTTTAATTGTACATTTAATAATAAAAACATGTATAATAACAATCTTGTTTACACACAACAAAAAGTACAATTTTTGCACTTGTGCATGAGTCGTACTGACATCTGTTGGTGAAGTATCTGCGAACATCAGATTCGCCTGGTGTTGTGTCAAATTTTGCTTCCCCTTCAAAAACATGTTTTCCAGTCTGTGTTTTCGCTTTTGCCTTTTCTTCTTTTGCAGCGTACAAGGAAATGATCGTGGGAGAGGAAAAAAATGACACCTAACATTTGAACATGGCAAAATCACAGTCGTACTTCCTTATAGAAATATATTTGTTTTTATACTACGTTACGTTTTTGAAATATGTACTTTATTGGGTTTTGGAAGCCAAAATTTTTTTACAAAAAGCGTCTTTACCAGAGCTCCAAAAAAATCGACGAAGAGATGCAGTTTTGTTTTCTCCCTGAGGTGAGACTCAATTGAAAGCAGAGCAAGGGACACACGTTTCTCTGGGGTGTAGAGTGTGACATAACACCTGTAAACAGCCAGTGCTGGTTGAATCGGGTGCCCTGCCTCTTTTCGCCACAGCCGAACCTACTTCCTGGTGGATGAGGCAGCTCCAGTGTTGTCGTAGTAAGTAGAGGGAGCAGCTGAAGTAAATGTGGAGGCAGCTGTTGATAGTCTGCAGTCGCGTTAGAGCAGGTAGTTAGCACACCTTTCGCTCCTTTGAAGAAAAAATGGGAAGCACGGTGATGGAGTCCAACAAGGAGAGCTCAAAGAAAATGCCAAAGAAGAGGAGAAGTCTGCGGATTAACATGCCAGTGAGTCGGTGAAGTGTCAGCTAATTTGGCTTCTTACTGTGACTCGAGTTGTTGTTGAACTTTTAGTGAAATGTGGACCGGGACTTTTAGCCGTTATTAGCCGTTTAGCCTGCGTTTAGCTGCGCGACGTAGAGGCGCGTGCACGATTGTGATGCTGTCTCTGTATCACGTTTTTTTGTATTATTATTATTTAGCTGCCTCCAAAATATATGTCGCTTATTCTGTAAGGTCAGAAACAATACTAGAAACAGTAGGAGTAAAATAATGTTGGAGATTTATTTTAGACACTTCTTGATGTTAAATATTTTCATCTGTCCAACACTAGCACTTAAGTGTGATGTCATTGTAGCCAACTCCCCTGCTGAGGACTGCAACTAATGTTTATTTAAATTATAGAGTAATGTGGTGGTTATTTTTATCTATGGCATCGTTGGGTAATTAAAATAAGTCAGGGAATTGTGATATTAGTGGTTAAGCTCCATCAAGTTTTGCAGAATCCAAGGGGTTGTCTTCAAATGTCTTTTGTCTTACCAGTACTCCAAAACAAAATATATTCACTTTGATTATATAATCTGAGCAGCTGCAATAAAATAATGTCAGGCATATTAGCTTTTAAACAGGGATGTGATCAAATTTGTTGCAGGTGAACTGATAAATTTCTCTCTAAACTAATATAGACATCTAAATATTATGAGGAAAAGCAAGTAATGCTACGCAATAGCCTACTCCACACCAACAGGTCATGCCACAGTTTGGACGTTTATGAAGACCTTTGCTTATTTAACTTCATTTCAGTAATCAAGCCTGATTCACAATTGCTTCTGTTCACCAAATTGGGATTACAAGCCTGCTAAGAGTTGTGAATTGAATGGTGTTACTTAAGGCCTTAATGCTTTGTTGAACCACCTGTTTTTCAAGGTCAGAACATCTCATGGGTGAAAACTAATTTGTTTTGTCTTGTAGCACTGACAGTCTTGTTACTGTAGTTTATACGACTGCATTTTATTTATAGCATGAATCAGAGCCATGTTTTTAAACTTAATCATAGATGGGCTGTATACAGTAATCTAAATAATATAACAGCATAGGTTACATATGTAACATATAAAATATCTATAAGAGTTTCATATTTTTGTTTGAAAACGAGACTGCTGAAAGGCAACTCAGGTGTAAGCTTGTGAGTAAAACACTCCTCCCGAGTGCTAGGTGTTGAAGCTTACCATCATTATACAGTATGTAACTGCTCAACCACAACCTGGTGGACACACTGATACAGCTGCATACCAGATATCAAAACAGGTCTGCGTAGTCAACTAGTTACGTCTGTGTAACTAACCTGCCTTTCTGTTACATAAAGCATATCATCGCCTGTCTAAAATGGAATGTAAAACCCAGCCTGTGGTGTGGGGGAAGGAGCTTCTTATACGTTTCATTTTATTTCTGTGGTGGCAAAACATGTTTATCGTTTTGAATGGCAGCCCAAAGCAGGTGGTGTTAACAATGTTCAGTTTCACTCAAATGAATGGAAAGCGACATTGTCAGTTTTGTTTTAACACCAGCTAAAGCAACATTTAACAACTAAAAAGACATTAATGTTTCTTGTTATGACATGCCATTTTGTTTTTCTGCTATATAAGAATAATAATAATAGTAATAATTGATACTATTTATTAGAAGTTAGCTTTATCCTTGGAACACTGATCTCTCTTATGTGCAGGACTCAGGTGCATTTATGTCTGCACAAGTGGAGATGAGTGGGTCAAACAAAAGTGGCACTCAGATGGTATAGAAATTATTTTTGGTTTAGTGATTTTTGTGTCATTATTTTTCATATACTTGCTTTACTTACTAGTTTGTTTTTTCAAGCTTGCTTTTCCCCTGTACATGATTTATCTTGTCTCTTTGGTTCTTGTTTGTTTGGCTTTGGACACATTTAGAAAGGGATCTGGGACAGCAAAATATTACCATCACAAGGCCATCCCTCCTGCTCTGCCAACACTCACTGGCTTACAGTAACGGTACGCCCACTGTGTCCAGTCGTAGCAAGATCGCATACAGGAAATTGATTTTTCAGACAGCAACCTCTTCCTACTGCCTGCTTTCAATGGGAATAATTCCTTACCATTAGCCATATTCAGCCACAATACATATCTCAGTTTTATTTCAGATATATTTGTACAGTGCTGGTAGAAACTTGCATTGGCTTGTGTTATATGCAGACAAAATGCTGATAGTTGGTTCACTTGCCTTAACAAGCTCTTGCACAACGACAGACTTAGAGTTATTGGCAAACAGTAGAGATGGGTGTGCACACTCACTCCCCCAGATTTGTAACAGGATTGGTTTAAACAGAAATGTGTGTGGAGTAGGGCCAGCCTTAAGCAAATAGCACTGTGAGCCCTGGTTAAGGAAACCAGACCAAACCTATTGATTTGATTAGTTACATATGTAGTGGCTGAATGTGTTTTTATTTGTGCATTTTTCTTCCTGTAGAGCAGCAGTGTTTCGTCTTACATTTATATCATCATGCAGCTTATATAGTATAGTATAGAGAGTTATTATACAGGATTTTATCCACCAGCATGTTGCCAAAACACTCTGTTACACGTTACTGTTTTCCATAAATACAGTACAACCCTGAGTTACAGATCACTGTGTTAGAGCCCACAAATGATTAAAATATTTGTTGTTGTTGGCATATCCAGAGCAGGCATCAGTCAGTGGTGGGAGGAGGCTCTCTGTGTCTCCAGATTGGCTGCCGTCTCTCATGTTTTATTTTGGTATGCACACAGTGAATCAAGAAGGACTTCTCAGTTTGTTTATGTGATATCGACCTTGCTCAGACAGACTTAAAAACACAGGAAGCCAAAATGAAAAATATTGTCACTGTTGTTTAACTGAGAGAAGTTCTGATTGTTGTGATAGTGACCCGATGTTCCTGTTAAAAACCTGTATTAAGAGTGAGGTCATTTATCATGCTTAACAATGTGACATTGTGTCTTAGAGGCAGAAGGAGAAAACCTAGTTATGTACAATGTTTTATAAAATCCTTTGAGCTTCGGAACATTGTAGCTGAATGTAGCTTGAGTTGCAAATTTATTAATCTTACTATATATCAAATCATGTACAGTTGCGTGTACATACAAAATGAGATGTTACAGGATTATTTAGTTTGAATACAGTGATGGTCAGGATGCAAAATGGCTAGAATCAAGTGAAAAATGTGTCAAAGAGATCCCTGTTTTTATTGCATACCACTATTTATGAGATACCATGAAGTGTTACATTGTGCCTGACTAAACAAAACATGTGTAAAAAGGAGAAGTGAGCAGAGTAGCAGTGCCCCACAAAAAAGCACAATCAACAGTTGTCATTTCACAATAAATCTCTTCTCTGCATTTGCACATTCAATATGACCATTCATTCTTGTTATTGTTATGTGCATAGTTCTTCAGCTGTCTCATATGTTATTATGGGAACACACTGTACATAAACTCAAGTGCAAGAAAATAAAATTGCTTAATTGTCTCTCAGACAGAGCGTTGCATCAGTTCAGCCAGCCCCACCATAGGAGTGTCAGCGAGGAGCCCTGTCAGTGGCATGCTGCCCCCGTGTCCCCAGTCTGCTCCAGTGCAATCGAAGACAAGCTCAGGTTCACCCAAATCGCTCTTCCCCTATCCCTCCCACCAGGACTCACCACCCAAGTCCCCCCGCCGCCTAAGCTTCAGTGGTATCTTCCGCTCATCATCCAGCTCCTCACCTGCAGGCCTAAAAATCTTCTCCAGAACCAGGAGGGGTGAGTTGAAAACACTAATGTTGCACTGACTGCTCATGCGTGATTGCTTAATTTTATGGAATCTGAACTGTCAGTCAGTAGACAACTGTGTTTTGAACAAAATGGCGTTATCATCTGGTGATAATGCAGACCAGTGCTATTTTGTGCATGAGCAGAGATATAAAGGAAGACAGTTGCAGGAAGACACAATAGATGAAACTGTGTTATGTCAAAGATTACTTGGGTTTCCTGCTCTATGTACAAATCATATGTCTGTTAGATTGAGTTCAGATATTTTGCAGCAGGCATAAAAACATAAAAAACATTTATCATTACACACATTGCATATTATTGTGTCCATAAGGAAGTAGAAGTCAGAGTTTCCTCATGTTTTGCTTTGTTTAGTGGTGCCCTGCAGGCTAACACAGTCACGAGCCTTGTTAGACACTTGGGTGAGCAGACAGATGTTCTTTCATTGTCAGTCAACTTATTGATGTCATCATCATTCTCTAGGAAAATGAAATGACTGGATTATTGTCTTGTCTGAGTCGAAGAGGAGAGATCATTTCTGTCATTTAGTAGTTATAGAGCCAATTTACGTTTGTTTGTACAAGTTTGGTACCCTCCACATTGACCCCCAGCAGCACTGTAGTACATTCTTTATAATCCCATTAAAACGATAATGATATATTGGTTCTAATGGTACAGTATGTATGGTGAAAATGAGATGAGACAGACTAGGCAGAACAAGGTCTTGTTTTATGAAGTGCAGCCCTATCGGGCAGATTTTCAACGCTTGTATCTCAGTGTATCTGGATGTCTAATTATTGCGTAACAACCAGCAAACCAGGCTATTTAACATGGTCACAGCTCTGCTGAAAGCATCAAGCGGCACAAGGATGAGTCATATGTTTTTGGCTAATACATATACCCATTCTTCTCTGTTTCCTTGCAGAGGGTCAGTTTGGCAGTAGTTGGTGGAATTGCTCTGTTAGGGCCAGACCTCATGAGTCAGCATGCTCTGTTTCCTCTGGAGATTGTTATTGATGGTAACCAAAGTAAAACACACCAAAACACACTTAACTGCCATGCTGCCACCCCAGCTACACAGGATTACTGATGTGGTTTGAGACATTACAACCTCTCCACTGGTTTACTAGCTAATGATGTGGCTTTAAGTGAACGGTGGCCAATGATTATACAACAGAGTATTCTTACAATGTCATACACCAACTGAGTGGGCACAACAGCACAACAGCTTTTCTCTTTTGATGGATGTTTTTGTAGACACCATACTTTCACCACAAGGGTGTGCTGAAGGCATAGTCTTGTCTTGATTTGACTTTCAAATAGTGTTTAACAGTGTTGAACACAGATAAAATATTTGTTTTATAACTTCTACATTATTACTGTGTGAGCATGTAATTAAACAGAATTTTTTTTCTGAGAATTTTGTGTGTTCCTGAGCATCAGATTGTCTATCAGTTATAATTGCTGATTGGTTGATGTTTTTTTCTCACTTGCACTTACATCCATATTTGCTTAAATATGATGAGAATGTCTGCCCTCATTTCTAGCTGGTCTAAATATGTGATTTCCCATCGCCTGGACATTGTCAGTCTCTCACTGCTGAAGGCAGCTGTAGTGCCTTCATATCCTTATCTGGAAGTGACCAGACTCACAGGAGCTCCCTACATAACCATGGAAGTTTTCCCCCTCTCTCTCACTCTCACTGTTGCTACTGTGTCCTGTATGTTGCCAGTAAATAAAGGAACTGAGCAGTTTTGACTGGCCAGATTCATAAAATGCAGACCTTACAAGGGTAGGATGATTTTTTGAGTGGGTAAGCTAAGCTAGGGAAGAGCTTAACAAAATACACCTTGGACATGCAACTGTGTTTTTATAACCTAAATTGTATTTAAATCCTTCTGGAGCTTAAATTTAGTAACCCTTAATGCAAACTAAATTGACCTTCAGTTTCTTAATAATAATAATTGAAACTTTATTGATCCCCTCGGGGAAATTCTTTTTGGACAGGCTGCTCCTGTGAGGCGCCAAGGGTCAGGGTATCGGTGTCTTGTCCAAGGATACCTCGACATGTAGCCTGCCAGGACTGGGAATTGAACCGCTTACCTTTGGGTTTGAAGATGACTGCCCTACCCACTGAGCTATCATGCCACCCCAAGAGGTGTGTCCAATGTTTTGGCAGCCCTATTCAGACCAAAACATTAGACACACATCTTAATAGAATCTACTGCACTATGACTTCAATGCAATTATAAATATATTGTAGTATTATTACTTTTCTGACAGTTTCAACAAAAATGAGAAAATAAAACCTTGTGAAAGTAGAACTCATGGCAGAGCTGGTGTATTAGACGACATTAGATTATACAGGTGTACCTAATGAAGTGGCCAGTGAGTTTATATTGGCCATTGAGCCATTGAGCCACCGAGCGGAGCGGAACACTTGCATAACATGTTAATGGAGATCTGTACTGAACATGCTGTAGCACAAGTGAGCAGAAAATACTGAGTGGACCAGCTGTTAAGGGTAGGGGAGGATGTGGTATTGAATGGAAGATTTCTGATCAGCTGACAGACCATGGGGTGTCCCCCTGCTGTCATCTGAAGGGGGCTGGCCTCTGCAGTTTTAAAGGTCAGGCGCCCAAATGTTACAGACAGCTAACTGCACAAATGGCAGAACTATAACCTTTATGTCTTTATTTATAAACCATTTAACTGCAAATTAAAAAATAGTTTGTTTGTTTTTTTAGTTTAAGAAACGCTTAGATTGTGTGTTTGTGAAGATCTGTGTGAAGATGGACTGTGGCAGACATGTCTGTGCTGAATTAACTCTGTGGGAAGAGGGAGGGCAGTAAAACAGGAGGGCAGAGACATGTGGAGACCTAAGCCAATTGCTGGTGAGCCCCTCACAGACAGGCCTCCTTTTACAGGCTGCGGATGTGCGTGCTCTATTAAAGAGACACCACCTACAGCTGCACCTGACAGTTTACAGCACTGACACCGCTGAGAGGGGAAAAAGGCACTCTGGTCTGACCCAGTTGTTATTTGCATCACTTGCCAAAAAGGATAGCTTTGCGGAAACTGTGTGGAACTTACAGCTTTCATACTCTTCTCCATCAAATATATGAGCTGACAAACATAGTGTACGCTGCTTTCTGCAGGCTCCATGTTCTGTTGCCCTGGAGGATTTTTTCCCCTTTATTTACAAGCTTAACCTGTATTGGAGAATTGCTGTGGTTGTCATATTCAGTCTGTAAGTAGAAGTGCTTGCTCAAAGAAAAAGTGGAGTGTACAACTTCTGTAAAATGTAGTTGTTAGTTAGTAGTTTTGATACTTCGAATTTTGTTTTTCTGATCATCATATATATTTCTTGACATATCAATTGAAGGCATTTTTGACCTTTTTTTAAATTATACTGTTTTTTACTTTTATTTCTGTAGAACTTGTTCACCTAGAAATGGAGTGAGCCTCACTTTAAGATATTTGTGTGTCCCTACCGTGATGTGGATGGCCATGGTCAGATTGTGTTTTGAACCCACAACTTATTGCTTTCCATGAAGAGGTTTGGCAGCCTGAGACGCAGCAAGAAACGAAAGGATCAAGATGGGTTAGGAGGAAGGCTTCAGTCTGAGGCATCATTTTTATCCGGTAATGTGCTGTACGCTGTACTCCAGTAATCCTGAATTCTTACCTAGTGTGTAAACTAAATCAATATCTGTATATTCTCTAGGTGTCGTTGTTAAACAATAATCTTCTCTGAATTTTATTGCATAAATATTAAGATTGAACAAATGTCAAAATGAGAAACATCTACAGTATATTCTAAGCGGTAGTGATCTGTCCATAACCTATGATGTACTTACTGAATGCTCTTTGTTTAGGAATTGATTATTTAGCTGGTGTGGCATTTCACAAATGCATGTCACTAGTTTACTTTATGTTACTTTACTTTACTTGTGCCTGCACACCTGCATAGACATAAAACCAGAAATACAAAGTGATACAAATATGACAGGAGAGGTCGAGGAGTTAAGGCTTATACCACTGACCTACCCCAACTTATATATATATATCCTGATTCAACAAAATAAAATAAAACTATCCCAGCTGTCTCTGGGAAATAACCCTTCCTTTTTCATCCTGTAATTACTGAGCATTTACCTGGGAAGTTATAAAATGTAACAAGTAGTTAAATACAGAGAAACCACTAGTAAATGGCTGCATAAACCCTACTGTACATTAGGGATGGGAGATATCGAAGATCGATATAGTAAATGACTATATCGTGACTATTGAGTATAGATTCTAATGTTAATTAGACGGCATGTACTTCGCTTCGA
>JAUBNQ010000009.1:11413109-11458900 GCA_032353495.1 Ctenopoma kingsleyae
AGAGTTCCCAGTCCCACTGTTATCTCCTCCTGTGGAATGTGCCACAACAGCGCGGCTAAAATAAGAAGGCTACACAGCGGAAGCAGGTCACGCCAAAGAGGGCCGGTGCACGCCAACTAAATGTCAAGAGATAGTGTGGAGTGCACTTGGATTTACCAAGGAAAACTGTTCGCTCAACACTCTGAACCTCATTTCTGACAAATTACTCGATTATTTAAAAAAATCTCTTTTTTTTATGCTTTGGCAGGAGAAAAGATTTATCACAAGTAATTAGGTAAAATTACTGCACATGCAGACTGACAGAGAGATTTTAGTCCTGGTTCATTTTGATGTATGCACAACCTGTTAACCTTTAATGGGCAATCCTAAATGCTTTATTCCTGTAATATGTTCAAACCCCAGTTTGGTACATATGACTGAGTCCAGATAGAGGATTTACTGAAACCGATTCTTGTATTTTCATGCCGGTAGATTAAATGTAACATTGATACATTCACAGATTCACTGTCGCACATGTGGATAATGAACATTAGACAATGAAAGTCAACTTGAAGTCTCATGGTGAAGGCTTTTTTTTTACATGCACCATTGGATCCACTCAATGTCTGGCCTCAGAAATATGTCAGCAGGTTGGAGCCATGGCAGCGTGAGTGTCGCGTGTCACCATGTGTAACATTGTGACGCCTGATGTGGACGAGCATGTGGTGACTGTCATGTGACTTACACCTTCACCCTGACACTTTCGCAGAAGGAGCTGCGTCACAAACAGCTGACTGTTACCTGGAGTTAGGTTTCCTGGTGTTTATGTTGTAATCAGTCTAATTACTGGTGAGGGACACTAGGAACAGGAGTGTGATTCTTTTTTTAAATTTTTTTTTATTTCCAAAATTGAATATTGAGGAATATACCACAGGAATAATTGTAAGCTAGAGTTTTTAAAATAAAACCAATTACTTATTAATTAGTACATTTAAAAATAAGCTAAAATTGTTAAATATTTGATAGTTATGTTTGCTATTGTGTGTTGTTGTAAGTTTCAAGTTTAAGATAAAGATTAAACCCACTTCTTCATGAATGCAGAAGGTGGCTGCAGCATGATATAGTTTAAGGAGAAAGCTTAGAATTAAAGTGGATCTAATTTAAAGTGTGGATGTAAACTAACTGTTAAACAAAAAACTCCTGAGACAAATACAAGTGTAAGACTGGAAGGCACACCAGTAAATAGATAAACAAAAATGAAAGGGCCTATACACCCACACACTGGTGCTTTCAATTCCAGCGAATTAGTCTTTAGCTTGGGTTGAAATGGGTGGAGTTGCTGCATTTAATTCCCACACAGTGTTCAGATAAGTTCTAATTAGGAAAAAGAAGTGAAAACATCTGTGGGGATGGGCCATGGCTGTGCAGGCAAACTGTGCCCTACACTGCTGCTACTGCTGTATGGTTTTTGAAAAACTCTTTTTAAAAAATGGTGGATATATGTACTGATAATATAATTAGTTACAGTAGTTATCTGTTATCAGTTTTCTGGCAGTAGTTTTCTGCAGTTTTCTGGCGGTAGTTTATAACTACCGTACCCTCTCTGTTAACAACTGGGCCGGGCTTATCTCTGGTATCTGTGCTGTTTGTCAGTAGTCAGGACTCTCAGTCCCTGATGGATCAGATATGCATTCTTTCTCTGGGATAGCATGTGACAGCATTGATGGTATTAGCAGCAGTCACCACTGTAGCACCTCCGTCTTTCCAACTAAGCCAACATTGTCAATCCACATTGCATCTCAGTGTCACTACTCAATAAAAACGTAGCAAGGATTGACATTGCTTTGTTGAAAATGAGGTTTGGAATCTGACAGGTACTTTACCTAAAAGAAACTAACTAAACTAACAAACTCTCCACAGCCTCTGGAATCTCCACACCACCAACCACCCCAACCCAGGCATCCAGCCAGCCTGTTTTCACTCAGGACGCCCAGCAGAGCGGGCCCAGTCCTGAACGCCTGGAGCCAAGCTACCGATCCCACTCCCTCTCCACACCTCCAGACACAGGGCAGCGTCTCAGCCTCCCCTTTACTAAACCTCCTATCCCTTCATCAAGCATTGTTTCATCTTACTCTACCTCACAACAAGTAAGTCACACTGAAAAAAATGTTTTAAGAGGCCATTTCAACTTGGATTGATATTTATGTCAAGATATTAAGTTGTTTGTCAGTCACTGCTCGTGAGATCTGAATAATTGGTATTAACCAATGAAAAAAAAAAGTGCAGCTGGGATGTGCTCCAGCACTCACCCTGACCCTCACCAGCACAAGCGGTTAAGATAATGGACGGATTTTTGCATCGTATGGCTCGATTTGTTTTTGTTGCTTATAGAGCAGAAAGATTTGCTTCTAGTTCACAAATTCACAAAAATAATTGACGTTCCCTGGAGCTCAAAAATAGCATATGCATGCGAGTTTGTAAAATGGGTGAAATATTTAATCTATTTATAAATATGTCTGTATGTCTGACAGTATGAATGAATATAAAATGCAGTTTCTCTGTGCTAATTTAATATCCGTAATAGGAGAAAGTGGGATGTTGAAGCTGATTTCTGTTTTCCTTTGTGGCTGCATAAAAGTGACCTTACATGCCTTTGGTGCATGAGTCATATGCTGCTTTCCTCTGAGTCATAGGGGTTTGCTTTGACAGTGGTGAACAGAAAGCATGGATGGTGCAAATCTCTTTAATTCAAGCTCTGATGGTTGAGCATGTGGCGTGTCAACAAAAAACTGTTTGCACTGTTAGCTCTGAGCATCAGTAGCAGAACAGAGTGCAAATATTGTCTCAGCATTGCAGCAGTATCGGAAACAGAGCTAGACAGCTAAAACAGCTGAAAACTAACTTAGTCTTTGTGACGAGTCTTTTCACTTAAGGTTTTGTAGGTATTAGGCAGCTAGAGTGTGATACTGTACCAGATTTCCTGTGTCTGGAGGGACTTCATGACGTGCTGATTTAATGAATAATTATCTGATAGCCTGTCTTAACTGGTCTGCTGTGAGTGATTGTGGACTCTAGCCAGAGAAGGTAAATCAATATTTCATCACCAGCTTTGTTTCCTGTTGATATCAACATCCAAGGATTCATAATTGTGGTTGAAACGTAATGAGTCAGTGCTTTTCGTCCTCTCTCTCCAGTATACATAAAGTCGGTCAACAAAATTATTTTTTGATAGTGTAGTTTACTTTTGTCAATTTTAAAAGCAGTTAATTTAATGGATTTGTGTATATCTACTTCCTTGATTCCTTGGTGTTTCCTGTATTACCAGTGCAGACTGTGTGGCTGCTGTGATGCAGCAGGGTGAGATTTATGAAAGCGCAGGAGTATTTTTTAGCAAGAAAAGTGCTGTGTCACTATTGCAGTGTGACACTGGGGACTGTTAAACATCCCAGAGCAGGAATGCAGGTGTTCTTGTATTGCTGCAGTGGCTTGCTGTTGAATAATAGGGGTACTGGGGAGCAGTAGGAAATCATGTATCATTGAGTAAGCAAATCTGTCAGCATGACACATCACATTTCATGCTGGGAACTCGCCTGTGTTGCGTGCGAGATGCAAATATATAATTTGCATTATTTTCTTGTGCTTCTGTAACTGCCAAGCTTGTTTTTGTAGATCTTTTCCACGCCTGTCGTTTTGTCATTAGAAATGAACTCCTAGGATGTGACAAGGCATCCCCAGCTTCTTGCTGCTAAGCAACATAAGGGATTTCCTAATATGGTGAAGCACCCAGGTTGCTCTTCGTGGAGGGGCGTGTCCTCAACGCGTGAATCTTCCTGCTTTTTACCCCACGTTTGATGTGAGACTTTTCCTGTGGTGAGTGTTATATGGTAGATTATGGCTTTAAGAATTAAACCAGCTGATTCACTGTAGTGGGATTAATGCTCACACGCGTGTGTAGCTTCTGTTTGAGCCGCGTAGAGGCATTGGTTCCCCCCCTACTGCAGCAAATGGATCAGGACTGTTCCACTCCGAGTTTTAAGGGGTGTGTTGTCAAATAAGTACGTACAATTGAAGTTGCAGCTGCACACCGCAACGTTTTGTGACATTACCTTTGTGTAGCGAGCATGGTAGAAGGAGCTTTGTGTAATCGGTAAAACCCTGGTGGCGCACGTCATGTTTTTGGGTTGTTGTGGCGTTTGCGCACCACACTCCGTGTGATCATAGCCTGCTGGGGCCGCTGGGGAAAAGTCGCTTCGCCGTGCTCCTCACTCACAATTTAGGCAAAGTTTTGTCGTCCTCTGCTGTGCGTTGTTGTGAGGATTTGCTGCTCGTGTGTGACTGCAAACATCTGCTTTTTTTCCCCCCGTCACAGGTCTACGGTTTTTTCGAAGGCATGCTGGAGAAACTTGAACTGGATGATGACGGTAGGTTAAAGTTGCTGACCCACTGCTCTCTTATGCTGCCTTCAATGCAGTTAGTCCGAGCTTAATGTGAGGTAAAGAGAGCTATCAGAGCTTTTCCTGGTATGTATTAGTAAACTGCCGCGTGTATTCCAGGTAGTTTGTCAAGCCAGAAAATATCAGAGGTGACGTTAAATCTGTTTTAAAGACAACATTGGCAGCCAGCCGTACGCAGATCCCGCTTTGGTCCTACCCACAGACATCCACCGACCGATCCGCTCCAAAATGTGCCTCCACATGCTGCTGACTTTACCGGTGTGTTGTTTTAACACATCTGAGTGTAGATTACGCCGTTTTTACTGTTATTATTTTGTCAAGCTGTTGAACATGTTGCAGCACACGTTTTAGGGGACGCTTGTTTGTTCGGGTGACCTAACATTTAGTTTGTAAACTATGAAAAACTTTGTTAGTTTCACCTGTAAGAGAATCACATCCAACAGATCAAAACGTTGACCCAATCAGATGTTGTAAGCTGATAAACTAACCATGAGATTGGCAATAAATATATTAATAAATGCATGTAAATAGCTTTGTAAACATAATGCACTTATGTACTTAATAAACTGGCAACTTAAATATATCACACAAACAGGAACAAACTATTATTTGCATGTTTTACCATATACATTGATGAAACCATTTTGTGAACTCAATGATGAAATTGCTGCATGTTTCACAACCACATATGAGAAACGCTGCTGTAATCGTAAAACCATATGATCTGTGAGGGATCGAAGCTTCTACAGTATTTTGTTGTCAGTGTTTTTTTCCGCTGTGCTTGTTGGTGTAATTATCAGTAAGATAGAGCTGTAAAGTGGCCCAGGACCATAATGGTTGTTTAGGCTCTGAGTGTGTTTGTTTCCATTATATTTTCCCTGGGAGATTTTGCCTTCCTCTAAGAGTATTTTCCTGCTTTTTTTTTCCCGCATACAGCTGCTGAACCTGAGAGTGATATTTACATGCGATTTATGAAATCCCACAAGTGCTACGACATTGTCCCCACAAGCTCCAAACTGGTTGTGTTCGACACAGCACTCCAAGTTAGTACTGCTCATTTATCTCTCTGTATTATGACTTAATTTTTTGTGATGACTTATTTGCCTGCAGAAAAACTTTTCTGATTTGAAGGTTACTTGAGAACGAAAAGAGACATTAATTCTAAGTTAATGTTCAGTAAAATAAGTGGGATTTTTTTTGCCTCAGAGCAGTTTCTATGAGACGGATAATGAAATTGTCATGAAGTTGTTAAACAGTAATCCTGGGGAGGTTTGACCTCTTTCATGTGTAGTTCTTCAACCACTAAATATACATGAACTGAGAGTCAACAGCCCTTATCTAAAAAAAAAAAGGAAATACTAAAACCAACACAAAGCCGAGAAAAGTCTAGACTGAAATTCTGACAGAAACAAAAGGTCATAAATGTTTAGTCTATGAAATGTAAGAAAACTGTAAGGAATATCAGCATATTAATATTTCAGCTGCAGCGTTTTAAAATCTAATTTGATTTTTCATTCCATCTTTTACCTGACAGGTTAAGAAAGCCTTTTTTGCCTTGGTAGCCAACGGTGTACGAGCTGCTCCACTATGGGACACGGAGAAGCAAAGCTTTGTGGGTAAGATCCATAAAACCTGCCACGGCTTTATGGCTTTGTCATAACTGCTCCTATTACATACTAAAGGTATTGGGCCTGCAGGAACATGTTTGTTTTATTTGTCCTTAATGTCCCATACTTTTTTCTGTGAGGCTAGTTTGTATCACCAAACTCTCTTCATCGCATGAACCTGTGATAAGTTGCTCGTTTCAGGTTGATGAGCACCGGCTGTTCATGTTGAGGTGCAGCCTCCTGACATCAGCTCAATCAATTGTTTTTAATGTATTATACATATATATAAAACTACCTGTTCACCTTCATTTGTGGAAACATTTAATTAATCAAAATGACACAGAAAAGTAAAAAAACAACATTTTGCACTGTAGAGTTTCAAGTCTGCAATCAGAAATCAGCAATCTAAACAGAGTATGTTACTGGACAGGAATTGGACTGCAGATCCTGAGGTATCCTGAGAATTTTCCTGATGCAGTGAGCAGAATATTAATTAAACATTAAAATTTTGTTCAAGTGGTCCAGAGAATCTGAGTAGGTGAAAACTGGTGAATGCCACAAATACTACTAAAAACAAATCTGTTGATATGGCTGGTTCTTGCACTAGGTTCTCAAATTGTGTTTACAGTGTACAGTAGTTTTCATTGGTAGTTTTCATACTCAAAAGTTGTCATATTTTAAAGTTATTCAAAACTGCAAAGTGTTAAAACTGTTTAGTTTGTTGGTGTTCAGGTCTAAGTGAGGCATGTCATATATGGAGTTTGAAGTTGTTGAATCATAATACAATACAAATAAAAGCAAAGAAGGCTTCTATACACTTTGCACGTTGCAGAATGAATTGCCACACTTTCAATCTCCAAATAAAAAATGTTTATTATCTATAGATTTGGCTATGGAATCTTACAACCATATCAGTCTACACATATATACTATTTAATTTAATTTCCTTTTTTTCTGTGAACAGAGATAGATGTCTTTGTTGTGCTGCTGTGCCACTGCTAAACTAGCACAGAGGCAAAATTGTGTTATGAGTATTAGTGCCGTTAGCCATGGCTAGTGGAGCATGATGCTATATTGAGCAGAAAACATTAGAGCTGTCATAAACCATTAAGCACCATAATGACTTCTCTGCATTGACCAGTGCTCAGACAGGTTGGATATAATATTTAACAAAAAAGATAAAGGAAAAAAAGTCTATTCAGACTTCAAGAAAAATAAATTTCCTGTTACTAAGAAATTGCTCACAGCCAAACAGGTGGTGAGTCGGCTTTGTTGTGCTAAATACAGTTTTTGCAAGTCAGGCTGTGATGAATAATGAATGCCAAGTCAGCGTGACGATGAAGCAGAGAGGGAGTCAGTGATGTGTATGTTTGAACCACACCCTCGTAAACGTTGTCTCTTCTACCCAATTGCACAAAGCCTGCAGACACAGTGCTGTATGTTTTTTCATAGATCCAGTGTGTTTCACTGCTCGTTTTCATTGCAGGAATGCTGACAATCACAGATTTCATCATTATACTACACAGATACTATAAGTCTCCGATGGTAGGTCTGTGTGATAAATCATGTTTGCATTTGGTGTTTTTTTCCCACATTGAGGATTTCCTTTTTTCAAATCAAATTTTGTGGTATTTCAGGTGCAAATTTATGAATTAGAGGAACATAAGCTTGAGACATGGAGAGGTAAGTATCATGTCAACACTGTCATGTTAAGACAAGACTTTATTGGTTTGATGTGTTAAAATGTAGGTGTTAAAGCAGCCTAGTAGCAAGAGGTGCAATAAGGCACAATACTAAATTGAGTTGACATTAAAAGCTTTATACTGTGTATTTACTGTATACATACATTGCATTATGCATCATACAGACTGTCCGGTTCTGTTCGGTTCAATTGAGGTTATTTATATAGTGCCAAATCTCACAAAAGTCATCTGAAGGCACTTTACAGTCCAACACATTACAGAATATAACTATATATATATATATATAATTATGTACACGACCCAACAATCCAACCAAGAAACCTCCAGCAGAACCAGGCTCAGGGTGGGCGGCCATCTGCCTCCACCGGTTGGGGTGAGTGGAAAGAGGAGAGAGAAAAGAACTGCAGGTAACACAAGAACAACAACAACAAACAGCAGACAAAACACTGGGCAGGTTGGTGGGGCCAGTAACTGAACTGAGAGCTGGTACCACAGGAGAGGAGCTGGAAAACTAAATCCCATGCCTCTCATTCCACATTTGGAAACTGTAAGAATGACGAGTAGACAAAGTGTTCTGCTGGAATAATATGGTACCATGAGATCTGTAAGATATGATGGAGCTTGATCATTAAGTGTTTTATCTGATAAGATTTAAACCAGCCTAGTGCTGTTCCTTTAATTCCAGTGATGTTTCGGTCGTGTTTCATTGTGTAATAAAATGTTGTGATCTATAGTGTCAAATGCAGCACTAAGACCTAACAAGACAGTTATAGAGCGAAGTCCGTTGTCTGAAGAAAAGATCATTGGTGACTTTGACCAGTTTCTGTTTCGGTCCTATGATGTACTCTAAATACAGACTGGAAATCTTCATACACATTGTTCCTGCGCACGTTTGACTACAGCAGCCTGTGCCTGTGGTACATAGCCTGTTAGTAAAGATAGATTGTTCTGATTTAATATGGACGTGCTGATCAAAAGTAAAACATATTGGAGCAGTCTAGTCGGGACGATGTCTAAGAGACATGTGGACGGTTTACATGAATTAATTATTTAACTTAACTCTGGATGATCTACGGGAAAGAAGCAGTCTAAGTAAGACTGAGGTCTTACAAACGAATGTAGAGCTGTTGTACAGCTAAGTCCATCCATGCCAGTTGCAGGTAGATTCTCATAATTTTTTTTCTTTAACATTTATGATTTTATTTGTAAAGAAGTTCATAAAGTCATTGTTGCTGAGAGTTAAAGGAGTACTAGGCTCCACAGAGCTATAACTGTCAGGCCTGGTATAGTGCTGAAAAGAAACCTGGGGTTGTTCTTATCTGCCTCTATTAATGATGAATAATATGCGGTTCCACTCTGACAACAGATTTTGCCTTTGTGATCAGCTTTGTCAGTCTGTTGGCCACTCTGCTCTTGTGTTTTATAAGCAGTACCATACTTAGTACAATACCAAGTACTTCAATAATAATTGACTTGAATTATTTCCTCCTAAACAGAGGTATATCTTCAAGCAACATTTAAACCTCTGGTCAACATATCACCTGATGCAAGGTACACAAGTAAATTATAAATAGATTTTATTCTTAGTTTTTTGGTTCATATTTGTGGAGAATTTTATCATGCTGCTCATAACTGGTTGTTTGTATTTACAGCTTATTTGATGCAGTGTACACCCTCATCAAAAACAAAATTCACCGCCTGCCTGTCATTGATCCCGTCACAGGGAATGCACTTTATATTCTTACACACAAGAGGATCCTCAAGTTCCTCCAGCTCTTTGTGAGTGAATGTTAAGGCTGTACTTTATTTCGATTGATAAGATTGATCATTGTAATTGCTTTGACTGGGAGCCTTGTAATCTCTTTTCATAATTTGTCTGCTTCCCTCTAGTGGTCAGTTTGTGAATTAATAAAACCTTGATGAATTGGAGAGTGATCTGATTGAATGTGTTCCTGTCTCCTCCTATGTGCATTTGTACGTCACAGATGTGTGAAATGCCAAAGCCAGCTTTCATGAAACAGACTCTTGAGGAGCTTGGCATTGGTACGTACCATGACATCGCTTTCATCCACCCGGACACGCCCATCATCAAAGCACTCAATATCTTTGTGGAGAGACGAGTGTCTGCTTTGCCTGTAGTGGATGACTCTGGTAACTCACAACTCCATCAATGTGAATATATATTATTAATATTTCTAAATTAACTTTGTTACTTAGTGGGATTCTTTTTGTTCTGTTACAGGCAAAGTTGTGGATATTTACTCCAAGTTCGACGTGATTGTAAATTTGAATTTCTACACTTTCCAGTTTGATACCTAATATTGGAGACAAAACTGATCTGTGATTTATTGTCTCACTTATATTATGCTTTGTTATGTTTGTGTGTGTGTGTGTGTGTGTGTGTGTAGAACCTGGCTGCTGAGAAAACGTACAATAACCTGGACATTACAGTGACGCAGGCCCTGAAACACCGCTCTCAGTACTTTGAAGGAGTTGTAAAGTGCCATAAAATGGAAACAATGGAGACCATTGTGGACAGAATAGTCAAAGCTGAAGTGAGACTCTGACACGTACAACACGTACATAAGGAAATAGCTTTATAACTGCTTTTAGTTAATCTGTGAACATTTCTGTGCTAGGTGCATCGCTTAGTGGTAGTGGATGAGCGCTCCAGTATCGAAGGCATAATTTCCCTGTCAGACCTCCTCCAGGCCCTGGTGCTGAGCCCTGCAGGTATAGATGCTCAACATTGCTAGCCCCAGCTCCCCTTCTGTCAAGGACCCTGAGCTCTCTCTCCCCACCTGCCCTATAACCCTGCCTCAGGTAGGAAACGCACCTGTTTTGCTTACAAATGGCTATAAGGAGGCATGGTGCGTGTCCAACGTCCTGTTTGTCCTGCTGGATGGCACTGTGTTCCACAGTGTTGTGTGGATTTTTGTCGTCCTATCATCCCCTGTCAGGACAAGACTTCACGGACAGAAAATAAGCCGATGGTTCAAAAACAAACTCACCATATGCTCCCTGTGTAGTGCACTGAAATATAGTTTAGAAAGTAGACGTGTGGTAGTTATGATTTTCATTATATCGTAGCTTAATGGTGTGAACAGATAGTTTCAGTTCAGGGTTGGATAGGTAGATAGACGAAAATAGTTAAGTTAGGTAAACATTGAGTAAACAATAATAGTCTCCAAGTGGGTCAGAGGGGATCTGCATTAATTTTTACACATCAGTCTGTTTACAGGTTTTTGAGTACAACTTCAAATGTGAAAATAACTTTTTTTGTGGTTCCCTAGTGAGCTCTGCAAAGTATACAACATTTCCTTAAGTGATGAGATCACGTTATGAGATCAAGATTGAGTTATCATTTGGATTGTACTAATTATTTTTAATATTTAAAACCAATAAAGGAGAGATAACTGATGTGTGATTGTTGCAGCTTAAGCAGCAGGATTGTGACATGGGGCGGCAATCAATGTGTGGCTGGAAACTCAAACACAAAAATCAGGACTTCACATATACTAAATTACAGAATATTGGGTGTAGTTGTTTGTAGCCAGCTCTACTTTGATGTGAATCTGTTTTGTAGTGACACACTTAAACAGATGCTTACGTAGTTGTTTGAGTGTTAAGATGTCGCTGTGTGTGCAGTCAAGTGTTTGAAAAGAAAACTTGACATCCATTCACTGCTTTATGTGTTGTTTTTTTTTATTTATTGGCGTGTTTATTCAGTATCACCAATTACATTTCTGAATTAACACAACCTCAGTTTTCTGAACCTATCCACTCCACTGCAGCTTTTCACTGGATCTATACGAAGTCTAATGGGACAGACGTTGAGGGCTTCAAAAAGAATGATAAATCTTGTTTTTGAAAACAGGAAGCTCAGTTTAGACCGACATCTACATGTTGTCATATTGCACAGATAAAAAGCGGGTAAAATTATGCTTACTCTAACTTATTACTGCTGGGTGTGTCCTAACAGAACCAGGGGAGCTGTGCAAAGTGAAGTCATTAAAATTTGCCATAAACATTGATTTATGTGAAAAAGTTCATTCAACATGTGAAAAACTGGAGATTTATCATGTTTCTGAAAGCATGTGTGGTGTTTTTTGTTTGTTTTTCTTGGTGAGATTCTGCTTCAGTGGCAAGTCATTTATGAGGTTGAGTGATACATAATTAATAATAATTCAAATGGGTAAAAACATTTAAACAAATTTGGGTTTTTAATAACAGTAAAACAGGTTTTTTTGTCCTCTTCTCCATAGACACCTGTAAAGAGGAGAACCCGACTGAGTGAGGGGGAGAGAGAGGAAGCGTCAGCTGAAATGGAGACGTGGTGGGCGTGAATTAGTTTGAAGGTTGAGGTAGGGGGCGTGACGCATGCAGAGCCAGTCTGAAGGTCTCAGAAGACGCCGGCAGCTGATGCACTGTAGACGCTTGGAAACCAAAGAGCTAGACAGCCGAGTGAAGTGGACTTTCTGCACTGAGGATTGATTTTCTGATTTATTTAGTTTGTTTGAACACTGATCAGATGCACATACGTACATTATACTTTTACTTTATATATACTGTACATATACGTACACACAGATATATTATGGTCACCCAGGAAAGGTGGGAAAGTTGAAACAGGTGCACTTCAGGGTTTTGGGTTATGACCTTGCTGCTCTCATCGGTTGATTTTAGTCCCATTTAGTGATAGTTAATCATGACAATCATGAAGACTTTTCCTCAGTATTTGTGGAAAAAAAGTTGAACAGTCACAGATGCAACTTAACTTTTGGTAGTAAAACTGTACTTCACCTATGATGTGGCCATTTTATGACGTGTTATTTAAAAAAACACTTTGCAAGTGTCATCATGGAACACACAATGCCCAGTATTCATTTTTGCCTTTTGTGTATTTTGCCTCTTTGTTCTCAGAACAGTGCTATTATTTGGAGTTTTAAAGAAATTATTGTTGAAGTAGTAAATCCTGTCTTCAACTTATATTTCACAAGAGATTGTCGTTTATTTGGTTGAATTCAAATTCATATGAAATGAAATGTCTGTGATTTCTGATAAATAGATCTTCTGAAAAGCAAATCCCAAAATCTAAATTATTTTTTCAGAAATGCGTAACGGTCAGAGACGAATACTACCATAAATAAGGATTCTGTCAGCGAACAGCTTCTTACTCAGTAGTGACTCAGTCATTGCAAATAAAAGATGCATTTTTTTGTAAAGTTATGAGAAGATGGGAAAATATCTTTTTAGATGTTTAAACATTTTTTTACAATTTCAGTGGTTTTGATGTTTGAGATAATCTGATCCTCGCAAACATGTAAAGCAACTGGGTTATCTCAGCTGTAACTCAACAGGACTCATCTCCATCTCTGATTGTAAATAGGATTGTGTTCGAGAAACGTGTCATAGAAAGCTTTATTTTTATGAATGTCAACGTGTTTAAAGAAACTGCAGTTTTAATTATTTTTGTAAATATATTGTGGCAAAATGTCTGGTTCAAGAAAACTTTGTATCCTATCAACATGTACTGTAAATGTGCAAGCATGACAAATGACACTTCAGCAGTATGAATGTTCTTTATTTTACTTTTTCTATTTTTCTGACTGCAGAAAAATAAATGGACACTGAATGTACTTTAATGCTTTGTGTTTAATGTTTTTCCACTTCGTACACAAATGCAGCATTGGAGAACCCAGCATTTCTGGGCAGATGAAATCCAAATTTTCTTCCAGATGACTTTGTGTATTCTTTCGTCATATACCTTCCATAGATGGGATGTCTTTCAGGGATTTTTGAAAAATTTTTTACTGCTGTGGAAATTACCATTTATTTCAACCAGATATCCATTACCTTTCCCTAACTATCTTGTTTGCTTGCTAACTCTTTTTTTTACTGTGTGTAAAATGTTTAAATAACTGACTCAGATTGGTGGCAAACTTAGGCCTGACCTCTGCAATATGTCTGTGATGCATACAAGGATACTTTGTCATTCTCGCATGAGACATTAAAGAACAAAACAGCGAACTCAGGTCTAGGTGCAAATTGTAAGAAATAGAATAAAGAAACAGAAATGAAAAATTATAAAAGGTATGTACAACAAAATGAGTAAGATAGCAGCAAAATTACTGGTTGTAGCTTTAAATATATAGCTTAAAACTTCTTAGAAAACCAAAGATTAATTAATTAATAAACAATTAGCATATAAATCAACAATATGAAGTACTGTAATCACAGCAGGCACATTAGTAAAAATGGGTATGTTAAGTTATCCAGTGTATAATCAGTTTTGTGTTAGCCAAACATACAATAACCCAACCTCTTGAACACACTATTGTCATGATAGACCTTTAGGTCTTCTCCTATTTTGCAGTAGTTTCCTTATTTTGCATTTGATTTCACATATACTCAAACACAAGCCACCGCACAAAACAGAATTGAACAGTTTCACAGTATGTGCGCTAAATTTCAGGACAATTAGTTTCCAGTAGACGTGAAAGTTTCACTGCTTTAGTATGTATGTGTTGTTTTGATGCTGATCACAGACATGATTTGTAGTTAGCTACACCACCCCCGCTCTCCTGCTGATTACCATATTATGGGACATTAGATGCTTGTTTCACACATTTTCGAATGCCTTGCCAATCACAGACGGCTGAGCAGTCATCACCAAAGCTGTAAGCTGTTGTGCTTTCAGCCTCAGAGCCTTTTTCTCTTCATGGCATGCTGCCCTAAGGATATTTTAGAGCAGGGATAGGCAACCATGTGCCAGAGTGAGCTGAGAAAAGACTGGTTTTTATTTCAGCTGAGCACGACAGCAGCTGATCATCTTCTATATTTGCAGACTATCTGTTCACTGAAATCAGCTGTCATTTTCATGTAGATGAAGAAAAAAAAATATGCAGACTCCTGGTGCTTTATGCCACGATTGCTTGCTTATTTGTGGGGAACATGTATAGCAGCCACAAGGTGACACTGCAGCACACAATTCAAGCAGTGTTCAAGTCTGCACCTAAGATCAGGGTCTGCAGTTTATTCCATCCTGGTGTAATAAGTAACAACCTCTTTCTCGTTGAATATTTACATTCCAGTAAGATATAAATGATTTGTGAGCGGTGCATTTTTAAAATCTAGAAGGAATCACAGAAAGTTTAATCTGTTCATCTGGACGTAGTGTTTTTCAGTGGGAGATATGTTTCATCACTCATCCAACATCATCCAATATTTCAAGGAAATTGCTTGGTTTCAGCAGGAAGTTTTTAGTGCAATAAAGATTGCCCTAAATGAGGCAAAGGTATCATGCATGAATGTGATCGACTTCCAAATGAGGGATAAAACTGGACCAGACTTACTCCAGACAATCTGCTTTGATCTCCCAATCTCCCCTGTGATATCCTGCACTGGGAAAGCCTCCTCTACACCTTGTAGGCCTAAAGCAGAAGAGGCAGGAGGCCTCCGCTGCCCCCCACCCCACCCCTTCTCACTGCCCATCTTTCTCTCTTTCTTTACACACACACATTCACAATCCACACCCACACTGGACTCTCTTTTGAAAGTCTATGGCTTGATTTAAAATTCCTCTTCAGAGCGTGTCATGCATTTTATATGCATGGCGAGTGGGAGAGAGAGGAGGGATTGCGTGGGGCTCCAGCCCAAATGATCTTCCCTCTGCTGTTGGTCTCCTCGGGGATATAGCTATACACACCACCACCACCACTTTCTTTGACTCCTCTCCCCATATTTTCCCTCACCCACTCAACTCTTTCAACATTAGTTTTACTGCATCATGCTTTCCACAAATTACACCGAGCAGCGAGAGTGCTGTAGCCTTTGAAGACAAGTGTGATCAGAACTGAGGCAGAGGGTGTAAAAAACCTGGCCGCGGGGCATTTGGGTTTTTGCACTTGTGTTTAGCAGGGTATGGAGCAGAGGATAGAGGCTGACAAGTGCTGTGTTTGGGGACAGCTTTGATGTCTGATGGGGTGCGGCTGCTGCTGCTGCACAGTCTTTCACAAGAAGACTGTCACATTGACACAACATATACTGTACAGTATGTAACTGTGGATAGATAACAGATAATCAAAAGCGCACTGCTGGTACACTCCTGTCCGTGTAAACATCTCTTATTCTCTTTCTGTCTCGCTGACATGCTCAGAAGCTGAAAATCGATTTAAAAAGTAGACACAACATGAATGTGGACTGCAGCTGCTTGAGAAATCTGGTTTATTAGGAACAATATGATCCCACTAGCTTATTGTGGATATAGCAGTAAACAACAGAAACACATTTCACTTTTTTAAGTGCTACAGGTTTGTGATTATAGACGTAAAACAGTACAGCAACCATAGTGCCTACATTCATATATGCACAGAGAATATAAAAATTACAGTATATTGCTGTTAAACTGTTCTATTCCTGCTCATAAATCACCCGCCGCTTCTCTTTTACACACACACCACTGGAATATCAAACACCGTGAGCTGTTGGTTTATAGTGATAACTGAGACTAGGTTTAGGTCTGGCAGGTCAACATTTTAACAGATAAGCACTGAGTTATCATTGGAGCACAAAGTTGACAAAAGTTAAGTTGATATAGTACAGTAACACTAGACAAACCCTCACAGAGAGATCACACAACCTCACAACCTCACAACCTCACTGAACAGACTCTCAGTGAAAGTGAAGCGACATGTATTGTCATTAAGCTACTTTTATTTTTAAATTAAAGATTAATACAAGTTAACTTTGGTTTCCAGCTCTCTAGATCTATACTGTAAAATTGTGGCAGTTTAAGCTGTAAGTAAAAGTTAAATCAACAGTATAGCAGCCTCAAGCCAATATTAATACAACACAGAAATTCACTTTTTAAACATTTTTCTTGTTATATTAGCAGCCAGGAAATAATGTAGTTACAGTGTGATTCCATAGAATAGAAGTGAAAACAATGGATTGTTTGTTAAAATCTGTGATCTGGTACCTCTTAATAAATAGAAAAATGCAACTTCTTTGTTGTTATTTCTTGTCTTCTGCCCTATTTTGTTATAAATATGGTTACACATTGTGAACATTTATTGTGTAAAGGCAGTAGCTTTCGTCCATGTGACAAAGAAGCTGAAGATTTGTAATGACTAAAAATGAAATATTTTGGAGCTTGCGTGAGCCTTTCCAAATTTTCAGTCAGACTGTAATACAAGACAACGATCGATAGAGACAGGCTGAAAAGAACAAATCAATGCTGCAATGCATTTGCAGACTGGAGAAAAGGGACATCTCATGTTCCTACACATGGGACACAGTGACTTTAGTGATAAACTGAAACCCTGCTGCCGTGATATTCCACTCAGTCATCTGCGGCTGAGTTAGGTTTTCTCAGTCCACGCCATCTTCGTCAAAGTGGATTCTAGCATTACAGAGTTAGCTGTGGGGCCTCAGCAGCTGGAGGACACATGTTCAAAAGGTCGGCTCTGAAACGTGGGTGAGCCCAAGCAGAATGAGTGAAGAGTACAAAAAAAAAAAAGCTGCAAAGGTAGAAAACAGAAAGGACTGGTAGCTGGTACAATCGGAGCTTCAAAAGGTAAAAAGATAAAAGTGAAAAAGGAAAAGACCGAGGAGTGGTCACAATCACATCACTTATCTTGAGGAATGCACTCTTAAAATCTTGTCCATTTGTGTTGCATGGGTCTACTCTCTTCTTAAGATGCAACATGCAATGTTTACTTTACTTACTACCTCTCTCTCTTTTGTGCTGTGCTCAACATATCTCTCACTATACTCATCACCACATTTCAACAACACATCTCTCATGTTTTTCAGTTCTTAAAAAAAAAACAAAAAACATTTCTGCATTAAAACCCACACAGTACAGGGTTTGGTGTGTTGCAAAAACAAAAAATCAAGGTGAACTCAGTCCCCCACTGGCCCATCCTCTCATAGAGGCCAGGGAGAGTATAATGGTGCTGTGTGTTCAGAGCACTGGGGCTGTCTGAAGAATGAAAGCAGCAGACGCACACTGTGCTGGTTGTAGCAAGCAGTTTCCATTATATATTCTTAGCAGCTGTTCTACGGAGGAAGTCCTTTGAAGGTTGGCTGAAGGGGTGAGGGTAACAGGGGCTGGAGTCGGGGTAACAGTTCAAGCAGGGTTCTTCACCCTAACAAGGAGGGGTGTGGCTGTGGCCGTTAGGTCTCCACCGTGGTGCCTCGTCATAATCTTCATCCCCGCATCTCCACCATCAAGAACTCCAAATTGTCCCGCACGAGCCCCAACACATGCAACGTCTACACTGACATTCAATGTTCATGCTATAACTAGTAAAGAAGCAGGCAGAAAAAGAAAAAAAAAAGATAGATGCATGCCACTGATCCCCTCATTTCTCATCACTTGCACTCAACTTAGTGTGATTACATCTAAGCTGCCTCTTTTCAAGACGTCCTTTGCTCTGTATGGGCTGTGCATCTGGTTCTTTCAGTTGTTTTGATTTGTGTCTGTTTTGACATGAAGGGCAAAGGATGAGGGAGCTTTCTAAGAGAAGGCTTTGAAGAGATTCGGAAGAGTATGAAGGTTGTCTCTGAGGGGTCAGGGAGTCTTTAAAGGAGAGGCACAACTTAAAGGAGAAGGATGTTGAGAAATAAAGAGAAGCTGGTAGAAATGGAACTCATTCAGTTCATTTCTGTGTAAGGTAAGCTCCAATAGTGAGGCTAGCTGCCCCAAGTGCTGCGAGACCGAAGACTGTCTTGATGGAGGGCCAGGAGCAACTGAATACAGACTCCCTCTGTCTGTCATACAGGTCCACAAAGGCCTCCTGGGAATCAAACAGAAAGAGAAAGAAAGTTAATTAATCTTGTAATGTTGTCGAGAAAATACCATAGATAAAGCGGGTACACCAGTCCTAGTAAAGTTACACAATAAATCTCAATATATGTATATCTTTCAAATATGTTAATTCCAAAAGTATAATTTCAGTTTACAAAAAAGGCTTGTTTATTTCATAAAACAGCTGCACACTTCAGCAAACGTTACTCAAGCAGGAGTAAACTGTTAATTTTGTTGGGGATTATTTTCAGCTGCAGATTAATACACATTTGTTGAGTGTTTACAGCAGCAGGACTGTGAGTGTAAGCTTGACTTGAAACAAACTATGTGGCCATGTTTATCTTAATGGAGGAACATGTCAGCAGATGTAAACAATCTGACCCGACTTGTACCATCACTTGTAACCTTGTGAGACAGTTTCAGCTTCATGTATCCAGGTTTGGAGATATTTGTCTGACAGATAACCCATCCTAATACGACTGATGGAAATTAAAAGTAAATGTGTGGTGTTCACTGCATTAAAAAATAGGTTTAAAAATCTCGACAGCTATTTCCAGAAACAGCATACCTTTTCACTTACACACATCACTGTGAGAAGTTGAACGTATTTCCTACAAACATGGTCACTGTCAGGCCTGTATATTATTTGCCACAACAGTAAGACTGCGTCTAGAATACCAAGTTTCTGTTGAGGTTTTTAAATGTCAAATTTTAATGCTGTGAGCTTCAGAAACAAAATATCTTTCATCTCTATTTTATTGGAGTAATAACATTTTTTCTTTCTGGCAAACTGATGCTCTTAGATGTAAATATATGCCACCAAATATAGGAATAGAATGTTATTACTTGTACATGCTGCAATACCCAAGCTGCAGGGAGATCCATTACTGTTCACCAGCTCTCACACCTTCCTATAAACGAACTAAGACGACCACCGTGCACAATGCAATAAACCCAG
Source organism: Ctenopoma kingsleyae (assembly GCA_032353495.1). Taxonomy (NCBI): domain Eukaryota; kingdom Metazoa; phylum Chordata; class Actinopteri; order Anabantiformes; family Anabantidae; genus Ctenopoma; species Ctenopoma kingsleyae. Next base: position 11,432,624 of record JAUBNQ010000009.1, read on the forward strand.
AACAACAAAGAACTGGGAGTAACCAAACGAGTCGATTCACAAACCGCACATCAACAGATCAGTGTGTTTATTAGCACGTGGACGAGCGCTGGAGCACTCAAGTATAAACATATTAATGCTACTCAGAGGGGGCTTCGCTCTCTGGTGCTTACAGGAGTTTTAACGGAGATCTGTCAGAATTTGAGAATGTTTAAACGTTCCTGTGGAGTGAGTACCACGGCTGTGTGTCCTAAATGAGGAAATACAGACATCTGCTCAAAAGCAGTGACAGCGGGAACAGCTGGACAGGAAGTCATGGTGCTAAGCCACACACACACACACACACACACACAGATTATCTTGAACCAAGCTACAGCATAGTGTATTTTATAGAGGTGTAAGAGAGGACGTAGTTTCCTACTGAATATTAGCTCTTTAATTATGACACCACATTAATGCTGTTGTGGAGCTGTACATTTAAAACTCCTTTCATGCTTCTGTTTTTAGTTGTAACTTGACCTATCTGTGAACAATGGTGAATTGTTAAGTTTAATTCACTGCAACATTTCTGTGTCAGTTCCCATGGGAATCTATTATCATTATATTTTAATCAGTCTTGATTTAACTCAATTTTACCTACAGTAATTATGCTTTGTGTAACTCTAACTGGGATGCACACATTTCGTTCGACCTTGATCTAGAAATAAAACTGGGTCATTATACTCTTTTTCAGAAGTGTCACATTTTAATACACAGTTTTATCAAACAAAAACCCACACAGGAACCAAAAAAGAAAAAAAAAGAAAAGAAAAGCGGAGACATCAATTCTGGAGTGCTGTGGGGAGACAAAAGTATTTCCTGTTTCCCTCTCCTCCCTTCCTGTCCTGTGGCATTCCTGAGGCTGGGGGGTTAGTCAGTGACACAGAGGAGGAAGGATCAGCAGTTTCTTTCCAGTTTAGGCCCTCTGGTGTCCAAACACACTGCGATCTTAAATCAGCTGACAGTATCTTTAAACCACATGGCATTTCCTTTGTTGCAGCTGAGTGCTTTTAATTATCCGAGACTAAAACAAGAGTCTACAGTCATGCTAGCAGCTCTGTCAGACTGTACTCAGATAGCTGTGATTTGAGCTAAATGCTAATGTCAGTAACCTTCTGTCCCATATTGTGCTAACATGCTAATGCTAGATAGGTGTATACTTACTGTGTAGCATGACAGCATGGTAGCACTTGCTGATTAGCACTTAACACACATTAGAGAAAGATGTTAGGAATAAAAAGTTTGTGCAGGTGCAAAACTACTGGACAATGATCACGATGCAAGATTAAAAGTCACCAAAGTGATTACAATTCACTCTGTGAAGGACATGAATTTCCATGACACTAACAAGGTTAAAAACTCAGAGCAAAATGTCAGATAACTTTATTTTGCAGAACTTTAAACAGGTTCTGTTTTTCGCTGATAATAACAACCACCATCTCCAAGTCTCCAGTGTTAACTGAATAACAAACTCTTTACAGCTACAGCTGACAAGAATGTGTTGGCTGGCAAAAACACTGCCTTCATCTATTTTTCCACCTACCTCTGGAAAATAACAGTTTGCTAAGACAAAAGCACGAAACAGCCATCAGGTCTGGAAGCGAGAGCATGTGACTGACTGCTATCAAGGCTAAAAAAATGGCCAACTCATGATGTGTGTCCTCGATTTGTCCCAGACAGTTGGCATAGATTATCATCTATTTAAGTCTGAAACAAAAGCGGGCCAATTACGGTAAGAGGGGCACACGAGCAGTGATGGATGTTTAAAAGAATCCCACAAGGACATGGATGGTAATAACTCCAGACTGACTCAGGGGAGAGCTGGGAAGCGAGAAATGGGGGAGGGAAGGGAGGGGTGTCAGGTGGATATCATGAGACTGAGACATGCTCCATTTCAGCTCCTGGAACTTTTGCACCCACACGTTAGCAAGCAGCTCTGCTGCAACCATGTGAGGAGTGTGAAAAACAAACCTTGGCACTTTCTATTTTGTCCTTCCTGTCTCTTCTCCCTGTCTCACTCCCTCTGTATTCACTATCACTATGAAGACTGTATTGTATGAAGATCTTTATGAAGGCTTTGAAGAAAACAAGCTGATAATAAGCTGATCTGGCAAAAGAGGACACAGAAGGTTGGCTGGGACAGGAAAGGACAAAACATCTGCATTCAGCACATCAACAAAAGACCATAATCCTCAAAAACTCATTTTTGCCCTGCAGCAGGCCATCTGCCATCAGCAGCAGGTGTGCATCTGGGAAATAGGGTCCAGGCTGCAGTGCTCTACAGTGTTCATTTTTCGGATCAATGGCTTTTAGAAAGGTCACAGCCACCGTACAGACGCCATAAATCCAAAGGGAAAATTCCCAGCCAGGTTTACGCATTCCCTTCCCTTTATTTTACAACACACAATGAATCCCTGTGAGAACACATACAGAGTAAATGACTCAGATTGAACAGTGAGGACTTGAGAGTAACCTATACTCAGACATGGGGTGGCAACTTGCTGCTGGAGTACCATGGTTACCCAGGCTCCAAGCTTTACACATGATTTGCTTTTCCCACCAGTGGGAGAGTGCCTGTCCTAGACCTCTGATTTGTTTTTCACATGATTTAGACCTCTGGGTTTTGCTTGGTGTCTTTGTCGTAGACACAAAGAATTTTTACACTGCTGTCTTCCACGGATAGACTTATGTTGTCTTGAGGACAACAGAAAATACCAAACATTGGCCAGTTCCTTTGGGTATCCCCCTTGCTATTGGGAATGATCCCACAGCCTGTGTGGAAGATAATGAGTCATCTTCTGCACTTGACTAGCTCTGTAAAAACTAAAAAAGTGCTTGAAAATGATTAGGCAGTCATCTGTCAACTGTTTTGGGACAATTCTGTGGGTAATTGCGGGCAGACTGGGGCAAAGAGAAAGGGATGTGGGTTAAAGTTCAACTTGTAATTAAAGTGCCTGTTGTGGTTGCTATATTCACATCGGATCCAAGCTTCTCCCCATGCTCTGTTTATTCGCTAAGCTTTCACATAGTTACATTACAATATTGCATATATGCTTGCGCTGGCCCCCTTTGATTTTCTAATGAGCTTCTCACAGACTTCTCTGCAGCTAATTAAAGTCAAACAAAATTCTCATTTCAGGGGCCAAGAGGGAATTATGAGAGATTTAGAAAAATGCAAGGATGGCAATAATTTCCTCTATAATTGATGTCTTATGATAATATACACTTACATCTCTCTCTTCCGCATGTGTATATTTTTCATTTATACATAAGCACAGAGATAAATGCAAAGAAAAAAAAAAAAAACACCAGTCAGCTATCTCCAGACACAATAGGTGGAAGGACAGCAACCACTCGTCTGGCAGCAAGGTCAGGTTCGATCAGGTCTCTAGAGTGTCATCCATCGACTGGTCCAGCAAAAATGAGATGACAGAGGAGTTTGTTGCAATACTCATTACCCAGTGAATCCCCCTGCGTCAGCACTGCCAAACAGCTTGGAGCTGAGGACAGTGAGCCCTTCACTACACTGTGACGATACTGCAATACTTGGAAACAACAACCACTCAGCCAAGTGATGACAATCTGGGATGGGAACTCAAAATCTTGAAAATGCATCCAGTCAAACTTTTACCAAGGCGTTACTGGTCTCAGGAAGCAGCGGTCCAGCACATAACCCTATGTTAATGGTTATTTCCCACCCTGTGCTTTTGTAAAGATTAAACAAATGCATGTGTTAATGGTAGGCTGTTTTTATTTCCTATTACATAACCAAGGAAACTGTTTCTTCCTATTTTCTGTCTTTGTGTAAGAATAAACTAACTTGCAGCTGTAGCCTTTAGTGAGCTAATGGACTAACAGGAAAATGGTGTCTTCCAGCTCTCTACTACGAAATGGTAGTTCCTGAAATGTCAAACCTTTCCTTTAAGAAATTTCAAAGTAAAAATCATTTACAGCTTTTTAAATGTGAGGATTTCACAGTTTTCTGTTTCATACCTTTTGAAATTGAACATGTATACAGAATAGTCAGATCAGTGTAAAATAAACACTGTGTTAAATATTGAGCATTGAGAAAAGAGAAGAGATATGAAACAAAGGAAATGAAAAACCTTTTTTAAATTGCCTCCACTCGAGTTTCCTTGTAGGCTCAAGTTTCATACCAGTTTATCAAAAGTAATTACATTGGACGTGTAAAGGCAGAAACAATTTTGACGTTGGGTGCTACCCTAAAGGCTCATAAATATTCAAATGTGCGTCAGCTGCAGCGGCAGCAGCATTTGTGTGTTTACAAAACAGAGCGCTCTCCCGTGGGAGTGGAGCTTGCTCCACTGGAACATGAAACGTGATCACCAGTAAATCACCCACACTCCTCATGACACTCTCCATTTTTTATTGTCTCTAGTATTCATTGTATAAACTGCTAGATAAGTGAACACTGCAACTGTACACGTGAGACTTTGGCTTTCTGGAGATGAGTAACAGTTCAGTGAAGGTGTCCCTTGGAGGCAAGAGGAAGAGGAAAACTACTGAAATTTGTGCAGAAGCATCTAGTTTTTCTCTGGTTTCTGGGGAATTCAGGCAGATTTTGAATTGACCACATTTTCTGATCTATTCACGTAACCTAACCTTGACTGAGAATGATCCTTGCAGGCCATTTATTCTTGCTGAGCCCCTTGATTTTTATTGAACAGCTTTGATCCAACATAAAATGAAGGACTGAGTGACCTTGCAGGCTCAGAGAGCTGAGGATGAGTGGATAGATGCAGACTGTGTTTGCTCTCTTGTCACCGCCTCTCCTCCTGGACTCCTGGTATATTGGCATCTTTGCACACCTTTATGAAGCTCAGAGATTATCATTTACAGTCGTTCACATTTACATTCAGCAAAGAGACATCAAATCAATCCTTTTCTCTCATGTTAATTCAGACAACCTCCGGAGCTCAGACAATATGTTTCTGTCATTATTTAAAACAATCCAGTCCTGGGATTTAGACCTTGAAACATATTTCGACCTCAACCTTGCACCAAAATCCTTTTCAATTGCCAAAATGTGGCACAATGGCTTCTTGAAATAGATACAATGCAGCTAAAATGGGATGTCTGGCTGGTCTGAGGATGTCTGTGCTGAGCCCATCCGGCCCTTAACAGAGGAGGAAGTGACAGAGTTGAGCCGGACAGAAGCAGCACAAACTGCTGTGCTGCTGTACAGTAAATATCAAGAGGCTTCATCTCAGCTCCTGGTTCAGGGCTGCCCAGTCTAATGAAACAACTCTCATCTCGCATTCTGAGGGCGATTTAAAAGGCCACCGATGACGTTCAAGAGCAGAGCAGAGGAGAGAATGGAAAAGGGCCGCTGAGTCATCATCCACACGTTGTGAGGCTGTCGTGTTTTGAGTGCATTAAACCCAGCTTGAGTGGCTTTCCAGTAAAGACAGGATGTCTGCCACTTGGGTGTCTAATGACGCCGTTTTCTCTATGTGGAAGCCGCACATAGTTCACTGGCTGCTCCGGCAACGTGTTTGTGACTTCAAAAATCCATGTAAGCACTGTGAAAGCCAATAAGCTGTGGTGTTTTTTTTCCTGAGATAATCATGCGAAACTCTCGATCCTTGGTTGTTTTGTGCAAACGCTACACTCAGGAATGCGAGGGCACTTGTATAAAGAGCCACTTGATAAGGGAAAGTAATATGTGTGGCATTTCAAACATGCAGAAGAACTCAGTGGGCAAAAAGGCAAGGCCATGATTCACATTCACTCTGCAGCTGGTTAATGATTTTATGGAAAGGTAAAATTTTCACATTCCAAATGGCTCTATCAGCGTGAATCAGTGTTAGATTGCTGTGTGCAGGAACCAAACCAGCTCTTATTTTGGCTAAACAGCAAAGCACGAAACCCCTTGTAGCTGTACTGTTCTGCGTGATTGATTCAGATAGTAACCTCTGATAGAGACCGTGGGAACCAGCAGATTCCTAGGTGGCCTGTTGCTGGAGTGAGAGACACACCCCATGGGAGAGGTTCATTTCCTGTGATGGGATGGCACACTGCTTTTAGCCCTAAGAGTCAGATCCACTGAACCCTTAAGACCTTGAGACCACACAACCACCATCTCAACATGCAACTCCAAAAATAGACTGAAATGGCTACTGTATATGGTGTAATGAATGGGATGTGTGAGAACAGCAGCAGATCTTTGTTTCGATGTGACGGGCATGTAGTGGCCGACTGTTCTGAACTTGCCCAAGAAATAAAGTCATTTGGTTTTGGATTCTTTTGAAATGATGCATTCGGCTTTTAAGTAGATGAGGTTTTCTGTTCTTGTGTCTGAGCTTTTTCAAGTCCTGATGTAAAAGCATTACACAATCCTGATTTTTTGAAAAGGGCTTTTCAGTTTTTGACGATTGGCTAAGTCTTTGTAAAAGACCTCAGCAGTTCACTTCGTGTTAAGTCACTTCCTGTGCCAGATGCTGTAGGAATGACATCACTGTCTGGTTTGAGACTATAGCCTCTCTGTGGTAGAGCCAAGTATGGTTAAATCACAGACTCTGTGTGGGTAACTAGGGAAAGACTAGGAGCAAGCCAAACATGTAGTCATACTAATACCATGGAGAAAAGGAGGGGGAGCAGCAGGGGAGAGCTACAGTTGGTTAGACTCTGTAACTAAGAGATTTGTATTTGTTTTGAACCATTAACTGACTCCTAAATCTTTGCCTCAAGTCTCAGAAAAAGCAAACCGTAACAAAAGGGAAAGTTTTATGTTCACAAAAAGCGGCAACGCTATGATTTTTTCCTTTGATGAAATCCCAGGTTACCCCTGTAATTTAGGAAGCAATGCCAAACACGTCAAGTGTAATATCATCTAATGGAGAATTAAACATGTCAGTGGAGAAGAAAGTATTAGAACATCAAAGCCTGAAGCCAAGCGCTTCTCATCGTCTTGTCTTTCACACAGGAGCACAGGAGACGTCTTGTAAAGTTGGGGCTAAATGAAAGCTTGTCAACTTTGGCAATAAGATATCGGAGTGGTTTACGTGATTGAAGTACACAGAGGCAAGTTTCAGGTTAAGTTGTGTTCTAACCATGTAAATGAGTAAGGCCACAATCTGGGAGAGGGTACGCTGTGAGCAGCCCAGATAGAGGATCTCCGATGTCCGATAATGTCGGAGAAAACAATCATCTGTTTGAGGTGCAGCTCCCTCAGGAACACCTTTGAAGTGAAGAGAAGAGGAGCAGGAGTGAACTGAAACTTTTTCACAAAGTCACAGTGCAGACATCTACTGCCAGTGGAAATAACTACGTCTATCTTCTACTATAGTTAGGAACATTTCTTAGTAGTAGAAACAAACTAGCATGTATAATATCAGTCACAGAGACAATTTCTCCCCACTGTGAGCACTCATACTTTTTAGACTTAGCAAGGAAATTTTTCTAGAACCACAAACCCCTAACCCTAACCACTACCTAAACTTAAGTAACACTTTGAATTCATAAGTTTTCACTTGTTATGGGGTAGTTCTGTGGTGTACTCACATGGTAACATCTGAATACTTCTTCCACCACCGCCCATTGTTGTCATATTTGTATCAGGGGATTTAAAACAAGAAGATAACACGAGGGAAGACAAAACAAAACTCAAGGAAAGCGAAGGCAAGCAGATTTCCCACAGGCTGGAGAGTGAAACTGTGAAATGCAAAACTCTGTCCCACATGGAACATGAGGTCATTCTGAAACAGGGGAAAGGGGGAAGCAATAAATATTGTTACACAATCCAACTTCCGGCCAAAAAAATCCTAGCATGTGCCCAGAATACATTTCAGCAATCTCAAAATGAGATTGCAACACTCTTAACTGAGAGTCCCCACCACTTCGTCTCTTTTCATGCTGGGGAAAAGTTCAATGACCTCTCTCAGGCAACCAGCTGATTATCATCCAGACTTGGGGCGAGGAATGAGAGGAATGCATTGATGTGTGTAAACAAAAAACTGCACTGTGTGTGCCTGAAAGGCCCAACGATAAGGAATAAACCTTGGCATAACTGAGTCGACTGCAAGTAAAATGGTGACATCGCACAGTTGTATTAAGTAATAAAATAACTACAACTACATTAATTTCAGAAATAGATGAAAGTAATCAAAGCCTAACACAGTAGCTGAGAGTTAGACTGGGCGTCACTTCTGACACTGGATCCTTTATTCTGTCTTTGGTCTGAATTCAACGTGACTTTGAGAGACCTTGGAGAGAACTATGCTGAGCACCATGCTTTAAAAAAGACTGATTGAACTATCTGTAGCATGTTGGCTCATTCAAAGCTGTGTGACCTTCACTGTCTGTAAGCAGAGACCAAAGGGAAACAAGCACAGCTTACCTGATGAATGATAATAAGTCGCCTTTTGTGACATTGAAGGTCTAGAGTGAAAATGTGCGGAAAGCTAATAAGGCATGTCAGTTTCATAATAGAGAAGGGTTTTTCTTGGCATTTTCTCTCTGGAATATTCCATGAAAAATGTTATTAGTGGTATTCAGTGATTGCATGCTTTGGGCTGGACAGCCTTGGCTCTGGTGTGCTGAAGATGAGAATATACTGTGTTAAACTGAGACTTTAAATCATAGGGGAAAATGTATACATGGATAAGGCAGAGAACACTGAAAATGTCTCTTATTTTTATTGTGAGCTATGTAATGCTCATGTGGATGTTTCACAAGTACATTGCTCTGCTTTCTAGTCAGCAGATGGATCAGCTGAGAATCAGATGATTGTTGAGTCAGATGACTTTAACAGGCAACCTTATCCATGTTTGCTCTATAAATGTCTAAGGAGTAAGCTAATATACTCTGGCTCTACCTAACATCGTGAACTCTAATTAAATCAAAACCATTTGCTCCATTTTGCTTCCAGCCCTGGTGACATGATCATTCTTGGCTTACCATCCTTACTTTTCCCAGTAAATCACCTAGTCAGTCTCGACCTGACTTCTGCACAGGTGGCATTAAGAAGGACTGGACAGTCGTTTATTACTTTATAAGACTCCTCTCCTTGCATGCCCTTCCATCTTTCCTCCTCCGCCTACAACCCCGTTAGCCTCACTTCATGATCAAAGACCAGCCATTTCATCTAGGAATATATTTAACCCCTGTCCTCTTTGGAGTGCAGGAATGTGGACATTAATTCAAAAATGGTAACATGAAGGTCAAGGGGCTGAGTGCTTGCTCTGATAGACTGGTCGCTATCAGAAAATGAGTTTGCACAGCTAGCTGATAATTTGACACAATCAAATCTTTTTTACACTAATATCTTGAAATTACAATTAATAAGAGAGAAAATGTGTTGTTTTTGTGCTCTTTCTTCATTTTTACAGCCTTTCTACCACCAAGTGTCATAAAATGTGAAAGATAAATGAAGCACTTTATAGGTCAATTTGCTGAGTTGATTAAACTTCTGGAGGTTATATTTGTGGACACGAGCCTTGTCTAGACATGTCACATAGAGTTTACACGCCTTTATAAAGCAACATGGCGCCTGACATGACTGAATCCAGCCGTCATAAAAAAATTGCTCTTGACAAAAGTCACAAGATGATGCATCCTTAGAACAACCACAGGCATAAATCACCATTGTATTGTCAAAAATACAAAAAAGAGCTAAACAAAACACCTAAGAAGAAAAGGAATCACTGTCAGTTCCAAGTTTTCAGTTCTCCCCCTTCTCTTTGAAGTATCTGTCTTTATTTGAAATTGTGATGACAGCCCAACAACCAATTAAAGGCATCTCCTTCAGAGTAGACCCAGTGAAAAAATGTAATATAACGGCATGGCAAGACTGGGTATGCCCCTGCCGATGGGGTATTCCTGTTACAAGTGGCATGCGGTAGTAGTTCTTTGAAAGCAGCATGGGGTTATCTGTTACAAAATGTCTGTTCAGTACAGTACGAAGACCAAATTTGGTTGTAGGTTTAGGAGGACATCACATTTTCAGGATGGTGAGGAGTTTCATGAATGCTGATCGCTGCCCTAAAACACTATGTAGCAGCTGCAACATCCTCTTTACAAAGCTTTTATCTTCCAAATCTCAGAGGCGTATCGCGTTCTCTACACTTCAAACCTAATCAGGCTCCATCAAAGGTGACTGCCAACAGGGTGATGCTGTGTGAGCTTTGCTAGGACTGAGAGCTCCCCTGTCGCATACATGCACAAACTGAAAGCCATCAGCATAAAAGTTCTAAAACATCTCACCAGGGTCTTGCAACAGAGACATTTTTTTCCTTCAGCATGAACATCAATAAATCACCTGCGTGTACATTAATTGAGTCGTTGCTCAAAGATACCGACACAAACCAATGGAAACACTCAATCAATACAACATAGTCAGAGAGATATCTGAGCAATGGCTGACCTCACGTAGTGTCAACTGAAACAGATCCGATTTCCTGAGGGCTATTTGCCCTCTGCCAAAAATCACATTGGGGAGGGGGTGCAGAGAACTATTTACCCCAGACCTCCATGGATGAGGTAGAGAAATCTATTTACCATTATCTGGCTCTTGTCATTTTTGGGAGGGCATGTAGTCAGTATTTCAGAGAATAATGCCAATAATGGCATGCTATTTGTTAATGGCCGGTGCTGTGGTTATTTGCACCGGGAAATCCCAGCGGAGTGGAATATGTGTGTGTATGTGTGTGTGCGTGTGCTCATGTGTCTGTGTGGTGAGGCTGAATGGCATGGCTAACAGGAAGCTAGGCACCCCGGGGCCATCTGCTTGCTGCCATGGCTCACATGTCACCCTGTGACAACACAGCATTATTGATTCACACTACCACATCCGCTTCTGTGTGTACACGCTGATGTGCCACAGCATACGTGTGTATGTATATGCGTGAGTGTTTACACAGCCATTTTGTGGACAGCAAATAATTGACTTGTACCAGTACATCCGCTTCTGTGTTTGCTTGTGTCTTAGCACACACACATATATGCACACACATACACACACACACATGTGTATGTGTATATATACTGTACGTATATATATATTTATTTATTCAGTCTTTTTCCTTCAAGCTTGGGTCCTCTACCAGAGGCCTGGGAGCTTGAGGCTCCAGTGCAGTATCCCAGCTGTTCCTCGGACTGTGCTCTTCTGGACAGAGATCTTGGCTCACAGGTCCGAGTGCTCGAGTGTTCTGATTACCACAGGGACCACTGTTGCCTTCACCTTCCACATCTTTTCTAGCTCTTCTCTCATCCCTTTGTATTTCTCGAACTTCTCATGTTCTTTATTCCTGATGTTGCCATCACTAGGCATTGCTACACTTCATCATCATCACTACGACCTTCTTATTCTGTTTGTCCACTATTATGTCCAGTCAGTTTGCCATTACCAGTTTGTCAGTCTGTATCAGTCCCACAGAATATTAGCTCACCTTTGGAGGTGTCTCCAATTTTACCTTGGGACTTCAAGCCCATACTTGGCACAGATGTTCTTGTACACTATGCTGGCCACTTGATTATTTTGTTCCATGTACGCCATGCCTGTTAGCATCTTACACCCTGCTGATGTGCTGGATTGTCTCAGGGTCTTCTTTGCACAACCTGCACCTGCAGTCCTACTTGTAGTAGCAGGTGTAGTAGCACACTGTAGCAGTCCATTCACTGTCAAGATGGAGTTCTTTTTGTTAGGAAAACAGTTCAAAGTCAAGGGAAACACATCCATGAACACCTCCTGAATGATCATGGTTAGTACAGACTTGTGATAAATCTATTGATTTTGTACTTCAGGTTTAATGATGCTTGATGTCATCCATGTAGATGATGTGGCTGATATTTGCTCCATTCTGTAATCTGTACTTGTAATCGGTCTTGGTGATGTTCTGGCTGACGGGGTTCAGGCCTATCAAGAACAGCAGCAGGAGCAGCATCTCCTTGCAGTTGATGGTGACTTGTGCAATTGGCTTGAAGTTGGCCTCTATTTGGCGAACATCATGAATCTCAGTGGTGACCTAAACAGAGCTAAAATAAGAGGGGACACTCTGCTTTCATTCATGCATTCAGGCCCAGAAACAAGGAATGTTGCTGCTAGTTGGATCCCCACTATGTGTGAACATTGGTAAATGGATCCCTGCTAACAACTGCTAATTTGGCCCCATGTTGCCAAAATTTGCCACTAGGCAATAGGTGAGAATATAAATATTGTGTTAACAGCTAGTTCAGCTGTCACCATGGGGCCAAAATAGATTAAATATTCAAGATTTCAAAAACTTTATTAATCCCAGAGGGAAACACAAATACTCAATATGAAATACTGAATACACAAAAAACACACAAAACAAAAACTCAGTAGGAGTAATTACTGTTTTACAATATCTTCTGCTCTAGTGATAGCGCATATATTAAATTGCATTTGGCGTTGACATAGAACAGAATAATTTGGAAAAACTCAAATATAAGAAATAACCCAGAAACAGCTTCTGGCACTCTGAAAAGTTCACCAAATTCTGTATTTTAGTTTTTGCATTAAAACTACCCAACAAAAACTCAGGAACATCATTCATACGCTGTAAGTAATAAAATCTTGTTTATGTGATCGGTGTGGTTGAAATATATTTAGGTATAGCTTGCCATGCAGCTGTCTTCATTAACAAGAAAGCAATTAGAGCAATACTCCCATCTGCATTTAAAACGGCCACGGCCACTGTTGCTCTTGAAATTAATTTAGAATATTAATTTTTTTAAAACCCTTTTAGGGGGTTGTCCCAAAAATATCTACAGTAGTTAAACAAAGGAGGAACCATTTAACCTTGTCCTATATTGATATGCTACAGTACTTGCAAGGGTGTGCCCACTGGCAAAGTCAACTAGCATCTGTCAGTAAGCTCCTCATTATCTAGCTCCGACTATGACAGAGAAGGTGGAAAGCTCTTATCTGCCATCTAAAATGGTTGATTAGGACATCTTTTCCATGCAGACTGGCGATGGATTCGTGATGTTAGTGCGATGATATTGCAGAAACAAACGGGGCAGGGATTTATGTGTAACATGACAATTAACGGACCACACGGGAGCAGTGATGGTTACACTTCTATATTTAGAGGCCTCTCACATGTCCCTGCATTTTTCAGGGATGTGGAACGTTACCTGACACTGAAAGCCAGGTCTCAGGATATTAGTGTGTTGTTTGTGAACGGTCTGTGCATGCATACAAGACTATGTGTATGGTGGTAGCGTAAAAGACAGAAAGAGGATTAGGATGAGAAAAAAGAAGGGAAAAAGTAGAGTTAAGCTCTTAACTGGAGCTCAAAAAGCCTTTGGGGTTCTACTTGAGGGATATCCATTTAGTATCAGAGTTTGTCTGCTCCATATATTATTTATCAGTGTGTGTTCTGACTGGGATGGTAGTGCTTTTAAACAGCTCAAGCACACATCACTCAAGAAATAGGAAAAAAGGTAGTAGTGATTACTGATTAGAACAAAACAGTAACAAGTAACACACACATGCACACACACACACCTCTGTGTAGGCTCACATGACGCAAAGCCTACATTTTAGGAGACAAAACAAACAAAAGCCACACAAACGTCAGCACACCAAATGCCTACAGTGGTTCCTGAATGAAGCATGCTCAGCTGACACGATTGTCCAACAAAAGAACAGAATCGCCCACACCCTTCATTTGCCACTCAGGAAAGAAACACCCAGGTCGTCTCCATTATTTATTTACAGTTGCTGTTCCCCAGCAGACATTCCTCTGGCTCTCCTGAGGAGGCCCAGAAATAAGCACACAGGATGGGTTGGAGTGGGGGGTCTCTGGGGAGAAGGGAGGTCGTGGAAACAGCATTTTGTAAAGCAACAGAATCACTGTACGTTTCCAGGAACTGTGATGAATCCATACTTCTGCGCTAAATGTGGTGTTTGAGTGTTTCTCCATATGCAGCAAAGGTGAAATGCTCGGCATGTGTGGAATGGTAAACATGACGGAGGAAAAAAAGCAGTGTCATGTCAAGCTGAAATGAGCTCAAAGGGAATGTCTGACTTTGTGTTCCAGTCAATGTAAAATCCTTTATTTGGTTAAATTATATTTTAGAGACACCGTGCTACTCTCTCTTTACGATAACAGACTTTTTCTATAATTAAGACTGACAGCATGTCTACAGTCTACAAATCAACCTGACTTTGTTTCCAGAAAATTAAAGAGCTGCAGTTAAATTTGCACCTAAATTGTGTGTTGCACTGTATTCAGCTGGAACAAAAACTTATGCTTGTTATTGTAGGTAGTGAAAGGCTGTAGGATAAGGAAAGTAGGAAAATGTACTCGCTTTCTTGGGAAAATCTACACAAACGATCACAAGAATTCAGTTTTTGAATACATTCTTTAAAAAAAATTTTCATTCCCTAAAATGTTTGCACAACAAGAACATGCATACGCGGACGTTAAGTAAAAAGTTAAGACGAAAGTCTCAAAATGAACTAGTTATTTATTGTAGGCAGAGATTTGCATCAGAATTGACTGACGTAGCCTCTAGCTGTCACTCTGCACCATCTAAACTATAAAGGATTAAAAATGCGTTCTTAAATATTATACTCACAGGACTGCGTGTGTGGAACAAAGATCTGTGTGCTTTGAGAATCTCACACGCCCAGACAGCAGAGAGACTCAAGATCTTTCTAGCCCTGCTCCTGAAAGAAAGTATTCATGTCAGACTGATTCAGGGAGTCACGGCACAGAGCTGCCTGCATCTGTAGGAAATGTTTCCGAGATTGCAGTTGCTGGGCTGATGGGTGTAAACACAGTGGCAGATGGCAAGCAATCGGGGCCTGCGCAGCAAGAGGGGTACAGAACAGGGGAAAATCTTGGCTGTTTCTCGCCACACTGAGCTCTTCTGTGGTGTACAGTCTCCATTACCGAGCTAAGAGTCCACATAAACAGATAAAACTGTTGTTGAAATCTCCAAACTCAGCCTGAGTTACAGAAGTTTCTGCTTGTTCAAAAGTGAAATGATGTTATTTTGTAATGATCTGTGGGAGGTAAAAAGCTCTATTTACACAAGTAATTGTTCATTCCTCCATGTGATTGCCAGAAACAAGATACCAGAGTGTTACTGTGACAACTCGCAGAGTGAAAAGGGAGGATTTCTAGCTGTTAATGGATGCCTCAATCAAGTCTTATAGAGCCAATTTCTCTTAAAGCCTGTGTTCTCAAACACACTGTAGCAGTCCATTCACTGTCAAAACGGACTTCTTTTTGTTAGGAAAACAGTTCAGTTCCTGAATGATCATGCTTAGTACGGACTTGTGATAAATATAGACTGACTTTGTATCTAGGAGACACAAATTGGATGTAAGTGAGATCTCATCTAGATTTTTATTTTGCTCTCATGCATGCATGTGCCTCCTTTGTGAGTCAGTTTGTTTGGGTTTTTTCCCCACTTCTACTCTGCCAACATGTCACCTATATGGAGATTAATGACTTCCTTGCTGTCCCAGATCCACTCAGTCTTAACAAGGGAGGAGTGGGGTGCCGCCAGATGCCTGCAGTAGCATTGCAACATGCGTGTCCCACCAGTTGATGAGCAGATTGTTCTCAGGGGGATTCCCCACAGAATGGACCCAACCCAAGCCAACTTTCATTGTCCTCTGTTCACACATACACACCTCTGATACACATAGAAATGGGTCACCTGGCCAACAGCATTCTGCAGACACATGATCCTGCTGTTTGAGACTCCAAAAAAGGATTTTCCGGTGACTTAACTCCTTATTATCAACAACATAAAAACAAGACAAAAAAAATGATACTGTCTGCATGCTCACATGCTAACAGCATGCTGCTGTTATCTGTTATCATTTTAGTTTTGAATAGTAGCATGCTAGAATTTGCAAATGGGCACAATAACAAAGGCAGATTGACTGTTTGGTATGAATGTTTGTTCATAAACCTAAAAACTGAGATGAAAAGTAAAGTGATCAGTAAAGTTATTACAATCCATCCTGAGGGGAATATGAATGGGTCTGCCAAATCCATCCCTTAGTTGTTGAGAGGTTTCACCAAAAAATATTGTAGACATTGTAGTGCCAAAGTTATTATGATTCATCAGCTGGGAACCATAAATGTATTTCATTTCATCTAGTGCAATTTCTCAAACAGTTGTTAAGACATTTCATTAAAGGCCAAAAATGTGAAGTTCAAAGTGGCGCTACAGGTACTCAGGTTCACCAATATCATTGAAATTCATCATACAGGGCCATCAATATCTTTTCAAGGTTTCATGGCAATCAAACCAACAGTGATTGAGGTATTTCAATAGGGTGATGAACCAAAGTGATGAACCGACTGACTATAATATATATATATATACACATAAATACACACACACAATGGGTATACATATATATACGATACTATATATATACACAATAACATCCTTGCATGGCTAAAAATAACAGACAATAATAAAGTTCATTTCTCAACATAATATTTGAGGCTGTTCTCAGTAATCTTTCTAAAGTCGTTAAACTTGTGTTTTTCTTTGCAACACATTTTGGCATTTCACTCTGTGCCACCCCCTCAGCCAATTTAATGTCTGAGGTCAAACATGTCATTTCAGAAGTCCGATGCTGTATACCACTTTGCCACTTTGTTCAATCACTTGGTTTTTACAAGTGCCTGTAAATAAACACAGGTGCACCATGTGTGGATGAGGCTGCAGGCTAAATGAGGCTGATGAGAGCAATTTCTGCCACAAAGGCTGAATTTAAACTGGCTGTTTAGGACAAGGGAAGGACAGTGTTTCCTTTGCCAGGCTGTGAGAAGTAATCAGTGCAGCATACGAGCTCTTTCACCCCCAGATGTGTTTTAAATACAGCACCCGCTTTGTTATTTCTAAAGGGCAGACAGATTTCCATCCTTTATCTTAACCACCTTTCCTGTTAAGGGTTGCGAGGATGCTGGAGCCAATCCCAGCTGTCATTGGGTGAGAGGCAGGGTACAACCTAGACAGGTCACCAGTCTGTCACAGGGCTGACATACAGATAAAGATAATCATTCACATTCACATTCACACACTCATTTAGAGTCACCAACTAACCTAACTGCATGTTTTTGGACCATGGAAGGAAGCCGAAGTACTCGGAACATAGAAAGGCATTCAGCTGACCAGTTTGAACCTTGGACCGTCTGGCTGTGAGGCAACAGTGCTAACCACCACACCACTGTGCTGCCCTGGACAGATAGCTTTGTTTAACTACAAGTATATTTGACTCACCGGTGATGGCTAGACTCAACAACGATTAGTGGGCTCAAAATGTCTCAAAAACAACAGGAAACAGGGTGGCTGATGGAAAGCTGTTTCCACTCCACTCTCACATGTCAAAATGTCAGTAATAAGTTGATTAGCCCCCACCTTTGTTTTAAGAGTGGTGGAAAACACACAACTCACAATAACACAATGGACAGTGTAAGTGACCATAAACACAGCCTGTCTAAACGCACATATAACCATGTTTATTCAGTGTCTTCATTGTTGTTGAAAGTTGTGTAAATGCCATCAAGAAAAGTCCTCACAGAGCCAAAAGCCAATCACAGGAGAGGGAACTAAAACATGAAACGTGTTTTATACTGTCAACAAAATACTAGATTAATGATCAATATGTACCTTGAAAATAAGTAATCTCTAGGTCCCTCAGCAAAGTCCAAAATGCACACACTGGATATAGAAATATTATAATCTACTCAAAGCTTCCATACTAAAACAGATTGTTCACTAGATTATTTCCAAATGGATGATCGTCCTATTTCTACAATCCTGGCTAACCCACCCACAGGAGCTGTGGATTCATAATTCAGGAAGTCAGAACAAAATCAACTGACTTTTCGTTGCCCACTACACCTATAAAACATCATAAAGTCCTCAATATAAAACAGGCTAATAAGATCCAAGGGCAGAACATGGAAAAACAACCTTGTCAGCACATGTGGGATGATACAGCGACTTTCATTATATTTCAAAATATAGCCAACAAGTCAATAAAAAAGCAGAAGCTGAATTTCACAAACCCAGGCTAGAGAACAGACAAAGCTCTGTGCTTCCAGTGTCAGTTATTAAATGTCAGGTAATAACACACACCTCAGGAAATTCCCCACCTGATGGGCATTCAAATGATTACATTAAACAACATTGCTGTCTGTTAGACACCAATATGCCCATGCTGAAGCTCAAAGAGGCAAAAGGCCACATAAACAAATGTTAACATATTGTTTTAGAGTTTATGTTGAGCCAAAATAATTTGGATATTGTTTTTGAAAATCTGGGAGCAGAAATCCACCAAATGGAACCAAATCGAAGACATATGCTTTGTAATAATCCCAATAATCCTTTGGATTAAAAGACTGTGCTTTCTCTCTCTCCAGTGGATGCAGAGCGGCAGAGATACAGTCATCTCCACCCGGCTGGAAAACACAGACTATGATGACCTACATTGCTGTTCAGTGTGCACAGGCTCCAGAGACCTCGAGCGAGCATCTCGACAGCCCAGGCTGTGCCAGCTTCAAGGCACAGGTCTCAAAAAGCAGACAAAAAGAGTTCCAACCTAGATGCACAGAGGACTACATGTTAAACACAGCGGCTGCAGATTAGCGCTGTATTCCTGGAGGGCCCTCCCTCTGTTGGCTGCCTTTGATATGTGGCACAACCTGCCACCTCCAGGGGCAAGGCAGATTCAAGGGGAATGTTAAACGGTCTTTCCCTTTGAGGTGAAATGTTCAATATGAATCATTGATGACCCCCCCCGAAAATCTGATACCTTCCAGCTAAGATAATAAAGCAGCACAAATGTTATGCTCTCATTAAAAGCACTCACGGTAATTAGAGGCAAATTCAAGTCAGATTGGTTTTAATGGCTGTTGAGGAGCACAGATGAGCAGGATGCTGCGCTCCCCACTGGAAACAAGAATCTGCAGAATAATCATTGTTAATGGATGTTATTTCTCTGTGCATGTGTGTAGGCAGGCAAAGACAAAGTGTGGATGCCTCTCCTCGTTAGCACCTGAAGCTTATGTGACATTTGCAGGAACAGAAAACAGCCCTGATAGCTGAACCCTGTCCGACAATGCCCAGAGGTCTAAACACATTAATTCAATAGTTTTCTGTTTTCTGACATGTGTCTGACCTCCTGTTACAATTATGACCTGATGCATCACATCACAGCAGCACTGTAGGACGTTTGCACACAAAGCTCCAGATACAGGCTAATGTTGAAATATCTATTTGTGTTTTCTGATGAGATTCATCAAATACATGTTTTTGGAGCGTTATTTTACACGGAACAGTTAAACTGTCATCCTTACTCCCTGACAACTGCGTGGCTGTGACTGACTCTACAGTTTTTTAGGGCGGGCTTTGTGACAGAGCGTCGGGAGGTGTGACAGAGCACGTTGCCTGATTGGTCTAAAGTTTAACAGCCACCATGAACATCCAAACAGAGCAGCTGATGACGTCGACGTCCATGTCGAACAATCGCGCTGTCGCATTGGGCACATGAAGAGATCAATTTTATTCATGACTGACCACAGATATGGTTTTAGTATTATATGCCATTAAATCATAAGAGAATACACGATTTAATGTTAGTTAAACATTTAGCTTATACATATCTGAAGTCACCGATTAAAACATCTTCAACCACGGCGAAACAGGACTTTTGCGCCCCCGTACACACAACTGCAAAGCATGTAACTGCACAGAATCAGACCTACCCATCCCCCGTTATCTTGTATCCAGCTGTTAAGAGGTCCATTTAAATACTCCGTCATCCACTCTGCGATGTTGTTCACCTGCGATGTCATCTCCTCCTTCGACGCGCACTCCACGCACACCGTGCCGCCGAACTCGAAGAAAGCGATAATCCGGCCCCAGTTCACCCCGTCCCGGAACAGCTCATCTATCACCTCGGCGAATCTCCTCTGCGCCGTGGTGGAGGTGAGATACAGCTGTCGGGACATCTCCGTAAAGTCCGGCTGATATAGTCTCTCAAGTTCATCTCCAGCCTCGCGCAGGACTCTGTGAATGGCGGCGTGCGGGTCGGACGGAGGCAGCAGTTTGCAGTGCTGGGGGAGATTGTCGCTGTCAGGCCCGGTGCTGGCTTCACGGCACCGCCGGACCAAAGTCGGTGGAGGGGAAACTACAGACCCATTATTAGCAGCGTCTTCGTCTTGGGCATCATGAAATCCCCACACGTAGCCCCGTTTGGAGAGTTTATGGCAGATATACTTTTCTACAATATTGCGATTACATACGTTCGCCATTCCGTCTCAGTTTGGCACTTTGTATAGAAAGAGGATATCTTAAATAAAATGCATTATGATCGGATGTGTGCACTGTACACTGCGCTGCCCAAAACTCGATTCAAATATAAGTAATGCAACGAGTTATTCCACATAGAAAGCAAATAATCATTCGAAAGTTGGTGAAATTCCTCGATTAAAACTGCGCTAAAACGTTGTAAAAGTACAAAAAACACTGAGTCCGTGCAAGCAGCAGTTTTCATTTCCCGAATCCTTAGAGGGACATGGACGACCTTCTCTTTGCATAGAAATCCAATATGCGGAAGAGGTTGGAGTAGTGCTGATCTATCTCTGTGCACATCACCCCGACGTGGAAGTGTTGCAAATAAAAAGCATGAATGGAGGCCAAAGTTGTAGACTACGCGCCTGAAGGAGCGTTAAACGCCGCCAACTATTTTAGCAGCGTTTACGCACAACTAGGCGCGGGACTATGAGCCAGACAAGGTCGGACTGAGTCCTCTCCGCGATTGCGCCTCATATCCTCTTCAGCAGCTCCCTGCCCATTGCCTGTGCACCGCACTGTACTGGTGAGGTATTCCTGACGTCATCAATTCAGAATAATTCCTTTGGCTGCGCTCGGAGTCTCCAACTGCGCATAAAGAACTCTTACTGAAAATCATTCAAAGCTTGTGCTCTCACGATTGCACGTTTAAAACGCCGATTTAATGAATTAATCCAAACATCTCCACCCGAATATATACAGAAACAGTATTCACTTAGCAGCTATGCAGACGTGCAAGAAAAGCTCTCGTCAGTTAATTCATGAGAAGCACAGGACCATCACATTATGCTGAGGGCTGCTTTGATATGGTCCAGCCACCCCCTTGTGGATGGAGATCCAACCTTGAAGTACAAAATTGATGTACCAATATACAACTGCCTTCTGTTCTGTGATTCTCTCTCTAGTCTTTTCTATCCTCTACATTTTCTTGTTATTCTCTGACGGGACAAAGCGTCTAAAAACCTGTGTTCTCTGCTTTGGTGCTGCTCGGGAAACTCCCCTCATGGAAGATTAAAATCATCTCATCTCCTCCTCAAACAGAATAATCCAAAACCTCACATCAAACTCCTGAAAGATCCAAATCACTCACACTGAACAGAAGCTTTATTTTTCCAAGTGTTCTCTCAACTACAATTAAGCCGACGAGATCTGGAGCGAAGATGTAATTTAGGAAATGACAAGCGCCACAAACGTCTATTAACAACACCCAAAACTAAACGAAGAATACTAGGAATCAGACTTAGATTTATTTGCGTCACAGGTATTTATTTAATCATGTAAGAAAATAAGACAAAGAAACGTTCCACTTCTCACATTTTCTTTCAATGGCACACAAGGTGAAGGTGTTAAGTTTTTTTTGGCAAAAAATACTGTAGTAAAAAGCAACAAAGAAAAGAGAAGCAAAACAGTGAATTATGACTTTCCTGTTCAACACTTTAACTCTGATTACACCATTAAATAGGGGAAACTAGTGACCATTACAGAACTTAAATCTTAACTTCTATGTTGACGTATTGTAAGCATAGGCTTCATTTGCATAGCTCAAAGGTGTTAAACAAAAATGCCTCTATATGGGCTACATGTTCTATCAACTATGTGTTGCTACATCAAGGTAAAAGAGAACTCACGAAAGCAATAAATGTACAACTTTGAAAAGCTTGAGTGCAGGACAGTATGCCTTTAACCAATATCAAATGAGAACATCATCAAGCAAGAGTCGTCCATTCTCACTTTCATATCTTGGATTTCAGTAAGGCTTCTTTTTGTTTAAAAAAAAAAGAAATATTAAATTGAAATTGACAAAATACACAACAACAATTGGCATTCTACACTGAAAAGTCATGTTAAATTAACTGGGAAACCACGTGTGGACAGGTCCATTCTTATAGCATTAGCTTCATCAGTAGTGGCGTCTTAAGGCTTATGATTGGATCCTGACACTGCTCCACAGGTTTTACAAACTAATTCTAAGATCAACAGAGCAGCAACGTTGTACTGAATCTCAAATAAATTCATTGCATCTACATAAATTGTCTTAACACATTTTGGCATTCAAATATTGGTGTATTTAAAAATAATATTCCTATGTTCTGATTTGTATGATTTGTATTAAAGTACATTCTCCCCATTTATGATGGACCAAAAAAAAAAAAAAGAAAAAAAAAAGACTTTCTTTTTTCTCCCTCTATATGTGATACAATAAGGTCATTTAGTAAATGAAAGATTTTTCAAGGCTTTGCAAAAATCAGGAGGGAGATGATATTGACATTTAAGGAATTACAAAGTCCAAACTGTGCATGACAGAGTGACAGGAGGTCAAAATTAGAGGGAATCAGAGAATCAAACTCCCCTGCTAGTTCCCCCCACTATTTTGGCCTTTATGTAAAACTAATCTCTGGCGCCCTCACTAGACTTACATGGATATGACTCGAACCAGCAAGTCTTGCCCTGCCCAAACTTACACCACAACTACAGATTACTGATCCCCTTTGAACCTTGACTGGGGTAGCAGAATATGTGCGCTTACATGTAAAACTGCACGTAAAAATGATACGCTTCCTTTCACACACTGAAGGACAAAAAGTGTATTGAACTCGGTCAAATGAAATCACCTGTGATGGTGTTTCTTCACCCCCATTTTCTTACTTTATGGCTTCAACGCATAGTAACATCTTTCCATTCTCAATGAAACAAACTGGGATATTGAGAAAATGGTTTTGGTGTGATTATTTAATAATAAAATCAAATGGCTTTTCTCTCCCTGGGGGGTTGGCTCAGTCACAGTAACCACAAACACACATTCATGCACACAATTCACCCAATAATCTTTGCCTTTGCGTCTTTTTTTGAATATTATGTTTTTGCATTAGTAAAAGTTAAAAACTTTAAAACATCACATGCTCTCTTTCTCTGATATCACTGACAAGTACTGTTGTATCATAACAAAACATCCCACAGCATAAACAAAACACTGAGGGTCACAGGGTACACTGGTTACAAACACAGAGGTTATTCAGTCACAGAGGAAGGTGCTTTGCCTGCAAAGACTTGTGGTACAAAAAGGTAGAAAAGCAGGGCCTGGTTTAATGGAAACTATTCAACTCTGACAAATTGGACCAAGTTTTGTGATACATGCAACAATATGAAAAAAAGTAAGAGTCACCATTCTGGTTTTCACTATCACCCCTGGTGAGAAGGAATTTCAAGCCATTTTGGCACAACCGGTCAGACAGGATATCTGTTGCTTTTCCTCTCAGTGATGGGGGGGGAAAGAACTGTGCGAGTAGAGGCAGGGAGGGCTGATATTTAAAACATAAGTTGCTCACTAGGCCTTCTTAAAAAACAGGCTGTGGGATGTTTAGTCTGCCCTCATTCCCCTAAAGTAAGGCTGCTCCCACAAAAAGAAGCAGGTGGACACATTAAACTGAGAAGTCACTGGAATGTTCTGATAGAAAAATCGTAATGTCTGTGAAGTTTACAGAGGAGTTAAATCACTGGACAAGCAAAGAGTAAACATCTGCCACTTTCTTTCATCCCACCTGTTAAGTTGATATCAGAAATACACTCAAAGCATGGCCTTTTCCCACCTACGGTTGTGCACTTGTACAGGAGGAGGAGGGGACAGCATGGGGGTGTGGAGGAGGTGGGAAACTGGGCTGTGAAGACTGTAAGGCAGCCGTTACTCCCTCTTGTCAGCTGCTTTCGACTGCTCTCTCTGAATCATGCAGCGGCGTACAATGCTGTCAAAACTCCCCAAGTAGAACAGGGCAATGGTCCGAAATAATCCCATGGTAATTATCTGTACAGGAGACAGACTGAGGTTAGAATAATTTAAACTGTATTATAATAGCAACACCAGCCTGAAGCAGAATTGCTTAACTAGTGTGACAGTATCCATGTATGTGTACCTGTTGGAGACCTTCTGTGATGGAGGTGACAGGTGACATTCCACAGGTGAGGGCAGAAAGCATGTAACCATCGGGTCCCACAGAGCTATTGAAATTCCCCTGCTGTATAAACAAAGGAAAAACAAGACTCTAGATTACCAAAGATTATCAATCATTTACTTAATGTTTAAAGATGATCAACAAACATGGTGAGTCAGTGGTAGGGGAACTGAATTCCTTACCACTGCATCTCGCACGACAACTTTGGCCACTTGGTCTGGTTGACAAACTCCAGACGTTTCAGAGATTAACTTGGTCTCTAGAGGCTAGAAGAGAAAATAACAGGAAAAAAAATGTTCAAAATGGGGGAAATAGGAGTAAAGTTATGTTACTCTATAATATGTTAAATGGATGTTCACCTTTGTCTTATTTTCCTCAGCCAAACCTGGAGTGTCAGTGTCTGGGGGGTAGGCCACAGTCACATATATGTTGTACGGCTTTATCTGTAGTAGAAAAATACCAAAAATCACTGAACATTATGTCTTACCATCTGACCTCAGTGATACCTAACAACAATCAATCTGTAATACAAAAAAGGTTTTAAAGGCAACTTAATTAAATTTGAATACCACTGTTAGATTGGGAATCATAAATACAATATTCACACAAGTAGCACACACATCCTTATCAAAAAGGTGAAAAGATACAGTGAATATGTGTTAAATTATGTTAAATACATGCATTGTGCAGTGACTGGAGCTGCACTGTGTTTGCTTGATGTGTGGTGGAAATCTGTGCAAAGGGGCATTCAAACAAGAGAGGGAAAAAACTCACCTCCATCTGCAGCGACTCTGCTAAGCCACGGAGGGCAAACTTTGATGGGGAGTAAGCAGTGTATCCAAACAGGCCAATCTGGCCTGCTTGGGAGGACACAAACATGATGCGGCCCATTCTTCGCTCCTTCATGGTGGTTATGACAGCCCGTGTTGGGTAAACGCTGCCCAGGTAGTTCACTTCCATCAGTTTCTGTTGCAAATAAGGCCAAGATTCACACATATTGTAATGGTGGAGTCAGCAGTCAAGTGCTGCATAAATGTAGCTACAAACTGCAAGTACAATAAATTTTAAAAAAAGTTGCTCTTTTTTCTTACACTGTCACTACAAATATGAGAAGTGATTTTTTTTGTACTGTTCACAGTAGCTTATTAACTTCTGTAAACAAGACATAAACAAGTATCTGGTGGTGGTTACACTCCCAAGTACTTACTTTAAAATAATCCACCTCCACTTCCTCAAACTTTCCAGAAATGGACGTTCCAGCACAGTTCACAAGCATATCAACTGGTCCCAGTTTCTCTTGTGCCTACATGTAGAAAAACGTTAATTCAGTACCTCTGCAATAAATTATTAAAGGAATCTGAGATGTTTCACTGGGGCAGAGAAGGTAATGTTACCTGTTTTATCACACTTTCCACTTGACTGTAATCACTGGAAACATCCACTGATATGCAGAGCACCACCTGAATAAGAAATTGTACAATATTTTTTGTAATGTTATGCAAAATGGCATAAACATTTATTATATCTATGAACACATACTGTATATAGTCACAACAAGTGCTGTAAAAATAAATAGTAAAAACCCATACCTGTTTGTCATTGATGGCAAATTTCTCTATTTCCTTCTTTGCTTGAAGCAATTTAGCCTAGGGAAAACATGCATGTAAATTGCATGTAAAACATTGTGCACATATATGCATGTCAGAAAATTTCAACTTCAAAATCAAATAAAACACTTTATAAATAAAATAAAGCAAATTTTGCATGAGTGGAGTACATTCATCTTATGACATTACTATTTGTTTCACAATGTTTGACAGCAAACAAGGTGACTATGCCAGATGCATATGCTAGGATAGAGCAGGCCAGGCAGAAAGGAATGACTTGATTGAATGTGGTTTGTTCTCACCTCATTTCGTGCCACTAAAGTGATGAATGCTCCTTGTCTGTAGCACTCAATTGCAATGCACTTCCCAATCCCACTTGATCC
>JAUBNQ010000009.1:11459000-11483734 GCA_032353495.1 Ctenopoma kingsleyae
TTTCGTGCCACTAAAGTGATGAATGCTCCTTGTCTGTAGCACTCAATTGCAATGCACTTCCCAATCCCACTTGATCCTCCTGTCACCTGAAGATGCAAGAGATATGAAAATCACTAATCAAAAGAGTAGAAGAACTGCAACTTGTAAGCTGGTGTTGCAGATAAACTGTAAATTTAATTCTGTCTTGTGTCAACGCTGAACACCTTAAGAGGTGTGCAATCTGAAGGTTATTGCATTGTACTGGGAAGTATTTCTATTTATATACTTTATTCATTTCGCCTAATACGGGTCCACTTTTTATGTACACTCTCTACAACACTTTAAACAAAAAATAATAATGCAACTTTCACGAAGGCAGAATATATAACCCATATAAACCGCACTATCTAGTATTATCAAAGTACGCTAAATGAATGAAATACATACGTAATGTTAAGGCTACTTAACGGTTAACTATTACGCTGGCTAGCTTACGTGGGCGTGTCATTCCTCATAAGTGATATTACTTTAGTGGTACTCAGAAAATATATTTTCTGTCAAAAAAGTTTTGACTGGTTATCGGCTATGTGTTTAGTTGCTAACAAGCAAACACAATGCAACTGAAACGTAAACACAGCTAACTTAACCCTAATGGCTAGCTTAAAGCATGAAGCTAGTTAGCATAAAACAAACGTTATACTCGTGACTGAACGTTAGCAACCGTTACTAGCCTAACTAGCTAAATGACGTTAGCACTCCGGTGCACTTACCACGACATGGGCCCCGTTCAGTTTCAGAGGTTTGGGACTGATAAGAGGCGATATCATGTATAACAACAACACAAAGGCAACAATGAAGGCAGCAACTACAAGAAGCATGATGAATGGCAGAAGGAGCCACCAAGAATTGATGAATAGCCAATCTGTGATCGTTGAGCTCAATCCTTCTTCAGAGGACATGGGTGAAATCTGACAATCGTTAGCTTGTTTGCTAACTAGCAGGCCAGCTTCAGGGGTCCGATAACAAGAGATACGAGACAGGCAACGGCCCTGAGAGACAGTGGCGAAACACAGGCGTCGGAGGAGGAGTTGTTCGCTGGTTTGGCAGAGAGTCAAAGATGTGCAGCAATCAGGTGAAAGAACCGCGTTGAACCTTGGCTTCCCGTGACAAAGCAGTCTGTATAAACCAAAACAAATCGAACACTGCACTGTAAACGAACGGCTGGTGTGTCGTACTTGGTACTTGTAGTCCTCCAGATGAAGCCGTATCTCTGGAACACCACCGATACTGAACTTATTTAACATCAACTCCCACAATGCAATGCTCTAATTCATCGTTGGCAGTATTGGCTGTAGTTACCCACACTATCTACCACAAGGTGCAGGGTCCCTCAAGACTTCACGTATTACAATTGCTTTTAGTTTCAACATATTTGATTCAATGTGTTAAAAACTATTTCAATAGATAAAGCCTTTATTGATGAGCTAACACCTGCACTGGACATACAGTGTCGACAGCAAATCGTGAATGTGTTACTAAAAGTCAACAGTTTTTCTTCACGTAGGTATAGGTTTTATTTACATTGTGGAAACGAAAAACATAAAACTGTATGCATCAGTGGCCTATTCACAAAGAGAAGGCTCAAAAATTGGCTATATGTATAGACATTTACAGTAAAATAAGAGATCTTCCCATCAAAACTCAAGAGGCAGTTTGCACACAATGGGAGCAAGAGTACAGTTGTATACAGTCTCTAAAAGAGCATTCATGAAATGTGCAAGTATTATACATTTCTTAGTTGTAGTGACAAAGCACTCAGTATATGAGCAGTATGTCCAATTGACAAACAAATTAAAAAAAATTCGTGCAGCTTTTCTAGAAGGCACACGGTGCACACTGCCACTTATGGCTAATAGTTCATGTTTGGAGATGCATTCATATATTGTAAATTACACCAGAAGATGACCTATCCCCCTGAGCCATCAGTGTCCAAGTTCAACACCTCGGTCTGGCTTTATCAAAATGGACAATGCATCTTTTTCTTAACATAAGGCTTAGTTTTTTTTGCAGTTTGTATTAATGATAATAAGCAAAGCCTGTGGATAGTAATAGAAAACGTATTCAGTAAGTTGTGAAGAAAAAAAAACATGAGCTGAGTGACAAAACAATTCAAAGCCACTGGGTCCTTGAGAAATTATATAACAATGCTGGTCAGGCACTGTTGGTGATCTACCCTGATAGCTGTGTTGACTGCAAATGATGAATGAATAAACAAATACAACTTTCACTGATTTGGAAACTGGACAAATAATCCAAACTTGCCACAGGGGTTAATGCAGCTCTCACCCTGAGTATCCATCTCAAAACTCTATCATGTCCACCACCTTGAGACAAGAATGACATTATTTCACCATGAAGAATTCCATCAACTCATGCCCAACTTCACTCTCAAGTCCCAGACCAAGATTTAAACATTCCACAAAGTACAGAACACACTATAAAATGCTTGTTTTGTCATAATACAAAATAATTATATATGGGGTATTTATTAGTCTAGTGAAATTTGAACAGCCAGTACTAACTTAAAATAAATTATTATTGATTTCAATGGACTCATTTCAAAAACTGTTGTGTATGTCTGCCATTACTTCTAAGGTTCTTGGGTATTTTACTTAATACCCGCAGTCCTTAGTGCATACGTCGAACCCTTTAAATTCACAATGTCATATTGATTATTTTATCAGCTGCAGATAGCAAGTGTTTAATCTTCTTTGGACAACAGTGAATATCAAATATACTTCCACCTTTTGTGTGGGTATCAGGTTGGCAGAAGAGAGCAGTAATCTTGCCCACCTATGACAAACCCCCAGACCTGGTGAATAGTTGGGATGAGACCAAGACAAAAAAGGGACAAGAACAGAAAAGAGAGACAATCATAATTCCTTTGCTTTGGTTTGGCTCAATCATCCCACCTAGCCTTCTTGTCCAAAGTCGTCTGTGAATTTTTTCAGTTTGTCCAGGTCTTGTTCATTGACTGTAGGCTTTGTGTTGGCCAGAGATCTCAGCATGTCAGGCTGAAAATAGGAAAAATATTATGCATTAAAGTTAAAGTAAATCTAACATGGATTTATATTAGCACCTAGTATTTTTATGTCCTTACCATGCTTACTACAGGTTCCATTAGCTTCTCTCCTGGGACTTCCATCCATGTCATTTCAATTGCGTTGGGATCGCCAGGTGAGCACGGAGTCAAGAGATCATTTACAACAATGTTGGGATCATCTCTTGATGGCCCTCGTACCTTATTTAAATATCCAAACATAAGACAGGAGACAAAAGTGTAAATTAGCTATAAAATATTGCATTACAGCAGAAAACAATGTGTGATAGTTTAAAAGACATACATGTTTGAAATGAGTTGCTGACTGGACCTTTCGAACTGGCTGCATTAGAGCATCTCTGACAATGATACTGATATCTGCTCCAGAGTACCCCTCTGTCTTCTTGCCCAGAGCAATGAAGTCGGAGTCAGTGAGACTGTTAGGAGTTGAGCCCAGATGGAGCTTGAACATGAAGGAGCGGGCATGCTCTTCAGGCAACGGGATGTATATCCTTTTCTCAAATCTGTAAGAGCGTTGTTGGTGTACAGTGAGCACAAGAGAATGGAAACGTGGTTGCTAACAACTTTCACAAAGTAATAACCGTTACCTTCTTCTGATGGCTGAGTCTAGGGTCCATGGGATGTTTGTTGCTCCAAGTACTAACACTCCATCATTGTCATTGCCCACACCTGCAAAACCACAAATGGAGAACTGCAGTTGTAATTGAGCATTTTAAAAGATTATATATATATATATATATATATATATATATGATTTGGAAGCAATTTAACAATAAAAAATATGGATCATCATGATGTCAGATAATACAGATATAATAAAGCGGAAAACAATAAATACTTGTTTTGCTTGTATACCACACCACTTTGGAGTCAATGAGACTTTAAGGCCATTCTGAGACTTTAAGGCCATTCTGAGGCCTGTGCTTAATAAATGTGCTTAGTAATGTAAAGTTTTTAGTTTGTCAGATACACTGACAGCATTATTTATTTTGCATTCTCAAAAGAACAGAGACATCAACAAGCAGGAGAAAACAGAGGAAAGGGGCACAGTTGTAGGTCAAGAGAGGGGTTATCACTATAGCTATCTGGGCCTGCAGAGCATTTCAACACATACGACAAGTAGAACATGAATAACCCAGTCTATACTGATCCAGTTTAAAGTATTCTCCTACTGAATAATTATGGGTGGGGCAATCCACACCCTTGGAACCATGCATAACAAACTGCTCCTAAAAATAAATCATATGGGAAACACTGGGATGTCTTATACAGTATATACTTTCAATAGACAAACCTCTATACATTTGTACTTCTTTGCTCTCCTGCAAGTATAAGATTAGGTTCTAAAGGAATATTTACAGGTAATAAAACCCCTTACAAACTCATTTTCATCTTCTCTCAACAGGCAGGGGAAAATGACCTAAGAGGGTTTTTTAAAATTTAGCTTATTAGACTTACCTTGCATCTGAACCAAGAATTCTGTCTTAATACGTCGGGCAGCCTCACTCTCGTTCTCACTTCTTGAACCACACAGGGAGTCGATCTCATCAATGAAGATGATGGAGGGTTTGTGCTCTCTAGCAAGGCTAAAAAGATTCTTCACCAACCTGAGAAACAAAACAGAAACTTTAAGGAAATAAAATAATAGTACAATGGAACGTTGGATTGCGAGCATAATTCGTTCAGCAAACATGCTCGTAATCCAAAACACTCGTATATCAAAGCAAATTTCCCCATAAGAAATAATGGAAACACCGATGATTCATTTGACAACCCAAAAATATTTGCATAAAAAAATGTAAAATAAAACCAGTCAAACCAACACTTTCTGGACTGAAACGCGCTTTCACTATTTCTCTTATTAATGAAACCTATTTCTGTACATTTGCCGCGGTTATTGTGTAAATGTAAATATGCAGACATCCCTCACGCAGCACGAGGACAGCGAACAATATCAATTACTGTTCTGACCGATCCTGACTAACCATGAATAATTAATTAAGTGACTGATACTGCGACACCTGCCGAAATGCGCACGGAACTTCTCACTGTGGAGACGTTTCATATGGATCCTTTTACTGAGCGACGTCTACAAACTCACAGGAAATACTACACACAGCTGGAAGCTACAAATGAAACTTTAGTAACTTATTAATGTTAATTAATGTTCTGAAACAACTCAGATTACGCTGGAATGAGGAGACAGTATAAGTGAGTCTCATTCATCTATTATGCTACAGAGGGAAGTTGTTATCCCGAGGCTCGGCAGACAAAGCGTATACATACTGCTCGTATTGCGAGACATTGCTCGTTTATCAAGTCAAGCCATAATTAATAATGACTCACTTTTCACTCTCTCCCAGCCATTTAGAGACAAGGTCGGATGAGGAGATGGAGAAAAACGTTGAATTGTTTGCCTCTGTGGCAACAGCTTTCGCCAGGTAGGACTTTCCTGTACCTGGAGGTCCAAAGAGCAAGATTCCCCTCCATGGAGTTCTCTTTCCTGTCATTCAAGTGTACAGGTAATTTAATCTATAGCAGTGTCACCAAAATACTATTAAATGCACTCTGATAAAACTATTCCATGTAACACAGATGTTTGCTTCTACCATTTCAGAGCAATGTACTGAGGCAGCCTTTGTGTGGACTATTTTAATACCTGTGAAAAGGTGGGGGAATTTGATTGGAAGAATAACAGCTTCTTTTAGTGCCTCCTTGGCTCCCTCTAAACCAGCAACATCATTCCATTTGATGTTTGGTTTCTCCATAACAATTGCACCCGAGAGTTGATTTTGGAATTTCTTTTTCTCTGGATCATCGCTTTCATCACTTTCATTCCTGAACACAAAAACAGAAAATAATTAACAAAACAGTTACAATATTTTGTCATAATTCAATTTAAAAAATGATTCATTATATTCTCCTTTGTATTAAGGGAAAAGTGATTTTACATCCAGATCTGAATGGCACCACGTGAACACTGCCCCACCCATAAACACACCCTTTATCATCAGACTGTGACTCTTTGACAGGTTTAGCGGGAGGAGCTTTCTCTTTCTTCTTTAGATACTCCTTCAACTTCTCTGCTCTGTCTAGATATTCAGCACATTTTGCACGGATGCTCTGTTTAGCTTTTTCACCCTGGGCTTCATCTGTCAGGAATAAGCACAAAAAAAAATCAACAGATTTAAGGTAGTTTCAGGTATTAGACAGTGCACTCTTGTATTTTCTGACAGTGATAATATGAACACAAAACATTTCCAAAAATTACATAAACATTTGCCTTAATATAAGAAATTATTGTATCACCTTGTATAACACCACTGCTGCTAGGACAGTGTATAGAATGGCTTGAAAATTATACTGAACGAGGCACATAAAGCTTTTTTGATCATAACCAGTTAGATGGTCTGATTTGTATACTAGTATATAAGTCAAATTGTTATCTTATGCCTTACATTTCACCACATGAAGGAAGTACTGAACAGCAGCTTGATAGAGACGCAGAGCCTCCTCATAGTTCTGAGCTTTATCCTCCTGAGCCGCCTTGCTGGCAAGATCAATAGCTTTCTAACAGAGACACAGAGAAATATTAATTATGTTGACATTTGTAGGTACAGGCATTAACAGAAACAGAAGACTGTGAGAAAATCAAAAGCTTTTTTTGAATTGTAAAACACACCACAAGCAATGAAAACATCAAAAAATGGCATATATAAGCACAATTACACACACAACAAAATAAAAAACTAAGTCATAGCGAACATGTCAGCCACATTTACTACTGACATTTCTTTAGGCGTAATTTAATATGTATAATAAACAGAATCAACGTCAACACCTGTCCTGTGTGACGACACCACACACAGACGTAGGAGTGCCTGAACCTAACTTTGAGCATTTTGTTTCACTTCCTTTTAGCTGTTGTAGCTATAAAGGATAGCTAGCTATCACACATTCTGTACCTACATCACAAATACAAACATACACTACTAACATTCGTTCTTTCTATTGGAATCGGGGTCTTTTGACAGGCAAAATAAAACCAGTTAGCTAGCAACGTTAACCTTATTAGCCGCGTTGTTGGTCAACAGAAGCTAACGTTAATGTTTTCCGGTAAATTTAACAGCTGCATGTAGTGTGGCACCGGATAACACGACATTTATTTAACATACTGCTCGCAGTATCAGCTTTTTGTAGTGTTTTTGTTGTTCACATGTTGTCGTGGCTGCTAAATTCAAGCCTAGGCTAACTAGTAAATTAGCCAACGGAGCTAATTAGCATATAATATCCCAAACGTTTAGCTATTTTACATACTTTTTTTCATACTAAACAGAATCCAACAAAACTGGGACACTGTTTTCGGGTTTAAACAGCTACTATTTTCAGTTTAGTCTTAGATGTGAACAACTTTGCTAGCTTATTTAGGCGTTTTAGCCAGCTCCGGGGCTGCTCTTCCACTTACCTGCAAATTGTTGTTGGTAGCCATAAGGGCCGATCACTTGTCCAATAGTCGAAACAAATATGACACAGCTTTCAGTAGAAAACGTATATTCTTTCTGTTTAACAATTTAGCGTTACAAGTAGACTGTTAACACAATAATCGATGGTTGTTTTCGTCTCTTAGATCGCTCCCGAGTAACATCGAGGTGGAAACTTCCGTATTGAACAGTCGATACTCGCATGTACGGAATGCGATGACGTCAAGACGTAGCCTCTTTCCTGACATCCTGCATCAGTGCTCTTTAACGATTTATATTATTGATAGCGTTGTAAAACTGTATAATCAAACATTTGTTATCTGTGTGTCACCTTTATTACCATAGTGCTATTTTAGTATCTTATTCTAGTATCTTAGTTTTCTTACTTGCAGTTCATGTGTCTTCATCTGGTTTTTTTTGGTTAGTGGTTTAACCACATCCATACTCCTTCATTGGCTTTCCAAAATTGAACCTATGAATTAATTGCCATTTTAACATAACTCGTTTCATCACACACTGTCACAAGGCTTAATTTACCTACATTTTTTTTCCATTTTTGGATCGCAATCAGTAAGCCCTCTCATACATTTATGACATTTTGAAAAACAAATAAGGAAGTTTTGTAAGAACCTCTTTATTCACTAGGTACTCCTGTAGTTCTTCCGCTCTGTCCAGGTACTGTTTACATTTATCTCTAATCTTCTGGTTGCCATCTTTACCCTGGGGTTCACCTGATGGAAAGCAGATTATTCATTTAGTACGATTTTAAATGTCATTGAATGTTAATGAACCTTTTATAAACTATCTCATGTCACAACTTAAAATGAAAAACAAACAGTAGCTGTGTAATTTCACTTGTACAATCATGGCTGAAATTATTGGCACCCCTGGAATCTTTCCAAAAAATGAACCATTTCTACCAGAAAATTGTTGCAATTACAAATGTTTTGGTATACACATGTTTATTCTCTTTATGTGCATTGGATCAAAACAAAAAAGCAGAGAAATAATTTGCCAAATTTGACATAATTTCACACAGAACTCCAGAAATGGGCCGGACAAAATTATTGGCACCTATTCCAAATTGTTGGTAAACCGTTTTACTTCAAGCACACAGTATGATGTTTAAACTCACCTGTGGCAAGAAACAGGTGCTGGCAATATGGCAATTAAAATGGAGAAAAGTTGACTCAACCTTTCTGTTGTGTGTCTGTGTGTGCCACACTAAGCATGGAGAACAGAAAGAAAAGCAGAGAATTGTCTGAGGACTTGAGAACAACAATTGTAGAAGAATATCAACAATCTCAAGGCTACAAGTCAATCTCCAGAGATCTTCATGTTCCTTTGTCCACTGTGCGCAACATTATCAAGAAGTTTACAACACATGGCACTGTAGCTAATCTCCCTGGACGTGGACGGAAGAAAAAAATTGATAAAAGACTGCGGAATGGTGGATAACCAGCCCCAATTAACTTCCAAAGAAATTCAAGCTGTTCTGCAGACTCAGGGTGCAACAGTGTCAGCTCCTAGTATCTGTCGATGTCTGAACGAAATGAAACACAGGAGGACCCCACTGCTGACACAGAAACATAAAAAAGCCAGACTTAAGTTTGCCAAAATGTACATGAGAAATCCAAAATCCTTCTGGGAGAATGTCTTGTGGACAGATGAGACCAAGGTAGCTTTTTGGTAAAGCACATCACTCTACTGTTTACAGAGAACAGAATGAGGCCTACAAAGAAAAGAACATTGTACCTACAGTCAAACATGGTGGAGGTTCAAAGATGTTTTGCTGCCTCTGGCACTGGGTGTCTTGACTGTGTACAAAGCATTATAAAATCTGCAGACTACCAAGAGATTTTGGGGAGCGATGTAGGGCCCAGTGTCAGAAAGCTGGGTCTATGTCAGAGGTCATGGGTGTTCCAGCAGGACAATGACCCCAAACATACCTCTAAAAGCACCCAGAAATGGTTGAAGACAAAAGTGCTGGAGAGTTCTGAAGTGGCCACCAATGAGTCCAGATCTAAATCTGATTGAACACTTATGGAGAGATCTCAAAATTGCTGTTGGGAGAAGGCACCCTTCAAATCTGAGAGACCTTGAGCAGGAGGGGAATCTTGCAAAAGAAGAGTGGTCGAAATTCCAGTTGACAGGTGTAAAAAGCTTGTTGATGGTTTTAGGAAGTGATTGGTTTCAGGTTTTGTTTCCAAAGGGTGTGCGACCAAATATTAAGTTGAGGGTGCCAATAATTTTGTCCAACCCATTTCTGGAGTTCGGTGTGAAATGATGTCAAATATGGCTTTTTTCTCTGATTTTTTGTGTTGGTCCAATGCACATAAAGTGAATAAACATGTGTGTATCAAAACATTTGTAACAACAATTTTCTGGGAGAAATGGTGCATTTTCTGGAAAAATTCCAGGTGTGCCCATAATTTCAGCCATGACTGTAGATGTTAATTGGTCCATTGGATGGATACCAGACTTAGGATGAGAGTTGATGAGGTTATTGTGTGGTGTTTCAGTGTGACACTAAATGCTGATTTTCACGTGGTGACGCACGTTTTAAAATGTGCAGAAAGTACTTGACAGCGTGTTGGTACGAGCGGATGGCCTCCTCATAGTTCCCGTCCTGGTCCTCCTGTGAGGCTTTTTGTGCTACAGCAATAGCTTTCTGAAAGATCAGGAAATAACTATTTAAGACACAATAAACCTTTTGTTTCTATGAGACTCTACATTAGAGTATGTGTGATTCTAATCTAGATTCTGGGTGAGTTAACAGTATGCATTAATCTACTTTAGCCAAAACAAAGCTGTGTGTTAATGTGTAAATTACTGCTGAAAGATTGACTGTGTCCAACCATTACCTACAGTGGTTTTGTATATTTTAACAAATTAAACCTACCTTACCAGACTGACAGCTTAAACTCTCCAGCAGAAAATAACTTAATAATATTAGAAATAAACTCAATGCATAGTCAACTTGATCTAACACCCATATTCACAAAGCTCCCATCCACCTACTATAGGAACGTTAGTGCAACTCCTATTTTATCATTAAAAACAACACTAGGACACAGAATGATTACAAAACCACTCTAATGCCAAACAGGGCGCAGTCCATATTTAAAAAAAACAAACTGTGAATGAATGAGATCACAGAGAGTGACTGAAACTGTGGAGTTAATGTGGATTTTTTGGTCAATGACAAACTGAAGTCAGCTCTTGTAGAAAAGGAATATTGACACAAACCTTCCTGCACAGAAACCAAGAAGTCACTATGTTACAGTTTAATAAGAATATGGGAAATTATTGTAACTAGACATACAAAACATTTAGAAATAGTACATTTGTCAAAATGAAAGTGTCAGATTAGCTACACTCGCTGGGTTTACCCCAGTGATTTACTACACTTACTACACTCTACTCCATAAATAAAGCAGCTGTATGTGAAGTTAGCCATCCTACCTGTAGACTTGTTGGCTCCATTTGGAGTCCTGTGATAATTAAAAACACAACAGCTTCAATTCTTGATCCCCGACAGGCTTGTTTCGTTTACCCAGTTGTTTAGTCACTGCACAACAGGTTCCTGTTTGCTTATCACTCCCTCAGCTCCTCGGTCGTAAAGGAATGAGAACGATGTTGCCAGTGAGTCACGATACTCTGTTGTTGTTGCGCAGGTTACAGAGAAAACAAGATGCTGAGATATTGTTGTAATAAAATAAATATAATAAATAAGTGAGACCTACTCAAATAGAATCATATAAGTGACAAAATATTTTCTTTAGTTTTAATACTGATACAGAGGGGAAACGAAACTATTGTTAAAAAAAGACCAAGTAACTCAGAGCAAAACACTTCAGCTGTGTGCGTCATGATGACTCTAGTGGTCCACTAGGGGTCGCTCCAAGATCACCGTAAAAAGATCATTTTCAGACCCATTTCTACAGAAAGAGATGATATATATTTACTATATTTATCTTCTAGACCAGTCAAAAGTTTGTACACACATAGGCTTTACCATCTTTTCCGTGAAAAGATGCATGTCTTCA
The DNA here is from genome assembly GCA_032353495.1 of Ctenopoma kingsleyae. Classification (NCBI taxonomy): domain Eukaryota; kingdom Metazoa; phylum Chordata; class Actinopteri; order Anabantiformes; family Anabantidae; genus Ctenopoma; species Ctenopoma kingsleyae. The sequence continues at coordinate 11,470,631 of JAUBNQ010000009.1, forward strand.
GCTGTGTTACCATCATTGCAAAATGGTTTTTATAATGATCAGTTATCCTCTAAATTTAATAAACTTCCATTAGCAAACATAATGTGCTATTGGAAGCCAATATGAATGTTTGATGATTATAGGCCTCTGTATGTTTATGCAAATATTCATTTAAAAGACAGTTTCTATATACAACAGTCATTTTTAATATTAACAATGTCTACACTGTATTTCAGATTAGAATTTGATGTTAAAAAATTCTATTTCTATTTATACAGTCATTTCTGTATGTGTCCAAACTTTTGACTGGTAGTGTATTTTAATAGACTAAAACAAAATATTATGAAAGATATTACATATTAATTCAAATATAAAGTAAATCGCTTAGATTTCTCTACCATGCATTTGATAGTCAACATGAGGTATTTATACTTTTTGTTTTCCATTTAAAACCATGTTTAGCGTTGAGTTCAAAATGTCAAACGAAATTCAAATGAAGCTGTAGCTACTGTACAATGTCTGGTTTTAATTTATATGTTATCAAAACGGCCCCTTATATAAAGATGATCTGATAATTATTTTTGATACAAAGAAAATACGCGCATATAAGACCTTGTGCAACTTCTATAAAAAAAACCTGTGGATGACGTTTTCTATTGTTCAAAGAAGCGAACAGAAAAAGACGCGCAGCAGACTGCTGGGAGACCTTTGGACCCCTCTTAGTGGATTAACGTCGTGCTCAGACCATCGACAGCCCGACACCTGATAGCTCCCGTGTGGCGCAGAGTTTGGTTTTGGAAGTCGGAAAGCTGGCGCTGTCAGTTTGGAAACATGCGCCGGAAAGAAAGCACGCCTTCAAACAGCAGAAGATCAACTTAAAGCAGTCACATACTGAAAGAGCCCCCCGCGTACCTCGCTGCAGTTTGGCGCATGTCATGGAGATGTATAGATGACGATTCCTGGACGCTGCTGGTTGCTCTCAGCATCTACTGGGATCTTTTTTGTGGAACATGGCGAGAGGGATGAGAGGAGTTCACTTCCTCGCTTTATTTTTCTCTTTTGCGATATCACCTTTCAGGGACGTAGAGGGACAAAGATTTTTTAACGACTTAACAGGTTTTAGTTTGAATCCTCCGTATTTCAACCTCGCTGAGGGGTCAGGAATCTCTGCCACAGCAACCTGCGGTCAGGATGAATCTGGGACACCGAGAAATGATTTGTACTGTAAACTTGTTGGAGGACCGACCACCGGACTACCTACTCAAAATATTCAGGTATGATCATAAAGTCAGGGTGCAATCTCACTGCAACTTTTCGTCCGGTCCATGAACAGGAACCTAGTACAAATGGGAAGCAGGAAGTGATAGCTAATAACTAATGTTTTAAAAGTCGTTTCAGTTCTCTGTTAATGTGCGCTAAGGGCACAAATCTGTGCCCTTTGTAAAAGGAACTGTGGGTGTTTAGAGCTTCCTGGGAAACACTGATAACTCTGCACCGCCTCAACAAGTTGTACAACAGCCAGAAATAGTTTATACACTATTGTACTGTACTGTAGAGTATTTTTTTCTAAAGGAAATAGCCATTCTACAGTGGTCCCCTTAGGAGATGAAGGCTCTTACATTAATGTAAGAACAATTTAACAATGACCTGCAAAATATTGTTTTTCTCAACTTAACATTTGAATTTGGCACACATTCAGGATTGCAATATTTTCCATATTTTTTCAATAGGTTAGTTATTTCCCTGCACCTTTTTTTTCCATTATGAAACATGAATGTAGTGCGCTGCAATTATTTGGGTGTGTGTGTTTCTGAATACCAACAATCTGCTTCCATTTAGGGTCAGTTCTGTGATTATTGCAACTCCATTGACCCAAACAAAGCCCACCCGGTGACCAATGCCATCGATGGGACTGAAAGGTGGTGGCAGAGCCCTCCTCTCTCCAGGGGACTGGTCTACAATGAGGTGAATGTTACCTTGGACCTTGGACAGGTGAGATTATCATACCTTATTCTGCTTTGAACAGCTGTTTACTTGCTGCTACCTGTTGAGTTGATAATGATTGCTCTGTGGTGACAGTAAAATACATACCTGGATGCACCAGAGGCAAGAGAAGGAATGTGTTTTCTATCTTTGCTCTTCTTCTGCTGTTGTGAGATGAATTGTTTTCCTTTGTGGTGGTGGCATCATATCTTCTGCTTTTTATTTTGGAGGTGCTTGGGAGAAACTGGATTGAGTGATGATTTTTCATTCAGAAATATTCTGTCCTCACCCCGCAGTGACCATGTGAATAATGACCTGCAGCTGGATGCTTGCCAGGAATCAGATTCATGCCAAATGGTTGGTGAATATGCTGCCATATTGGCCACCTGTGTCTCTGGCAGGAGTTTGGCTTAAGGCCCATAAAACTGCATCTCATACTCAATTATCCACTGTGAGGAAAGAGAGGAATTCTGATTTAGGATTAGGGATCTGTAAAATCAGATCTCCAGAGTACATGCAAAACCCGCAGGGTGAGGATGGTTTTGACTAATTTTGGAGTACACTTTAAAAAGAGAGCAACAAGAGAGCTCTTCTCTACACGTGTCATATCTGTGGCTCCCAGTGGGCACTGTGTCAGACAATGGGTGTTAGCTTTTCAATCTCTGTTTTTAGACAGACTGAGCTGAGCAAAGATCATACATGGCTAAATATAGTCCACGTTTACAAAGAGGATGGACACATGCAGGGCTTTTAGGGATGTCTGACTGTAATACGTGGTAATGCTTAGTTTATTTGAGAGCGGGCAAAGCAGCATTATTGCATTATGGTGTGCTAAATAGAGCGTGGCTGTGACTACCAACCACACAACACCCTGCCCTCCCTCAATGCGACGCCATCACCTCAACCAACACACACCTGTCACACACATTTTTCTTTTAATGGCATCTGATGCAACCTCTGAGACTGTAAATGGTTCTCACCTGCCACTGTTACATTTTGAGCCATACATTCAAATCTTCTAACCTTCTTTTTTTGCTGAGCACTGTCTAACCTTGTTTCAAAAGTGGCATGTAAATAAAATATTATTATTCTGTGTGGAAAAATGAGTCTGAAAAGAAAAACTGTGGTATGTGAGGTGCTGATTGATGATGATTTACTAATGAGAGATTTATCACTTGGCTTCATTTCTTCAATTCTTGTGTATAAAACAAGCAAAGTCAACAGTCTTAGTCCCTGCCAAAACACAATTGATTTTGCAAGCACTGCTCCATAAATGGAAAAAACAAACAGAGTAAGTACAGGCTGACACAATATGACGTGAAATAAAGAATGAAGAAACCCCACTTTCACACCCAAATCGCAATATATCTACATAAGTGATTTACTTGTCTGCTGAGGTGCTTTATTGCTCTCCTCCACACTACAAATGCAAATCAAAGACAGAGCTGTCAAGTTGTTTGACTGTTCCATGTGAAGTGTTGATAGCTTTGTGAATTTCTTTGAAATCCATAGGATAAATGATGTGTTCTGTGAAATGTGGGCTAGACTCAGCTGAATGGGTTTTGTGGTTTCTTTTAAGACCAACACAGGTGGCCGCCCTAATGTTGTCTCCATAGCTCTCTGTAGATATACTAGATAGTGGCACAGTTGGTGTTTATGTTAAAACGATGAAGTTCAAAGACAGGGTGTCTTTTCTGACAGGGCTGTTTCCGCGTTTTGTGTTTCAAAGAAGATTGTTTGAAGCAGGGTGTGCCAGGTTTAAAGCTAAACTAATCTGATTGAAAGTAAACTGAATAGTTTGTTAGACAAATTGCAGCAGAATGCGAGTGGTTCTAAGGATGGTACTACTGATCCACCACTTTGGTGCAGACTGAAATAACAATGTTTGAATGGATTACACTGAAACCTTGGACATTAGACATTCATGATCCCAAGACAATAAACCCCCCTGACACTGATGATCCCCTGACTTTTCCTTGTCACAGTGAGGTTGACATTGAGTTTTAGACAAAGGTGAAAGCAGTTGAAGAGGTTGTAACCCTTGGGTTGGAAGATGACTGCTCTACCCACTGAGCTATCATGCTGCCCTATAGATAGACTATAAACTAAAGGATAAGCTCATGTCCCATAGACGCCAATGCAGTCAGAATAGTTGCACCCTGTTTTTCTGACTTTTTGGCTTTGACCCATGACCCATGACAAATCCAACCTTCAGTCAGGATGTGACCTCAGTGGTCTCCAGTTGGCTCCTCTATGACAGATAAATGTGGAGTTTGGCTTGAATGTTGAATGTTTTACTTCTGGAGTAAATGGATGACAAATTGTCTGTAAGTAGATATTTAAATGAGCCTAGCTTTTTAGCTTTTAATTTAATTGATTTTCCCTATTATAACTTTTGCACCATATAAGTTTATCTCTTATATCTTTTGTGTAGCCAAATGTCAAGAACCACTAAACCATTTCTTGTCCATCCTATTTTAAATTTATGCCACATCTGTCTCCACAAAAATACTAGCTACTTTACCGGCAGCTTTTCCCCTGTTAAACTATTTACAGTGCACAGTAGGCAAGCTATTGTTCTGGTAAACATTTACACCACGTATCAAGAGTGGCAGTCACTCCTTTTTTCTGGGGAATGTATTTTAGGAGCCCTGACCACATGTGCTTATCTGCCTGAGTGAGCTCAGAGTAGACCATGTGAGGCATACATACCAGGGCTTACTGCTGTCTGTCTCCCATCTGATGAAACTGAGCTGCTTCTGATTGTTGGGCGTCATGCACTGAAAGAACATCATACATTATTAGATTAAATGAACCTTTACTTCATTAGTTTCTGGATGTTCATGGGGCTGAACTTGCATTTTTATGTGAAGGTTAAACCTGTAAATTATTTCTGCGGGTGACAGGTGTCTACTGTGTCAGTGATGGAGCTTTGTGCAGTGGTTTTGTGGTTTTAAATTGACTCTGATTGCAGAACATCTTGTTGTTTATCTATGATTTATAGGTTTATTTGCCCTACAGGCTATGATATACAGTTGCCTTGGGTATACAGTACATGGTTTCCACTATCGTCTCAAATGTCAGTAAATGCAAAACCCTGGATTTTAAATGCTTAAGTTGGATGAGGGAAATGATCTGGTTCAGGTTAGTGCAGTGGCGTTGGCTCTGCTCACAGTTTTGCAATCATCAAGAGACAAAGCTTCCAAGAACTCAATTTTAGAGACATTCCCCTGGAACCTAATCCCCCCTCTGTTAGGGGTCCAACACCCACCGAAGTTGGTCTAAATGTTTTATTTGCAGCCGTCGCCCCCTTTTGTGTTAGAGTCCTCCTAGGCTGTATTGTATGACATCTATTCTGCACTCTCAAACTCTCACAAAGGTTTGGCTCTTTTTGAACCGTGCTGAAAGTGACCTGGCTTTCTCTTTTCACTGGATAAATGGAGAGGTAGTGTAATTTGGTGGTGAGAAAGTACTTACACAGAAAACACGCACACAAACACACATGGCATTCCACTTTCCCCTGACATCAACCCCATTACTGAATAGACATTCAGATACAGCCAAGCATGATGCTTGCATGCATGCACGGATGATCTCGTGGGTACAGATTCACTGTGCATGGCTGCACTTCATCATTATTAATCATGTAGTTTACTGCTGTTGAAAATCCCCCCTGTACTTGTATACGCACTTAATCAGCCACAACATAATGTGGTGGACTTGGGTCAGAATGGAAAAAATGTAATGATGTCCATGATCCACAGGTGTCAGCACACAGGGAATTGCAACTTTCTGAATATGGGGTACATACTGTACCTGCAGACTAGTCAGTACCCATGCTGACCCCTGTCCAACACAACATTGGCATGGTGGAATTAATGTTGTGGCTGATCGGTGTAGATACATATGCTTGGTAATATAGATTTGCTCATTCGGTGCAGCTGGCACAGTAGAGAGAGACAAGGCTGACTGTGAGACAAGCTATGCTGACCATGGAGGTGATGTAAGTGCCTGTCTTTAGCTGGGCTGCCTACGGCACCAGGCAAGCCCAGCGCATATTTACTACTCCAACTGGCAGTCACCTCGTGCTTGTTAGCCGCAGCAGTCTGGCTTGGTGAATCACAGGTGATTGTTGGACTGTAGTTCCTCCTAAATCTGGAGCCCCAATGTGGAAAACTCTGTGGGGGTTATTGTGGGATCTATTCACCTTTTCAAGGCCTTTGTCTTCAGTTCATACACCGCATGCTAATCAGTGATCACCGGTTTACTGACGCAGGCATTGATGCAATGGGATGTATTAGAGAGCACAAGTTTTCCTAGACCCATTTGAGAGGGCTGTTATATGAATAGTAGAACATCCATCAGCTGGTAGCTAGAAATAAACACTCACTCAAAAAATTAAACCTAAAGAACAGGTTGTAGGTAACTGAGTTATGTAAGTTGAAGGGAATTGTTTCAAGTTTAAATATTAAGTTAGGTAAACTGCATCGGAGGATTATTACAGTATCACTTTATATTGTTCTAGATTATTGTCATAGAGGATATAAATGTTTTGTACTCAAATTTCAAAAGTCATAGGAGTCATTTGCAGTCATTTGCAATAAAGATTTACAGTTTAACTGAGATGGACCCAAGACAATAATGAGTAACCTAACTTATGATGTAATGTAAATGCTCTAATTTTTAAATGTATTCATTTTATTAGTTTAAACTCTGCATGCATCTTGTAATTGTTTAATATTGAGGCTGTAAAAGGCTGGAACACAGACAGACACATTAGACTTTTACAACAAGAACATTGCTAACAGGTAGAAAGTTATTGTAAACATACCATACTGTATGTTTTCTGTTACAACAGTTCTTTGTTACCACCACTAATTCTGTCATGGAGACAAAATTACACCAGGCTACCCCTCTCCCCTTTCACCGCCCACCTGTTGCAAACAGACAAACAGTTGTACATTGCATTGTTTCAAACTGGAGGACAACTGTTCCACCCCACTGGGCTGCATTGTGCTGTCTAGCAAGGTTGATTCACTCCAACAGAAGGTGATACCTCTGCTCCTTTGACTTGCATTCTTCTGTTCTCACATCAGACACTCAGGAGTTCGCTCAGATGGCTTCTGTCAGGGCTCTGATCTCTCTGTAGATTTGGCTTTGCAGTGACCTTTGGTTGGAATTTGGGATTAGGATATTCAGCGTCTGCTCCTTGAATGCACACACTGAAAATGTTCTTATTGATGTTAGATTGCTAGTTTTCGTTTCATGCCTGTTCAACTTTTAGATTAGTTATGTCCTGTGTTTGCAAACTTCATCTCCACATGGTTGCATACAGTATCTGCTATTGAGGCAATGCTATAATATTGAATTAATGGATTATGAAATGAAGGAACATCAGTTGTTTAATACATTATAATTTATGACTGAGAAGGCTGTGAGAAATTTCTAATATTTTACAGTACACTTCATTAGAGCAACATAAAGAGATTATAATGGAGGAGCTCCACATGGCAGGCATAGCAGTGAGAGAAACTGGCGAACAGTCACACAATCAGGAGTTTTTTGAGGTCTGTGAGGGGTTTTTTTTTGTTTGTTTATTTGTTTATGTGAGTGTGAAAACTGGTCCATGGCTCCATTACATGAAATGCAGGCATGTGTGAAGGTCTGTTCTGCAGCAGTGCTGCTGCAGTTCACATTTATCATCCCTGAGCAGTCACACACACTAGTTAGGAATTAACTGTCAAGGGTCAATGATCTAGACTTATAGTATTACATACAGTAATACTTACAGTATTATGCACACAAACATACTTTAAGCATAAATTGTTGATGGCCAATGGGTTTAGGAATGCTGTGACTGTGAGTCTGCCAATAAATGTACATATTGCTACTTGTACAATTAGAAAGAGAGAAAATGTTAATATGCTGTTGTTAAAATGGTGTTTGGTCAAGAGGGACATGTTTGGCTCTGTTGCCCTGTTGTGCTAAGTAGAAAGATAGAGGAAATCTAGATACTCCTGCCTTGTATATGTGACACTATTATAAGGGGTCAAGGTTAGTAATCTGAGAAGGGGGTAGAAGGCAAAGAGGGTAGGTGTCAAACAGTCTAGACCTGTCACAGCTCAACCCCTAACCTTTTTGACACCCACCCACCCACAGCCTCCTACGCTAAACCTCCTGGTATGACGCTCCTGTTTAAAGCCTGAGGCTGCTGCTGCAGGGAGAAGATGGCTCTGCTCAAGTGTTATTCCAAGTGTTTCTGCTACAAGCTTGTCAATCTGTTTCATGTCTTTCTACGCCATTGGGGTCCTCTGCTGCTGTACTTAGCATGCCATCACGATAGTTCATGCTTACTCCAAACAATACGTAGGTGGACATATTTCAAGAGTGTGTGTTTAGACTGGCACAGCATAGTTGGAGAGACAGTCCTAAAATTAAGCAAAGCTGTGCCAGGAGAGGCCTTGTATTGGGCCAAGATGGCCCTGTCTGTTTCTGACTGAGTTTGTTTCCAGATGATTCACTGTTACTGGCATCAAGTCAGGATTAGATAAAACAGTGGCATCACTACATTTAGGCTGTATGTTTTTTTTTTTAGTAACAGTTAGTTGCATGAGGTTTGTACTATTCTCTAGTTCACTTAATTCACAGTGATTTATTGAAACACTGAACAATATGGGTATTTTACTTGAATTAAACATCAGTATGTTTTAGTTCCCACTGAAATCTCTATTAAATTCGGCTTCAGATGCTTTTGTCATATCTTTAGTTAATCATACCTGTACTTTCACCAGTATTATGATATTCAACTTTATTTACTTCTTCACTTGGTCTTAACTTGTTCACAATTACCCATTCTGAAAAAATGTATGCCAGTACATAAGGAATGTTTGTACTGTCCAGCCTCATTAGTTATGTAGAATTATCATTTATATTTGAGAAAAGGTAAACTAATAAAAATGTATCCTTATGTATGTATTTTCACTGCTGTGCGTTGCTGTCAGTGACAAGTTCCTGAAAGCAGTGGCATGCCCTGCTTTGGGGGCATTAGGAGGGAAGGGGAATGTGGCGCTATGTTTGGAATCTTTGATGGATCCACATGCCAGCCAGCACGTCTCTAGCCACCCCTACCCTTTTTACCCTCCCCCCACCTCACCCTCCTACCTCCCTCCCTTAACGTCACTGCAGCCCGTGTGAACTAAACCTCCTCCTGGTCCTCAGCAGAACCAGCGTATTGACAGTAGGCAGTGCCACTGTAAAAGCCTTGCTTCTGTTTTAGTAGGTTGTCAGCCCAAATCTTGTTTATGTGTGCCATTTTTGTATCCTGTTTCGTGTGGGTGGAGGTATTCTCTAATTGATTTTAAGACACACCCTATTAAAGCTGAGATCAGACAAACAAAACAGAGATTAAAATACATTTTATTCAAAGACTATTCCTTGTTTACAACCAAGCATATGTTTTTTTTTTTTTATTATGCATTGTCAGCAGTTTTTAGAGAACAACGCCATCCCCAACTGACCTCTGACCTCTCTCACAATCCATCAACCCAAGAGCTACTTGAACAGCAGGCTTTTACGTTTTAGGGTTGTGGGGAAGATTCCATCAAGATGATTGTGGATCCTTCTTGACACAGTCCGTGACTCCGCAGACGAAGTTTTACCGTGCCTTACTTTGCTTTGATATGTTAGCATAGCACCCTGCCTCATGCAGGAAGAGATGGAAACCTGAATGTTTCAAATGGCTTTCTGTGTTTTCATCAAGGTGCTGAGGGATGTTAGACGAGTGCGGGCCTGCCCTCATCCTTCTCAAAGAGAAGACTAAATTTCTTTTGTTTTTTTAAAATTAAATTTTAGGTACATGTTCCATTCAACACTTAAGCACTGTGGACAGTTACTTCATGTTTAGCAAATATTCCTGCAGTACTCTGTTTTTGAAACATGTTAAGTGTTGCTTTTGGATCCATGCCAGCACTAAAATTGCATGGAGAAAAATTGTGTTTCAGCTTCACAAAAACAAGGCGGGGGTGGGGTGGTCAGGTGTAGGTGAGGTCTTTTGTTGACAGTGCAGGTGTCACATGCAGGTTTGTGCCAAGTCATGTCAAATCCATGCCAGAGTATAACAAAGAGAGCTTTGACTGTCACTAATTACCTTTTCATTGTACAATATTCAATTGAGCTGAAGCCACCCGCTTTTGGGGCTTGATGAGGATGTTGATAAAATGCAAATAAAGCTCTGAGCTTCATGAGCCTGACAGAAAGCTCAGTGTTGGCAGAAACAATGTTTGGCATCATTTTCTGCCCTTTTACAGCCTGTACTGTATATTCTGATGAAAGGTGGAGATAGAGTTCAGAGAACAGATGTGGATCATGTGGGCTTAACTGATGTCTTTTCATTAACTAGGCTGCACCTGCACCACTTTTATTGCAAATGTTGGTGAAATGTTTGTACTTTGTGTGCTCACACAGAAGTCAAGCCCCAAGAATAAAAAAAGCACAAAACAGGAAGCTTTGAGCTTGAATTTGTGCAATAAAGCCATTAGTTCTGTAATTTTTTGCAGTAAAATAGCCAAGCTGGAGCTCTGTCCAAGCTTTAGCAAGAAAGGAAATAAGAGTATTGTCAGCACTGCCGGCCAAGAATAGGCTTTACTTCAGGAGCAAGAAAAGCACAGGAAACTTCAACATTTTGCCAAAGTCCACTCAGAGTAGTGACTGCCTTTTGTTTGGCCTGTTCTTTGTGTTCTGCCTTCTAGCTCTTCCATGTGGCATATGTTCTCATCAAGTTTGCTAATTCACCTCGTCCTGACCTGTGGGTGTTGGAGCGCTCAGTGGACAATGGGAGAACCTTCACCCCCTGGCAGTATTTTGCACGTAAGTTCTCCTTTGGCATTTTGCAATGAAATAAATATATATATATATAAAAAAATCAAATATTGAAACACTGAATGATTGAATTAAACACTGGTGTTTAATCAATTTAGTCAATGTCTGCCAACATCCATTCTTCAAGAATTAGGAATGCATATTTGTATTGTATGACCAAATCTGCATTTTTGCTGGTAAACAAAATATCTGCTGCTCCCTAATAATAATAATAATAATAATAATAATAATAATAATAATAATAATAAATAAATAAAAACAGAATAGTGATTTAACTTATCACTAGCTGGCTAGGCTGTCTCCTTACATGCATCAGTGATGTGTTTGGAATAAACAGGAAGAGACTGTAAAGTGATTTCTGAGTAATGCGATGTAAAAACACAACACACCTGCACTGATGTAAATTTTTTAACAAGGTCTCGGCTTCTGTGTGCCATTAATTCTGCATATACAGAAAGGAGCCGCAGGACTGGTACAGCTAAAAGGAATGCAGCCATTGTTATTATTATTAATTACATATTTTCCTGTCCTCCCATGCCATTTTTACTTATGTGAAACAAACCAAGAGAAAATTAAAACTGACAACTGAACATTCTAACATTCAGACTGTAGAAAGTAGCAAGTGGTGACATACAATAAATCCAAATTGCCAGGCCTTGTAATGTCATTCCAATTCCAAATTACCTGAACCAAATACCTGAAGCCATACTCTAGATTTGCTGAGTTGTTATATCGGAGTTATTATGTGTAATATGTGGGAGGCACCTCTGCACACAGAATGTTAAGAGATATAGCTGTGACTCATCAGATTTACTATCTTAGACTTTCTCTTTGCTACCATTTTCACTGTAACAAGGTCATTCATTCATTTCCTGTCCACAGCCTCCACTTTTTCAGCTATGGTCACAATTCATTCACTTTTTTTTTGCAGATTCAAAGCGTGAATGCATTGAAAGGTTTGGAAAACACCCCAATTCTCGTATATTACATGACGATGAGCAGATCTGCACCACAGAGTACTCACGGATTGTACCTCTGGAGAACGGAGAGGTAAAATATCACATCAAGTTCTGCATAAATCAAACCAAAAATAGCTACATTTTGTAAGATACCAAAAACAACGTGTGGAAATAATTTGTGTTGGTCAGATTGTGGTGTCTCTGGTCAACGGTCGTCCAGGCTCGAGAAACTTCACCTACTCACCAGTGCTGCGTGATTTCACAAAGGCGACCAACATCCGTCTACACTTCCTTCGCACCAACACTTTGCTGGGACATCTCATCTCTAAGGCACAGAGAGACCCTACTGTCACACGCAGGGTGAGGCACATACTGTACAAACTCACACAACAGTGTCATGCTGGCATGGATCAAAATTCAAAACAGCTCTGCACCACCTACCCTCCAGCTTCCTTTTTGCTGACACGAACGCATTGATCTGCTCTCTCTCTGCTCACACATTCATTCTCACTGAGGCCAGATCTATCTGTCCAGTCATCATGGTAATTCCTTTGGCAGAGATTGTTGAGTCTGGTTTGGATGGCTTTCGCAGACTGCAGGTGCAGAATATGGCAGCTCTCCTTAAAGTAGGAGAACATATGTTAATAAAACCAGTAGTGTCAGAGTGGAGAGGCTAAAGCTTGTTTCTTTTTTATGTTTACCTAGTGGTTCCTGGAACACAGCTTTAGTGAAACTGTAATCTTCTGTCTGCACATAAATCTCTTGAAGAGATAATTGCAGAAGTGTTTCATGTTAAAAGCAACTGATTCATTCTTTTTTATTTGGCACACTGATAATAAATCAGAGATGTCAACTGTTTTAATCTTTTTTCTTTTATAATGCACTGATTCATCTCATAAAACTAGCCTTAACTGATGGGTCATGGTTTACGTTTGTACTTGTCAACATGTGTGATTCACTTCTGTTGCCAAGCAAAGCCAGACATTTGTTATGGTGTGGGTGATGTGGCTGACTAGCTGATAACACAGTTTTTACGTTGATGGTGAAGATAACAGTTTTGTTATTTGTTAACAGTATTTCTATAGCATCAAGGACATCAGCATTGGTGGACGCTGCGTTTGTCATGGACATGCACAGGTGTGTGGTGGGATGCGTAACCAAGTAAACCCAAACAGGTGAGAAATGCTATTCTAGAACAGCTACTGTACATATGTTATTCTCACCCTAGGCCCCTCTGATTAAACAAATTTTCATTCTATTCTTCTAATTCTAATCTGACATGGCTTTTTTTGAGCATGTTTTAGCT
>JAUBNQ010000009.1:11483834-11502160 GCA_032353495.1 Ctenopoma kingsleyae
CTTGGAGCTTAAGAGTCAGCTATAGATAAATTATTGGTGCTGAATCTCTGGAGGTCTACTGCAGGGATGGAACACAGTTCTATCAAAATATCAATATATCAATATCAAATATCAAGATGATATTCCCTCATTTGGTGTTTTGATGATGGTGTTGGAGAGCGATGTCTAACACGTCATTCCAAAATCTCCCATAGGTGTTCAAATGGGATGAGATCTGGTGACTGTGAAGGCGATAGCATATGGGATGATAATAACTATTAATAATAGAAATGTTGTGTTTACACATTGTCTGCTGTCTCCAGTTGACTAAAAAAAGGTTTCAAAAGGATTTTGAGGTGCCAGAGTGATATACATATGAAAATCTGAGCATCGTTAAATCCACGTGTCTCATTTCCTGTCTTTAGACTCCAGTGTGAGTGCCAACATAACACCTGTGGTGAGTCATGTGACCGCTGCTGTCCAGGATTTAACCAGAAGCCATGGCGTGCTGCAACTGTTGACAGCCCGAATGAGTGTCAGCGTAAGTTTACACGTACCAATGGTTCATTTCATGTGTAAACAAAGCCACACTTTGCTACCTACCATGCTGCTGGCTGCCTGAGTTACAACCCCATCTCATAGAGTGGACTGAAGTGTCCTCTTGCTGATATTTAAGCTCTGTTGTGGATGTCCTGATATGGTATTGTAGAGAGCCTCTGGGAAGAGATGAGATGACATTCTTCTTATGGTATGTGAGATGAACAGCTCAGTGCACAACTAGCTCCAGGATAACTGCTTTTACTCTGCTTAGCCAGATAGTCAGCTTGGTAGCCAGGCCCGCGCCAGCTTATCAGGGAGCCATCCAGTCAGCCAGCAGAGCCTGTAACAGCTGGATTCTAATTGCTTTGGAGTGTTGACAAATAATCCTGACCTGAAATATGACCTTGTAGCAGTCACAAAAGCAGGGAGGAAGATGAACAAGACTTGTAATCCAATCAGTGCACTCATGCAGTAGAAAGGCACCCTAACCGTTCATAAACATTAATGAGACACAGGGGTGGTATACAGGAAGAGGATGTGCTGTCTTGTTTAGTTTGGATTTTATAGTTTCTTTTAGTACTTAACAACCAGACTTATAACTCCTTCTGGAAGAATAAGTAGCTTAAGGTGCTTAAATACAGGCAGGTGAATCAGAGATAATTTGCCTATAGATTAATTCTGTGTGCTTGTGTGTCTGTGTCTCGGGGGTTTCCTCCTCAGCCTGCCAGTGTTTCTCCCATGCATTTGACTGTTTTTATGACCCTGAGGTGGAAAACAGGGGAGCAAGTTTAGACACCTTCGGCAGGTATGATGGAGGAGGAGTGTGCATCGACTGCCAGGTAAGAAGTTTATATCAAGTCTAAACTGATTCCTGTGTCTGTGCATGTGTGTGGTTGAAGACAAAGTCCATATTGCCTGTGTATATATATGTATGGATTGTATGGGATTGTATGAGACCAAAACAAACTTTTTCAATTTAATTTGATTCAGTTTATTTTTAAAGTGCAAACTCACAACAGAGTCATCTCAAGGCACTTAACATATTAAGGTCAAGAGTTATACAGTGAGAAACACAACAATCCTCCTTGAGCAAGCATTAGGCGACAATGGAGAGGAAATAATGGGGCAAGTGTAAACCAGAGAGAGAATATGATCAGGGAGAATGGCTAGCAACTTCCTGTTGATTTTCAGAGAAATACCTTAATCTTGTTAGCAGTACTTTGTGGACTACACTGTAAATAGTGGGTTTGTTAAATTGACTGAGATTTAAGCTAAACGACTGACCAAGTATTGGTAACAGCACTGCCACCAATTAAAAGTTTATATGTTTATATATGGTCAGATAGTTTATATGAAAATGTTTTATCTTTTCAAATGCAGATTACAATAATATGTAAATAGACTGATTAAAGATTCTGAGGTACAGAACAGCAAAGACTGATTTTCTACCACTGTTTTCTGGTAGGTCCAGCTAAGTTCTTGTGTTCTTTTTTTTTTAGCACAACACTGCTGGAGTGAACTGTGAACAATGCATTGAAGGCTTCTACAGACCTCATGGAGTACCTCCAGAGTCTCCCACTGGATGCATACGTGAGTCACTATGTTTTTCTCCGTGACATGTTATATGACTGAATGCTAATTTTTCAGTCCCATGAGATTTTTTTTTCTTTCATTTTTTTGCTTGTTGGGTAGATGTGTTTATTACGCTTATTGGTGTCTTAAACTTGAACTATGGCTGGTCCATGTGTTTTTTTATGTGTTTTTATTTTTGGAGAGTGTAGAGATAGATATGACTTTAAATGGTTGGGATTTGTGTGTGAGTGCTGCAGTGTGTTTTTTAAGTCAACCCCATGCAAGAGAAAATATGACTTCAACATAGAAAAGTAGGAAAATGTCCAGTGAGTAAGTGTAAAGATGTGTGAGATGTTGTTTAGATGTTGCTAAGGGAACCAAAATGCAAATTGAGATAACATGCATAGTTTCTTCAGTTTCCTAATACTTTATGCAATAAATAAATAAATAATTTTCGGATTTCACTTCGATCTGTCAAATTTCCAGGAGGCAGCACTAGATAGTTTGGGAACTAAGTAATGTCTGTCCATGTAGGCATTTGATCTACAGTATGTATGACTTACAAGTTGAGACAGACGCAAATGGCACCATTGCACAATCACCACTGGCACCAGTGCTTGTAATATTGCTAAACTGGGCTCTACTCTTGTTTACATTACTTTAATGGCCCATGGCTGTTCCTTGCTGTATAAATAGCTGCCAGTTGTGTTTAGACATTAGAAAGTAGTGGAATTAAACTGGTTGCCCTGGGCGCTTTGAAAAGTAAATCTTAGAATTCACAAATTCAATTAAGTGAGCTTAGCAGCGGAAGCTGTTCATTTTGGCAAAAACAGACTCAGTAAAGGCTCAGTAATCATTATTTGCTCCTAAAATCCCACATTTTAATATGGTGGATGGTTGAAAGCTTGCTGCACTTTTGACGTGGCTTGTATGTTACCTATGGTAAATGTTCTGTATCTTTAACCTACACTGAGTAAATCTGTGCTCTGTTGATGTGCATGCATGTACAAGTTAGTCTACACTGATTTCCTGTTAAAGTGTACGTAGATATATATTGACACCAATGTTTCATACATGTGATACCCACCAGCCTGCAGGTGTAATGAAAGAACTACATCTGGCTGTGAAATGGGGTCTGGAAGATGTATCTGCAAGTCACAATATGCCGGGCAACACTGTGATCGCTGTGCTGAAGGATACTATAACTATCCTCAGTGTATTCGTAAGTTTTATCTTGTTTAAACCTAATGCTGGATTCTGCAGATGGATAAATGAATGAGCTAATACTGTATCTGGATGAATGTGTTATTTTGATAATGAATGACCTGTCATTCAGATGAACAAAGTCCATTGTTGTTGTTGTGTGTGTGTGTGTGAATGACTGTGTATCTGTGATTTCAACTTATCACTTCGATTCACACTGATATTTTGAATACAGCCTTTTATGGGTTGATGATTTTGGTTTCTTTTCAACATTTTTACATTATTTGTCCTCAACATTTATGGTAGAGTAGTTAGACAGATTCCACTCTGGCGACATATGATAGTTTAAAGGCAGTTTGCCACGCAGCACTTAAAAACTTAAAAAATCTGCTCTGGAGAACATGAGACCCGAGATTGGGCAACAGTTCACCTTTCAACACAAACAATAACCAGAAGCATACGTACAGCCAAGGCAATACCAGTGTGGCTTCAGGACTAGTCTATGATTATCCTTGAGTGGCTCAGCAAGAGCCCAGATTTAAACCCCACAGAACATCTGTGGAGAGACCCAAAGATGGCAGTTTACAGTTTCTTCTCATTCAGTCTGACTAAGGTTTAGAGGATCTACCAGGAAGACTAGGATAACCTGCCTAAATCCAGGTGTGCAAAGCTTCAAAAAGACTCTAAACTTAAATTGCTGCCAAAGGGACTTCTACAAAATATTATGTCTGAATACCAGTGTAATACAGAAATTTTAGATTTTGTTCTAAGAACATGTTTTTATTATAGATTATTTAATGTAGATAGGTATGCAAAATGACAGTTTTATCCAACACAATATAAAGTCCACAACACAATAAAGAGTGCAAAAACTTTATGATGCCACTCTGAGGAGTCATAGAGAGGCACCCCATGTAAAGATTCACACTTGTTTTTCTGTAATGATCTCATTTAGTTTTCCCATGGAGTGTGGATTAAAAGTCTGACACAAACAGTCATTACACTGTGAGTGTCAAATCAACAATTCTGCCCCAGGTGTATTATTTCTTATAAACTTGAAATTAATTGTGAACTGATAAATCCACAGTTGACATTTTGTAGTATTTTCTATTACTTAAAGTTATTGTTAAAAGTGTGTATTAAAACTTTGATCTCTTATGTTCCGCCATTTAGCCCTGACAAATGAATCTAAACGCTTTGTAACTTCTGCTGTAGACTGCTGTGACAACAAGGTGAACACGGTGTAATGATGCTGACTACATCTCAGCCTCTTGGCCAGAAAATTAATAAGCGTATATTCCAAAATGTTTAAATATTACTTAACATTTTTTGCCTTCTGTTTTGTGTGTGCGTGTGTGTGTGTGTGTGTGTGTGTGTGTGTGTGTGTGTGTGTGTGTGTGTGTTTACATTGATTTTAATCAATCAAGTAAAAATTATTCAGTAAATACTGAGATAAAGTGATCAGTTTTTCACTGGAGGTCTTTTTTGCTCTATTCCTTTACCATTAGGATATCCCATATACCCGGCAACCACCAAATCTCCCGCAGGTCCTATTTTGAGTAAGTTCATTAAACAAGATTTTTATATTATCTAATACCACAGTTTAAATAATTGGGCATTTTAAAGCAAACATTTAAAATCCTCTTACTGCTGAACATTTCATTCTCTCTCTATAGAGCCCACCCCTTGCCCTTCAGGTTATTTTGGCTCACCCAGCTGTCAGCGTGAGTGTGATTAACTTAAACCTAATATGTGGTGCCACTAAGTCTTTACATTGATGTGTTATGTTAACTGTTCTTATGACTTGTTTTCATTTGCATTTCCTGTAGAAAAAGAAAAGTTCATATTTTGTCCCCTTGAAGAGCTTTTTTACTGTGCAGTAATTGAGTTTGTTGTCATTTGGAAAAAGAGAACCATTTAAGGCACCACTGAGTCTGATGGGGTTAAACATTAAGATTATGTGTCAGAGGTCAGTTAAGAAAAGGCTTAATTTATATAGAGGCCTGGTCATTTTTGTAGATCTTAACAGAACTGGCAGTATATTATGGCTGAACTTTATGGGATGGTTAAAATCCTGGTATATACAGTATAGTAAATTAGTGTAATATATAATGACCAAGTCTGCTTCTCAGTGACAGAGGGTGTTTGACATTGGCAAGTATAACTCTCTCTCTCTCTCTCTCTCTCTCTCTCTCTCTCTCACTCTAGTCTGATGGCCTTAAATTATGATATCCATCAGTGGGGACTTAAGTTCAAGTGGTCTCTTTCCTCCCATGATAGCATTATTCAGTTGGGACTGTTCAGTGAGAACTTATCAGTCTATTATTAGTTATGTCCCTCCTACTAAATTTCCTTTTTTGGTTTTCTTCAAGCTGGGAAACTCATTATTAGCAACATAATATTTATATTTTTAAAAAAAACATCTTTAGCTCTTGACTTATTCTGTCTTGTAATAAAATGTAGACAAACAATTTAGGCTTTCCGTAAGTTTGTCATCTTTCATCCTGTGAAGAATTTCATCAGCAGCCCACGAAAAAGCAGATTTTCCTATTTTTGAGCTGCTTAGCAGTACAGAAGCCTGTGCCTCTCTGGAGGCTGTCACCAGTACCAAGCGTGTCTTGGCAAGACATGGACACCACTGTAAAAGTGTGCCACAATAGCTGGACCAAAGAAAGAACTTAAAAAGAGGTTCAGTTTGGTTACTCATTTGTTACTCATGTCTATTAGTGTATAATTTGGTTACTTTTATTGCAGAGTGTATATGTGACTACAGAGGGACAGTGTACGGGGTGTGTGATGCCTTAGGTCGCTGCCTGTGCCGTGAGCATGTGGAGGGGGAGCGATGTGATCGTTGTCGACCTGGATACTACTCCTTTCCTAACTGCCAGGGTGAGAAACAATCGCCATGCCAAAAATCACTCGTCACAGACTGCAAAACACAACCTCATCAGCGTTACTTGTCAGAATAATTATGGAACCTTTATTTTGAAGGAGATGCCCACAAGTCTGAATGTAGACATAAACAAAGGAAGGAAAAGAGAGAAGTAAATGTGGACGTGATTCCAACAGCGTCACTATTGATATTTAGGAGTAATTGCAGACTGTTACACAGTAGGGGCTGGAGTGCAGAGACTTTGAATGGTTTGCCCACAGTGCTTGTGCTTTATTGTCACACAAATCTCCTGTCTGTGTGAGTCTGCTATTACTATTTCTGCAGCAAGTACACTTCAAGGACGGGTATTTTTTAGGTATTTTAAAGAGTAAAGGGGATAAGAGTTGTGTATCTTACTGTTTAGGTAAATATACATTAAATGTAATAATAAGTCTCCTTTTTTAAGATTTAAGAAAACCTGCTATAACAATAAAATTAACTATAATTTATTATTTTGTTAAGAACAGGTGGTATCTAACCATTTGAAATTGCCAAAGCAGCAGGTCACACCATATTTTTCTTCTTCCAGCGTGTCTCTGTGAAGGGGCTGGTGTGGCCGACAGTGTCTGCAGTCCAAGTGGACAGTGCATTTGCCTCTCGAACTATGTGGGGGAGGGGTGTGATCATTGTGCACCAGGCTACTATGGATACCCAGACTGTGCTGGTGGGTTTGATCCTCTATGTCTACCAGTGTGATTATGAAAGATAAACCAACTAGTTGCATGTGACCTCTGCTGATCTGAGGGCTGGTGGAAAAATGTTGCTGCCAGTTTCATTGGGCTTACTGTGGCCTGTTCTCATGACTCTATAGAGCAAATATCCTCATTCTCCCACAGTATCCCGTAAAACACTGTGTTGTGATCCACATTGATTTATTTAACGTAGTGTGCATGACAAAACACAGAGAGCTGAACTTTTTCCTTCTAGGGAATCCCTGGAAATCTCAGATGAAAAGTCGTCTTAAACCTTTTTTATATTAGATTCACCAGCCCAAACGATGACACTGCACACAGGCTTGCATTTGAAGTTTACTCTCAGCTTGTTTCCTGTCCACAGTCTGCCAATGTTCACGTGAAGGCTCATATGGCAACGTATGCAACCCATTATCAGGTCAGTGCCAGTGTCTGCCCGGAGTGGTGGGTCAGCAGTGTAATCGTTGTGCCTCTGGACTCAGGTTCCCCCAGTGCTCAGGTAACCACATCAGCAGCCATCATTCATTTAACTATCAGTGCTATTTGGTTTTGATTTAATAATTTTCTTTTTTTAAACTATCATCTGTTGATATAACATGTTTGGCTACTTTTTCTTTCATTTCAGCCTCCATCAGTCAGTGTAATATAGCAGGAACTGAGGTGGCAGATCCTCAAACGGTATTCTGCTCTCCATATTGTTTAATTTTCTTTCACAGCCCAATCTTCATCATCTTTTATCAACCTTGGTAACAGAAGTGGTTACAGTCTAAATCCAGCCCTGACCCTTTGGGTGTGTAACTGGCAGCAACTGATAGCACAGCTGCCAAAACTACAAGTAGATTTTACAAGGAAGTGTTTTTTTTCCCCCCTGAATGTAACCTTAATGTAATTAAAAAAAGGAAAAGAGACTTCCTTTCATTTTGAAGAGGAAGAACAAACAACAACATGAAGTAATGCTCAGCTAATTCAGTGTTGCTGGCACTCCACTTTGTTCTTTCTAATTTGGAAAATGTCCTGTGTTTAAAAGAGAGAAACGGGGTCAATTTTCAGTCACTGAGAAAAAAGTTTAGTGTGGTACAATGTGCAGGTGCTTGCAATAGATTTTATTCTATCTGATAATAAAGAAATATAACCCATATAATGTGCCTTTTTATTTGTCTTTATTTATTATCTGTTGTTTCAGGGTTGCCACTGCTTAGCAAATGTAGAAGGAACCCTGTGCAACAAATGTAAACCTCTCTACTGGAATCTGGCTACAGACCATCCTGGTGGCTGTATAGGTAAGTGCTTGAAAAAAAGAATAAAAAAGGAAACTGTCACTGATGTAATTTCAAGCGTGAATATCCAAAAGGACCACAGTCTTGATTTTTTATTTTCCCTCCAGGGGTATTTGTTGTGATCACAGGTCCATTTTTACCACTGTATTAAATCGCATTAACAATGTGACAAGGTACTGATATGGGTCCCTCTTATCCAGAGGAAATGTCAACATACTCCTGTCAACAAGGTCGGATCTGTCTTCCTGTCCCACAGAGGGGAGCCGAGGATAAACACATTAGTACAGGCACATTCTTGTTAACTGCTTTCAGCATGGAGCTGCAAGTGAACCTGACATTCATCCTGTGGCAGAGCAGTAATCAGTATCCCGTGGCACATTAAAAACATGCAATATCTCTAGATGCCTGTTCTGTCTTTACACACACGAAGTAAAATAACCCAAAGAGAATCCACTTTCTCTCCAGCTTACTATCCAGCCAGCGAGGAAACAGCTTCAGGCTTTGTCCTGATACGTGTCTTATGTTACACTTGTGCTCTCTTGAAAGAATGTTATCACTTCCAAGCCGCCTGAAGACACAAGAAGGGGAAAAAGAGGTTTTAATATCCTAAGAATGCCTCTGGTTCACTGTGACCAGACATTAAGGGGAAGCTTTTTTTCACTGGGTTGTAAGCAAACCATGGCAGCAGCCTCCTCTGTACCTTTGATGTACAGATCTCTGAAGATTGGAGGGTTTTGTGCTCTTGCTTTTCACCCATGAAAGTGACACAATCCTGTAATCAGAGTCTATTCACTGTAGATTCCTCTTTGCATTTTCCTAACGGATCCCCTCTATTTTTATTCTCATACTAGAGTGTCAGTGTGATTTGAAAGGAACCCTGAGTGGTGTTGGAGAGTGTGAACAGGTGAGTGTTTGCTTTCTGCCTCTGGACTGATTGAACTCAGACAGTGTTCTATTAATGTAGACAGGTTTTGACTACATAGCTCAGCTACAATTGAGTAACATTTGATTTTGTCTTTGTTATCTGTTTATTTAGAGAAATGGTCAGTGTCACTGTAAGCCTAATGCATGTGGACATTCATGTGACACCTGTAAGGATGGACACTTTCTGCTGCAGAAAAAGAATTATTTTGGTTGTCAAGGTAAGTTATGCTTATTGTTCTAACGTCAAACATCACATCTCACCTACATGTAAAACATACACTACTTAATAATTCAAGGCAACAGCAACTTAAATCCACTCACATTGGTATACTGTAACTGTATAGAAGGTTTAAATCAAGTTATTAACATTGTTAATGTAGTTGTTAATGCAGTGTAGTTGGTCTTTAAAACTAAGAAACATGTTCTTAAAAATCTATATTGCTCTTCAACATTCAATATTCATGCTAAAAATGAAATGTGACACCGACAAACACTGGAAAAGTTAGTTAATCTGCTTCATAGAGGTTATGTGGGGGTAGTTCAGTCAGATTTGATTGATGGTTTGATTCAATTTCACTTTATTGTCAGAATCACTTGTGAAATTTGTCTTGCATTCCAAAGCACATTACCAAACAAAACATTTAATAACCAACACCACATACTGTATATTACACTTAACACAAACACCAACATATATCATATCAAAAGCAATGACCCATGTTACTGTGCCACATAGGCTGTCAGTGTGATGTGGGTGGTGCCATTGACACGGCGTGTGATGAGATGTCGGGACAATGTTGGTGCTTGAAGAACATAGTTGGCCTTAAATGCACTGAGTAAGACAAGGCAGACTTTAATGCTATAATCAGTTTTGATTATGATGAAGCTTTAAATGAAATATAAAAAAATTCTCTATTGCCAATCACTTCCTATTGTATCTTGGTTTCAAGTAAAATATTCATGTTCCTTATTAGACCAGTGCCTAGCTACTATTTTCCTACACTGCACCAATTGAAGTTTGAGGTGGAGGATGGCACCACGCCAAATTCCAGACCAGTACGTTTTGGTTATAACCCCCAAGAGTTCCCAGAATTCAGTTGGAGAGGTTACGCTGTTATGTCCCCTGCACAGGTTAGTACATGCTCTCAGTGATGATGCTACTACATTATGTATTTTTGTGACTACCTATCTGCCACTTCAGCAACTTAATACTTCCTTTTTCATCTTTTTCATCAGTCTATTCTGATGCTGCGGTGGCTCTTTTGCTTTTATGTGCACTTGTATTCCTGCTTAAAACACACAAGCACCTATTTTATGAGGGCTGATGTGGAGCTCTCTTAGAACTAACACTATCTCTCTTCAGCCGGAGGTGATCGTAATGCTTACGCTTGGGTTTCCTGGCTCTTTCCATATTGTTTTGCGCTACACCACCCCTAAACAAAAGGGGAGAGCCAAAGTGAGAGCAAGGATCTTGGTGGTGGACGAAGGTGGCTCTCAGTCTTGCTGTGACTGTAAGTGAAGGGCCTGCTTTCCTTTGGCTGTGTTTTCCTCTCTTCACCTTGCTTGCTGTTTGTTGATTAACCCAAACTGTTTGTTTGACTCTGCTTACCAGGCATGATTTTTAACCATTTTGTTAACATTATACTCTCATCGCCAGTTGTGTGTCACTCTCGTCCCTGCAGAGTGAAGTCAGAGTAACAGTGCATGTTGATCCAAAAGATGGGAGGCAGCATTTATTCCGTGTGGTTCTGCGGTTCATTAACCCCAGCAGGACCAGTGTTACTGGTACCATCAGGGCTATCAATAACAGAGGCACCACAGGTAAGGCTGCCTCTGACATTGAACTAGCTCCTACATTTCACCATCATATCATCAAATCTTACCCATCAGTGAGGAAATAAAATAAATAACTCATATTCTTCATGACGTTTGCAGGTGCATGATGTGTCTTATACTCATGATGTCATGTCTGTTATTTATTTTCTCTTCACTCAACTGTAAGTGCGTAACATTACAGCCATGTTTTGCTTGTGGTTTAGCAGGGTCAGATCAGAGTAAGGAAGTAATATTCCCCGAGAGCCACTCCCCATCCTTCCTCACCGTCCCAGGAGAGGGCTTTGCTGAGCCCTTTGCTTTGACTCCTGGGAAATGGATTATTCACATCAGGGCTGAGGGGGTTCTCCTAGTGAGTTTAATGATGAATATAGAATTTTTCATTTTTAATAGATGTACAATAGACTGACTACTAAACACACCCATGTCATTCCCACTCTCCAGGACTATTTGGTACTGCTGCCCCGGGAATACTATGAGGCACCAATATTGCAGGAAAAGATCACCCAGCCCTGCACATACTTACCCACTGCAAACAGGAATACAAAGTAATTCTTAAAATACTCTGTTCAGCCTTTTTGAGTCTATTCCTGTGACACCATGTTTTTATTTATAAACACTATTTATAAAGCATGCATTTAGATTTCCATGTACTCACTAAAGTTGTTTAAAATAAACCTAACATGATCCTGCAGAAGTCTATAATCACTGGCATTAAATGCTACACTTGACTTTATTTCTGCATGAGCTAAAACAGAATGTTTACAGTATGTGTTTGTGACTCTTGTTGATGGTAATCTTTGCTTCTCCTATACCTCTGTGTATCTCCATTTTAGCTGTCTGTTGTATAAGCATGTGGCAATGGATGGATTCAGTTCAGCACTGGGCTCACAGGGGAGATTTTCCAGCCGCAGCAGGCGCAAGAGTAGGCAGGCCAGGGTGCGACGCCCCACCCCGTATCACCCAGAGATGGCTGCTCTCAATGGCAGACAGGTAGGACGCTATGGCTTCATACATGTACTATACAGTGGTTTCCTTGCCCACACTATTTTATAGTTTTATTTCAGTATTGTTGGGAAGTGATTGAATACTAAGCTGTTTAAGTTTAGTTGTAAGGACCTGTCCAGTTTGCTAAAGTTAGTCAGTCCTTGGGCATGATTGTATATAATGATATTTTATTTCATTTTATTGTTAGTTTTTTTTATTTAGTGTATCATTCAATTAAATCCCTGAATTCCTCCCATGATGGTGGTATGTTCTCTGTCCTATAGTCTCAGCTTCAGCTCAGTTTGCACGTGCCTCATCCTGGCCCATATACCCTTGTCCTGGAGTATGCCAGCGAGGTGGACGTTGTCCAAAATGTCAACATACTTGTCAGTGGCCATTCAGGTGGCCAGATCCTGGCCAGAACTAACATTTACAGTTGTGCCTTCAGGTGAGTCCTGTATTTGTAGCTCAAGCTTCAGAAACAGTGTTTAAAATGTTTTTGTCTTTATTAGTATTAAAACCTAAGGATATCACAATCATAGAAAGTTGTAGAACATGTGTGTTTGACACTTCTGTGTTTTGTAATCCCTGCAGTTTTTTGTGTCGAAGTGTAGCGGTGGACAACAATAATCAGGTGGCAGCATTACAGCTTACTCATAGGACAGAACTGCTCCTGCAAACTTCCACAACCTCCTTCCTGCTGGTGAGAGAGATGTTTGCACAAGATTTATTAAATTTATAATTTGCACCACAACATGCAACTTTAAAAATGATTCTCTTCATAGTACAAAGTCTACGCAGTGCCTGCAGAAGAGTTCTCAATTGAGTATGTAGATCCCAAGGTGCTGTGTGTCTCCACCCATGGCCGCTTCACTGAAGACAGGTAAGTCACCTCAGACACCACATGCTTTTTATAACACAGCACACAAAGATGAGACTAGAATTTTGTATTGTGCTGTTGTTTGGGAAAGTGGAGATACGCATCTGTTTTCTAGGTGTAATTACATGCATTCCACCAGCTGGACAATGTCATTTACCTGAGGCTAAATTCAGGTTCCAACTTTCTTTCTCTCACTCACACTAAATAGAGTTTTACCCAGAACCTAATGACCTGGTTGGATGTTGGTTACAAATGTGGTTACAGCTGACAGTAGTAGTCCTGTCATTTAATATATAATTCATACTGAAAAAAAGAAAAAGACCTTCAAAAAGGAAACACACGTCAACAAAGCAATAGGTGGCATTGATCTGAAAGCAAAGGCAAATCTCTTCAGGTTTGTTAAATAGCTCTTAACACTTTGCCTTCTTCATAAAGATTCTATAAATGTATTTACTGAATGTAAGATCTTTTTAAATGTAGAGACTAAAAGTAAGAAACATTTTTTTCCAATATGAAATATGTTGATGTTTGTAGAGAAAGGGACTCATTTGAGCAAGAGGTAAATGCAGAGATAATTTAAATGATGAGTAGCAGTGTGTGTTTATTCAGTGTGTGATGACACTATGATGATAACTATACAATGTCAAGATTGACAAGAAAATTACTGAAAATAGATGATGTTTCATTGGTCGTAACCTTTGACTAGTCACTAGTAACATTTTTTGTTCCTGTAGAGTTTGACCAACACTCTTAACTACTATCAACAGACTTTAAGTAAAAGCAATTTGTTGCTCTTTAATGTTTCTAGTCGACACTGTGTTCTGAGGCAGTTTGAAAAGCCAACATCAGCTTGGATTTTATATGCGGCTCGTGATGGGCAACTATCGTCCACTCCAGCTGTTGTTGAGAATGAGGACTGGAGATGGAGACGACAGTCTGAGGTGTTCCCTGTCCGTGAACCTCAAAGATATGATGGGGTACTGCTTAAATTCCCTCAGGTATCAGAATGAAAAACACATATCCTGATTTTCTTAACCTTTTTGAATAATTTGAACCTTTCTGAACATGCCCCTGCAACCTCTGCACTGACACTAATTTGCACATTCATCCTGTCAAGTTAACACTTTTCCATGCCATTTTTTTCAGACAGAGATCAGTTTCACTCCCAGAGTGCCCCTTCCAGGCAGGTATGTGGTTGTGGTCCATTACCACCAGCCTGAACATATCTCCTTCCCTGTGGAGGTCAGAGTGGACGCAGGACGCGAGTGGAGGGGTGAGTCTGTTCGAGGAAGTTAGAGGGTTACTCCTCTCCGATTAATCCAATTTAAAGAGTTTATTATCTTCTTTTGAAATAATAGTGTTTATTCTAGCAGTAACTGGGGCAACCTTTACAGAGAGGGGAGTAATTCCTCCTTAGCAGCAGATGATCAAAGGACTTAGACACACTTCCCTATATGGCTTTAATGGATTATTGTGCAGTTTGCTATCATTTCTTCTTCACTCACCTCAAACTGTGATCTTCTCTTGCAGGGTTAATAAATGCATCCTTCTGCCCTGCAATCTCAGGCTGCAGGGCGGTTGTAATTGCCGATGGGCGCATTGCACTCGACTTTGACCAGAATTCATGGCAGCTGCCCAGCATCTCTGTGATCATGCCACTCAAGAAAACCCTAATTCTGGTCAGTAGTTTACAGTATGTGATATTTCATATACTGTCCAGAACATGTTTACCGTCATTGTATTCCTATTTATTTAAGGCCTATTAAGAGAAACTTGGTAAAGAAATTAATGAGACATATATAGTTTGTGTAAAGTTGAAAGGTCTTTGAGGACTGTGTTTTGTACCAGAGTTGTTCAGGTTGAGGCTTTGGCATGCTCAGGTCCTCTCTCCTCAGTGTTATGCCATATCCCCAACAAAAACAATGAAGGGACTATTCTACCCAACAGCCCAAAACAGCTTTATAAAAGCTAAGATTCCATCCTGGAGCTGGTACAGGTCATGCTCTTTTTATTT
Organism: Ctenopoma kingsleyae; assembly: GCA_032353495.1. Classification (NCBI taxonomy): domain Eukaryota; kingdom Metazoa; phylum Chordata; class Actinopteri; order Anabantiformes; family Anabantidae; genus Ctenopoma; species Ctenopoma kingsleyae. Next base: position 11,498,668 of record JAUBNQ010000009.1, read on the forward strand.
TTGGTCGAGCTCTGTTGCAGATTGTTTGCTTGCTTCACTTTCCTTCTTAACATAAAATCACACAAAAAACTGAGGCCAATATGTTTAAAATCTTCTATTTATTTCTTTATCACCCTCTGCATCATAACAAAAAGCCAAAGTATAGGTTATTGTTGAGATTATGAGTTTTTATTATTTATAATGTTTGCTGTTGTTATCTTCTGTATAGGATTATATCTTGTTGGTTCCTGATAGCAGTTACACCCCAGATCTCCTGAAAGAGAAGCCGTTGGATAAATCTTCAGATTTCATACAGCAATGCAGAGGAGAAGGGTTCTATATTGAGTACGTATCCATCATGTTGATAAAACAAACTGGACTCAAATCCAATTTAAATTGTATTTTAAAGATCTGATAAGTTGTTTCTTCTTTGTTTGATTAGCCTTTCTTATAATGTATGAAATATTTCTTCACTACAGAATAGTTTTTGATAATGGTGCCCTCTAGCTGTGATAATGAATATAAAACCAGGTGTATTTTTCTGTCTCTTTAGCCTCAGAACTTCTTCACAATTCTGCAGAGACTCTGCCCGCTCGCTCGTAGCAGCATATAATGGTGGAGCTCTGCCTTGCAACTGTGACAAATCTGGTTCCACCGGGACCACATGTGATCCAGTTGGAGGACAGTGTCCCTGCAGGCAACATGTCATTGGGCGACAATGCACAAAGTGTGCCACAGGTTACTATGGCTTCCCCTACTGCAGACGTGAGTGAACTTTTACTTTTGTCTTGTTTTGACAAGACTTGTACTCACTGTGTATGATTCATATAGTAAGTACAACCATTTTTCAGTAAGTTGGGACGCACAAAAGTTAAACCTTCCATCTATATTTGATTGAAAATAGTGCAAAAACAACATGTCAAATTGAGAAATTAGATTGTTTCTTGAAAAAAAATGTAAATTTGAGATTTGATGTCAGCAACACATTTGAAAGAAAATGTATTAAATCCAGAGGAATCTCTGTACACGAAGAGTGAAAAGCGGTATTGAATGGCTACGCACTGCATTAAAAACAGACTGGCTCAGGAACTCCTCTGAAAACCATTGTCAATGAACGTGGTTTGTTGCTTCATCCACAAATTCATGTTTAAAAAGGAAAAAACATAATAAGATCCTGAAAGACTGCCATCTTCTCTGGGTCTTAGCACATTTAAAATGGACTGAGGCAAAATAAAAATAAAAAAGTTTATTGAAGAACGAGTCAAGTGAGAAACAACAAAGATTTTAACTCTTTTTGGAATTCATGCACATTGTATCCTCTGGGCTAAAGAGGAGAGAGACCATCTAGCATGTTATCAGCTCACAGTTGAAAAGCCAGCATCTGTGGTGGTATGGGGGTGCATTAGTGCACGCATGACCTTGCTTATTATAACATGTTCCACTTTTTTGTAATGTGTCGCTGGCTTCAAATTCAAAATGAGCATATATTTTTCAAAAAATAATCAACACTTGAAACACTGTGTACTGTTTTCAATCAAATACAGGCTTTAAATCATTTGATTGTATTTTTAATCACATTTTACATGTTACATTTATTTATTTGGAAATAGGGCTGTAAGATATATACAAAAAATGACTTCCACTCGCTCAGGTCCACTCAGTATGAAATCTACAGGTGTTTGTCCTGATAAAATCTCTTCTTGTCTACACAGCATGTGAGTGTGGCCGTCGACTGTGTGATGAGGTGACAGGACGTTGTATCTGCCCCCCTCAGACAGTCAAACCGGCATGTGATGTGTGTCAGAATCAGACTTTCAGTTATCACCCTTTGTTGGGCTGTGAGGACTGTGAATGTTCTCCAAGTGGCATTGAAAACAGTGCAGGTCCTGATTGTGACCGGTTCACCGGACAGTGTAGGTGAGTGGAAGCCTACTGCTCACTTATCAAGACGGAAAGGTTTTGTTAAATAGCAGATACTGTAGGGATGTAACAAGATGTTTTGTCATGTTACAGAACTTTTACCTGAAATCGAAGAAAAACATGAACTTCCAATAAAGCTTTTCTTTTGCTTTTAATCATGTACAATCATAGTGACAATTTTACCTTTGAGGAGGCATAAACATTTTATTTTCATGTGCACATTTCTGAGTGATGAGGCTGGAATGTAAGGCCTTTAGCTTCTGATGTTGAAAATGAAACATGACACAAACCACTTAAAGTGATTAATGAGGGGTTTAGGACACAGTCCAGTCATGTTGATGCACAGAGTGTCTTATCAGAGTCAGCCCTGCCACTCAGTAGATGTCTCTGTTAAAAAAAAAAAAGGAATGTTAGGAATTCATAAACATATACTGTCCCAGCATAAAGCAACATGCTAAACAGAAATGGACGAAAAGGTATTATACTGGATTTTTCTGTTTAGAAAGAGCTGTCTGATTTCAGTTTTATCTGTGGATTTAGTTTATCCTTTTCTTTTTCTAATATCAAGATAATGTGTCTTTGTATTTTTTGTAGCTGCAAGCCCAGGATTGGGGGCCGGCAATGTGATCGCTGTGCTCCAGGTTATTATCGCTTCCCAGACTGTTTACCTTGTAATTGTAATGAAGGTGGTGTCACACCTGACGTGTGCCACCCAGACACAGGACAATGTCTCTGCAAGGTGAGTTCATTAATCTGCTCCTTTAAAAACTCTCATTTTTTTTGTCTTTCCTTGCTCTGACTTCCTCTCTGTTTTTTCTGCCATATTTGTAGAGAAATGTTGCTGGTGTCAGGTGCGATATCTGTCAAAAAGGCTCCTTCTATTTTGACCCCTCCAATCCTAACGGCTGCACCAGCTGCTTCTGCTTTGGTGCCACTGACCAGTGTCAGAGCTCCATCAAACGCAGGGGAAAGGTGTGTGTGTTAACGTGTTACGTGATGAACTTTACTGAGCATGGGCATGCTTTATTATTCTGATTTAGCTGGGAATGTGTTTGTTGCATTTCAAAAGTTAGTACATGAAGAATATTAACTCCAAACACAATTTCATGACAATATCAAGTCAAATTGTATTTCTGATCTTCAGACTGTACTTTACCAACACTACTGCCAAACATATTTGAAATAGTACAGTATAATATGGTAATATAGTTTTTTTCATTGATCTTTTGCTGTAACCTTCTTATTCTTCCTGTTATTAGTTTGTCGAGATGCGGGGCTGGCATTTGGGAAGCCCCGACCAGGAGGAGATTACCTCTGTGCTGAACACAGCCAGTAACACAGTGGTGGCAGACGTCCAGGAGCTTCCTGATACAGTTCAAACTCTACACTGGGTGGCACCACCATCCTACCTGGGAGATAGGGTGAGTCAGTGGAGGGTGAGAATGCCAAGGCAAGAAGAATTCTCAGCTTTATAAAATTTCCACAAAAGCTAATGACATATGTCATACCTAATAAAAATCTACTCCAGAGGTTTCAGATATGCTGACAGATAAAGATATTTGGGTTTATTGTTCTTTCTTAATCCAGGTTTCAT
>JAUBNQ010000009.1:11503228-11528273 GCA_032353495.1 Ctenopoma kingsleyae
TGGAAGACAATACTAATGTTTGATGATTATAGGCCTCTGTATGTTTATGTAAATATTCCTTTAAAAGACAGTTTTTAATATTAACAATGTCTACACTGTATTTCAGATTAGAATTTCATGTTAAAAAATCTGCTTCTATTTCAAAAACATAGTCATTTCTGTATGTGTCCAAACTTTTGACTGGTAGTGTATGAAAATTAGATTTTTAAATAGGAAAAACTGTAAAAAGCAACATTTCTCAACATTCATCCCCAAAAAACTTTATCCTTTACCCTTTAACTGTACCCTGCAGGGAAACTGGCGCCATGCTGTCACCAACAGGCCTGTGTCCAGACAGGAACTGATGATGGTTTTAGCTGGTCTGGTGGGCCTCAGGATCCGAGCTTTGTACTTTACTCAGAGCCAGCGGCTCAGCTTAGGGGAGGTTGGCCTGGAGGAGGCCACTACCACAGGGACTGGAGGTCCTGGAAACACTGTGGAACATTGTTTCTGCCCCCATGAGTACACTGGAGACTCCTGTGAGGTAAATAATTGAAAGGCCATTGAAAATATTTTACACAATTTCAAGGTGTAAATCTATTGAAAATGTCAGAACATTATTCAGTTACAACAAGCTATGTTCTTTTTAATCAAGTAATATTGTTTGTAGGTTGCATATGTGAGCAGTTAGTAATCTAACAACAGATATGTAAAAATTCCATAATTACAGCAACTGAGCATAGTGTCACCAAGTGCTTCGCATGTTGATGAGACAACGACTTCCATACTAAAAAAAAAACCATCCATACTTGCGATTATTTTGTCAGGTCTGACGAGCAGTGGAAATAGTAAGCAAGGTGGGGCAGGGTGAGCTGGATCACCTTTTCATATTTTTAGGGTGTCCTGACATGCCTGTTACAAGTACCACACCCTTTTCTGAAGGAAAAATTCATCTCCTCAGGAGCCTTTGGTGGAATGTACTGGAAAACACCGGCTGGTGAGCTGTGCAGCCGATTGTGTAGCCCCGGGGCTGGGACATGATGCACAATCATGCAGACATAATATTAGTGATTATACAGCTATAATCACTGGCAAGGCTACGGCTCACAGAAATGGTGTAGTTGCTAAGGAAAGGCTTTACTTGAATTCTTTTTATCCTAGGAATGGTGCTGAGTTGACTGTGTTTGTGCTACTCAAATCTAATTTGTATACACATGACTGCAGCGGTTTTGATGCATAAGTAAAAGTCAAAATTAACATGGAGCAGCCTGTAATTAAAAGGGGCTTTTCCTTTACTAATAAATAGAAAGAGTTATATCAAAAACCTGTAAAAAGTGTTTCTTGTTTGTGGAAGTGCTGTTGCCATAGATATGGTTACCAGCCTGTGTGATTGGGTGTTTTAGAGGAAGTTCATTTTATGTACCCAGAGGGGGTATGACACTATGCCTCGCCTTAGCACATGAGGTGTGGCACTTGGAAACACAGCGTTACTCATAAACCTTAGTGCGTTCACCTCAGCACACCTAAAGTGTGCTCATGTATCTGTAAGTACAGCTTACACACCTAGTTGTGTCTGTTGTCTGTTTGATGAGTGTGATTCAGGTGTGACTTTGTTGTCTGGGGATGTCTGACTTTCCTCTCAGTCATATATGTGTGCTTGCACAAACACTCTTATAAACTACACATAAACAGTCTAAAATGGACATAATGTATATAATATTACTTATTGTTACACTTTTTAACATTTAACATGGTTTTGCCACTAGAGGCCTTACAATAAAAAGCCTTTTCAATATTGTTATATTTTTTTCATTTGTCTTCAGAAATGCTAACGGTGGATTTCCTCTGTGTTCATGCTTGTGCATGCACCCGCCTTTGACTGTCTAGATGTATATCAACAAATCTGTGTGTTAATGGATATTACAGAGAGAGAGAGCGAGAGCGTCTAAACACTTGCATGTTTGAACTTGTGTGGCTTGGTACAATCATGCTGGTGTGCTGGACTGACTCAGGTGGGAGATGGGCGTGTTTTCTTTGTGTACGTGTGGGTGAGTGTGAGTATGTGTGTTTAAGAGGCTGAGGCCGGGCAGAGTACAGCATTATTTCACACAGACTAAGTGTTTGGAATGTCAGATACGTGGATGGATAGACGCTGGTGTACAAGGGTTCTGCTACAGACCCTGATATGTTGGACTTTAATTGGACTCTGCTGCGCTGGACATAGGCCGTTGGAGAGAGGAGAGCGACAACGCTACGCTAGGCATCATGACAGATGGGCTCAGAGGATACAGCACCCAGTGCTTCATGATCAGGGAACTCAGCGGATAGAGTATCCATCAGTAAATGACCAAAGCACCCAAGGGGTACACTACCCCTCTTGGAACGGTAGAGGACAGACAGTTCAGTTTCCTTCTGTTAATGACAGTGCTGCCAGTTCTCAGATTAAGGTAAAGATCTGTGGAAATATGATTTATCTTGTTGCAGATGGCACGTTTCAACTGAGCTGCAGATTGCATGGTACAGAGTAAATGTTAGGAATGGCTCTAAGAGACTTGTTGGTAACTTAAAGATTGTGTTTGGAGTTAATATACTATCTGTGAATGCAAAGGGCAGGGGTTAACTCTTGAGTGTTAATTGATAATAACATCTTATTCAGGTCTAGTTCTTCATAAAACAAAATAAGGCACCAGGAGAGACGTTTTTAATCATCCTCTGTAAATGGTGATTTTAACATTTGTATTTACAGACAATGCTAACCAGTGAGCTAGTTTTATTTTTACAAGTACTGAACTGACCCGATTTTTACATTATTCTGATGTACAACCTTAATCTTTTAGGAATTTTAATGTCTGCATTAACCAAAAACCTTCAGCTCTTCTAATAAGTTGTTTTTGAATCCAGATGCAGTGGTATGCCTATATATCCGAGTTATACATAACAGTATAACAATAACAGTAATTTCAGATTGGAAAATCATGTCTTTATTGTTGTGCTTTTGTTTTTCAGAAATGTGCTCCTGGTTTCTACAGAGATGGCAGTGGGCCTTTCCTGGGCCGCTGTGTACCCTGTGAGTGCAATGGTCTGGCTGATGTGTGTGAAGAAAGTACAGGGAAGTGTCTGGTAAGAAACTCACTCACTCACTCAGTATACACCCACACACACCTAAAACCAAGAGTGATTACTTTACTTTACACAGGTGAGCCACTGGTTTGTCAGAGTCTAGACCTCTTGCCTTCAGGACACAGCTGTGGGCACATATTTGCCACCCATTTCATATTATGGGGCCCCTCTCGCTCATTGATAGCACTCTTAGGCATTTCAAAATCTCAACTGTCTCTGTTGCGTTATTGTTATGCAAGACACTCAAGACTGGGCCTGTGTGTGCAATGTACGCATCGATCCAAGCTGGACAAAGCCAAATGTACACAAGTCACTGAACACATTCTCTAGGCTAACTTCATCAAACACACTCTTTGAGATTGATTACCAGGGAAATATATTTATGTTTTTGCCCCTAGAGTTTTGAATTTCATGTGCCTAAACGTCCACATGCTGTGCACATACAGTGCTTTTTTTCTTGTTTTTAACTTTGTTGTTTATGCAAAGTATAATTATTTTTGCTTCTTTGCAACCTTAATTAACATATATCCTGCAAGTACTTGAATGAATGCATCATGTCATTTTCAGAACTGTCAGTACAACACAGCTGGGGAACGATGTGATCGCTGCAAAGAAGGTTACTATGGAAATGCGGTTCAGAAGTCATGCAGAGTGTGTCCGTGCCCATTCAGGGTGTCCACAAACAGGTGGGTGGGAAAACCAAAACTCTTTCAAACAGAATAATTAAATGGTAATGTGTAACACAGGAATTAAATCTCTATCCATCTGCAGTTTTGCAGTAGGTTGCAAAGAGGTCTATGGAGACTTCCAGTGTATATGCAGAGCAGGTTACACTGGTGACAAGTGTGAGAGGTGAGTGTGTGTATGGACCAGTCATTTGACTATGCAGATACTTATGGCCTGTTACTGTTTTGTCATCTATTTTATTATATTGAATTCTGTTTTTTTTAGATGTGCTCCTGGTTACTATGGTGATCCACTGACACAAGGAGGAAGTTGTCGACCCTGTAATTGCAATGGCAATGATAAGAACTGTGATGCCCGGACTGGAGGTTAGATTGTGAAATTCCATTTTGAAAACAATGCCTTAACTAACTATTTGATTATGCAACATTTTGTTAATTTCAGTAAATTAATCATTTAAATGTAAATATATAAAAATGTATATGTTAATGTTATGAATGTTTCTGCAGTTTGCAAGAACACACTGGAGCCAGGAGACACAAACACAGATGAGCACTGCCAAGGTAAATAAAAAACAAGATATCTTTGTGACATAGTGTACAATTTACAATAAATGGGATATGATCCTTTGCTTTTTTGTATTCCAGAGTGTGATAATTGTGCCCAGACATTACTGCATGATCTGGAGTCACTGGATAATGAACTAGCAAGGATTAAGAGCCAGCTGGATAATGCCAATGCTAGTGCCTCCTCTCAGGACAGGCTGAAGAAGCTGGAGAAGGCTGTGTCAGACACAAAGGTAACAGGTGTACCATAACCCTGCCAGATCCATTGTTTTTGCATAGTTTACACAGAAACAGCCACTCACACGTACCCACAAACAGTATTGCACAAGATGGGAGTGTTTGTTGAAACATTCAAGGTTCCTTCTGATAAGAAAGTTGTGTGTCAACCATTACCTGATGGCTGCGTTTCTCACGCCGACTGTCATTTTATCATTCCTTCATAATTACAGCATTGTCAGTTGGCAGTGTGTATTCTTTTTTAGTCTATGGTGGTAAAGTAACTAATTGTGTTTCCTCCAGATTCTTGTCAATAGATTCAGTTCTGCCGTCAACATCCAAAGGTCCAGAGTCGACCAGCTGGACAAGGACACTTTCACTCTAGCAGATGACATCAACTCCCTCAAAGACAAAGTAATGTTGGAGCAGTTGCCTAAGATTTTATTCATATATCAGCATGCAGTAATAAGTGGGATAATCAGTGTTAATTTATGTTATTGGCATATGTTTTTATTTAGGCAGATACAATGGCTGCTGATGCTGACGAGGCAGTGGGAGAAATTGAGAAAATCCACAGGAGGGCTAAGAATCTGGACACAGACATTCAAAATATGCTCAAGAAAATCCAAGGTAAAGAAAAATTCAGTTCTGTCTGTTGGTATCTGCCAGAGCTTAAATATTTGCAAAACATTTGACGGTGAGTGTTTGAATGTTTACAGGTCTGCTGGACCAACTGAAGGATGGAGGCAGCCGTGGCGATAATGATCCAAATCAAAGTCTCACTAAAATGTTAGAAGAGGCTCAACGCATGGTGAAAGAGATGCAAAATAGAAACTTCACCCCTCAGAAGACAGCTGCCGAGGATGAAAGGGGCGAGGCCAAGAAATGTACAACAAACCTCTCCAGACATGTTTTGTCAAAGCACTGATGTGGTTTCATAATTTCTGATTCTTCATCATTGCATGAAGATTAATATCACTTCCCTTGGCTTATTCTATTCTGTTTTATCCTCTAGTGCTTGACTACATCAAGGCTAATGTTAGTAAGCAGCTTGACCAAAATGAGGCTGCAGCAGGCAAGATCCGGGGACTTCTCAAGGATTATGAGGCAAAGCTGAAGGAACTGGACCAGGCTCTGAAGGACGCCAGGGACTTGGTGAAAAAAGCCAACTCTCTGAATGGACTCAATGCTCAGGCAATGGAAGAGCTGCAGGTGATAACTCTTAAGTTGCTCATTTATATGATGTGTTCTAGTTTATGGTCAGCAAGGTAATAAAGTGTTCTAAGGATTGTATGTAATACACATAGCATTAATAAGATTATAGCTTTGCATCATGAACAAACTGTGCATAAATGATGATTCCAGAATTACTGTATAGTTGTTTATAACCCACTTTTGTAAACAAATGTTTTATGTAAACAGAAAATATCCTGTAGGATATTAAAGTTATTGCACATCTTATCTAATTAGGTTAAATTTACTTCTCTTCACAGAAACGCACTGATGATTTAAAAAAGGAGAAGAAGACTGTTGAGGACCAAATGTCAATGGCAGAGAATGAACTGCAGAAAACAGAGGATTTGGTGAAGATGCTTGCTGACAGTAAAACGGTACATTTTTACTATTGCCTACATATTCTTTACATTTACATGTTTTGTATTTTAATGCTTCTCAGTAAGAGTCAAAACATTCTGACACCTGCCATTGTGTCTGCCATGTCCCAACATAATATCCACTAGATTATGATCTGTGTTTTTGCTTGTTGCTCTAAAGTGAGCTAAATGGCATTTCCAGCTGTTCATTCTGTGAATAACATCCATTCACCTTCCTTCTCCTCCGTAGGAGTATGAACAGCTGGCGGCAAAGCTGGATGGTGCAAAAACTGACCTGACTGAGAAGGTGAACGAGATTTCTAAGGCAGCAGCCAAAGAGAACCTTGTGGTGGATGCAGAGGAACATGCTAAGAACCTTGACAAGCTGGCAAAGGAACTTGAAGAGTAGGTTTAGTGTGCATATAAGAAAGACACTATGTGATTATAATCTAAATGGAGGATTTAGAGTGCTTTGAATAAGTATTTGCCCCCTTCCTGATTTTTTTTTTTTTGCATATTTGACAACATTAATGATTCAGATCATCAAACTTTTGAAATGTACTTTAGTTTGAAATTTAATTTAAAGTAAATACAAAATGCAGTTTTTAAATGATGATTACATATATTAAGCAAAAAAAATTGTCCAAACCTGCCTGGCCCTAAGTGAAAAAGTAATTGCCCTCTAAACCTAATAACTGGTTGTGCCACTCTTTGTGGCAACAACTGCAGTCAAGCATTTGCGATAACTGGCAATGAGTGTTTCATATCGCTGTGATGGAATTTTGGTCCATTCTTCTTTGCAGAATTATTTAATTCAGCCTCGTTGGAGGGTTTTCGAGCATGAAACAAGCCTGTTTAAGGTCACGCCACAGCATCTCAGTCGGATTTTTTGGAAAGCTGAATTTTACTTGCCACACCCAGGCTTCATTACTACCAGACCTGTTCAATCAAGAAATCACTAGTATGCAAAAAAAAAAAAAAAATCAGGGTGAGGGGGAAAACACTTTTTCACAGCACTGTACTTGCTAGTTCAGTGCTATTCAAAGTCATTTCATTCACGGTGTGCTTAGTTTTCAAGAAGCTTTCCCTTTCTCTCACTTCTTCCTTATCTTAACAGTTCTGTGAAGAACACAAGTGGACGTACTGAGGTGCGGAACGCCAAAGACGCTATCGATGCCTACAAGAACATCACAGATGCCATTAATGCTGCTGAGGCTGCAGCTAAGGAGGCCAAAGATGCAGCAGACAATGCCTTGAATGTAAGAGACTAAATTAATATTTTAGGCATGAAGTTATGAAACTAATTTTACTTTTTTTTATTTTTCACTTTTTTTGCATGATATAACATAGAATAGATAAATAATATTTTAGAAAATCAAGTCACTTAAACAATAATTATTCCTCTTCCTTTAGAATGTAAAGAACCAGAAACTCACAGAAAGAGCAAAAGATCTGAAACAGACTGGTGATGACCTTCTGCAGGAGGCACAGAAAGCAAAGGAAGACCTTCAGGGTATTTCAGCTCTATTTAATTTGTTGGTTTTAAAATTGTTCAAGTTCATTGTTCAAGTTCAATTACTAATGCTTGTTTTTCTTTTTTTAACAGACGCTGCCGGCGACCTTACCGATCTGAAGAAGCGCCTGAAGAAGGCTGCCGATAAAAAGAATGCTCTTGAGAAAGACCTGCTTGATGTACAGAAGCAACTGAATGACACCAAAAGAGGTAGAACAAGTCTAGAGGTCATAGGATAAGTGTGGCGTTAAGCTCATTGTGCCAGAATCAGATTTCATATTTTGTTTTCTCATTTCTCCCAATCAGATGACATTGGTGAAATGATTGATGAAGCCAAAAAGAAGGCAGCTACAGCCAATGACACAGCCAGCAACACTATGGACAAACTGAATGGCATTAGAAAGGAGATTGATAAAATCAGTGTCTCTCCTGTGGACTCCAACCTCAACAGTGTATTGGACAATGTGGACCAGTCAGGTGAGTTTAAAAAAAAATGTTGTAAGCACACTTTATGGTCCAGCACAGATATTTTTGCATTAATGTTTGAGATTAACCAGGATGAAGCTGACTTTTTTTTTTTTTTACACATATTTTTTTCTCTGTTTGCAGTGAAGAACTTGTTAAAAGCCATCCCACAGCTAGAGGATAAGATCTCAGAGGTAGAGAACCTGACCTCACAGTTCTCACCCATGACCAACATATCTGAGGACATCAAGAAGATCAAAGAGCTCATTGTACAAGCCCGAGACGCAGCTAACAGGGTGAGGTCTCACACACAGGTGTATTCTCTGTGTGGTATCCATTCAGTATACATGTTCAACCCAACTTGACCTGTATGCTGCTTAATATCTGTTTTTGCTGGGCCTAATTCATGTTCTTCATGTCTCCTTTTCAGATTGTGATCCCAATGAAGTTCACTGGCGATGGCTATGTGGAGATGCGTCCACCAAAAGATCTGGATGATCTGAAGGCCTACACGTCCCTGACACTGTCGCTGCAGAGACCTGAAAGCGGTGGAGATGGAAGACGCAGACGCAGACAGACCAGCAGTGACATGTTTGTGTTGTATCTTGGCAGTCGAGATGTAAGTGAATCGAAAGGCATATGAATATTTTGATTGATATGTACTTTGTAATTATACTCAATGCACTAACAAACTGTGGTTTTGTAGTCTTCTAAGAACTACATAGGCATGGTTTTAAGGAACAATGTGCTGCACGGTGTGTACAAGCTCAACGGAAATGAGAACAGCATTAGGGCGGGCTATATCTCAAGGTCTGCAGCAGAGTCATCCAGGTTCGATAGAGTGGAGCTACACAGGTAAACTGACCTTAATTCTGTTGTAATGTACCAGTTTGTAGTCTTGGTCATATCTTTTTAAGTTCCTCTCTTATCCATTGTGACTTACTCTACCTTTCTGTATTTTAAAGTGAAAAAAACTTGGTGTGGGGTATCATTAAAAACGTGCTTTTTTTTCTCCTTGTAATTTAGAATTTACCAAGATGTGCAGATGAACCTAACCAAAGATTTCACCTCAGTCACACCCCAGAACCCACTTCTGTCCAACAAGATGGGAAACGATAACAAGAACCTTCTGGACGTCACCCCCAATGATGTTGTTTTTTATGTTGGAGGCTATCCTGATAACTTCACTGTAAGCTCAAATGAAATGAGTCATAACAATAATGTTTCTATTTTTGATGACTATCGCTCGTATTAATATCAGTTTCTGTTTTGCTTCTCCTTAGCCACCAGCCTCTCTCAGCTTGCCTAAATATGAGGGTTGCATTGAGTTCACCTCCTTTAACGACAAAATTGTCAGTCTCTATAATTTTCAAAAGGCAGAGAAAGTCAATTTGGAGACTCCGTGCAAGAGGTACAACCTTTGTTGCCTCACAGGATGGCTTTAGCTTTCTCGCTGAAGTGTGTGTCACGTGTTTTCCATGTATATGTTTGCTTATCATAGGGTCCAACCCCACTGTGATCTTAAAAGTCACTTTATGGGTGAAGAAAATAATTAATGCATTAATCCATGCATTTGTTGTGACAGAGATTGCCTCAGCATACATTTTTTTCAAAGGTTTAGGATTTTAAATTATTGCTTAAATAACGTTTCTGATTTTCACCTCTGTCTAGATATGTGGCTCCGGTGGACACTTCCTACTTTGAAGGCACTGGATACGGCAAAGTATTTATAACTAAAACATCTACCACCCTCCTCATCAGTATGTCCGTCTTCAGTCGTCTAGAAAACGGTCTGCTCTTTTACATAGGAAGTGAGGTAACAGATTGTTCATAGCCTCATTTTATAAATCTGTTTTGATGTATTTTAAAGAGTTTGATGATTGTGTTTCCACTTTAACACAGGACAAATACTTCACCGTGACAGTTGAAAAAGGCTATTTTTTTATACGTAGTAATTTGATTCAAAATCCAGCAAAAAGTGACACTAAACTATTCCCGGTAACTATTTGTTTTTGTCTTCTTCAATCCTCCACATTCCTCCATGGCAATTATCAATACACAAGCAGATGAGAATGACAAGTGAAGAACATTTTTGGTCTTTCTTTTCTTCCTTAAGATAAGTGACTGGAAGGATATCCTCATCGTTATCAAAACCAATGGAGAGATTTCAGTCCGCATTGGCGGTAAAACAGTTGCCACAGCACAATCTACATACGACATTGAGGAATTTAAAGAATACTATATTGGTGGAGCACCACAAGACTTGAGAGAAAAGTATGTGGTTATCATTTTCGCTCCCAATCATTATGTGTTGCACGTTAGGTGGTCAGCCTTTTCAAGAATAACTGGATTTTCTGTTTGTCTTCACAGATATAACATCACTATAGAACCATTCAAAGGATGCATGAGTAATTTGAAGCAGCAGAGAGACTTTAAATCTATTGATGAACAAGTAGGCATCAGCAAAGGTTGTCCTGTCGATTCTCTGGTAAGACGTGAACTTGTTCTGTACAATCATGTCACTGTCCAAACCACATTTTATGTGTGCAATGAACTGATGTATTCATGTTCTCATCTAGGTTGCTCGTAAAGCAGAGTTTGACTTTGGGAGCTCACTCTCTGCTGAGTTCAAAAGCACTGATGTTACTGTTTCTCTTGGATTCAAGAGCACAGAGAGTCAGGGTCTCATTCTACAAGCAACAGGCAAAGACCTGGTCAGTTCTTCCATTTCTTTGTTGAAGCAAGGACTTGTGAATTCTTATTTGTGTGAGACAACAGGTATGACTTCCTCACATTTTAAACTCTTTATTTGTTAAATATTTTCCAGGTTAATAGGGTTAATCTTGCACTGGATAATGGCTATGTGATTGTCAATTTCAACAATGTGATGTGGAAATCTAACAAACAATACCACGATGGCCAGTGGCATTATTTGACTCTAACCAAAAAAGATGAAAGGTATGAAGGAGGCACTGATTTTACATTTGAACATACAGTATATGACTGTGACAATTTATCGCTAATTTATAGTAAATATTACAATGATTTTTTTCCAAACAGTGTTGAGATCCTTATTGATGATGAAGATAGTGGTCAGAAACAGAGTGGCAGCACTTCTGTATCTGACACGGGTAGCTCCTTCTTCCTGGGAAAAGAGAACTTCAAAGGCTGCATTTCCAACCTTTACACAAGACGGTACAATTTCCTAATTTTTCACTGCATAGCTGCATCATTTTAAAGTACCTCAAAATTTATGTCATGTACAGCTTTTATTACTGAAGCCACTAAAGGCATATCTATTTACTATGACATTAATATTATATCTTCTATTTGTTGTTCTTCTATTTGCAGGCCAGACAGTCTGTACAAACCTGAGGACTTAACCTCCTTCACATCATCTGGAGACGTCCTGCTGGATGTTTGTACTGCTGACCGTCCTGCACAACTGATGCTGGACCGCAGTGTTAGGAAGGTGAGTGTTTGTTGTACTGTACATTGTTACACATACTATAATCTTTGTAAGTAATTAATTTATTTTAGCAATTATACAATTTTTTATAAATACCTCAACAAATTGTAAGTCATACAGTTAACTTTTTTTTTTTTCTCAAAGCTAATCCAGTTGATTCTCTTTCTTAAAATCAAGAAAAGCTATTGTTAAATTACTGGAGCAATCCGTGTTATCTCAAGGTGTAACCTTAAAAAATAACATGTTTATTATAAAAATAGTGACCTGATGATGATTGATTCCACTCAGTTGTAGTAAGTCATAACCAGCTCAATCTTTCCCTTATATACAGTCATTTTCACAGTTGTACTAGAAAAAGCTCAAATTTGTTTGTTGACATTCTTTACATTGTGTTTTGCTGCCTTATTTCCAGAGATGAAGAAGAAGGAGCTGTAAGACCTTCTGATGCTGACAAGAATCTGATATTGACATGAAAATCTGGCACTTTGCACCAGAATGTCCTGTTGCTTTTGCACAAGATTATTAATTTGCATTGTACCTTAATAAAAAAATTGCATGAATGTTTCAATAATCACAAGACTTATACATTGTACTGTATCTATGTCTAACCTATTTAAAAAATCCAGTAACTATGAACAGAAACTTGTGAATAACAAGCTTGAATTCACTCCATGTCTCTTCTCTTTCTTCCATGTAACTCCACAATTAGTCACTTTCCCAGTCGTCACACACAAGTACATTCATTCATTCATGGACACATTCATATTCAAACGAGGCTGACCATTAGATGAAATTACTTATCTTGATGCTTGTCTTTCACACCCTAGGATCTGCTTTATAACTTTCTCAACTTTGTCTGGCCTGTGAAATTTTTATACCTTCAAATAGTCAAACTCATATGAATTTGATTCTGATTTCATTCACATTATCAAACAAATGAATGAACCAGTTGCTGTTGCAGGCTAAACGTACTACATACAGTATATACACTTACATATATATAAACATAAACTTGTCCCTATTTGAGAGCAAGAATTCAATTACTAGTCATAAATCTCTTGAAACCTGAAAGGAATCCCAGCATTAAAGTTGAGATACACTGATCTACAGTATGTTAGAACATGTGGGAAGTTTCTAAGCATTTCCTGGAACATGTATGTATAATGCATGGGTATCACTCTCATATTATGCTATCAGATGTATGATTACACTGTTTCTTCAAATCGCTGTAGACCGTTCATGACCATAATCATTCACTAATCATTCACTATTCACTGAGATACTTGGTTCATGGCATCTGATTAAAGGAGGCCATATCACAATCATAATCCATTCTCCAACATTTTCTGACCACAACACATTACCCGAGTAATGAATTCTCAACTGCTGCATGACTTCACAGAAGTGTAATACTCTAAAAATACTAAAATACAGCCAAATGGGTGACGGAAAGTCAAAAAACAGAAGACTGTATGCTCTGAAGTTCAGACATGATTTATGAGGTTTCCCTATTGAATTATATGTTATAGGTTATGTAATACGATATTGTGATGCAAGCCAACCCTCATCCATTATTGATTTTTTTTTATTGTTGCAAAACCTCATGAGACATTTCTGAGTCATTTTACAGTTTTATAATCTCTATACTATATTACAATTTTATCTCTGTTGTCCCATAATATATGTCAGACTGAAATCATTAAAATAATACAGCATGTGCAGCTACTTTGTCTCTTCATGTACAGAACTGTGGGACAAGCACAAATTCCTAACTATGTTGAAATCAAACACGCCCCTAAGCAACAGAAGCGTTGTGGGGTTGAGCTAGAAGGAACACAATGTGATAGAAAACTGACTATAACTAAAATATAGTATCTACTATATATTTGTAGCTGTTATTAGATTGATTGATATGATTGATACTGTGCTGCCCATCACCATCAATAATAACAATACAAAATGATTAAATCATAACATCTGCGTCATAATTGGGCTGTTTACCAAATATACCAGAAGTATCACACTGTGGGAGTTGACTTTCGTAGGGAGGCACCAAGTGTATTTCTGGTTGTAGTTGCTTAATCCTGCTGTAAATCAAAAATGAACACATCTGCAACAATTTCCATGATCGTTTTAGTTATCTTAAAATCTAAATCTTTATTGGTTATGACTTGTGCAAATGTTAATGTTTGCTGGTTTTTGTAGTGTTTTATGATAATAAACTGAATGTATTGCAACTTAAATAATTTAATTGAACTGTGTATTGCGAATCATAGTTTGTCCCCATTTTCTAACAATTTAGACCAAATGAATAGTGAAAATAATAATTATTTGTTGTTCATTCACAGTTCAACACACCCTCATTGTTCTCATTTGTGGTTAAATATTAGTTTAATATTGAATTTCCTGCGTATATGTTAACTACAATTGTTGTCATTCCTACCTCTCTTTATTGTAGTATTGCCCCATCTTCATTTTACAGGGTGGACACATGCCAAAAGCTGTAACCTAGCAAAGATTTAAGGAACAACCTTGTATCTTGTGCTGACTGTTTCTAATTTACATGTCTGTGCCATTTTAGGAAGGTGTGGTGCAGATGATAAATGACAGCATATCAGTGTGTAAACTGCCTGCCCTGGTTCAACATGCCTATCGCCTGGGGGGCCCTGTTAGCAGCCTGAGCTACAGCCTTCCACTACAGGTCCTGCAGCCCAGGTTAGAAACCAGTCTTATCTCACTTCACTATGTCACAATACATACACAGATGCATGCACATACATGAAAGTTTGATATGAAGATTTTCATATATGAAATTCTTTGCAGAGTCTGTCGGAGTCAACACACTGATAATAAAGATGATATTTGTCTTTACCTTTCCCAGACCACACTTCTCTCTGGATGTCAGGACTCGATCTTCTGAGGGTCTGCTGTTCTTTGCTGCTACCAGAGGAGGGCACTCTCATCTTGCTTTGTACATGTCCAAGGGCAGGATCAGACTGTCTGTAGGCAAACAGAAGGAGATCTTCAACCGGGAGAAGTACAATGATGGAAAATGGCATTCGGTCAGTGAACTCAGACCATCCTAATCACATGTATTTCAACACATATCCAAACTTAAGTACAATTTTTATAACTATTACCATGGCATCAGTAAATCTACATTATAGAAAGAAAATTATTCTGTAAATTTATGGTGAACGTGTTGTTTAGATAATATTCAGTTTGGAGAAGAAGAAATTCCGATTGGTTGTAGATGGGATCAGAGCCCGGGATGGTCTACTGACAAATAGTGAGCTGACATCTATACAGCAATTCCTGTCACCTATCTACCTGGGCAGTGCACCGGAATCCCTTCACAAACAGTTAAAGGTAAAAAAACAACACATCCAAGTCACAAAAGTACACATACAAACACATACAAATAAATTTACATATTACAATAATTCTTTTTGTGTGTGTGTGTGTGTGTACTTCCAGTCGAAGGCCCTTCCAAAGCAAAGTGTGTCTGGCTGTCTCAGAAATTTTAAAATGAATGGAGCACCAATGTCCCATCCAACCACAATCCATGGTGCTGGTCCCTGCTTTGAGGGACTGACACAAAGAGGCACTTATTTCTCAGGGAATGGAGCACATGCTATTATCAGTGAGTATATTGCTACAAGGACACTTTTAATACTGTATAGACACTTCTAAAGATCATAATGATCTCTCTCTCTGGCTCTGTTGGAGCTGCTGCTTCATCTGCACACTTTGTCTCCTGGTATACAAGTTAGTGACAGAAAATACTCAAAGAAAATTGGTGGTATATATCTGAAGAGATTTTAGGACGGACACGTCAGTGAACATGAGTGAAGCTTTTTCTCTTTCTTCCAAAAAAGTATGTCAGGTATTCAGGTATCACCTTAATTTCTAATAATATAATTTGTAATAATTTCCTTGGTCATATCCTAAAAAGGACACAAATTAGTAACAAATGATATTTCTAGTTCAAATATTAGTTACATATAACTTCCCTTTAGGACATTTAAAAAATTCAGTCCATTTCACAGCTGCCTGCTCATTGGTTTAACTTACAATAAAAATGCCGCTAATGACAACTATCATACCTGTTTATTTCAGATGACTCTTTTGTTGTGGGCTCCAGCTTTGAGCTGCTGTTTAATGTTCGTCCACGGAGTCTGACTGGACTCCTGCTGCATGTAGGTGATTTCAGCAGGAGCCAATATGGAGCCACGACAGGCCACTATCTCAGTGTCTACATGCTGAGAGGAGAGGTGAGACCTGTTAGATACTTAAAAATTTTTGTTAATTATAGTGTCTGATCTCTTATATAATAAACAGAAATGACTGTGCTATTGTTGGGCTCTGTTCTCTTTTTTGTTTTGGGGACCAATCCTAAATGTAATGTAGACTAGATATCTTTATTTGAAGGGACCTGTACCTGTTATTAGTATGTTTTAACATGCCCTTATTTACAGGTGGTGGCACAAGTTAACAATGGAAAAGGGGAATTCATGGTGTCAGTGAAGCCAAAAGATTCTTTATGCGATGGAACATTTCATAAAATTTCAGGTAAAATGAAAATGGACATAATTTAAGACCAACTAAACAGCTTTTAGCACATGCTAGGATTCAGATATAACCAAAATAATTACTTTCCATATGTTTTCTAGTAATAAAGAGGAAAAATGTTATACAACTGCATGTGGACACAGTGGACAATTACAAGATTGGACCACCATCTTCCACTATCACTTTGACCAAACACCCTTTGTATGTGGGTGGTATTCCTGGTGAGTATTAATCTGTTAATATCAGGCATACTTTAGCTAATCAAATCTTTTAACTGAATGATTTTACACATGTAAAAAATCATGAAAGGAAATTTTTGAAAGGAAAGGATTTTTTTGCACAGGCATAAAGGAAAAAAAAAATTAAATCCTCAAGTTCATTTCAGGTAACATGGAAATAGCTAATATTGTCAAATACAATTGTGAAAAGACAATTAAATAAAAACAAAATGAACATAAATAAAGACACATAAATAAAAACAAAATGAGATGGAACAAAGAAATCATCATATCCCATTTACCTCTCTGCTGCAGAGATGTTAGTGCAACAGATGCTCCCTGTCACGTCATCCTTTGTGGGATGCATCCAGGACATGAGGATCAACGGGGACTCAATCTATTTCGAGAAACTTTCTGGTCTGTTTGGTCCGGTCAACCCTAAAGAGTGTCCAGGTTGAACGACAGCACCTCACTGCATCACTATGAAACAAACCTTGGGACCATGTCCTCTGCCAACCATGTGCAATCTGTTACTAAGACAGAGAATGTGTTTGTGTGTAAGAATGTAAAGTGGCATGAAAACGTAAGTAAATGGTCTGCACAAATTTAAATTTAGGAATTAATTTCCCCCTCAGTGATGGCAAGCTGTCCAGGCTTGAGGCATCAAAGCCCCAAATCAAATCTTGATGCTTCCTCCACTGTACCTCACTGTTGTTTCAGAAAGAAATTGGTGATTCTTGATATCACAGCCTCTTCTTTTGAGTAGCAAACACTGTTATTTAAATTCAAAACAGCTCTAACACACATCTTCAATCTTCATTTCATTGATTGGACTCTTTCTAACTCCTGAATTCATCTAGCTTTTGTGGTCATTAGCAGTTCACATACGTTTTCCAAGCTACACAAAGAATATTTGAATTATGTTGGCAATATGAACAAGAACATTACAGTGACTTTATGTGTTATTACTTTAGTTAATATATGTTGTGTTTAATGTAATTTAGATAAATATGTGACCATGTTTAAGGGAAATCTATATGTAAATGCAGCTAATTCCACTTACATTTCCTTGCCACTCTATAAGTTGTGAGGCTGTCTTTCAGTGAGCGTGTGAGAGTCTGTGAACGAGTGTGTGTGTGTGTGTGTGTGTGTGTAGAATAGACATATGCTCAGCAGCGAACAGGTTCATAATATTTGCTGCTCTGTTAAAGATTTCTGTATTTATTTTGTGATATAATCATGTATCACATAACCAATTTGTGAATGCCTATTCTAACAGCTGTTTTACAGTCAGATGTATTAGTCCTTTAATTCTCTGTTCAATCAATCAAATGCTACTGAATACGCTCTTTAGGGCTGCGGTATGAGCAACCCAGCACTTTAAGAAAACAAAATATGCCTTTTTCATGGTGCTTTAATTGAGATTAATATTATTAGCTGATGTTTTGTTGTTGTTGTTGTTGTTGTTGGACTAAAAAGTTTATTCTAGAATAATTATGTTTACACCCACGGTGCTCAGTGCAGTGGCATTTCAGGGGTTGCCAAACTATTTTTTATTCACATTCACACTAAAGCATGCACAATTCAGAATTGTAACTGGTTTAACAGTCCCATGTTGTTCTGGATTCATTTTCCATTTCTCATTCCTTTTTCATGCAGGAGGATGTTTGGTGTTGCTGTTAAGTTACAACTGAAAACAGCATGTACTGAATTCTGTGGGGCATTATCTGTGAATTGAAAAGCCAATATATTGTAGATTCTGGTCAGTCGCGTTTGGGACCATTTAGCCCATATTGTTATAAAGATGAAAGTAATGTAACAAGAACTTTATTTGTTGTACTTAAGTTCCCCAAAAAGTGTTTACTTATCTGCTTTGTATGTATGTAAAAATGTGTGATATGAAAAAATATGCATGATAAGTGGATATACGTACATGCATTCCTGTGTTGTGACCACTGATTTGTAAACTATTTCATTTTCTGTCCAATTAATGTTCTTTATAAATATTTCTCAGTGCCATATATGTCTTGGAAAGTTTATTTCATGTACTGACACAAACCTTTTTGAGAAATCTGGGATTAATTGTTACTCAGCAACATATGTTTGATTGTAAGATTAGACAAATATAATTTGCATTTTTTTTAAATAGAGCTCATGTTGAATTTGGGTACTGGAAAAGTATGATTCATATTTGTTGAAATATACCCGTAATGTCAATTCATCTCTGTATGCCTCTATTGTAGGAGTAGGGTTATGGATACAAACCTTAAATTAGACTTCGTTAGGATGAAGTGGTGTTGAATAATACAGTGATACAGTGATTTCTTTGTTACTACACCTTTTGTGGCCATCAGGTAATAATGAGATTCTCATAATTTGATAATTAAATTTGGATTACAGCTTTCAGTCTTGTTGTTGCTGGGCACCTGTTGGCCCCCCACTATACATAGCAGTTTCTCTAAGCATATAGAAACCATCTAGTACTGCAAAAATGAAATGATTAGTTGATTAATTTAATTCATCTCAGCGTAAATAATTGCCATTTTGTTTTGTATATGTATTGTTTTATTATAGTTCACAATGGACAATCCACTGATTAAGAAAATATTCTACTTCAGTGAAATAATGTCGCCACAAATTACAGGGTGTTAAACTGTATCCGCTGGGATTACTGGGTGGTTACCTGATCCTAAACGTAGCATTTCCCAGTGCACCTGAAAGCAGCACATTTCCTGTCTGCACAGGAACACACGAACTGCCGGTGTCAGGCGGCAGAATACGGAACAGAAACACCGCCGGGTCCATGGCTGCTGTCCGGACTCGTGTAGTCAGCGGTTAGTTGTCTGCATCTGTTCGTTTATCAGTCTCCTCATAGCAGAGTATGGCTTTGAAAAACTGCGCCACTGTAAGTACGTTGAACTAACCAGACACGCCGCAGGTCGCCTCCCTGCTTCTTCACCGGCCGCGTTCAGCTCCTCACCTCCGGTTTCGGGCGTCTCAATGGCGGACCCGCCGGAACCAGCGCTGGAGAGTGTGGAGGAGGAGAAGACGGACTGTATCAACGACGCAGAGCTGGCTCTGAGAGGAATCAATATGCTCCTCAACAATGGATTCAAGGAGAGCGACGAGCTCTTCAGAGCATACAGGTGTGTGTGTGTGTGTGTGCGCGTGTGCGCGCGCGCGCGCGTGTGTCTTCACTGTCAACATGCGTCCTGTTTCCTTTTTTCTTTTTCTGTTTTGATCTTAAATGTTCAAGTTTAGTGACAGGTGCACTTCATGTTTCCAAACTACTGTGAATAACATCCGTCACGCTTGGACACTGTGCTTCCATATGATCTAGTCCCAAACAGGATTACTCTACCCTGAGCAAATATCCACACCCAGAGTGTCACTTGTGATGCTTAAATAGGCTCATAGTTGTTTATTATAATAACACTGTGTGGTGACAAGCCTGAGTGTAAATGCATAATGTGTTTGTGTTCCTGTCACACTGGCTTTCAGTGACTTTACACAGGTGTGTTATACTCTTGTCTGGTGGCACATGTTTGGGCTTGTCCTGCAAAACTGAATTGCACTTAATGAATGTTATTTAATGTCCAAATGTAAAGATTAAAATGATAAATTATCCTCTCTTTCAGTAGTTTCCATCCTGTGACACGAAGGCCTCCCAAACCGTGAGAGCGAGGCAGGATAAGAGAGTCGAAATCGATCCTTATGTTCTCTTAACTTTTACATGCATATGTTTTCCTTTTTAAGACCTATTGAAACAAAATGAAAATTCAGTGGTATGTTTGACCTCCTCATAAACAACTTCCCATGAACTGATACAAGCCAAAAAACCTCGGGAACTTGTCCTCTAGCCTGTACACTCTGACCACTTGACGGCTGCAGACTTCTGCACACTGTCTTCTGCCTTACATACATTGATCAGGTCTTCTGTCGTGTTCTCATTATCTCTGCTGAAGGATTTGCTTTCAACTTTAATGTTGTTGCCACAGAAGGGCAGCCTCCGGGTGTCCTGACCCCACGCTGAAAGCTTAAATGTCATATCTCCCACTAATTGCGTTGAGCACTAGGTGTCATTCTGTTGTGATTGCATCAGCGAAAATTATGAAGGGAAGCTGAAGACACATATGTATTGACTGAGCCCCTATGTGATAAGATTATATAGGAGGGGGGTCAGCATTATCTTAAATCACCCCCAACACTATGAGTGGGTGTATATATATCCACTGAAATCCACACATGCCGAATCAAGTTACCTTTGGGTAACTGTGCTTCAGCTTGTTCCACTGTGAATCAGTCTTGTTCCAAAACACGAGACGGATTTAATCCACAGTGGAACTCTTATTATGCCCTTTAGACATGTTAACTGTTCTCTCTCTGACGTGTCACTCATCTCTTCTTTACTCTCTGTTTCAGGAACCACAGTCCTCTGATGAGTTTTGGAGCCAGTTTTGTGAGTTTTCTGGTGAGTCGTGAAGCAACATCCTCAACGTGCTGCTGTTTTACTTTCTGTCCAGTTGCTGACTAATATGATTTTAAATTCCAGAAGAAGCTGTTTTGTTTCATAATGATGTTTAAAGAATTTCCCTCATGCTCCTGCTGACAGCAAAGCCAGACTTCCTGTTTTCTGTAGCATTAAATTAAGATTTGCATTAAAATTACATTTCTGTAAAACAGTTTTCACCTAGATCTTAGATTAGTTTGACTTTTGTCCAAATCAACTTGCAGTTTTCAGATGTTATACAAATTGCTTGGTTGTCTTCTCAGACTATTGGACGGTTTCTGTGAGCAGATACTCATTTTTAAACATCAATTTAAAGCAGTTAAAGAATTGTAACTGTCTAAATAATGAGACCTTTTAAGTCAAGTCTCCTTTTAGTTTAACCTAAAATACATGATGAAAAAAACATAGAATGTACAAATCGAAGTAAGGGAACAATGAAATCTAATCAAGTTTGATAACAATTGTGTGATTAACCCATTTCATTTTAAGTTGAATCAAATAATCAACTTATGCACCTTTTTGTAGAATGCAGTGATGACGTTTGAAGAGGAGAAAATGCAGGTGGCGTTTGAGGACCTCAAAGCTACAGAGAAGCTCTGTGAGAGTGAAAACACTGGAGTCATCGAAACCATTAAAAACAAGATCAAGAGAAATGTGAGTAACCTCAATAACATTTAATATAATGGCATGTAGATGCCATTCTATAAATATAAATATTTATAGGACAATTGTTTTATTCTGCACCGTTGTCTTTGGTTTCCTCGTTATCTTGCTGACATGTCACATCAGTCTTTAAGTGTGAGGAATCTGTGTGGGCAGGTGGACTCGCAGAGGTCGGGGATGGCTGCAGTGGACCGACTCCAGAGGCAGATCATCATTGCAGACTGCCAGGTTTACCTTGCAGTGCTGTCTTTTATCAAACAAGAGCTGTCAGGTGAGAAAACCTTCAGTGTTTGTTGGTTAAATATAAAGAATACACATGTATTAATATAAAATGAAAATGATGAATGAACTTTGTAGTTCTGTAATAGGAGTTTTATCATTGCCAGATGGATATTGGTCATTTTACTGACCTCAGCTTCAATCCTCACATAGGATACATCAAAGGAGGCTGGATCCTCCGCAAAGCCTGGAAGATGTACAACAAATGTTACAGTGACATCACACAACTACAGGAGAGCAGCAGAAGAAGAGCGTCAGAACAACAAGCGATGCCGTCTCCATCTCTGTCAACCTCCTCTGAACCGTCGGACCGCAGCCGCTCGTCTTCTCCTAGGTCGCGTCCATCCCAGAGGCTAGACAGGATCAGCCCAGAGGCTCTAGATCGGCTGAAGGGTTCAGTCAGCTTTGGCTACGGCCTCTTCCACCTCTGTATCTCGATGGTGCCGCCAAACCTGCTGAAGATTGTCAACCTGCTGGGCTTCCCCGGTGACCGTCTTCAAGGCCTGTCAGCGCTCACATATGCCAGTGAAAGTAAGGACATGAAGGCCCCCTTAGCTACGTGAGTATGTGAGTGAGTACGTTTGTATCTGTAATCTGGCTGCAACTGAAACATGTTGTGTCTAATTTGGTTAGAAACAATGTAAAAAAAAAAAGTAGTGGAGGGAGGAAAGGAGAGACGTAGATGTAGCTACACTGTTATGTTAGTAGTATGTGGCTAATCTCACGTTGTCAAACAATTATTACAAACTTATTCTGATTTTGCACAAGATAGTGTCATATTTATACCTGGAAAACACTATATTGCCTCTGTATACCCTGCAGCTTGGCCCTCTTGTGGTACCACACAGTAGTGCAGCCGTTTTTCGCACTGGATGGCACAGACACAGAGGCAGGCCTAACAGAAGCCAAATCCATTCTCCAACAAAGGGAGGCTATATATCCGAACTCCTCCCTCTTCATGTTTTTCAAAGGCAGAGTCCAACGCCTTGAGGTGAACACGTGTTAAGAATAAAGTTGATTATCTTCTGCTGTGTCTTATTCTTTTGATTTGCGAAAGCTTAATATTGTTTCACTGTAACTCACACCACTAACTTTCCCTTTCTAGTGTCAGATCAGTAGTGCCTTGACGTCCTTCAATGATGCCTTAGATCTGGCCTCTGACCAGAGGGAGATTCAGCACGTGTGTTTATATGAAATAGGTACAGTTTTACTTTTGAGATTTCAAAGCGCTGTACTCAGTACTGGTCTGCATTCTGATTTCTGATTGTTGAACATTTTAGGTTGGTGCAGCATGATCGAACTGAACTACAGAGACGCCTACAGAGCCTTTGAGCGACTGAAGTCTGAGTCTCGCTGGTCCCAGTGCTACTACGCCTATTTAACTGGAGGTAGCACTGCTCCAATTGAATTAGGCTTTAAGGGCATTTATCCTGACTCCTGATTTGTATTATCTGTTGTGTAGTTTGCCAGGGAGCCACAGGGGATCTGGAGGGAGCTATTGCTGTTTTCAAAGATGTTCAAAAACTTTTCAAACGCAAGAATAATCAGATAGAGTTGTTCTCCATGAAGAGGGTGAGTATACAGTATGTCCAAGTGATTCTGTATATCATCAGCTGAAATATGAGAGCCACTGAAGTATGTATGCACATGTTTTATCAGTCTGAGAAACTAAGAAGTCCCAGTCTGTCCAAAGAGCTCTGCATCCTGTCTGTGATTGAGATACTTTATTTGTGGAAAGCTCTGCCAAACTGTTCCACGACCAAGCTGCAGACAATGACACAAGGTACTTTTATTTAAAATGTTCTACTGAAGCTAAAACCTTAGATTTTTTGTTGGTGTCCATGGCTAAAGTGTGGTTTCCTTGTTTTAGTCCTGCAGGGGATCGATGATGCCTCATGTGCAGGCCTGAAAAACCTGCTGCTTGGTGCCATAAATAAATGTCTTCATAATGCCAAAGATGCCATTCAGGTATTCTCATGTAAAATTAACAGTGGATGTCACTCTGAAGCACTTAAACTATATACTGATGATTTGAACAGATTCATATCTAGTGAACTCTTTCTTCCCCAAGGCCATTAGACTCCTAAACCACTGACTGGAGTTTATAATCAGGATCATTCATTCATTCTAACTACCTCATCTGACTTGTTTGCAGTTAGTTTGCACACATGCATTTGCACTTTCAAATGCTATTTATTCCACATGCACAGTTTGCACATACACATACAGCACACACTTACCTGCACCTTATTGTTGAGATAATTATGTTGTTATACCTATGTTGCCTTTAATTCTACTTATTATTTATCTTTATCTTTTTATTGTTATTATGTGGAATATGGTGTGGACAGCAAAGAAAGAATTTCATTGTATTGAATTGAATCTAGTGGGTCATGCCTTTTTTCCCCCTCTTTCTTTGCAGTATTTCCAACTGGCTGCGATGGATGAGGTTGGTCGTCTGACCAACTCTTACGTGCAGCCCTACTCCTGCTATGAACTGGGCTGTGTGCTGCTGAACACCCCAGAGGTAAGTTTTTGTCCTTGTCTGTCTGTGATAGTGAGAGAGAGAGAGTGTCTCCCTTATCTGAGATCACATAATCTAAATATTTAATGATCTCTTTCCAGTCTGCTAGCAAGGGGCGAATGCTAATGCTTCAGGCCAAGGTACAGTAGTTTTTTTTTTGTTTTTTGTCTTTGCTTTATTTTCCTTATTTGTGAGACAAATCAGTGCACTTGCTACCTGATCAGGTGATGGCATACCCACTGTACCCAGACAGCAAAGCCACTGCTTAGTTCCTGTTTCAGATCAGTGACCTTGGTGTGGTGTGCTAGCTGACCTTTTAAACTGGAGTTATTGGAGAATGACGGCATGACAACAGAGTAAGTCTCCGTGGGTCCACTTGACTCTGCCGCGGGCTGTAGTTCTATGTGTCAGCATGTCAAATGCTGCATAGAGTATTTTTAAGATGAGAAGATGATTTTATTTTATTCAGATATGAAATAAGTTGGAACACCTGTCTTCTATCACTCAGTGCACAGAATGTTTGTTTATTGTTGGTGCAGCAGAAAGAAATAGGACTTCAAATAATTCATATACAGTACAGGCCAAAAGTTTGGACACCCCTTCTCATTCAATGTGTTTTCTTTATTTTCATGTCCATTTTTATTGGTAGATTCTCACTGAAGGCATCAAAACTAT
>JAUBNQ010000009.1:11528373-11539475 GCA_032353495.1 Ctenopoma kingsleyae
CAAAGCAGTAATCAGAGCAAAGGGTGGCTATTTTGAAGAAACTAGAATATAAAAGATATTTACAGTTATTTCACCTTGTTTTGTTAAATACATAACTCCACATGTGTTCATTCATAGTTTTGATGACTTCAGTGAGAATCTACCAATGGTTTCATGGTCATGAAAATAAAGAAAACACTGAATTGAATTGGGGAGGTGTGTCCAAACTTTTGGCCTGTACTGTATATTAGTTTTGGAAACAAACAATTAAAGTCAAACATTTTACATTCCAATGACATTATTATCATATTGTTGCCCTTTTCCACTGTGAGTGTTTATTTGATTCGGTTTACTGAGAGTATCATGCTGTTTGTGTTCTGTCTCAGTTTGCATCGACCACGTTTGGGCTAATATACCTGGGTCGCTTATGTCAGCTCTGACACTTCTTAGGTCTCCCTCAGATCAGGTTTGTCTGTTTTGAAAATGAATTAATGCAAGTTGACTTTCCACCAAACTTGGTAGGTGTGGATGGAAGACTGTGAGTTGAGGAGATGCTTGTCATCTACCACTCAGCTACCAGACTATGAAGCACTGAACTAAGTATGCCCAATGATTCAAAAAGAGGACGGTACACTGTACAGTACTGTGTGCTGTACAGAAGCCTCCTGTCTTGGTGCAGCAGCCACTTGTCATGAATGTATCACGTTATGTCCCCATGTTGAGGAAACTGGGGATGTTCTGAGCCCCCCGGGGAAAGAGAGAGACATTATTCTGCCCCTTTGGTTTAAGTGAGATGTATTTGCATTTTCTGCCCTCAGCATGAAATCAGACCACATCCCATCTGCAGTGAACAGATCGAGTGGTCTTACAATGGTCCAGAGTATCAGGAATGCATCTAATCATCTTTTGTTTTGTAGAAAAAAAAAACCAAAAACGTAGTTCCAGAAGACTGAATCAGCTTCTGTCTACACAGATCCTGTAAATGCTGTCTGCAGTGTGCAGTGCACAGTTGTACACTAAGTGCTGACTCACCTCCAGAATTGTGTTGGTGTCTGGTGCAGCATTGGCTTTGTTAGTGGATGGGCAACTGACGGAGCACAGATCTCAGCCTCCCTACCTTAGCTCTAACAGCCAGACTCTATACACCTGAGCACTGTCTGTCAGGAGCACAGGAGGAACTGAACAGTGAGCTGTCTGTTTTTATTTTTTAAAGGGTATGCTGCTACCTGACTGGAAAGTGAGTGCATTGAACTGAGTGTGCTGAAGGCAAAGCACGAACAAAATTCAATTTTATATTATTCACTGTTGTCTCTTTCTGTGGACTGTTCAGGAGGACTATGCTGGCTATGACTTTGAGAACCGGCTCCATGTTCGTATTCATTCAGCGATCGCGTCTATGACGGCTGCAGCCCAGCCATGACAAAGTTTTACCTGCATCCTAGAAAGAACTGGAATAAACTGTTTTTGGAAACACTGCAGTACCATTCTGGGCACTTGTACTCCACTGTTGTTTGAATTTGTTTTTATTTTCATATTCTGAGCCAATGCATCATTTTTAAATATGTGCAAGTGTTTTCTGAAAGAACGGTTAAGAGGCTTTTTACTGATGTTACTGTACTGCACAATAAGAAACACTGGGTTTTTGTTTATATTAATAATTTCAAAACTAGTTGTCTTTGACTAAATAAATACATTTTTGAAGGCATCAGCCATACTTCTTCCATAGAAGGTCAATTTATCTTCAGAAAGGTCAGGTCAAGCATAGTAATGGCACAAAGTATTAACTGAAAAAAGCAATTAAAACATATGTCTCAGCCTTTGACTCTGAGAATCTTTACTATGTCAGTGGTGGTTGTCAACGTTAACGTTTGTACTATAAAGCTTTGCTAATCCATAGGTATGAGTTCTAAATGGTGATTTTTTTTTTTTACTGTTAGTGTAGCCTCCTTTTTTAAGCAGCATGTTTGTATCCATGTTAATGTTTTGCACAGTTTTAATAATTTGCTAACATCATGTATGAATGGCATAGATGCACAGTTCAACTATTTGCTGCAAACTGGTTCTACTTTATATTTGTTTGTTTTAAGATAAAATTAATATTGTAAAATTCAAACACGTTTTTGATTAATCTATTTAAGAGGGGCATCTAAGAACATTATGCCACTCCATTCAGCAACACAAATGATATTTTATTCTAAAATATCAGAATCTATTTAATGTTGTAATAATTTAAACAATTTATTAAGAAAGGGTGAAAAAACAGGTACTCCAAACACTTATGGTTATTGGCTTGAAGGAGCACAATTCATTTGACTGCATATTTAAAATACTGATCACATCAGCTCTTTGTACAGTACTGTTTTGTATTTTTGTGTATGCATTTACAGTTCTGTTTAAAGGTATTTGCCCCCTTCTTGATTTTTTTTTTTTTTGCATGTTTGTCATACTTAAATGATTCAGAACATCAAACAGACTTTAATATTACACAAAAATAACCAAAGACTATCAAATACAAAGACTGAGGCAAAACTGAAGATCACCTGTATTGATTCTGCATTATACAGTAATAGTTGCCTCACAGTCTTATGTTACACCATTAAGCAGATTTACTTGTCTGTGTGTATATCACTATATCGGTTTCTATGTTAGTAGTACTGGTGGTTTGAGTTTTATAGCCTGTAATTTACATCCC
The DNA here is from genome assembly GCA_032353495.1 of Ctenopoma kingsleyae. Classification (NCBI taxonomy): domain Eukaryota; kingdom Metazoa; phylum Chordata; class Actinopteri; order Anabantiformes; family Anabantidae; genus Ctenopoma; species Ctenopoma kingsleyae. The sequence continues at coordinate 11,531,045 of JAUBNQ010000009.1, forward strand.
ATGCTGACTGGATTTGCTTTCTCAGTGCATATTGTGCAAGCCATCCAGATTGTGGATTTTGCTCAGTCCCCTTAGGGTTTTGTAAATGAGTTAGGAAATAAAGCCATTTGTAAAAACCTAATGGTAAATCACAGAATTAGGAGCGTAAAGACAGTTTTGGTAGACGGTGGTATTATACAATAAGGAAACATGCTAATATTTCTAAACAGTGCTACACTGCTCAAGAAACCCATTCAATTCTTGCAGGTTTCCTTAAAATGTAAGCAAATAACACAAACCTCATGGATGTCCCAATTAACAGTAAGCTTTTATTTAACAATAGAAATTCTGTTTCATTGATACCCCAAGAGAGTGATAAAAGAAAAAAACTAAAACTTATAGCAGCTATTCACAACATTTGAGAATGAATATACAGTGCTAGTTTGTGAAGGAGGTAAAGTTTGCATAGTTATAGTGATACACATGCATCGATTATTATAGTTAGCTTCAGTTAGACCAATGCACATAAGTACCAGGAATATAGCGAATTATAATTAACTATGGTGAGACCGTTACACACACACGCTTTAGTTTTGTTAGAAAAAAACTGCTACTGTGTCTACAGAACCAGGTAGACATGTTAGTCTCTATACACATTTATACAGTACATAATTTAGGGCTTAGTTCTATTTTAAATATTTATTTTACTGCAGTAATTTAACTCTTACTTTCTTGACAGATGTATCAACATTTAACTTGCCATCATCTTTGCAGTGACAGGTATCTATTGCAGCAACTTATGCAAACAAGCAATCAGGCAAATTTCAAAAACATTCAGTTAACACTACCTATCCACACTGCCCATTGTACTAGGACGCGAAAGCAAACGGCTATTTTAATACTTTGCATTGCATTAGTATGCATTCACCAGTAGAATTAGTGTCAGAGTTAAACATCTCATCAATGTGCTCGTGATGCACCATGCTCTCCACTGTAGCTGTTTGTAGTAATATGTCTGAATCAAAGTTGATGACCAAAATGTTTTTGTAACCAGTAGGAATTACAGGCAAACTACAAACAACAAAACTGAAGTCGCTGTTCAAACACTCAATCTAACAGGAAAGATTTCTAAAATACATTCTAGTTTTTCCAGTACATGCCTATTACAATGTTTAAATAAGTTAGAGTGAGTTTCTGTGCTTTATTGTTCACATATACAGTAGATCAATGATCATAATCCTTTGCATTCATTCAGGGTTTCATTCATTTTAAGTATATTTTCTCAAAATGACTACACCCTACCTGCTGTTCTATACCCACGTTGTTATTTGTGTTAGGAACCGTAGCACAAAATACCACACAAAATCCAACGGTTGTAAAAGAAGACATCCATATGTGTTGAACCTGTGTGTTTTTCTACATGTTAGTAGATGTCAGGCAGCTGAGTGTAGTTCCTGTCCCAGTAGCCTTTCAAGTAGATCCAGTCCTGAGCTTTGTTGTGTGGGTTGGGCCCTGGCTGAAACCACCTGCAGAGATTTAACAATGCCGTTGATTTAATATGAATACGGAATTTTGGAATTAGAGAGAAAGATAAAAAAATCCAAAACAAATCAAAACACACACAAAAGGCACAACACTCATACAACTGGAAAAAGTAGCTAGTCTGTCTTGTTCAAACTAAATTTCTGGTCTCAAACATCTTTTAGTAGTTCAGTGTGTTGCAGTTGTACATTCTGTCCTGAGGAGGGTGCTGTAGGGCAGCATTTCACACCAGAGTAGACAATAGCCAAACAGAAAAAGCTTTGAACCAAACCTTGGGCCAAGTGGTGCATTTCTGTAATTGTAATAAAAGGGAAGGCGCAGTGGATAACACAAGACAATAGGGAGGCATTTAGAAAAAATGAAAATCATCAACTGAGCAGTGACACTGGATCACATTTCTCAGTAACTAACCTTGTTTTCCATTCCTCTGTTGACTTGGTGCGATTTTTCCGTGCCATTCTCTGTTTTTCCTCAAGCCTCTTCTTCTCTGCACTTGCCAGATCTATAGAACATAGATGCAGAAATCTTAACATGGAATTTAGCTCGTGTGGAAAAACAGACTCGGATCATTCACCTAAGTCAGACACTCTACCTATGTCTCCATTCTCCATGGCTCTAATGTCAGGTCTGAAGCGACTGTCTGTGGGAGGAATGACTCCCTCCATGCTTTTGTCCAGCTCATTCAGCTGCATGGCAAATGTGGAGAATGCATAGAACTGCCGCAGAGAAACAAACAAACACAAAAAACAACTATCAAAGAGGAAACAAGGATAACAAGCAAATGTACAAACTGTTATCCTTCCACTTCCTGCCTTCTCATACCTTGGCTGAGTTGCCTGGTCGAGGTGTTATCTTCCAGATGAGTTCACTGCCTGGGATGACCTGGACGGTCTCTGCATCAGGTGGAGGCATTTCTTCTGGCTCCTCATCTACATTGCTCTGGGGCCACAGTGATATACACATAAGCTCAAATTTAAGTTGAACCAAACTGAGACAGAACATTTGTAACTTTGAAATCAGTAAAATGTAATACCTGTTTACTGCCCTTTTTTTCATCTGAATTCTTTTTGTCAGACTTTTTGTGAGCATCAAAGGTAGCATGATCTACTGTGTACAGACATTCGGTCCATTTGCCGTATACTGAACAGAGCTTCTTTTTGCTGCAGAAGTACAAAAACCAAATGTTGATAAAGCACGGATGTCTTTGATATTTATTACATCACCTCAGAGAAACACTGTTGTGATAACACTGATGACCCTACAAAATAAATATTTTACACAATAATTATTGGAAATCCACTTATTTATTTTGGGCAGTATAAAACATCAAATATAATATAATATAGTAGCAATTAAACATTATACCTTTTATCTAAGATGTATCCCTCCACTTTATGGAGCTCTTTTCCAAAGAGGCCGCAGGGCTTGAACGTCATGATGCACCTCTCGCCGGTCCTGTCACAGAATGAGAACGCTGTTTACCCAATTCCCTTTCGGCGGTCTGTGGCTTTCCAACATCCACACCATAATTATCTTGCCCATGCTCTTCTATTCTATCGGCAACCGCTCCAGTTCTGCTCGCCACAATCAATAAGCTGGATCTGAAAGTAGATCAATACTCGACTGCAGCGTGCAGAAAGCATTATTTTCATGCACTCAAGTGGCTGTGCATGCAAATGGCGAGAATGTTTGCAGATACGCAAAGAACACCAAAACCACAAGAAAATTTATTTTACTTGTGATTGATAACTTCCACGTTGCCATACTGCTCAATCCATAGCTGACCAACGATGATATTGTGGACACAACAGGTGGGGTTTGTCCAGGTGTAGGCTTCATTATATCTGCAGAGACAACGAAGCAAAAGGTAAAGAGAAAAGTAAAGTAAGATGATGATGAGGTCTCAAATTGGAGTCACAGCGAGTCTGTGTGGACTTACTTTGGGAGCTCCAGTGTGATGATTCCCTTGGGCTCTGCTTCTATACTCTTTCCCCAAAACTTGAGTTTGGGGTAGATGGAACCATGGAAGACAAAATCATCCTTGAGGCCCTCGGCATGAAAGGCACTGACTGGAGGGTGATGGCTTACTTGCTCCGACACCCACCTGAAGCCCAAATCCTCTCTGATGGAGAACCAAGACATGGTTTGTGCTTTGGTAAAGCCCACTAAAAAGGTAAATCTTCACTAAACACAAAATATTTTGTGCATAGTGCCTCCATGAAAGATTTATCTACTGTCCTACCTAATGAGCTCATACGTCTCCCCCAGTAGAGGGTTGAAGGGCTTCCCAGTCCTCTCCCATTGTGATGCTACAGCTGACACAGCAAATGCTGCAACACACTACAGAACATTGACATGATAACCAGATTACAGCAACTAATTCAATATTTGATAATCACTACTAGGTATAGTAATTTAAGAAATGCCAGAGAGCAAACATTGTTTAAAAAAAAGCTACAGGTGAACCAGAGAATAGTGATACCTTCATCCTCTCAAAGGAGTCTGTTGCGACATTGGCCTGGTGGATGAGGTAGGTGTGCTCCATATATTCTGTTAGCCGCTGGAGGAAGCTCAGAGGTTCATTAAATATCACAGGCATGGCAATCTTTGACAACTCCTAAAAAAAAAGAGTTGAGGAAGACAAGAAACAGTGAGGCCACAGACTACTACACGAGTAGTGAATATGACTGAATACAGAAGAGCTGCAATTAAAGCTTAAACATGCCGTCTAAATCATCAAAAATAATGATATAACGTATATATGTAAATGCAACAGTGTCACAAATGACTTTTTGTATGTGTACTTGGAGGATAGAGGTTCACAGTATTACTGATTCAATTAGATATGTTTTGGTGATCAATACATAACACAATGAATTAATTAAACAAACATGGGAAAAAATCCTAATTCAACAAACACATGGCTGCACTGTTTGTATTCTGACTTTATTATCTAGCTGTATGCCCACTGAATTGCGTACACATGAATTATTAGCCACATCTAATTGGGGAATAAATCATTCATAGACATTATTAAATGTAATTAGATGCAGGCAAGGGCGGCAGTAAAGACTAGACTTGGGTCCCTCTGGGCTCCAGGACACTGGATAATAATCACAATACTCTTAATGGTAAAAGATAATGAAGAACTGCAGAACTGATTTATCACAATTAGCTGACTTTAGCTTTTTCAATAAGCCTATCTCACATCAGTATTAATTTTCCCTAAATATCAAAGTTATAAATTTATTTAAGGAAGTCTTTCTGTCCTCACCATGCCGATGCATTTTTTCAGGATACTCCAGATGCTGATGTCATTCCTGTCGAACATTGGAGTTGGTAGAGATGTTCTGTGGAAAGACACAGATATACTATAATAGGGATTTTTTTTTTTTATCATTGCCAATATTGTGTGTCTTAATATTTGTGTAAATGCAATAAAATGTAAGCTCTGTTATTAAATTGTTTATTTGGTGTGACAGCAGTCAAAGTGTGATGTGGTGTCCTCAACTCTAAAAATGTTTCACTTTTCCTATCTGGCATTAAGTACAAATGCGAGTACTGGGTAAACCACACATAAAAACATTATTTTGTTATACTCTTAAACCATTTAAAAGCTGTAGAACACACAACACAGCTGAAACAATGTCATCTGACACCAGTAAGCTAATGAGCTTTCAGATGGTCTGGTCAAGCCTCATGCAATAACCACGAATGGATGTGCAACTTCGTGTGTGTTGGTTTTCAAGACTGTTACAGGACGCACTCTTTACATTTTTCTCAAAATGCTTCTCACATAATAAAGTTTGCACACAATTTAGATACATGTTTTAACCTAGTGTTTTAACACACAAAGAACAGCTTTCATGCGCCTCCAGTCTCGCTGACAACTGTAGTGTTCACGGTTATACAGGTATGCTGGCTGGAGGCAGATGGTGCCCTTGTTTGGAAACGAGTGCTCGAGCAGCCACACAAATAAAAGCTTACTTCAGCTAAATAAACAGAGAGATAGTGAGTGGGGGTTTGCTCCATCTGTAGCATAAGCGGAGCAGTGATGCATGGCAGACTATACTTCTGGCCTAGTTAGTGTTTCACAAACTTGTGCTCAAATTGTATTTTGGCTTAGATAAATTATTTCATTAGACTGAAAACCTGCCATGTTTTTATATTCTGCAGCAAACGGTATCTACTACTGTATTGTACACATAAAAATATTGGACCAGTAAGTGGTCTATATATACCTTATGTGAATATGCTAAATATCTTGAAACATGCACTTCTAACAGCCAACACTGTCTACAGATGAGCTTTAGCAACATTTTTACATGCATGAAAATCATACATGTACACTTCTTTATTTCGGTTGGGCATATTATGGTAGGATCTTGTTATAGAAAAGGTAAAAAGTAAAGCAATGTTATACAACTAAATTTAAGTCCGTCTACAGGCCATCAGGGACAGACATATCTTTGAATGACAGGAGTAATTCCAAATAAACAGACACCTTATAAATCTTTAATGCACAGTGTGCACACTCACACAAGTATACACATATACACCCAGAGCCAGCGAGCCAGTCCCCTTTTCTCCAACTGCTACTCTGAGCCAGCACTAAATTATTCATGGATCACTTGTTGGATTAAGGACGAGAGGCCAATCCACAGTCAGCCTTCAAGAGATTAAAGATATTGTCAAATCTTCATAAAACAAAACATCAAGCACTAAGTGGACTATTTGCTTGGAGTTGATTCTGTCATAACAGGCTATTCTCTGTGGATTACGTGCTCTAACAACACCTGACTTCATAAACAGACCAGAATGGAAAGGTACTCTCCCATTACACCAACACGGCCATCTACTGACTTACGTGCTTGCTGATTGAGTCTGCAACCTGTCACCAGACACACATATTAACTAGTCACATGCACAAAATGTACAGTGCTTAAGCAATGTTGGAGTACAGTTTCTATTTTACTGAATGCTGCTACCAGCATCATTAGCCTTAAATATAATAGTAAACAGTTTTTTAGAGAGCACTCAGCATGGATGTCTTTGAATCTCCACCCGTCTCATTTCCATCATTTAAGACAGTAAACAAGCATGACATCATAACTGGAGCATGTCCCACCTGTGCTTCTTGACTCCATTGCACTGGGCTGACTGGTTGCCATGGTTACCCTCCCCTGACATTCCAGTAGGTCCCCTGAGTGCGCTGGGATGGTGGAGGTTGCTGAGAAGGGGAGTGTCTCTCCCCTCGTCCTCTTCACAGGATTGACTGGCCACAGACAGGAAGCCGCTCACAGAGAGCTCCGACTCAGACCCTGCGAGATGAGGACAGGGGGCAGATGCCAGGTCATGCCAAACACTCTCTCGCACACACACGCAGGTTAGAGTGGCTGGCTCAGAAAGCTCCAGCCTCAACAATATGCTGTCTCCAAATAAGCATCTGTGCTTGAGTTCCTCTCCAACCTTCCCCCCGCCCTGCTGCCAACCAAACCCCACCTGAGGATTGTGTTCCAATGAGAGGCCACACAGAGGCTTCATTTCAACATTGTTTAGTCTGTGCTTCCTGGATGCTACTCCTCCCCTAATCAGCGACATTACAGGTACTGTTACATGCACATAAGGGAGGGAGAATAATGTGGTATTTATACACAATTATGTATTTAAGTACCTGTATACTGGAATATGTGTTGACAGAAATGACCATGTCACACAAAAGCTGCAGGTATAGATATGCTTTATCCATATCCATACCATAACACTGCTTTATAAACAATGGAAAGCCTACTGTAATCTGTATTGAGGATTTTGGGTATACAACATAGAAAAGCATAATGTTTCATCCATTTAAATATAGACACGCTGCTGATATAAACAGTTGCTCAACAGTTTTCAGTTTCTTTCTATTGACTAATAATTTGAACTGTACTTGAAAATTCAATCATAATCACAAAGTGTCAAACCAACAGCAGAAATGTTTGACCTGACAGAGCATCATAGAAGTCGTCTTCAGTGAGGGGGCTGAGTGTAGAGGACCTCCTGCTCTTACTCAGGGACTGCTTGAGTTCATGGTGCTCAGTTGCCAGTGTCTGCAGAGCCTCTGTCAGAGCTTTGTTCTTCTCAACCTCTTGCTCTAATTTCAGGCTCCACACCTGCAAGCACAGGTCCAGCAGTCAGATTAAACATGAAGGAACACACCAGACACAATGTGGACAAATATGTGATTAATGGTTTTATTGCCATAAACGATATCGATCTGATCTTGTAGCTGCCACAGCATTTGCGTCTTTGAGGTTTCGATGGCAGGTCATGGTTCTAACCCCGCCCACAGATCTGGTGTCTTCCACTCAGAACCAAACACCCCGGTGTCCGAGAGCTCTGTAGCCCAGGATTATATGTCCCATCAGAGCAACCTGAGCCAGGCTACTGCGGGACAGTCCAGATCAGTGTTTCCTCTTGTCTAACACTGCTTTGTGTGTCCACTACTGGCTAAACAGAAGACCAAAAACCAAACAAGACAAAAATCTACACATACCTAAGATGATCAAACATACAATAATGTCAACACACTTAAAGAAGTAAAAAGACATTTATAAACTAAACTTACAAATTCAATGACTTTCTATGTAGTATAAGCAGACAAAGAAAATCATATCATAAAGATGGAGCCTAGCTTCCACAGATTAAAAACTGTGGGAGTCACCTTGAAGTCGGCAGGGAAATCAGAGAAACATGAGCCTGTAAATCACACCGTAAATCTGAGACTGTAAAGCAAGGTCAGTGTCTTCTATTGAAAACAGAGTTCAGTCTCAGCCATCCATTTACCTGGGCAGGCCACAACTGCTTTACCTAGGTAGATATAATGCAGATCATGCAGCCACTGAGTTTGAGTGGGGGTAAGAGATAA
>JAUBNQ010000009.1:11564371-11588686 GCA_032353495.1 Ctenopoma kingsleyae
CACACGTTCCTCACTTGCAGATCTTTGTCCTTCAAGCTCGTGTCCTCTGCCAGAGGCCTGGGAGCTTGACTGTCCTTCACAGTATCTTAGCTGTTCCTAGAACTATATATATATAGATATGTATTTCTGCATATATATATGTATATACACATATAGAAAAAAGAGTTTAACCTTTCATAAACAATGCCAAAACGCGATGATACTGTACATAGCAGGTGTAAGTATCCTCATGTCCCACTAGATGTCACCATTAACCTTTACAGCTTCTTATATGCGCAGTGTTAGAGAATTAAGCTTGGATTCATCATGGAGTGAAGCCAGTCTTTGAGATGTTCTATGTTGTTCATTACCTGTTTTACTTGATTGTTTTGTTTGAATTTTACGTTATTATGTGAATATTATTGTTGTTATTTATTTTTGCACTTGAGGCATGGTACTGTAATAGAGATAATTTATTACATATTCAAGGGTCTACAAATTTGGATGGTGCTTATTTCAGATTTACTCACAGTTTCTCTGTACATGCTGTCATTTAATAATTTCAAAACACTTACAGTATGTGCTTAAGTAAATTTAATATATAGTATGTAAGTGCTCTGATGCTCTTCCTGCAGCTGTTTGTGTAACTGAAATATAAGGGTACAAATGTTGTCTATTTGGCTAAGAAGAAAAAGTATAAAATCAAAAAGTTAAATTATTGTTTTATTTTAAGCGACTGGAAATAAACACATAACTTTAATTGTCTGACAATTAGACAGAATGAAATTAATAAAATAAATGTCATTTCTGTGCTGCATTGTAGACAACATAATGCCCTGTAGTTGCTGTCTACTTGATGGCTAACTGGGTCAATGCCAAGTGCCAAGTGGCTTTTATTCGATGTGCAGATGAAATGCTGAGAGTGCAATACCATTTCTGTATTGTTCCCCAGTCTAGGCAGGTTTGATTTGATAGATTAAATGAGTTCTTTCCAGATGTAGCCTTATTAGACCTGTAATTACAACATCATGTTAGATAGTGGGGTTGCATTTGCAGGTGCCTGAGTCTCACAGGGGACTTACATTGCTCAAATTGTTGCTGTTGCCTGTGTGCACATCTGGGCCCCCAGTCAGGTGCTGGGAATAAGGGCACAGCTGCAGGGAACAGGCCTCTGCTCCCCCCATCCCTCTCTTTGCCTGTGGTGTGGTGGGGGGACAGAAAAAAAACACATCTGACCAGAGGGATGCAGACACATTTCCCTTGGGATGACAGAACTGCATTTATCAGCAGAATGGCAAGACTGGGTTTACTCCTTTTGTATCTAAATGCAATAGCAAGAGGACTGCTTGCACTGTGTGCAGTTATATTAGGAGGAGTACTGCTATTGATTTTGTTGATAGATTGAAATGTCATGGCATGTGTGCCAAACTGAACACTATTGACTGAGGCTGTATTGAGTATCATGCCTGCTTAAAGCAGTCTATGTGGTGTAGCAACATGAAATATACATAATAAGAAATAATGACGTGAACAGATGAATGTGTTTGTGCCTATGTAACCATGTTCTCTGTGTTTATGTGGATGTGTTTATAGAGTGTTTAGATATTTGTGACCCCAAACAATGTATCTAAAAGCTGTGACCCCAAATGGAGTGCACCTGTGCCCCTTAAGTTTACAGAGATCCCATTAGCAGAGACTCAGTCAGTGAGGAGAGATGGGAGAGGGGCTATATATGTTCCCCCTAAGAATCTCTGAATAGTTAAACTCTTGCATGTTTCCCTTTAGCACTTTGTTGGAATGAGTAATGTTGAAATTGGACAACACCTCATGGTCAATAAAAGGTGACAGATGTTGAATGAAATTGCTATAATGTTTGTCACAGGGAAGGAACACAAAAGGCATTTTTCACATACCATGACTCTCTATGAAAAAACAGTGACCAATATACTACTCTGCTGTGGTATTTTGAAGTAAAGCTTGGTAACATGAAAGTGGACCAGTGGAAAAGACCAAACCACTTTAGTCTGCAGATACAGGTCAAAACTGTGACCTCTTTTGAGGTTGTAGCATCACTTAGCGTACATTTTCCCTCCGTGCAGGCTGTTCACTTTCTCAGCTAACTAAATGTAAACCACAGTTAATATTTTATGAGGAACATATCAAAAAAGAAAAACAAACTATTTCTGCTTGATTTTTGCCTTTTCCGTTCTTCCATTTTTCCCTCAGCTTTTTCCTGCAGTGTACTTCCTGACTAGAGATTAAATAATTCCATTGGAATCCTCTTAGGATGGGTTCCCAGCACTTGGCAATTAAACAATTACATTTAATCAGCATGGGGCGACGCTTCAAGTCACCCTCATTTCAGACGTTGATTAAAAGCAATTCTGCAGTGGTTATTGCTGTCGACTTTCGAAACTGTGGTTCACTTAGGTTTACTGCATCTGTGGGGTCAGGTTGGATAGCAATATGGCAGGTTCAGTGGTGGTCGAGAACTGTATCTGCCTCTGGTGTGTAAAAGAGTAATGGCAGAACTCATGGCAGACCTTATATTGTCCCTTAAGTCAGAGCTAGTTAGATTACTTAGAGACATTTTGACCCTACACCAAAGAAGACTCAGTGAACAATGGAAAGGAGATGGGCATTAAGTTATGCATGTGGGAGCCCACATCCAGTGTGCTTTTTTAAAATATTGTGTATGTATGTATTTGCCTGTGTTTATATACAGCTGTTTCCTTTTGCATCTGCAGTTAAGTGCATTTGACTTGAATGAAATGCACCATGACATGTACAATTTCATCATGCATTGCAATAACATCTCCCTCTGTGATGGCAAACAAGGTGAGAGAGGGCACGGGGGAGGGGAGCTTTTGTATGAGCCGTATTTGACATTACGCTTGAGTGAAAGAGTGCTACGTGGCATACTGCTGCAGTGAACTATAGTCCAACACTGATGAGTTGTGATGGATACCCGGCCCCCTCTTGTGAAACCCAGGTGCCCCTGTTTCATAAGACACCCCGCTGGCTCTCCAGCCCTCTTAATTAGCGGCTTCCGTCAGCTGGCACCCAGGCCTTCAAGCACCAGTCACTGGCCTCTACTGCTGATGGAATCCAGTTCGCTCCAGATCTTCAGCTTTTCTAACAGATGGAGTCATGGGTGGGCTGAGTAAGCAACATTGTTTTTCCAAACCTGTAAATCATCTAGCAATGTCGTGATATCTAGATCAGATGCAAACTGGAAGAAGGAGAATGTACTGAGCGCTTTAGTCGGTTGGGCCATGAGTTTTAGTCTCAGCTATAGATATGCTGTAACAAGATGTTGATGATTTTTATATGATGAAGTCAAATATACTTGAAAGATTTCGGCAGAACTTGAATGTAGCCTTTTTTCCTGGTGTAGTATAATAGCAGCGCTGCAATGACACTCTACTAATGACATTCCCCTAGTAACTTCTTGCCTCTACGAATCTCAGGGGGGAAACGCTACAAAAAGTGATAATTACATGAAATATACATAGAGAATAAAAGGAGCATGTTTACATAACCAGGCCCATAAATATCTGACTGAGAAGACATTGTTCTCGACTCCTTTTAAGCTGATCTCCCAGGGATGCCATTTTAATGACATGATGGTTTAAAGAGATGCTGCTCCATCTCGTTCCATATTTAATTAACTTTTGCTTTTCTGACGCAGAGGAAAAAACAGAATAAAGAAAGCGTGATAGAGACAAACACACACGATAGCAAGGAGACAATAACAAATAGCTGGGAGAACAGTGAGGGAGGCAGGGGGAACATGAGCAGAGACCTTGTCATGCTTTTGTGAGCTGTTTACAATACAAGAGATGCAAAAGGAGAGGAGGGGTGGAGGAAGAGTGAGAGTGAGGAAGACTGACATGGTTGAGAGACGATGACAGTGAAGGATGTGAAACAGCAAAAGAATGAGCGAGTTGCCCTGAAATAAAAAAAAAGAGAGGGATAAAATAAAAAATAAATAAGAAAAAGGAAAAGAAGAATACAGGGGAGATAACAGGGGAATACCAGGAGAATGAGACCCTGTGTATCCCACGAGGCTCCATTATGGAGCATTTTTTAGTTAATCACCAATAAGCAAACAAAACAAATATGAAACTGACAATATGAAGAGACATATTTAACTGACATTGCCATTTTCAAAGCATAAATAAATTCAACATGAACAAAAATAGAATAAAAAAGCTGTTTGTCTTATATGTTCGCCTCCTTCTCCACATGTTTTGCAACACATACCTTACCAGTGTTTGTCTGCCATGTGTTCATTAAATAAACACATGGCAGATGTGAGCAAATTATTTCTTCAGTATTAACACGTACATTTACTGAGATTTCTACTAGTTTTTTTTTCTGCTGGTATGAAACTTGGCTAAAAATATGTAACACACTAAATAGTACAGAAATCTGTGTTGTCATTTATGCAGATGTGGCTACACACAACCAATGTACTAAACCATTTGAACTGGTTACAATAAAGTAAAATCATTTAACCAATAAATTCATGTTCTGGCACTTAGAGACACAAGGGACTCTGCCCAGAATTCGGTGTGCCCTCGTCACTCTCTGACAATGTGTTTTCCATTTTTACTGTCAGCTGTATACAGTGTACGCTGCATTATTGATATTTTCTTTCACTTTTCTTTTCTCTTGTTAGACTTCCCTTGTCCTCGGCTCATCACACTGGCCACACTGGTTGTGGAGCCTGGAGAGTTGCAGTGAATTTGACCCCACCTGGTCTATATTTTATTGCTTGGTGTTTAATACATTTTTGAAAATACTCTCCCATCCCATCACAAAAAAAATAAATAAAAAAAATCTAGTGCCATGTCTATTTCAAGTGTCTGTCTTGGTGAGGCAAAGGCAGATGACTGGAGGGGGATACTCACCTTCAGCTCTCCCAGTTCAGGAGACAGGGGGGATCATTAGGAGGGGCTACAGAGGAGAGAAATGTGTGAATGTGTTTGTCTATATTTGTGCAAGCTTGGTGATAGACTGGTGACTCGTCTAGGATGTACCATGCTTCTTGCCCAGTGTGTGCCATAATAAGCTTAATTCCCCTGAGACCCTGAACAGGACAAATGGTTTAAAAAATGGATTGAGAGATGAACAACATATCTTTCCTACGTACAGTAAATTGACTTTTAATATATGCCTAATTTTAAAATGGATTTATTCATGTCAACTAGTATCATACTGGTTGAGTTTAAAATTAAGTGTGATATAATCTGAAGGTGATATTCACAGATTCAGGTCCTTATTCTAGTTATTACCAACTGTCGCTGCCATGCATACATTTGCAGGACAATATGCTGTAAAGTAACTTTACTCTCTGGACAAAGTATGGCTTTTGTAACTGTGTAATTACTGTTATTATTATATTATTATTTAAACAGACAAAGGGTGGACAGTATTACACATAAAATACACAAACGACTGTAGCATAGGCCCTTGTGCACAATCCATAAACACTGTGACAGGGCTACATACTGAGGTTGAGGCGTTCATTTTGCTGACACAGTTCTGAAGTGAAAAGATGGCTGTGTGGACGTGAAGTGCCGGTGTGATAGATTGGGTTACCCCAGACACTCCCAGCGGATCTCCCGGCCAAATGGATCTGGATCCCACGCTTGGGTGCACATATTGAATGCCATAAGAGGTCTCTGAGGTCTCCTTCAGTGGGAGGAATGCACAGCCTAACAATGTGGAGTTTTCACCAAACTAAATTTTGCACCAAAGCAGCGCAATAGCAAGGGCACTGGAACACAAGGGACAAGCACTGAATTCATACTTAGATTTGTGCTGGTTGTTCATACTGCATAAAGTAGCAAATTATCAGCTTCCTACTGCCAGGTTCAGTAGAATCTCATATAATAAGGTCTTAACACAGGCAGCCACCTTTTCTCTGGAGAATGTTGTTAAGCTGTCAAATAAAATCAAAATCAAACAAACAAACAAAAAACTAAACAAAAAACAAAATGTCATTTCACACACATCCTGGACAAGAACAATTACTCCCAAACATCTGGCCCGACTGCCCATTTTTCTAAGGACTGGCCAGGCTCTTAGCAGCATTGAGTGCCACTTGTGTTGAGGTAATGTTCAGGCAACACACCATAGAGGCTCAGCCATGCTAAGTTATCTCTGAGCAAGCCATTCATTCTGCTGCTTTCTGATGGAAGAATACTTGGGGGGTGTGTAATTATATTGCTTTAAACGAACCCCTGAGAATGCCTCTGCCAAAGCGCCCACAAAGTCTCACACTTGGGCGAGTGTCAGAAACACAACACTTGCGTATGCATTCATGTGGGTAGCTGTGTGTGTGTGTTTTGCTGCTTAGGCTAGCGTTAAAAGGGAGGCCACAGTGGTTCTGATACGCCTCACAAGTGAATTTAATTAAATCATAAATATGAGCTGGAGGCCGCCACCCAATTTAATGTAATGGATGATGTGGGCCAGTCCATCTCTGGCAAAGCAAAGTTCTGGACCCATTCAAATGCCCTTGAAGCTTATTAAAAGTGCCTGGCACAGGGAGACGCTAGCAAAGTTGTTTAATGGATGCCCAGCTTGCATTCAGTATGACAGTTAATGTTGGGCCATACCATCTCTCATCTGGACCAGGGGTTCTGCCTCTGTCACTGCAAGACGCCTTGTCCGTCCCTCATCTTATCATCATTATAGTTGCATAATAAAAGGAAATGACAGAAAATATGCACATTTCAAGTTAGGTATAAAATCTTAAAATTCAATAAGACGCACCTCAGAAAACCTTTCATAAAATTATGTATGTATGTAAGATTTTATTTTATCCAGAGACATCCCATCTACAGGTTTTTAAATATTTGTACATAATTGATCAAAACAGTGTAAATTAGAATGTTTGTTTCCCTTATTATTCTTATTTATGTTTGAATGTGCATACAACACATGGCAAAATGCATCTATATACAGTATATAATGGCATTTCAAGTGAACTTTAAAATCATTTGTTACTTAGAGTATAACCTAGTTACAGTGTTATAAGCTGCAGTTCTAAACCTTTTCAAAACAAAACCGAAAGCTTCGACAAATGTTATGCTGCCCGTGTGTCACCATTGATGAATCATTTATCGAGACAGACAGATGTTGTTGCATGGGTTTCGTCCCATTCGGCAAAGGCAGAAGAATTTCTTGGTCCCCTGGAGTGCTGGAGGCTCCCTAAATAGACCTAGTGCAGGGGTGTGTAGAATGGGACCGCACAGGGTGATGGGTAATGGAGTCATTAATAACACAGACCTCCCTTAAGATGCTCAGATGTTCGTTAGCAAGAGCCACGAGGGAGTGAGAAAAAATAGGATGCAATTTGATACAATGACAAAAAGCAGTGTAAGCTTTTGATGATCATTGTGTTTATGGTCTTGTCTGACGGGTTAATTCTAGTCTCACACACGCACACGCACACACACACACACACACACACACACACACACACACACACACACACACACACACACACACACACACACACACTCACCAGCCTTTTAGATAGATAATGAAGGGACACTGAAGCCATTTCCTCATACAGTTTTTAATATTTCCATCACATGTGCAACACAAAAAATGAGGTCTGCCAAATACAGAACTCCTTATTTGTACAATACATTTTAATAACAATAGAGATAACTGTCCTTTTGCTGCAGGAGATGGTGATTTCCTGTAAACTGTGTACGAACAATTCTCAATCAAAATGTCAAAACATTAAAGTTTCATACAAAAGTGCATTTCAGGTTCAATGAATGCAAAACATTTACATGACAGAATGGTTTAAGTTTTGTATGATGCCACAGTGGCTTCCAGCTTGAGCAGAGAGCAATGGGACACTGCAAAGAAACAAGAGGAGTACTTGGGCACTCTCCAGGAGAGCCAGGGACGGAGTTTTGTAACTACAGTATATCCCCGAGACAGACTGAAACTGTATTCGGTCTTCATGATCCCAAATCCAAAAGGATTTACTCCCTCATTGCAAAAAAATATGTAGAGATAACATAAAAAAAATATTCCAGTCATCTCCAGGCTTCAATGAGCAGTAAACATTAACAACAGAAATGTACAGGTTGAGTCAGTGGGCTGGAGATTTCCCCATGCTCTGAGAGCCACATGGGAGCTTTCATGCCTCTGTTCACGAGCCAACCAGAGGAACTAGCCTTTACCAAATCTGTGTCACTGCGTTTGCATATATCAGCACCCTGTCCTGTTTTTCTGTTCTCTGTATTGTTTCTTCTTCTTTTTTTCTTTTTTTCCTCTAAACTCCAGCACAGGCAGAACAGATTCGTTACACTCTCAGCTGGTCCTCTGGCAGCCAAAGTAACGATGGGCACATAAACAAGATCTTAGCCTATGCTGGTGAATCAACCTTTTCTACCCCATAATGACTGACCATGTCAGGATATAGAGCGACATACTGCGCAGTAGGAGTGGCACTGATGAAAAGAGTCCTCCTGACAACACTTGCCGGTTCCTAGAGCTTCCTACACTCTCAGTGGCACCCTGTTTCTCCTTTACACATCTGGTTGAATTCCGTCTACTCTGACAATGCTTTACGTTGTCATTAATCTTTTTTCCCCCCTTCTCTTTTTTGGACAAACATTTTGAGCTGTACATTGGCAAATACTGTATAAGATTGCAATATAGCTGTAGTTAAGCAACACATGAAGAATTCTATGTACAAACAAGTTGGCTTTTTCTTTTTGAAATAATGGTCAGTAAAGAACAGAGAGGGTTCTTTTATGGTCTTTCCCTCTATTTCTTTTATTTTCTTTGCTTTTCTTTTTTCTTGCTGTGGCATGGTTCCTTGTGGTGTAACTGAATTGAAAGTTCAGTGCAAGACAGCAGTGGGAAACTGCACTGACAGTAATTGGTGGTCAGACATTATTCTCTGCATCATGTGATCCTTGTTCTTGGTCACGGTGCTGATCTTTGCCATGTTAGCTGCTGTGCTGAGTCAACGTGTGGTTCTGCAAGGACACAAAAAAGAAACATTATGATCACACATGTCTTTCAGCCTTCTTTCCTTTCATTAAACATGTGTCATGTTCCACGACAAGGCCAGCTGCACTTCACGATTTATTTGAAATGTTATGATTGACAGAGACTGTCTTTTGATAATCTTGACATTTGAACATCATCATTATCCAGATCCAATTAACTCAGCAGAGTGAAATCTGTCTGTGGATCAATAGTAGTTAGCTTTGGGATTAAGCATAGTTAAGTCCTGGTCTAACACAAAAGACACAAGACCACTAACAGATAACATCCCATTCCTCAGAAATTCTGCCTCTCAATCAAACACTGTGTCTATGGAAACCAATCTATAACAAGACACACCTGATGGAATATCTGTCTGGGATTCTTGTTTATCTTCTTTCTACATGTATTGAATGTGCTGCTAATGTATAAATGCAAGAAAATAGTTGAGAAACACTTCAGGTGCAGGTGAGGCTGTCACATTTATTTAGATACGTGCACTATTCACTATGACAGGATAACAAGCTGACAATATCACTCTGTTTTGCTGTATCTTCCAAATTTATGCAGGCACACACACAGACCGTCGAGATTGGTTGTAGTGGGGCAGCTGTGCCAGGTTCTTTAAAGAGAGTGTGGACCAGGGGGTGTGTAACTGGTGTCCCTGGTGGGCTGAATCCAGGTCATCTTTTGAAGTGACTGCTAATCCCTTTAATGCAAACTACATGCCCCACTTGCTGCGCTCTGTTTAAAACACGGCCTTAGACTCTCAAAACTGGCATGGAGTAGACACACCTGTCACAGAGTCATCAGCACACATGCATGCACAAATACCCACACACCTCAGTGCAGATATACATTTAGTCCACACACAGGAACAGAATTATGTGAACAAGCATCTGAGATTGCATTTACTTTTAAAATATAACTGTGAGAAAGATACAATTGAAAATGATTACTGCAACCTCAGTAAGAAGGTTTACCAAAGCTGTCACCATCAGTCTTGTTAAGGCAGAATCCCTCGGGCAGTGCTAGGAGATGACTATTAGCCCCCCTTTACGTTCATTCCTACCCTCTTTACCCTTTCAGCTGCCTCCATATAAAGCATTTAAACACCTCAACAGCTTTCCTTTCAGCTAGGGCGATTACTTCCCGACAGGTGGGGTAATAAGCTGTTTGACGGGGGAGCAGGAGTGTGACCCTTGTAAGGGTTAGCGTGGCTCACCTGGGCCCTGCTCTCCCTTTTTTAAAGAGGCGGCCCCGGACAGCTCCTCTGCTTCCCTCTCTCCTCTCTTGCTGAAATAAAGCTCCTTTAAGTGAGTCTGGGAGGAGACTTCCCACGGGACGCTCTCTCTCTCTCTCTTTCTCTCTCCCCACATCTCACCTCCTCCCCCTCCTCACACTCCACCAACCCCCTACCCCCCGGTGAAGACATCCTTGGCGTTGCTGAGGAGGGACAGGAGCACGGCAACCTTATTAATGAATGCGGCCCATTACCCGTCAGCCTGGCTCCTCTGCGACTCCCAGAAGCCCCTGCAGTACGTGACTTCAAATGGCAGGATATTGACACGGGGAGAGCAAAGCGGCTAGGACTGAGTTTGTGTGCCTGTGTGTGTGTCTGTATGTATGTGAAAGAGAGAGAAACAGAGAGAGAAAATTTGTGCTCAACTGAGTGTGCATGCCTTTGTGTGAGTGTGCCAGTGTGTCTAGGTGTGTATGCCTGTGTGTGTGTCTGTGGACCCCAAAGGAACGTAGCTCCTTGGATATAATGTAGGGCTCGTAACAGCTATTAGAGGGGAAAATAACCCCTCTGGGGAATGGCTCCCCCCTCTGCATGTCCCAGCTCTGTCTGACACACACTGCATTCTACCTTTTCCTTAAACATGCCAGGAGTTTTCTCACTGAGGGCTTTCTCAAGGACGGTGTTAAACGACTTCAGTGGCTGTGGCAGCCATGCAGACTAAAGGGAAATAGAGGAAAAGAGGGAGAAAAAATGTTAAAAGAAAATGAAACTGATACCTTTATCTCTGTGGATACTGAACTCCACAGAGTAGCTATAAACTGTTCTGTGTTTGAGTACGGAAGGTGGAAGGGAGGGAGAGGGGAAGGAGGGTAAGAATTCACTCTCCAATCTTCATCCTTGTCAAGTTCTTCAAGTTTCTCTGTACCAGGGCTGGATAAGTTAAATGCCTACATACAGTACACAATGCCAAATGTCAAATGAGATGTGAAACACACAATTCACATCTTATACAAGAAAATGTCCAAATGTCCAAATGTCCTGTCTAGGAGGATGTCACTAATGGTGTCACACCAGAATCACTGCAATTTAGGATTAGATGCCCTCCATTAAGCCTTTTAGCTCTCATCCTAGCTCCCTCCTTCATCGTCATCCTATTCCCCCTGAAACTCTGCCGTTCCCCTTATCATCCATTTCCTTTCCTTCTATCCAACCCTTAATCTCCTCCTCGATCCTTTCAACCACCTGCTGGCCACACAGGCCTGCTGCAGGGCTCCGTTACCAGCAGTGTTCAGGTAAACCATAGCAGTCAATTCTCCACTAAATTAAATTTTGCTCTGATCAATAATGCGCACCCACTTCTCCCTTATGAAGACGGGCTGCATTGGCTTGAAGCAAGCCTCTTTCCCTTCTCCTATTCTCTCTCCGGCTTTGTGCCACCATTAAACCACCACTTTCATCTGATTACATCACGCTACTGCAACGCCCTCAGGGGTAGTGGAAGAGGAGGGAGAACACCCGGCAGGGGTCTTGTGTACCCATGCAAACAGGTGCAACATGTCTTAGGAATTTAACGCCACTGCAGAGAGGGAGAGGGTGATAAAAAATAGGGAACGATTGAGGAAGAGCAGACAGTGGGAAAGTGCAAGTAGGCTGGGGAGTTGATTTATTAACTAATCATTCTTTATGTCGTTCCCCATTGCTCTGGTCTCCATCGATAGCACCCGGTCTCCACTGAGGCAACAGAGGTGCATCTCTTACATCAGCTCTGCAGAGGAAGGCTAGTGGTCTTGCAGACACATTCTCTCTTTCATCTGATCTCACTGTATTAAAGATAATCTTCACATTGTCCAACATCACAGAGAGAAGATGTAAAGCTTAATCACAACACTAACACTTTTGATTAGCATAATGTTAATACCTGCAGAGCACAAGTTAAGTACATTGTGTCTGCTGTTCCACCTGGTGTTATCCAGCATATAACATAAAACCCAAGCTTTATTGAATGGTTAAAAAGCTGAGTGAACAATAATGACTTTTTAAGCCACTGCTCTTTCAAAGCGTCTCAAACAAACAAAGCAGTGTGCACTTTACACAAGTGTAGAACTGAAATAAATTAACTGAATTAATTATATATTGTATATAGTGCGAAAATTGATAACAGTCCTTACACTTAGTATAAACATAAATAAATGCATTAATGTTTAAAAAGCTCTTATCTAATTCAACTGAAGGCTTTTTGTTTAGTGTAAGTTTAATGTAAAGTAATAAAAACAACTCAAAATGTAACTATACTCTATTAACTTTTCTTACTTAGCAAGTGCTCGTAATGAGAAGTTGTGAACTTATATGGTGCATGACAGAAATGTCTTTATCTTGCAGTATAACTAATACATTTTGTGGTATAAAAAGCTAACAGCAAAGCAGAAAGAACAGTAAGTGTAGAACAGATAATTACTAAAAATTATTATGATCAATGTGTCTTTAAAAAAGTGCATGTACAAAGTGGTATTCTCTGTGAATATGGCAACTATAAATTATTTAAAGGTTTGTCAAAAGGAAAATAAAAGGTTTATATAACATTAACATTAGTTAATTATTATTTAGAGAATACATATATTTATTCATGTTATATACTAATAATAAGTCATTAATTAGCTAGTTAAGCATATTAATGTTTAACTCCGATGGCTAAGGTGTGTTAGTTTATCTAGTGTTAGTCAATTTATTATTTAAATTTGAAGGAGCAGTCAAAACAGTAAACATCCAACTGTAAGCTCTGATTAAAAGTCTTATCAGTCTGGGCTTATCAGTCTGAGTTCTTCTCTTACCCAGCATGGCTGACATACAGTCTGCATAGCTGCATCTGGAGCACCGGGGGTGTGCACAAAACCATAGAGACCTGTGCATACCCGTAGTCATCACTCAGGAATTTAATTAACACATAAGAGAACGTCACCAAATGATACTAAAACAAAGAACCGGCAGTCTTTCTTTGAGACACCTCAGATTGACTTTAAGAAAGGAAGTCACTTTGATATTTAAGGTCAGTTGTATTTGTATATTTGTAATTATTGAAAGATGAACAGTGGACTTTAATCAGTAATAACCTCACTGGGTTTTGGGTTATTTTCTTAAAAATCTATAGTTACAGTGTTTTCTAGGGTTTCGAAACTGCTGAGGAGAAAGACAAGAGTGCTGCATTCTGCCTTGATCTTTAATGGTGTGTTGAACTCGGCCCAGTATTGACTCACTTCTCCCTTGATGCATTCCCTACTGTTGACCAGTTCACTGAGGGAGTAATCCTTTCCTGCTTTGACCTCAGGCCAGGCTTACTGCTGGATAGTTTAGCCAATGAAGAACACAATCAAATAAATAAATAATATAGCAGTTGGCATTCTCCACAGTCATCACTTATCGGGCCGTAGGGAGGGCTGACCCTAAACACTGTTGTGGCACAACCAGCCTGGTTTCCTTGGTAACAGACTGTCTTGTTTGAAGTGAGGTGCCAGGGGAGTCGTGGTCATACAGTAACAGCACTATACTACGGTGGACATGACAACAGGAATACATTTCAGTGGCTTCCTCGTGTGTCATTCTGTGCCCAGTCATATTCACACCAACTGCTTGTAAAATATAAATAATAAATCCATAATACTTGAAGTGCTTTGATTAGATGTCTAACTATTGCAACCAAATACTTCTGAGGTGTAACCAGAGATGACGGACCACCCTTTTTGTGGGCTGGTGCTTTGTAGCTCCAAATGATACTCATTACCCTGTCTAAGTAGACAAGTGAATGGTACTAGAAACACACTATGCAGTGATCCTGCTGTTTGACTGAGGTAGCAAAACAACTGCACAACTGCTGTGTTATTATGGGGCCTCATTAAGTGAGGAGAGAGTGGGAGATGGGAAGAGGAAGAGAGGGAAAGCAATAGAGAGAGGGCCAGCGAGAGGGAGAAAAAGAAAGGAAGAAAAAAAAAAACACAAGAGAGCGATACAAACTGTATTCTGAGGTGATAGCAACACACAGATGCCTTTCCAGCCAAAATGAAGCCTATGACTAAAGAACCCAATTAAGGGCTTTCTTAGGGGAGCCATCTTGGGAGGGGGATGGGTCTTCGTGGGACATGAGCCCTGGGCTACATCCTCTAATTAGACAGAGCGAGGGGGGAGGATCTCTGCCTGTCACTGGGAGGGAGATGGGGTCCATGGGGTTCCACATGTCAGTCCCAGAAACAAAACACAATTACTCTCACATTTAACCACTTCAGTCAGAGACAGACTTTGACTAGGGAAGCTACCAAGCGGCCCCTAAACCCCCACCCTCTCCTGTGCTGCTAGATATGCCACTTCACAAATGCGAAAAGATTTTTGAGGACTACATTTTCTCCAGCTTTTCCGCACTTCTATGAGAAGGCGAGAGCTGATCTGCATGCTCATGTTTTCCCACGGAAATGGAGGAGAAAACCAGAAAATTAGCTTTTAATCGACCGGCAATTGGTGTCATTTAACATCCCTTTCCAAAACTGAAGAGTTAAATTACTTTGTTGTTGCAATGTGTGAATATGAAATTCGAGAGGGAATAATTGTTCTAATGCTGTATATTTTGGCCTCTGCTGCATTTTGTTAACATCAACATCATGAGAGACACTTGAAAATCAAATCACTACAGACAGTAAATTAAACCTGTAGTGAGTTTCCCGAGAAGCGCTTAAAATGGCATTTATCTAAGTTGCTGAAAAAGTCAACTAAGAAAAGTAAAGGAGACATGTTTGAGAGAGAGATCCGGTGATGGATTTTAGCACAGTACAGCAAGTGTCTCCTCTTTGTTTGGATTTAACTTTCCCCAGTGGTGCAACAGAGGAAAAAGAAAAAGAACAGCTCAAAGGCTTCTGGGAGTTTTTGTCATGTCTCCCTCCAGACAATGTGTTTGCATGCACATATCAGACCCTGAGAGAGACGAAGACAAAGACAAATACATACAGCACACACATAGATGTATACACACAAACACGTACTCGCACAATGAGAAAGAGAATATCCTCCCAGGATCATTAGGTCTGTCATGCTGTCTAATTCTGATACACCTACAAAACTAGAACACCACTATTGTGATACATCACTAGTCATCTAAGGGTTTATGTCCCCATTTACAGTGCAGAGCAGTGTGTGTACAGTGTTGTACATAATTATAAATAAGCTTAAATATTAATGATGGTGCCTCACAAGCAGTTGTTATTTTTTTCTAATTCATTGTTCTTTTATTTTGTAGTGCAACTTTTTGAAATGGTGACAGAATTCAGAGCACCTGGGGTGATGAAGAAGAAAACAAGTTGTCATATAAAAGGAAAATATATATATATACAACTTTCAAAAGCATGAAGAGCTGTCACACTTGGCAGATCAAGATATTCAGAGAAAATGGGGTGTTTGAGAGACGCTCAGGGACAAACACATGAAACTTTGCTTTTGTGCGACATGTTTGGGACGCGGGGCAGTTAGGGTGTTTTTGAGGGCATATTTAAAAATTCATAAAAAAAAGAAAGAAAGAAAAAACTTTGGGGAAATTAAGTCTCTGTGCTTGAAACTAAAGAGTGCCATTCATACGATTTCATGAAAAGCAAGAGGGGAATGAAGAACCTACTTTTTTTTTTTTTAACAGCCATCATTCATACAATGAAATTCAGTATTTCCAAACAATCACACCAAATGATGCTTTACAACGATTTAATGCATTTTATGTTAAACAAATTTCATGCACTTGTTGTGCTCTCCATCTCTGCCACTCCCTCCTTTCTTTCCAACTGTCCATCTTCCCCTTTTTTCTCTCTATTTTCTGTCTTAGACCGACATTATGACATACATAGCTGTTTACACTGACCTGGTGACCGTGAAGCCTATAAATATGCTTAATTAAAACAGTGGAATTGGTCACAGCTTGGCAATAATGGCTATCACATGGGGAGAAGAGAATCTCATTTGTGTGGGGAAGTAGAACATGATGCAGATGTGCTCTTGTCACTTTCAGCACTCATTAAGGCCAGGGAGCTTTGGATTGTCTTTGAAGGAATCCTTTTTAAAAGACACTCCAATTAAGGTACGTGTCCTGCGGGCGTCTGAGGAGAGGGAGAAGTCATACAGCACCCCAGTCCTTTCACTCTACCGTCAATCGTGGTACAACTTAACACATGACTTACAATCTCATGTCACTTCCAAGGAATGATAATGAAATTGGAGGATGGAGGGAAGAAAAGACAAACCAGCTTAAAAGGAACAAGGGAATCTCACAGAGAAAATGTCATCTTCATTGTTGTGTAACTTCAATCTCATTGTCTCGTCTTTGGAGGAATTTGGATCGTTGGGAGAGAAGACTCCAATTGTAGCTCTCCAGTACATTTCATCGCTAGAGGAGCTGAACTTGTGTGTTTCCTCACAAATGAACTGCACTCAGAGAAATGTCAGATTTAAGCTGTGGCTAATATTGCACTTCCATCAGTTAATGAATCCGGCTAATTAATCCAGCCTAGCAGCATTGTCAGTGGCTCAGTTCCTTTTGCAATGTGAAAAACTACTATATCGGAAGCCAATGCAAAGGGAAAAGGAAGTTTATTATTAAGTTTCACATGGCAGTGTTGCCTCTACAGGAACCCAGGGACATTTTCCCCATAAGGAGCTGTTTCTAAAATGAGAGGACAGTGGATCTTATTTGGCTGAAAGTATATAGTGAAGCTACTATGTCTCCTAGCTGCTCCAAGGGTGGGCAGTAGTCGAGGGTCATAGAGAGCACTGCACAGCCTGCCTGCTTGCCCTCCCCATCAGCACTTCATGAAATATCTAGACTTTGCACCATATTTTAATGGAGTAAGGGAGAGGGATGTGCAGGGCAGAGGCTGTGTGAGTGTGTGTGATGGTGGAGGAGAGTCCTCTGGAGAGTTTTGAGGGGAATGGTGGTCTATGCATCTCAGTGCTTATTTTTTGTCTGTGAAAGAAAGAGGATGGAGAGAAATGGAGGGAGAGCAAGAGAGATAATTCTCCTCTGGAATCTGGATTCTGGGGCACACAGGCCCAGGAGTCAGTCAATCTGGCTAGTCTGAGGGGGGTGGCTGGGCGGGGGGTCCTAGGAGGGCTGATTAGACGGATGCTCTCCCATCATCCATCTCGACAGGCTGGCGAAAATTGGCTAGCCCCTTGCAGGGTAGAGTTCACGGGGGGAGGTGGTGGGGGAGGACGTGGTGCAGTGCACTGGATACCTGTCACAGGCCTTTGGTCTGTTTCAGGATCTCAGCAGCAAATTAATAAAATATCGTTCCTGCTTCCCTTTACCTGCCGTGGCAGCTCTCCCTCTCACCGCTACTTCTCCCAGCTTGCACTGGCCCTTTGACCCCTCCGACTACTGTGAGAGATGAGGAGCCCAGGCAGCCGGCGAGTGGGCCAGAGTGTCAGGGAGAAATAGGGAGAAACTCCAAACTCAAGACCTGGCAAAGAGAGAGAGCTTCCACTTCTCTCGCTGCTGGAAGACAGCTTCACTTCAGACAGACTGACAAACGACTGCCCTGTGTCAGTGAGATATTTTGAAGTGTGATGCATGGGAAATGGCAACTGCAAACAAACAACAACTAAAAACAAGACTGAAACCTTCAATATTTGTTGAAGGCTTTAACTATAGATAGTGAAAAAGGCAAATTTAACATTACTAAGTTCAGTTGCATCCTAAAATAAAGATGGACCCATGAGAAATCCCCAAACTTAAGAAAACTTCAAGTTGGTCACTGCATAAATAAATGCAATAAGAAACAGTATGTGTACTTGTATCTATATGTACTGCATATATGTGAGTGAATGTGAGCATGCTCTCACATGGGACTGCCTTTAGAGCATGGCACAGGTTGAGCATAATAATCGTCTTATCCCCCAAGCTCATTCCTGCTCTCCTTTCATAACCCCCTGTTTCACAACAAAGTGCCACAGGTCTTTCATGTTCTACTCTTGTCTCTTCACACAGTGTAAAACAATATAATCATGCATGAAACAACACCTCCGGGAGGTGGAGATCACTTCAATCCAAAAAATGTCAAACAAAAAAAGTAGGAAAACATCCCCAGGTTATTTGAGATTGTTTACAGGTACCTGCAACAACCCTTGCTATATAGAGAACACTTGTACCAATGAGGGATGAAAATGTGATAAATAGGAGGCCTTGGTATGAATGAAAAGTCTCCATGTTGGCAGTTTGGTGGAGTGCAAGGCTTGTTAAATACCTTGCTCTGTGGTAGAGTTGCATATTGGTGGATCAGGACTTGTTTTATTCATGGTTGCAGTGCTCAAATGACCAGCAGATAATGATCACATTCACCTTCCTCCTGGCAGACATATGCCTCTGTGTTTACAACCTGAATCTCAATATGAAAATCGTTGTCGATCAATGGGCAGCCAAGCCCTGGATACTTCCTCTGGCTACCTGCTAATAAATAGTTCTGCTAATCCAAGCTTCAGTTAGGTGCATTTGGAAGATGTGGTTAGGAGTGATTGGTTTCTCTCTGTGCTTTAAGGTGAATTAAGAATAATTTAAGTGATTGAATTGCACATTACTCATATTTTAATGATTTAGTTTCAAAAGCTAATAGAAAAAGATCAGGATATGAGAAGTGCGCTATGTGTATGGTAGAGAATCCCCCTAACAAAACAGAG
Source organism: Ctenopoma kingsleyae (assembly GCA_032353495.1). Classification (NCBI taxonomy): domain Eukaryota; kingdom Metazoa; phylum Chordata; class Actinopteri; order Anabantiformes; family Anabantidae; genus Ctenopoma; species Ctenopoma kingsleyae. The sequence goes on from JAUBNQ010000009.1 coordinate 11,583,315, forward strand.
CTGCTTGAAAACACCACCACAGTGAAATAATATAATAAGGTCTGTTTCATTTTTTCAGGTTCTCTAAGGACCAAAGAAAAAGATTGCTAGAAAATGGATTATCTCTCTAACATTGCAAGTTCATAAGTCCAACTACTAACTTTGTTGAAGGGCAGATATGGTCTCCCAGAGGACAAAGCTCATATTTAGCCATGAGGCCTCCTCTGTGATTAGAAGGGGAGATGCAAGCATATTGACTCAACTGTGTTTTTGCCTCTGCAGTGTATGTAATTACCTCTTCAAAAACGAGCATTCCACTAATCCCCTAATTCCAGATATTTTAGTGCTCTGCTGGTCTAATAAGCAAATCAAATCATATCTGCACATCACAAATGAGTTTTGGAAACGGACTGAAATAATTCCTTCTGAGTCTCTCACCCCAGCCGGGATGGAGGGGATAGCCGGAGTGTGATGAGTGGTGTTTAGTGTTTGTTAAGCTGTCATGTGTGATTAGCGGCTGCAGTTTCTGCTGGTGGCTGCTTTGCTCTACCAGCCTGAGGCTCACCTGTAACTCTGTCTGGAAGAAGAACTTCTGTGGGCACTGTGAGCAGTCATAGATCTTATCCTCCTGGCCGTGGGCAGAGAAAATGTGCTGCTGGAGCTTATTGGCCTGGACAAACACTGCTCACATACAAAGTAAGGAAACACAGGGACAGAGAAGACATTTATTAATATTAGTGCAAATTGAAAAAGAGTTTCAAAGTGTTGGTAACGCTGTATTTAAAAAAATGTCAATAAATGCCTTGACTCTACGCTTCTTATTGCTGACTGTGCTACATCCACGTAAGGCCTTGGTGCTTGCATAAGGCAACATCATAATTGCATTTGCCTGAATAAAAATTGAAGACAGGCTATGTCACATGGCAAGGAAAATTACTTAATTACAAACAAATGAATGCGCTATTAACAATTGGGAAAAAAAAAACATTGTTATGAGATATATAATTGAAAAAATTCAGATGGTAACAGTGAAACTAGAGTGGTCACGGCATTACAGCTAGAGAATGCATAATGTTTTGGGAATAATGATGCTCTTTATTTAGCACTACTGTGGGGACAACAAACCAGAAAATAAACAACCACAAACAACTGGCATGGCTTCAAGTGCAAAACATGGCCTCCATTAGTCTACATCTCTAATTATATTGACAATATAAATATTCATGGTGTTGCACTAGTTATTCATGCAGACTCTAACTCCATTCACCAAGATATAAACACACAACTCATTGGCACTTAAAACATACTATACATTTGTGCATTAATTAAGCCATCGTCCACACTGGAAAGCTAAGGGGGACCCAAATGTGTGCGTCTTGAGTGTATGTGTGTTGCATGTGTGGGCGTGCGTGTGTCTCTCTTCATTCTCTGAGGAGCACTTCAAACATGCCGTTTGTTATCCCAGACCCTTGTGCTTTAAGGATGGCTGTCTAATCTCAAAGGTCTGGATGCTCTGGAAAAGTTAGCATGTGGGGGCTTCATTTGAATTTCTTACAGCTCAAAATAACTTTTCTTCTAATGCATGCACCGTGGGGCCACAAGAAGAGGGAGAGGAAAAAAAACACACAGCCACAAAAGGTGAGGTGTCGGAGATGGCTTTGGGGTCGTGCAGCCCTGTGGCGGGGCTCAGCAACATTAACACATCCCAATTTGAGCTCACCTGGGAGAAAGGTTATTAATTATTGAGCTGTGTACACATGAGACAGACTCAGCTTCATTGAATGTCACACTCCTGACCTGGGAAATAAAAGTTTGGATCCAAAGCACACACACTGCGGTGATGCTTTCAGATTGCTAATGTCTGGGTGACAGCTGTCTCTGGAACATGGCAGCATGTTAACCAGAAATGAACAAACCTCCTCTAATAAACAAACAACAACTCCATGGTCCATTTCTGAAACTAATGACCACAGCAATATGAAGACAAACATAACTGCAGATAGATGGCTTGTTTTACAGTTGGTTACATTTCAGCTCAAGGTTAAGGCCCCAGTTATCATGCACATTTGTGCCTCTGTTATGCTCCTAAAATGATGACCATTTTCTATGCAGGAAATACATGTTCTGAAAGAAAAAATGCACTGATAAACAATTGCTTTTTTCTTTAGCTGTCTTTTGTCTGCATATACTGTACAGAAGCAGGTCACTGCAGCTGCAGGAAGCCTTCATTATGTCTTTGGCTAGAAGAGGAAAAAGTCAATACAGCAAAAATAAAAATGGATTTGAGACTTGGGGGGCCTTCAAATACTGTACAATAGGGCTAAACACAACAAGATGTCAAGTTAGCTGTTGCTCACTGTTTACATGTGTATGAAAGGCAGTTCCACTAAGAGACACATTTAATCAGCTATACATTAGCGCGCTATAGCTCTGAATTTATTCATATGTGGGTGGACATCGACAACTGATTTAAAGTGGGCTAAAGTGCCATAATAAATACTGACTGTAGAGTTAGAGTTATGACATTTAAGGCAAAGATTTCAATGATGAGGTCAACTACTTTTTAGCTAATTTATATAGCGCAGTTCTGACATCCGCAAAGGCGTGGGACATATATATGATTACGACAGATGATTACAAAATTCAGCCTTTGCTAATGTAATTGCTGGTAACCATTTAATTAGCGGTAAGAGTTTAATTTCTTTCTTCATCATTTTTCAAATTAGCATGCAATATGTACTGAAGGGATAAGGCTGAAACTGGCAATGAGGGGACACTGAATTTGTATTTGGCAGAATGAGTGAAATTTAAAAAAGGCCATTGCTCTAGCCATTTAGAGGAACAGGGACATGTCTTCCTAGAGGGTTAAAATGAGGACATAGAGAAACGGAGAAGAAATAATCCAAAATCACATCCAAACAGGATCAGTGGCTGGCCATTGTGGCTCTCCCTGCTGAGAATGAGAGAGAATAAGAGAGAGAGAGAGAGAGAACTTTGTGGAGTTTGTTGGCCGTGGAGTCAGAGCAGAGCAGAGCTGAACAGAGCACTGAGCCGGGTTGGGCATCAGGGGTGTCAGGGCTGAGGGGGCTGAGGGGCCAAGGTCTCCTCGCTGTGGGGGATATTAAGCCCTCTGATTAGATCTCAGGGGCCGCCCATGGCAGACGTCTCCTTTACTACAGGCCCCAGCTCATCTTTATTTTGGCAGGGTGGTGCTCTCTGCAGGCTGCACTGCACCAATACTAAGCTGTTTGTGCAGAGAGGAAAAAAAAGTTTATCCTTTTTCCCCCCTTTCTCCTTTTCATTTATTTATTCATCTACCCTACATGCATTCATTTCTGCTTAATCCAAAAGTTCACAGTGCAGAGCCTGATCGAAGTGTTCTGAGGCAATGCAGCCAAGTTGACAGCGTAAATTGATTCTATAAGATATAAGCTGATGACTACTAATACTGAGTTGAGGCTAAGCCTACGCTGGGTTTTTGGATGTAAAATGGCATAATTCTAACTTCACGCACCAGCAGAACGTGGGCAGCAACTAAACAAAAAACTAATTAAACTACTGTACTTGTCAAACTCTTTGGGCTTTGAAAGCAGTGCATCCTGTAGTTTTTCAAGTTTGTACTTCATGCTGTGACATAAGTAAAAGGAAAGTGTACACACACACGCACACGCACACACACAGACAGACACACAGACAGACACACACACACACACACACACACACACACACACACACACACACACACACACACACACACACACACACACACACACACTTTCATCAGGCACACTTTCTTCTGTTTTGTTTGTCTTAAGCACATATTCCCAATCACAATTTCCACACCAGCCCTCACTACTGCTCCTAAGGGTGCAGGCAGACACTTCTAGCTGCAGGCTCCCCCACTTCTGAAACCTGTCAAATCTGTCCTGGGAGAGTCAGCCTCTCTCTCATCATCCAGGGGCTTATGGACCTCTCTCCATTTACCCTCCCTCCCCTACACATTTCTCTTTTCCTCCTCCTCTTCCCCCCTTTCATCTCACATCCAAACTTGCCAGTTGCAACCTTCTCAGCTTCCTCCAAGTTTTGTCTCCTTTTCTCCTCTATTTTGTCTCTACTCATCTACTGTCTACCACTTACTTTTCCCCATACGTTCATGCAGTTGGTTTTGTGGTATGATTTGTCCTCTCTCCTCTCCCTTTGGGGTGGACTGAAGATAATCATTTGCTGTATCATTTGCTTTCCCACAAGTTTCAGGTCACAGAGGTGAGTATTAATATGTTTATTTTATACTTACTTGCTGACAATACTCAGTGCATATACTCCGATTCTGTCTCCTAGAAACTATGTTTATTTACTACTAATCTGTCAGGTATACAGTGAGAGGAAACTGGGGATCTGTTTCCTCAGTCCTGATGTGGTTAGGTTTGCATGAACTTCAAGACGGGCTTGATATGAAGTAGTTTAACTTTCCGGTATTCCTGTTTTTATTTAAATACAAGATCTGAAGTCTTCAACCACTGCATCTAAAAATGAAACTGATTGCATAATGAAAAATAAGCCTAAAAACAATTCATACATTTATTAAAACAATATACAACAAGCAGGTTTATATTAGGGTGTTAAACCAGTGTCTTTGCTCTAAATTATGCCAAGTTCATCTTGAAGAAATATATTCAAGGACAGCTGTCAGCCAATCTCTCAATTCCTCCTTTTTCCTCTGAGTGCTCTGACTTCAGTCTGCCTGTCCCCTGCATCCCCAACAGAGGGAGGCCTTTCAGTCCATTCTAGCCTGCCTTCCTTGCTACCACAAGCTTTCTCCCATCTGACTGTCTGCTTTGCGACCACTGTCCTGAGGGTGTACTCTGTCTCTCCCTCCTCCTCTCTCCCTCCCAGCATCCCTCTCTCTCATGCGCCGTGATCGATATGGACGCAGAGGGAGAAGGGGGACCTGTCTGTCAAAGCCGCCGGTGGAAAATGAAGGCTCAGATGAAGGAGGCATGCTCTGTATATTAAATGCCCAGACCCCTGTGAGGGGAGGAGAAGGGTGTGGGGTGGGGATATATCAATAGGCTTCTGCTTAAAGAGAGATAAGGCCAAAACAGCAATGAGAGACATAGTGTGGAGTAGAGGGAGGGGAGCGGAGCGAAAGAGAGATCAGAAAAAATTAATATGGAGCTGAGCAGTGAGGTGAATGAAGAGGTAAAAATGTGAAAAAAGATCTTAGCGAAAATGCAAAATGCTAGCTAATGATGTTAACTGATGTAACAAGTGGAGGAGAGACAAATGAGTTCTTTTGGGCGACGAGTGGATGGGTGGGGGGTGGGGGCACGCGTACATGTGGTTGTGTGAGTCTGTGTGTCCACATCCATCAAAATAAAGAGTATGATGACTTT
>JAUBNQ010000009.1:11588696-11658696 GCA_032353495.1 Ctenopoma kingsleyae
CCCCCCCCCCCCCAGGAAGTGCAAGAGAGGGAAATGAGCTGAGGACCCAAAAAGTGTGAGGAAGAGTAAAGAGCTGAGAAGGGATAAAGAGTGAAGAGCTGAAGTTAACGACTTTGCAGATTTCATTATAGAGATAGTTAACCCTGTTGACACTGAAGGAGGGCGCTATCCTCTCAGGAGGAGTCCGGTCCTTCCACCTCCATGCACAGAGACAGATGAGATCATTACAGCTATCAGCACCACTGCCATCCACAATTAGCACATCTCCTTTTCCTTCCCCACTTCTCCATCCCCCATCTCTCCTCAGCTCACACTGTCTTCCCCCCTGCTCTCTTTCTTTCTCCCCCTTTCACCTCATGGCACTTCTTTGGCCTTGATTTGGAGGCAATTTGACTAAATAAAAAGCCACATGAACGAAACTACTATCAGTTTTTGTCGACATGCTTGCTTGACCTTTTCCAACTCATTTAGAACCCATTTGCCTTTTCACACTGAAAAAAAAATCACTTGGAAATGCAAAACTTTGCATATTAAGAATGTAAATGTCTCAATTAACACGTACACACACACACACACACACAGACACACACACAGGCTTTCAGTCAGTTCATCAGGTTGCAAATGTATGATGCACACATGCTCACATGCACACTAACATATGCACAATACATACCTGTAAAGCAGACCGGACACTTGAAGGTTCCACCCATGCCCTCAAAGCTGTGCTCGATCAGGTGGCATTGAAGCTTTGCTGGTGAGTCGAACGACTGACTACAGAGCTTGCATTCATGGTTCAGTCCTTCCTCTGTAGAGAAGAAACAACAAAAACACACAAAATCATAAGAAGGAAAATAAGCAGACCATGGTTTCTTTTTTGTTTTTTATTTTGCTTTATTCTTTCATACAAAATTTTAATTCAACAAATTTGTGGCAAAGACTCCTGCCTGTGATTTTCATGACTCAGACAGGAAATAATATAACGTGTGATCTCCTCCCATCAGGCATAAATTGGATGACCAGCCGGGGTTCTAATCGCTCAGACGAGGCCTTGCACTTTGAACATGGTGAGCAATTAACTTATATGCAAATCATTTATTTTAATATCTGCAAATTAAAACATATTTGAAGGAAATCCTAATAATGGAAAAGGTAAATTGTGCTTTGCAGAACATGAATCATAATAAACAAAGAATGGTCAAATAGTCTCATTTCAAACAGTGCAAAAAGGTTATAACTATAATTCCAAGTATAGCACATTATTGTAAAAATTGTTTCCAAAGCCTTCACTTTATGTCACCAAATAATCTCATTGTTTCTTCAGTGTACATACGCAGACTGTAACGACTGTCAAAACAACTCTCCTTTACAACATGCCCATATGTCAACACTTTTAATACAGTGTTACAACAGTTACAGTATTTCAAGAGCAAGACGGATTCCCAGTTTATCTTCTTGGCATTAGAATTCCCAACACGTCTATCTCAACATTAAACTACCTCAGCCGTGGCCAGAGATAGCTTAAATAAATGTCGTTCAGACTGTGAACCTGCACACTCATTTGCTGCACAACGATCTGCTGACTCAGACTTCCAGAGAACTGCTCATCTCCAGTGTGTCAATAAAAGGCCTTTACACTCTGCCATGGGGCCATGGAGTTTGATGGTGCTCTATCAAACACTTGCCAAGCCCAACATTAGGCCAGCTACTGCAAGAGGTGGGGTGGATACGCCAGGGACTCATCTGGAGTTTAACCCCAGGTCTCTACAGCCCAGTGCCCACCACATAGGCCCTGGGCACCAAAAGCACAAATTCACAAACCACCTAAACAGCTGTCCTGTCCTAGAGGCTCCAAGTAGAGGGTTAATCGAAGGTGCTTCAGGCCAATCTGGCAAAGAAAATTCTGTAAAACTGTGCTATACAATGAAATAGTATTCGGTGGACACAAGGCCTTGTGGTTTGTGATTCTTTTCTAAACAACTTTCTTTTCCTCCTATTTTGCATTATTTCTAAATAAACCGGGTACGACAGAAGCTGTGTGACAAACTGAAATTACTGTGTGATAAAAACAGTACTGTATCAACATGTGGAAAACCAGTTTTTTTAAAACTGATTTTTAAAAACTGCTCGCCTTATGCATGACCTTGTCACATCACGAGAGGTATAAAAAAATAAGCTGTACAGTCTCACTTTCTGCACCTGGATTGATACTAAGTAACAGTGATATCTGGAACCCAATGACCCCTGATATTCTAGGACGAGAAGGAAATGGAAATCTCCTGCAGTGCCAAGCGAAACAGTGGGAGTGTATACATATTGAACTTTTTACTTTAACATATTACCACATGTTCTTACACAGCTTTCTCAATAACATAAACATATGGTGTGGTATATCACAAAAGGTGGTGTCTACAGCATAAAAACAAACCATAAGATGTGCATCAATACAAGCGCACAGACTACATTCCCTCATGACTGTCTGGTGGAGGCCGATCAAAGCAGCTTATGGCACTTTAAAAGGGAAAAGTTGATGGTGTGTTCTGCAATGATGCATTCAGCAGATGAGATATTCTTTAGTCTACATATGCAACTGAGTGTAGCAGGAGGCATCAGTGAGTGAGGGGAGGAGGGTGGCACGAGCGCATTCACACAGCCGTGGAGGAGGATCACTGCCCTCTTTGATCACCATTCAGTTTGCTTATCTGTGTCAGGGTGTACACTAAGGTCAGGCTTGCTGCAAAGTTCACAGATCTGTTCCTCTGCCATATGCGCAGCCCTCATTTGACCCTAGTGCACAATGCTGTCCCTTTGGAGACCTGGCCTGCTTCATTATGCAGATAACTCTGCACCTGCCTTGCTGACCTTGTGTGTGTATGTGTGTTTTTATGTCTGTGAGCAGGTGCATCAACGAAAACTGGCAAAGAGACAGTACAGCACAGTATGCTTCAAATATAAAGAATAAGGATGGTGTTTATGTGTAGTTTTCTTGTTGTCATTAGATTCAATTAACAGACTACGGTCAACCGTGAGTTAGTCTGCCTCTTACTGCTTCTGTTATGGCTGCTGGCCAGACCCCAATACGAGTCAGTATTACTCTAAAACAGCTGGGCATTGTAGTTTTTACCAAACATTACTAAAACAGGTGTAAGTCACACACATTTGTGAATACGTTTGCTGCTCTAGCAAGAAATATATATATCAAAATAAACTACAGTGTCACATCTTAATGGAAGAGAATGAAGTTATCTTTGTTGTTTATTGATGTATTGTAGTTAGTTTTTGGAGCATGGAGGTCTATGGCACAGAGGAATAAGTTACATCAGGCTTTGGCTAAACTGATATTACTTATTTCAATGTGATAAAATGCTATTTATCTATAAATATATATTAATACTGTACAGTATGTATTGCATGTAAATTCTATTACAAGCTGCAAATGTTTATGTATGACTGCAGATCTATCATGACTATATTCTGCTCTGTTAGTCCCTGTATTGCAGCCTGTGTAGGGCTGGGTTTGTATTCAGCAGCATAACAGGGGTTGAATCAGGCTGGCAGTCTGTTTCTTAGTGAGAGCCAAGGGAGGAAGTCAGCTTGCTCGCCCCTATAGCTGCCTCATTGGGCTGAGGTCACTTCCTGTCACTCCCACAGTCCTTGTCCAGGGCTGCCCAATCAGCATGGCTCTGTGTGAGCCCCCACCCCTCTCTATGTACTGAGCAGACTCTGGATATAGTTACAGGGCCACAGGGGACTGTCAGCTCTCTCTCTATTCTCATCTCGCTCTCCCTCCTCCCACTCCCTGTTTCTGAGTCTCCCGAGTCTTCTCCACTGCCACCACCCTGTCCCCCTGCACTCCTAAGAAAATCCTTTAGATGAAAACTGCTCCTGTGCCTGCACCCTCTAAGCATCCCTGACACCAGCAAAGTAAGCCCATCTGCATATCCACAGGGCCTTGCGTTCCTGTGGCTCATGGTTTATGTATTTCACAGCTCCTTAAAACACAAACGCCTAATATCTCTCCCATGTGGAGGGCAGGAGATGGAGAGAGGGAGGAAAAACTACTCTCAAAAAGAATGGTCTTTATTTCTCTGTGCTGTTTACTTTCATCCAGGCTGAAGTTCATGTACTGTTGAAGGTTTGTTTGGGATGCTGGGGCTTGCAGGGTTGGCTTGCATAGTTTAGTGAATCTATATGTAGTGACACAGCTAGAGCATATTGCATTCAGTAGGTATAAGGTGTGATAAAGGTGACTGTGAATACATACAGCATGTAGCCATCAACTGACAGTAAAACACTGAAGCTAAAGTAACTAAAGACAGTCTAACTTTCTGATAATAGTGTGTAGTTAAGTATAACACAGGGCATTGCTTAATTAAAAACCCTCCCTAAGCTTATTCCACTCCCCCCAATACCACTGCCCCTTACTCCATTTAAACAAGTCTGCTGAGGAGCAGTCTGAATTGGAGGGGAATTCAGGATGCCTTTTAGCATTTGGCTTTGGAAGAGAAAAATCTGATACTTAGATTTCCACTCCTCTCTGGGGCATGGTGAATGGTTCTCTGAAGCTCACTCTTAGCGGGACCCATGCTGCTTGTGTCGCCAAAGCAGCACACTCTAACAAATGATATTAAGGACATCAATCAAGGCACTTCTTTGCTGAAAGTAATGAGTAAACAAGTGTGGGGAACAAATTGAGAATATTTAGTAGGCAGGGACAGGTTGTTTTGAAAAAGCCACAGACAGAACAACCATAGTAATCAAAGCTGGTCCATCCAAACAGGTCAATGCAACAATGCAATAAAAAGTTTCTAAACTGCCAAACCATAAAAGCAGAAATACTTGCTTGAGGATTTTCACCTTTAGTAAGATTTTGCTTTCTATTCTAGCTTCTGTCTCATGCTATTCAGCTTGATGTTGGAGGTGTATGTTAATAAACCAAGAAGATTTGGTTTTCACTGGACTCGCTGCTGTATATACAACCCACTGCGGGATTCTGGATGGTAGCAGACAGCTTCAGGCCTGTAAACAGTAGGTGGGTTTACTTCTCTCTTCTCTCTGCGGGAACTATCCATTAACAGATAATGGGGGGAAAATCAGAGTGATTAAGGCCCAGGGAATTATGGGTGAATACAAATTGACTCCACCTCCACGTGGTGTGCTCTCTTGAGGTAGAAGCACTGCTCATAAGGAACAAACTCATTTCAGAAGCACTACAAGGCCCATTAAGGCCTGGAGAATGCAGGGGATGGGGGTAGGAGGGTGGTGGGTGGGAGCGCAAAGGGATGGACTCCCCCTGGACCCAAGCTGATTGGAGAACTGGTGCCTGGGGGGACCATTACTGATATCTATTTCCTGCTTCCACAGTTTGAGAAGGACAGAATGAATCAAGTGCAAAATGTTGAAAATTAACGCATAAGATTTAATCATGGCACCTTAAAAATATACCTTACTCTCTCAAAGAGTTAATGTATTACACGAATAGTGATGAAATGTGGCCGAGAGCTAGAGAATAAAATAAAAGAGACTGGAAAACTACCACAGCATGAAAGGAGAAACTTTACTCCAGTTTGCCTGTATTAAAGTGGGCATGTACCTGTATGAGGCATATTCTGTATCTGCAGGATAAAAGTGAAAGTAAAATATAAGCAAAGCAAGATACCAAAGCCCTAGTGTCAGGGTCCCAGGTTCAGTGCAGGCCCGATGCTGTTTTCCAAACTCCAGAGGGAGAATGAAGGGTGAGATTGTTGGCTGTGACATGTCAGTAGCAGTGACGCCCTCGCACAGCAAGAGCGAAAGATTCTGGGGGAAAATGTCTCTGGGAGAATGTCAGCTCTGATGCATGGCAGCTCGTTGGAGGTGCTAATCAGAGCAGGGCTAGGCTCCTGCTAGGATCAACCACTCTGAGCCTACATTAACCGCCTCACAGCTCCCCTGGCTACAGGGCCAGAGGTAGAAACACCAAACTGACAGGTTTTTGTGTTGAGATAAACATGCGAAACGCTTGAATGGATGTTACAAAAGGTTTAGCCGACTAGAACGCCTTTTGGAGTTTACAAAACATGGGGGACAGAAACATAAGGACACTTCTCCTTGTCCCTAACATAAACACACTGAACAGACATTTCCAGTTGAGTTATTTGCCAAGAGTGCATGTGTTCATGCAATTTTTTTTACCATGTATTCAGAAATTCAGAAAATAAAGCCAGTAGTCATTACTGAAGCATTATTATTGAAGACATAATATTAATATAGTAGTATAGCCACTATTTATGGAGAACCTGTTGTGCTTTATGTTCATCAATGCACAGCTTAGACAAATGCAAACATTGCACATTAGGCATTTACAAGCATTTATGACTCAGCTGTGTTATGGCAACAAGCATCAGCCTAATATCAGAGAAAATTACAACTACAAGCATAACAAAGATGTGCACACAGTGTAACTCAAATCCTGTAGTAAAAGAAAGATAGAATGCATATACGTAAGTTAGCCATATGTATGACATCATATGTCAAGACATTTGGAAACACAAGTGCCTTAGAAAATAGTACATTTCAGGCTTTGTGCATATCTGTATTTTTTACAGTTGATATGAAACCTATCAAAGGGAAACCAGGTAGTAAAACCAGATTAAACCAGTGTTTCAGCAAGATTTGGTGCTACAGAATACTTTGAAGGATATACTCTGCCATTTCGTGTTTTGCCTGAACCACTCTACCTGCTATTCTTACAGCTGAAACCCACAATGGCTAAAACTCGGTCAAATGAACAGTGTGTAGGTCACAGAGGCAGAAAAAAAAAGAGAAGGGAGAAATCCACAACAACAAAGGCAAGAACCGAATACTTGTTAACGAATGATGTGTAGGCGCTGCAGCTGCAGGCAGGTATGGAGGTCCATTGGGGACAAACAGTGCAGGCTGTTGAGATGGATTGCGTGAGAGTGCTGGACCCCCTGCAGCCACACAAACACCATTCTGAACTGAAACGCTCTAATTTACTCTATACATGTCTATTCTAAACTGCTGGGCATTTTCTTGTTAGAAGGAAATAAAGGTCAAGTGACTACGCCCTGACTTTCTAAGACTCTTGTGCTCAATGAAAGTTGCAATGCAAAGTGAGAAAAAAAACCAACAACAAAAGACACAGTACAACAGGCAAAAAAAAAAACAACTTTCTGGCAAGCAAAGAGGAGAGAAGAAAAGAGGTGTGAATCTATCCAGAATCTCTTTCAGGTCTCAAAAGAGTGAGTGGCCTGAATGTAAAAAGTTAATTATGGGCACATGCCCAGCTTTTTCTGCTTTTCTCACTGTGGCATTGTCAGGCAGAGGTATGTGGCTCTTTGGGTTCTGTGGTCCACACAAAGGAGCAGGGAAAGAGAGCATTGCAGAGAGGCCCCTTGGCTGGGCTCGCGGCATGGAACACTGTACAATTAGCCAGCCCCTGCGTTCTGCCGGCTTATAATTATCAGTGCTTGCCTTAATTGACTCCCTTAGCCTGCTGCAGAGGGACCCCCCCATACCCCTTTTTCCCCCTGCTTGACGCAGGCCGCCGAGCACCACGCCGGGCTCTCCAAAGTCATTTAGAAAAGCGCTCATATTTTCGACACAAAAAAAGGGGAACATTTGGTGAGAGAGAATTCATCATCAGGTGTCTAGAGGTTTTCCTTAATAGAAAAGCTGAGTCCCACTGAGTGCGCTCCATGTAGCGGCCAGCCACGCATGCTCAGGACCAGCAAGCCGCCATTCACAGCGGGCCACAAGACATTAGCATAATTTTATATAACACAGGCACCCGCACTGGAAATTTAATACATCTCAGCAAATACGAGACAGGCATTTTGCATAATTTTTTTCCTCATTCTCCACCTAGCTTCCTCTCTCGCTTCCATCTCTCTGTCTTACTCCATGTCTCTTTCCTGTCTTGTCTTCAACCTGCTTCCCTCTCTCTCTTGCTGCCACTCTCCTTTGCCCCCGCCCCCCACAACCACCCTCTCTCCTCGCCCCATGGTGCTGCTCTCACTAGGAGAGGGGAAGTTCATTACCTCAGCTAAATCAGAATTAGTCCCTTCATTTTGACGGGGCGAACTTCATTAGAAAGGCCCTTCCTTAATCCAGCAGGGAGAACTGATGAATCTACATGGGGGCAATAATTTGCTTCACACAGCACATTCAGCCACTTCCTTTGCACTATTTCCCCCTTCCTTTATTCCGTTTATCTGGCTTTATGTACTTATGGTTACAATTTTATTAGATCTACAGCAAAAAAAACCTGAGAAAGGAAAACACCTGCATATAATTAACTAATGGCAGCAGAGAGGGTGTAAAGAATGAGTTATGCTGTTTGGAATGTCCCATCTCCCCAACAGGCTTCAGGGCCTCTGGCGCAGTCATGGCTGACTTGGCCGACACTCAAACACAGCCTGCGTGAGTGTGGTCGACAGCAGGCTGGGTCTTGGGGTCTGAGGTAACTATTCAAGATTATTTTACAATGCCATGTGTTTTAGGATACTCAAATCGTTCCTCTCCATATGGACACAGTAGGTAGAATGAAAAAACATAACAACAAATAACACACAGAATCCCTAAAGAGACAGAACTTCACCATTCGTCCAGATATTTAGAACAAACTACAGAGTGAAGAGATGTGAATCAGGACAGACAGCCCCTGACTGCCATACCACAGCGCCTGGTGTCAAACAGATGTGCTGCTTGGCGGCTATGCTCCTCAGAAAACAGAGAGCCCCACGGATTCCAGGGTGGTGTTGAGTTGTGCTGCCCTCCCCCCTCTCACCACACCAGCGTCCCCCAACAGTCCCAACTCCCCCACACTGTTCCCCTGCAGTCTCCCTCCCTCATCACCTTCACACAGGGGTCTCCTGACTGGTAATCTCGTCCTTCGAATGTGAAATCTCCGACAGTGATTCCCCGCACTTTTACCCCCTACCTCTGTGGCTGATGGGTAAATTGGAATGGCGCACCCTGCTGGTGCAGAGAGCTCTGAACAGACAGCAGTACACACATGCTGAGGCACCCCACGCACGCTCTGTCTAATATAGTGGACATGCACACTCTCACTCCAAGCTGCAATCTCCATGCACGTATACACAAACACACTCACAGATGTACACATGAGAACAAACACAAATGCATATACACACGCTCACAAAAGCTCTACATAAATCCCCTACGCAGCCTAATAAACATATACATGTATGTGCCACGTAAGCGTTCCATGCATGATCTGTCCTTCACCCTCATCAGCATAAAGATGGAATATATGACAAACAAACAGACAAGCGAATCAATATATTTTCAAATTTAGAAGTGCATCATCTGAAATGGCTCAGTTTGGGCCATTTTACAGAAGCTGCACCTGACTCAGTTGCCATAGTTTCTATTATGTGTACAATGTAGGACAGAACACACATAACAGAAAAACAGTGTATCTGGGTCCACAGTGTGTATAATAAGCACTGCCAACTGTGTTTTTAAATATAAGCATATTTTTAAACATTAATAAATACTTAGATCATTTTTTTTTCACATGGCGAAGCATCAGAGTAGGATTTCCCTTAGGGCTGGTTTAGCTGTCCGAGGCTTCCCCTCTATCTATCTGTCTATTTTTCTCCTCAGTCAATGCTCTGAAGCATGCGTGAATGGCTGAGTCCACCCTCAAATCGCAGGGACGTCGTAAAATAGTCACTGGAACCTGAAGGGGCTAAAGATCACCGCAGAAGAAGCCACAGAGGCCTTCCTGTCAAAGGCAGTCCTTTCAGGGGGGCAGGGGTGAGGGGAAGCCAGAGGGAGAGAGCCAGAGACATGACATACATTTCATTACACTTAAACCAACTGTGGGTTCAACTCAGAGCCCTGGATTTCCAATGGTGTCTCAAAGGATGGAGTAAGTGGAGGTATAAGAGAATGGTTTTTACAAAGAACACAATGGGTAGGTGGACAAAGGCAGGCAGCTGGACTAATTGCTTAGGGGCTTGTAGGAATATTTTTCTAAGTACTTCTATTTAAAGCTCAATTAAGTGGCCTACGTCACTGTGGTGAACATTAACTACCTAAAATGTATGTAAATCTCCAAACTCCAACTGCAATTAGAAAGGATATTATGATTAAGATTCATCTTTCACAGCTTTTATATAAATGTGCAATTCGTTATTTTCTATCTAATTTTTATTTTCTATAATTATATATTCTCCTTCTTGGTCAGTTTTACAAGTTTGACAGATTAATTTATGTTAAGGTGACTACAGTGTGCAGCGTGCACTCGCCTTTTGTTTGCTTGTAAGATCGTTCTGTTTAATTTCTGCTCATAAATACAACCTTAGATAAGCCAAATATGTGAGAGGAAAAAACAGTATTTATACCAGAGTGGTCTTTCGGTGAGAGCTCTCCTGGCCTAGTAGAGAGGCTACTTGTCCATTAAGGCTGTCAGAGGATGCTCACAGAAATGAGAGGCCATATCCCTGGGGGGGTCTGCAGGGAGCATGCTCAGATGGAGGCTGGGGTTAAAGGCGAGTGAGCTGGATGGGTTTAGTAGTGTGGTGGCCATTTCTGCACAGAGTTAAGAAAATCTGTACTCCGACTATGCTGCATAATGTTGTGGATTTAACAATGTACATTCTGCCACAGCAACATCCTGTAGAGACACACATGCCATCATCAGTGTAATATTATGGAAAATATAATTTGTAGTCTAACCTACTTTGCTTTACAAAGAAATGTCTATTTAAAATTCCTGGGAGTATTATTAAAAGGGCTATAGAATTACAAAACACTATTACTATTGCTCGCTTGGGGGGAGCCCTCGCTCATTAAGCTTCTAAGACGTCGTGGGTTTTGATTATTCTATCAGCTTCATTCTCTTATTATAGTGACAAACTCCTGCTATTTTGTTGCCAATCTCCTTCCAGCTGTCATATCTTTTGAAAGATCACAAAAACATTCAAACAAACTTGTGATATGTCTTCAAATTCACCAGACATTGCTTGATTCCCCTATTGAATTTGCAGGATTAACATGAGGAAGAAATGTCTCATATTTCTTAACTGGTTGCTACGTCTGACATCAGAGTGTATGAGATCCTAGCATACTGGTATTGTCCAGGGGAGGGAACCCTCACTCTAACCGTCAGCGCTTCACCAAGTGGGACATAGATGATTAAAACACACCATGGCTGTGACTGACAGACTCCCCACCGCCTCTAGAAGATGACATGTCTCCAAGTCACACTGAAAAGCAACTCCTCTAATTTTAACTCTGACTGCAACACCGACCCCCTCTGTCAAAACCCACAAAAAACAGCCATGCTGAGATTCTTAACCACAATAAAAGTGATAACAACTAAACAGAGAAATAAGTTTAAAAACAACAATAGGGAGGGAGGAGACAAAAGGGCTGAGAACGCGCCATTTCCCTCAGGTGCACACAAACAGCAGGAACCTGTGAGCTTGTGACAACACCTTCAAACATTTCTGTTACTTTCACAGAAATATCTCATGCTGATGTTCCAATGTGATGCTTCCGCAGCATTCTTGTCCCAGTGCACATTCAACTTGGCAAGCTCTTGGTTACTAAAAAGAAAAAAACACTATCCTAACTGACTGTATTTGACATTTGTCATGACAAGAATACAGTGAGAGGAGAAAAGAAAAGTGGAGTGAGAAGTGGGAGGGGAAGAGGAAAATGGAGGAGTGGCAGAGGGTGATGGATGTGTGAAATTGTTTGTGTGAAAAAAATAATTCGGCATTCTCTGGGTTTGTTGCAATTCTCATTTTTTAAGGAGGACAGAGGGGGGGTTTCCTGTTATTGTCACGTTCTGTGGAGAGCTCAGGGTCGCGTACTAAATGATTCACAGAAAACGGAATCTTTTACATTGGCGTCAGCAATTCAGCCAGGCGCCCTTGTGGGGGAATTCTTTTTGTGTGTTTTTATTGAAGTCTGCACTGAGCGCGCCCAAAAGCTCTGACAGGGGGCCCCTGAGGGCGCTTGTCTTCACCTCCATATCATAAGATGGAGAGACGAAGCTCCCTCTGTGCTCTCAATTATACCCCTCAAAACCCCCTCTCACACGCAGACTCACAACCCTGCCCTCCCCACCCCAAAAAATAAAACAGAAGCAGAGAAGAGAAGCCTTCAGTAATACAGTCCCAGTGGAGGGCTCCACGATCACTCTGCGCTGCTGGAACAGCTGACAGGCACGATGTGGCGGGTCCATTCCCTGTGGTCTGTCAGAGTTGGTGCTACAGCATGACGGTTAGTACTTCTTCTCTGGGGATGTGCCTCCTTTGCGTGCTCCTACATGCCCCTCACATGACAGGCCCCTCCTCTGACCCATGGAAGCTCTGTGGCTTGCCCCAATTACTGCTGAGGGTAGGTAAAACTCTAGGTTACATGCACCCTCATGTCTCTTTACCTCTCCCATTCTCGCGAGTGAGTGGGAGACCCATCAGAGGCTCTTGGCACGTTCAGTGGAGGTTGGGGGACCGGCAAAGGGGGCAGAATGAGGTGTGGGTTTTGCAAGAGGCTTGGTGTAATTTGATCAGAGGGCACAGCTGCATAAACAGGGGTATCGAGGAATTTCTGTCTGCTTGATGGAATTGACTTTGCATGAATGGTCCCTCCTCCCCCCCTAAATGGGCCATTTTCCACATGTCTCAATGAATATGACAACCTCTCCAGCAATATGAGCACAATAGTGGAACTGAAACACCAGCTCAGGGTAGCTTGAGTCTTTTCTCGAGCTGTGAAATTCTCCCTCTCTGGCTGCCTTTGCTAAAGACCTCATCCAAGTCCTGCTGCCTAACCTGTCAAAAGCAGCCCTATCCTCTCTAAAATGCCCAAATAAAATAAACCAACAACCGCTGGCAGGGTCAGAGGGCAGCTGCTCTGGGTGCCTGGACTCTGGTGAGCCCTCTGATTGGTGGAAAGGGCAGTGAGTAAAAGGGAATCTTTTCAAAGTGAAATCTCCAGCTGATGGCTTAGAGCTCCATACCCCACAGTTTGTTTCTCTTGCTGCTGTCAGGAGTTTTGCCCGAGCCATTTGGAAGGATTAGAAAAAGTGGGGGAAGAAAAAACTCAATGGGCAGATCGTGTGCACTGTAGGGTCTGAGTGATGGCTCCAGGACCCCTTGGAGAGTGATAAACCTTTGACCTTGACAGCCCCCTGTGGTGACCCCTGACCTCTGGCTTTGTGCCACAAACTCAGTGAGGCAGGTGCAGGCAGGTGAGTGACCACAACCTCCCTGTCCAGGCCAAAATCTCCCACGTCTGACCTACATGTCCTGTTAGTCTGGATTTAAACTACAGAAGAAAAATCACAATCACTTGTGTTACTGACTAGTTAGTAATTGCATGGGAAGCATGCAAATACTAGATTGCACCAAAAATGATGTATAGCAGATATGGTCATAATGCATTCACTAAACCAATGTCTAAATCTATAGCAATAAATTATTATGAAGCTTGAATGAAATAACTGAAAGGGAAATGGGAGAGACCAGGAGAAACTCAGGTCAGCGGAGAGTCAGCATTTAGTTTACAAATGGATTCAGTTCCGTTTTAAAAAACACTTTCTTCCACAATGTTATATAAGAAATGTAAGTGTGAATTTTATTTGAATTGTAGAGTAAAGGCATAGTGACACATCTCATAGCCACTTTCTTCTCCAAGGTAGGCACTAGCTCCAAGGTCGCGCCAGTCCGCGCCAGTCTTTCTGCAGATCCATTTCCTCTCCCTAGGCACTTCCCTCATGTTGTTGGCCCAGTGATTCAGTGCCTTGCATTAAGAGCAATTCACCTGCCTCCGGCGTCCCAGCGGCACAGGTCCCCTGGGGAAACCAGGTGGAGCATAAAAAAGTTCCACATATGGTAAAGTCAAGCTGCTCGGAGGCTGCCGAGTGTCTGCTGTGGGGATAGAGGCTCCTAAAAGGCCCAGCTGGTACTTGGAAAAGGACTTCTGCATTACTACACCTCAGTGTCTATTTGGGCTCCCCTTTGGAAAGTGTTGGCCGGCGCACATGACCAGCCATTTTAGATTTCTCCATCTACCCCGCCTCATCCCTCGCTCCCTCCCGCCTTCCAACTGGTTCTGTATCCAATTGAACATTTGGTCCTCCACTGCTGGTTAATCAAATTCCTCCATCTGGCCCCCCTATCCCTGTGGAACACAAAAGGTGCAGCCTGAGCCCGGGTCCAAGTGCATATTGGGAGGGAGGAGGGGGATGGAGACAGGGACTGCCTACCTAACTTACACAGCCCAGTCAACTAGATCAGGTAGAGAGCGCGAGGCCAGGCCTGATCGTTTTGGGCAAACAGGAACAGCTTGGGACTAAGTATCAGAGCCCTGCTGTTCATATAGAGCTCAGGGACAGCAGTGGGTTCATATGACAGTAGGAGGGTTTTATGAGCTAATACCTCCACATACACTGTAGAATACAGAATAGAGAGAAGCCTAAGTACTACTGGCTACAACAGAAGGGATGCACTGCCTTTATGTTATTTAGTCTCCATGGCAGTAGAGGGCACTGTTTTTGAAAAAAGAAAAAAAGAAAAAAAAAAGAAAAGGGAAATAAAGACATTTATTATAAAACACAATTACCTTTTACTGCTTCCTTAAGTTCAAAGTAGCAGGGTGTCAGTAACTAAGCAGCCTAAGTCTATGCCTGTACTCTGATCAAAAAGTGCTATCTTAAGAAATCACACAAAGGCAGCAGTGATCTTTTAATCCCCCAGAGAGACTGTGTAGCCTTCACAAAATATCTTCTTAACTACATATTTATTAGGAGGGACCTTTCAGAAAGCAGTCCTGCTGCACAAGTTGAACAGGTCTTTAAGTGCACTCAGTCTCACAAAATGTTTCCCTTACAACTTTGACACATCCAGCTGATCATGTCTACTCTTTGCTCTTATTCAGCAGGAGAACCTGAGATGAGGTTAACATGGGGACACAAACTGAGTCACAGATACAGAAACACATGGCATCTCAAGTGCTAGCTCTACTCGTCCATAATATCTATTGTATGATTTCTATTCATGTCCAACCATCTTTCCCCCTGCCAGGTGGCAAAACATGTGTCAATAATTAAACTGCTTTTACATAACAGGATACAGGAACACAATGCAATTTGCTCCCCATATTTCATTGGGCCTTTATGAAAGCACATGAGAGAGTGTAATTAATCAAACCACTGGAATATGTGAACGGCAATTTCCACTTAATGGCACTTACAGGGATTGGGTCCCTTAAGCACCACGTTCTGTCTACCAAACGAGCGGGATTCATTTTCATCTTCATAGTTCAGACAATAAAACCTGGTATGGATGTTAAACAACACCCATTTGACATTAGGAAGTCTGAAAACAACACCAGATCGGGTCAGTAAGGCCTGGTCTTGTGCAGTTGGACATACATCATTGACTGATAGTCATGTGTGCATGATTCTTAAACTTAGACTTCAGAAATTAATATTCTTTTTATTGATCTTGCTTTGACCTCAAACCTGAGAGTATGTTCTGGATTCACTTAACCACAGGAGGCTAACCGCCTCCCAGCCAGGGACAGGAAGAGGATCATTCACTGCTTTTAGTGGCTTTCTGTGAGAAGACGGTCCTAGTCTAAATGGCACCCATGTCCCTAAAAGTGTTTCTCTCTCCCCCACCTCGCCATCTCTCTCCCTCTCCCTCTCCAAAGACTTCTCTAAGTGCAGCATCTTGTTTCAGTAATTCAGCCAGGACAGAGACAGTGGAGAGAGGAAAGTAATCGATTTCTCTCTCATTTGGTTCCTCCTAGACTTGCTATAAGGCCTCTTAGGGGAGTTCTGGACTATTGGACAGGACAATGTTATGGGAAAGAGTGTCATTGCGTTTAAGGTCATCGTTACACCAAGGTTTCATTTTGAGTGTTTTTTTATTGGTATATGGAACAAAGTAGAGAAACAAACAATGCTGCCTCTATTTCCAGGATGGCAGACATCAAGATATGCCCTCCTTGTTCATAAAGGCATTGCCACTGTGAATGATAGAGAGAAATATCATACAGCAACATGATACACTGTTGAGATACACTCTGAAAACTGCTGCTAAGTACTAAGCTTTTAGCTCCATAGGTAAACCTTGTGTCTATAAAAAGACTCCATTACTAAATAATTTAGAAGCAATTCCTTTACTGTATGATTACTATTTCTGCTTCATGCTTCATATCATCTTTCCAAAAGAAGGAAAAAGGCAAAGAAGAGACTGGTTACAGAAACAGCCAAATGACACGGAAGATTGGGGGTGGAATAATATTGTGCTTTCATACTGCAGATTTGAAGAGTTTCACTGCAATATCATCGACCAATTTTAGATACTCTACATATTTCTCTCCTGTATTGAATATGAATAAGTTTTAAGGTTGATATCTATGATTTCTATAGTTTGCTACATGATTTCTATAGTTTGCTACTGTACTGTACTAACATAGCTAATTATTAAATGTATTTTTTAAGTATACAATTGATGCTTTTCAAATAAACAAAAAACGTATCCTATATTTAAAATGAAACCATAAAATGTGTAGCCTGAAATAAAAAAATGGCAAGTTGTTCCATTTTCTCTTACCATGTGGAAGTACTGTGCATCTAGAGTGAAAATCCCAGGTTTTAAGGGGATGCTGGGAAAATACAGCCTGTCTGTCCTGTTAAGATTTAGCATAGTTGAGGTGTGCCAGTGAAGTCTTCTCTGAACTTGGCTTCATCAACAGGTTTATAACTAGTTGTGTTTCTAGTTTGCACTACTGAATTCGGGCTGTTTTATGCTTGGTAAACATTTATTCTGTGTTTCAACTCCATGCCAACCTGCTAAATTCTTAATAACAGTGAGTACCTCTCAGGTTGAGCTTCCATTAATTCACATCAGAGTGAGATATTCTCACACAAACCAATTAACAATGCAGTACAACTACCTGCAGATCTTGGCATGCATTATTTTCAAAAAAGAGAGCAATCTCGTGTGTCATTAAGAGTGTGGCGGCTGCAGTACAAACAAGACAAATCTATCTATTGTTTATTATTTCCTCAGGCTTTTTACCCAGAGGGCAGAATAAGAGAGGGAGGGGCAGAGGTCAGCATAATTACCATTCACTCCTTCCTTCGAGTCAGACAGTGCTAAGACATGCATTGGCAAATTCCATGGCAGCATCGTATATCACATTACCATAAAGCCCCAAAGAGCTAACCTTTGTTCAATTCCATTTGATTCTAAGAGAGGAAAACAGTCTCACTGACAGCATCATCCAGCCTCAGTGTTTTAAGAGCTCAGTTGTTTGTCTTTCAGTCTTGTGACTGCTCTTGCTAAAGATGTGCTATTCCAAAAATAAAGCGTCAGGGGACGTGGGGGATCATTGAATCATCCTGGGTAGAATATCACATCATCTGGAGAGCTTCAAGGTTTAGTCTCAAATTTTGCCTGAGAAAAAGTGCAGTGTTTAGGTCCAAGCTACTCTATATACACAATCTGATTAAATAATTATACATTTCTATGTCTGCTCACGTTCTGATTAACAATTACAATGATTTATATTTTTATGTGACACTAAATAGTATGCCCCAGGTATTATAAAATCACCTGGAAGCGCACTCCATTTTGGTTTCTGTTGACAAACAACAAAGTGCTAGCATTTGCAGCATCAGTACACTCTAATATGCCTGTTGACTGAAAATAAGCGCACCCATGCTGACAGAATGTGAAATACTGTTACTGAGAGAGGAGGCTTAGTGGCGATGTTTTCAGTCACGCTTAAAGCCAATGGCTTCGGCTCTGTGTGGCAATCTTTAGGCGATGCAGATGGACAAATGTTGCCACAGATGATGATAGAAATATAGAGATGAGAAGGGGCAAGTAGTAACCAAACCCACAAAGAAACACACACACAAAAATGCAGACAACACAGTCCAAAAAAATTAAAACATAGAAGTGGGCAAAAAGAGCAAGAGAGAGGAACAGTTGAATGACAAAAAAAAAAAAGAGAAAATGAAAGGAAAACTAAAGAAAGCAAGACAGAAAGCAAAAAAGAAAGAAAGAAAGCAAGAAAGAAAGAAAGAAAGCAAGAAATAAATAAAGAAAGAAAGAAAGCAAGAAATAAATAAATAAAGAAAGAAAGCAAGAAAGAAAGAAAGAAAGAAAGAAAGAAAGAAAGAAAAAGAGATCTGTGAATTTCCCCTTCCTCCCCCGAGACATCCCTTGATGCCAAGCATTCATCATCCAGCCTCTAATATCAGTTATTCTGTGGCTCCTCTGCTTACAGCAGAATTAATTTCTGCTTTAATTACTCTCATCGGCGGAATGCTGATGAAGGAGAGGGACGAGGCATTCTGGGACTCGGGCCTCATTCCACCGCTTTAATTTGAATGAATTCCACCCGGAGACTCCGGCAAACAACTGGCAGCCGAGCCCCGGGAGCCACTCTGGGACTGCGCAGAGGAGCTGTAGCCATGGCCCCCACCAACCTAGCTACCTTGTGTGTGTGTGTGCCTCTGTGTGTTTTCTTGCTTGTGCATATTATTTGGACCATGTTCATTGTGCACGAAACTGAGCACCGAAGTGAAAAGGTATGGAGAAAAAACTCACAAGACGAGGAAAAGGGAAAGTGATGAGTGTGTGTACAGTAAGTGAGCATGTTTACAGTTATGGTTTGTGATTGTGCATGTGCCTTAGTGCACAGTGTGTGTATATTTCTATTCAGATAAACATACTCAGGGGTGTGGGGTAGAACATCTATAGAAACAAGTGAATTCATGCATAGAAAGACAGTGAGAAGAGATCCATATGGACACAAAACATATGAAATATGAACATCATTAACTGCAGCCCACCGTGACACACAAATGTTAGTTTGAGAGCAAATAGTTAATTTGATTATTCCAGATATGGTACATCATACTTTTCAACAAACCATGTCCATGTATGAAAGAAGAAGTAGCAGTATAAAAAGGAAAAAGAAATAGGAACTAGCAGTATGAATATGAAATAGCTGTATGTTTGAGATGCGCACAGTCCATGTTTGCATAATGAAAACAACTGCGGAAACAGTATAATATCACAGCAAACCCAGCAGAGGAGCAGGGAGAGGGGCCATAATTGACTTTTCTCCAAGCCAGCTTGGTAGGTACAGAATGTAGCATATTGGATAAGAATTGTGATTGATTATGTGGGTCTGCCATACCAATTCGTTTGATTAAATGTAACCATGGGTTTCTTTTCCAAGCCCTAATGAAGCAGCAATTTGAAACTGAGAGACTGGATGAGGCTGAGCCAGGCTGCCCTCAGCCCCACACTATCTACTGTTTCCGTGTGCATTTGCAGCTTAAAAACAGGAGTCGTCACACAACATCTTGCCAATGTCCCTCTGTGGCTGTGACACAAATAATTATAGATTTTGCCGAAGCCTGATTTTGTCTGATTAATACAATTAAGGAAGATACTAAAAAACATATTTACAAAAGTCAGATTTATTAAAAAAAAAAATAGCATTAGTACTCTGTTGCATTAACCTTGAAATTCAGTGAATAACTATGTTGCATGAATCTCTGCAGGGAAAACACACATCTAAGCTCACAGCAGAATGTATAAGACAAATATGTTTACAATTGGGCGATTGAGTAAAAAAAACACTTAAACTCACTGAGTAACACTTTAACTTCACTCCACAATTCATCTCCTATAATTTTATGATCCGAGTCATCCCTCCTCCAGTTCGGCAGAGGATAGGGAGGTAGGTAGGTGTGACCTCCACTGACCCTGAAACCTCTGGACAGGTGGGCGGTGGCCTACGTGCACTGTCCGTTTTGGCAGCAGCTCTCTTCCCTCCCCGGCAGGGAGCTCAGGCCATGATGAGCAGCTGGGTCGCAAACACTAAGCACATTAATATCTTCTTAATGATAATAATCATTATGGCATAAGCACCTTCCCCAAAGTGGGAAGGCACACGGAATGTGCCAGAGTAGCATCGTCGTTAAGGTAAAAAAAAAAAAAAATACTGAGATGAAATGACTCTTTTAATGGGCAGCAACTTACAGCCAACAGAATAATGCAGACACTAATGTAATAATGTGATAATGAGAAACACCGAAGACGTAAGGGAGACCAAAAACTACATGAAAACCATTTGAATGAATAAATAAAACCTGTACATGAAACAGAAAGGAGTTGACACACTTACGACAGCAGGCATACATTATATCACAGATAAGCTAATGTAAACTTGACTGTGTGACAGATTTTAATTAGTACAAACTACCTCTGAAGATTTCCACATGCTTTAAGGCCTGTCTGGAGTTAGTGGAGTACTTCACCAACTTGTCTTCCCATGCCTTTCAATCCATGACGTGCTACTTGTGCACAGCATTTCTCATATACTCGCCTCATTTAATATAACTGTCAGTATTCACCTATCATAGGCCATTATCTGTCTCATCCAGGTTCATTATTGAAGCTAATGATCTGTTGTCCTCTCTGCTCCCCATTGAAGGAGGACTACATTAAAAGTCTCTTACTAACTTAATTAGTAATTATAAATGTTAAAAATTAATCAGAGAGTGAGTGGCTTAAGGTTTACGTCTCTAGGCAGTGGTGGGACAAATGGAGAGACAAAGAGGCCATGTCGCTTCAGTGTTCACACTCCACTGTCATGCTGGAAATGAAAGGAGTCATATGAAAAGAGTGGAAGTGTAATCATTTTATCTCTAATAGCTGTGACTCACAGTGTGGCAAAGATATGCAGAGAATAAATATGAAACTAGAACATTATTTGAAATAAAATATGTATTCTATGTGTAGTGACAGTTTGTGAGCTTAAAGCTACCTTCACACGACCATTCATCTACTTCAATATAGCATATTGTTTCCATTGTATAATCTACAAACACTACTGTATTGGATATAATGATGTTACAAGAAAGAGCATTTAATATAGTAACCTATGATGCATGCAGTACTCACATTATCTCTTTCTAACAAGATGGAAATAGATCCCTTTAATTAAATCCTGGGTGTACACTAATTCCTTACTAAATTTGCACCTCTCTGACAATTCGACATCAGCAGCACGGTGCACTCCAGTAAACATATAAGCACTGATATCAACATTAAACCTTAATAACTAATAAAGCTTTCATCCAGGGAGTTCCTGTGTGATTTCCATTAATGTGGGGGGAATCGCCCAGGACCATCTCCCTCTCCTGTTTTCCGGAGTATGTTGATGCTCAAGCCGGGGGGTTTGTACTCTCAGCACAGGAGGAAAACAAGGAGGAAGTTTATCTGAGATGTGGGACGATAGAGATACAAACTGCATGTGTGCCTGAACTTTAACAACACATGTCAGAAAACCTGCTACAGTTTGACCCGCAATTAAATACTAAAGATAATCAGTTAAAGGTGATGCACAAGGCTCAGTGTGAACCAAATACAGATTAAGTAACAACTAACTATTGAAAATATAAGCAAAGATTTTGCGTGAGGTGCATATCCATTTTGGAAGTTCTGTCCTCTCTCTTTTAGAGGAGAAATGGCGGACTGTTGAGCAGGGAGTCCTATCACACAAGACACACAGAGTGTGGTAATGGTAGGGGTCTGGCTGGTGGCCCACGGCACCTGAAACCTATTAGAGAGCACTGGAACATTCCACAGGGTTCTTCCACTTTGGCCAGAGGGCATTGTAAAGGTCCTCACAGAGAGGGTCTTTGCAACTTAGATGCTAACAAACAGCCAGCAAGGTGAAATACTGAAACTAGAGTCTGATAGGGAAGAGTCTGACATATGAGTATACAGTAAATGGCGGTGCTGTTTGTGTTATCGTTAGAAAGAAAACATGTTGCCTCCACCAGATCCCTTAGTTGCCTGTGGTCCCTGTTGAAAAGTATATATACATATACATAAATATAGAAATAAGTGGTTTGAATGCAACTTTAACACTTTCTGCACTTACATCCACAATGAGATTGTCTTGATAAAAAAAAAAAAAAGCCTATGATTAAAATGTTTACCGTTGGCAAGCAAAGCAAAACTTTTATCAACTTTTTATCAAATGGTTTGCCATCTGGACTTATAACAGTAGGGGCCCAGTAGTGCACTGACACTAAAAACAAACATGCATAAACACACAAACTGCTGCCAAATATCTTGGAGATAGCCTTATCTTCTCCACTACGTGTGTGTATATATGTTTTTTAGTAGTACCAAGGCCCATCTCTTTGGCTCGATTTGTGTCCATGCCTCAGTGTTATGCTCACTGGGTTTAACTCTATGGGTGTCTGTGGCCTCTCCTCTAGCCGCCCGTGTCCATTTGCTCTGCGGGTATGGCAGGCCTGAGCTGACAGATGGCCGCCCCTCTCCATTCCGCTCCAGAGTAACACAGTAACTGGTTTTTCCTCCGCCGTTGACCTTGCCACAGCCAGCCAGCAATCCAGCCTGGCACTCGGCCTGTCGAACAGGAGGGTAATGAAGTCCAGCGCTGCTCACATGATTATTAAGGCTTTGACGCTGGGGGGCCTTTCAGAACCCCATCACCCTCCCCTCTCCTCCCCTGTCTGCCATTCACACAGCCAAAGTTCGATGAGGATAGTCATTCGTTACATGGTACTTTGGAAAACCACCATTGTGTTCCATAAAGAGAGCTAAAACTTTTGCAGTATTCTTTTGGAGTCTGTATTCTAAAACAAACCTCTCTAAACCTATGAAGTGTACTTAACAGCAATTTTGTGAACAACACTGAAACTCTCTTCTATTCAGTATAATAGCTACTGGTGTCCCAGCGTGCACGTCATTCCAAAAGCACATCATGTAAGAGCCATAACACAAAGTTAGATCAGATCTGTCACACTACTATTGGTGCTGACAACCTCTAAATGCAATGCAGTTCAGCAGTTGAGCACCACTTCACTCTTACTGTAACTTAAATCTCCCTTGCCCCAAGCGTCTCTAGGCACGCATGGAACCCTGGTCCCATCAGGGCCAGGCTGGGATTTGAGAGGTGTAGGTTGCAGCTCTGACCTTTACTAAGGCAGGACTGTCTGTTTGCACTTCTCCCATAAGCCCCCCTCCAGTCAGACTGCTAAGCAACCCCATCAGACCCGGGCTGTGCGTGCACCTACGGCCTTGGTGACATCTTAGAGACTATGGGGAGGTGAAGTAATGCAGAGGTTAATTCTGATCATCCAGTATTTATGGGCTTCACTTCAGAACAAGGGTTGGCATTAACACACTAAAGGAGACGTCCCTCCTGTATATCAATAAAACATGGCAGAAGCACAGGAAGAGCCTACCTTTATTCAGATCACCCGAGTTCCTATCTAGACTTGCATAGGAGAATTCTAAAAGTATACTGATGAACCCATCATTAGGAGATGCCTATAGATTCATATGCCAAATTATATGATTTATACAAATTTGTATTCTAGTACATAGTTTGTAATCTATACTTTAGAGTTAGAATGATGAACTCAACAAATGAGCACAGTTCAACCAATCACTGAAAAGAATTTGCCCAAATCACCATGGTGACATCAACCCACCAATTACAATGCAGTAAGGGGCAGCAAGTGTTCACCCAGAGTTTGTACAAACAGGCTGTATGAACTGAGAGCATCAGATATTTTCTCACATGTTGGCCTAGTCTGTGAGGTGTGGGGAAATGTCAGGAAAATCAATAGATAAGGACCACATCAGACCGAGCTTGTCTGGCCTAGCAACAGAGCATCCCCATGGTGATGTCAATTACCTCTGCTTTACAACAAAAACACCAGGAAGAGCAAAACAGTCTCTGCAATGCTGTAAAACTTTTAATGCGGTCTCCTGGTTACATTGAGGAATTTGTAAGAAACTTCTTTTTTGTTTTCCATCCAGACACAGCGAATGTGAGAATCTTATTGATAGCTCTTTTTTGCAGCTCACTCTGTTTTTTATTCTCCTCATGGACGCCACATTAGTCAGGGAGAGGTATAATGTAACGAGCAGTAAGGTGCGCATAATTGCATATTAGCAGCAACACACTTGGCTGCACGGGAGGTGACTGCGCTAACGAACAGAGAGGTGTTATTAATCACCAATTAATAAAAGCAGGCAGATATCAGACTTAGTATATGGCACGCATGGTTTCCTTTGTTTCCACTGGCTGGTCCAAGCTTGTTCTCTTATTTATTTCATAAGATTGATTCTGTTCGTGTGCCCTGTTGTCTATTGAGTTCTGCCTCTGATCCAGCCCCCTAGGAGTCAAATGAGGAGTGTTTGGCCATGTTTGTTAGCAGATTACATGTGTATGTGCTCTATGAATGAATCCCAGAAACTGAGGGAACACCATCAGACACACCTAATCAAAGGGGATTATAGGAAATGAAACAAAGACTGAAAATACCATATTCTATTTGCCCACCATGACAAAAACAAAAAAACAACAACAACAAAAAAAAAAACGCTTAATGGAGTAGTAAATGTGTTGCCACAAGGGCAGAGACAGTGATGGAGACCATGTAATCAACATACACAGGCCAAGTTGCTCTTGGGGCCCAAGACAAGAGGATATGTGTCAAGGATAATTTGCAGCCCTTAGCAAGAAACACAACAAGGCTTTCAGCTTCAAATACTGTTACAGTGTGCCTCCTGTCTGTTCCCCCACTCACAGCCAACACAGTATGTTTTTGCCAGGTTGGAGCTCAGTTAATATGAAAATGTGAGAGTTAGATAGTGAGACAGAGGAAATGGAGAGATAGTGGACAGGGAGATGGAGAAACAGAGAGAACAGAGAGGAGGAGGAGAAACTAGAGGAGAGCTAAAGGCCTCTCACTCGCTCTCCTCTCCAGCTCTGTAACGGCCCACAGTGCCTGCTTCACACAGAGCGGCCAGCTGTACAGCAAATGTGTCTTTCCCTCTCCGCCCCCGAACCTTTCCACCCCTCCAGTGCCCCCCTCTGCCTGGACCGACCAGGCCACCGGCTCCTCTCTGTGAGAGAAGGCTCCTCCCTGACTTGGCTTCGAGCTCAGTGCTGTCACCCACCCAAAAAATCTGTAGAGGTGACCTCAAAAACACATTTCTAGGATGTGGTCTGGTTTGTTTGTTTACAGTTGTCCTTCTAAGCACTATCACTTTGGCAGTAGGTGCTTGCAGTGGACAGGAATGAGATGCGAATTGGATTGAAAGCAGAGCTAACAAAAAAGCAAAAATCCTTTTCACCTTGAAAACCCTTTAAGACAGGGTCTGTGCTTCAAAACATGTCAGGGCTCTGAAAATCCACACAGGGACATTTGAAACAGTGCGATAAATGGGCCAAACGTGCCCCCCATGAGGCTCCAAATGTCATAGTTTACAGTGGGGTCAAAGTGAAGCAATGGGGTGGCATGATGGCATGCTGATCAAACCAAACAAGCTTTTGTGTCAATAAAAGACCTTCAAAGGTCCTCTTAAAAAAAACTAGTGACTTTGTGAAAACAGTCTGATTTTAAATATTTTTCCAATGCAATTACCACAGATCGAGATGGTAAATTGACCTGATGGACAGAGTTATTTTCTAATCTCAAAGAAAAATAGAAATAAAAGGTTTGATGGTGACTGCAGCAGCTGAAAGCTGTATAAATCTGTGTGTCTCTGGAGAAAAATCGGACACCCTCAATTCTGTAAGTGTGCCATGCCAAAAAAACTCTAAACTAAAGAGTGGCCAGCTGTCTTCTGGCCTGCTATTAAATTGCTCCTTGGATGGTGGCGATATCATTTTTTTCTCCATAGGAGTATCACACCAGGTCCCCAAACAGAGCGACCAGCTGTACAGCAAATGTGTACTGATCCATCTGGGCCCTAGCAGGCTGCGGCCTCCATCTTAAGACACGTGGGGGCCTTTCACAGGCTTGGCTGGGGCCGGTCTCTTACACACCCTTCTGTACCCATGGCCACCTCCTTCTCTTTCATTTACCTCCATTATCATAGCAAATGTCGAGTAGCTAAGCACCAAAGCTGCGCTTTGTGTCTGAACCAGGACCGGCATCATCTGAGTGTAATATTCATGCATCAAAATGTGCTGGCAATCATACAGAAGAAGAAGCAGCCATGAGCACTTATGCCCAATGGGAGGAAGTGAGGGTGGAGGCTGAGTGCACTTGGTTTAGGTAGACTATTGTATTACAAAGACAGCTCATATGGACTTGTCTCTGTGAGACAGGCTCAGGTTTTGTTGTTCCATACACTTAGCACTATGGTTATGTCATGGCACATCACTATATATAGAGTTATCAGTGTGAACTGACACCATGGAGCGGGGCATGGATGAAAACAACACCCCTATGAATCCAGCGTCTGCTCCATTACCTACGCTAATAACGCTGACAGCTGAGCAGAGATGACCCCAGCCCCCTGTTTGCCCTCTCCTGTGCAGATGGCCATTAAAAGGAGAAAGTGTCCCTTTTTTCAGTAGAGAAGGTATTTAGAGCTTTTCCAAATTAGTATTTTTTCTGTGTTTTTGGCCAAGATCAGCTTTGCAGTGATTACAGGCTGCACTGAATTTAACACCATTCTACATTAAAATGGGATTAATTCCTCTGAAGCTATATAAAATCACGAGATCAACATTACTGTTGTAATACAACTAATCTGAAACTTATGTATTTCCCTAATAGCTCTTCAGTTCAAGATATTTTCTTTATTCTTTCCAGTTTCCTTTTTGTTTGTTATACAAAATGCAATCATGTCTTGACAACTTCATCTTTCTAGCAAATTTTCATTATGATGAGTTTTGTTTTCTCCATATTTTACACATCACAAAACAAATGCATCTAACAGAAACCCTTTGAGGAGTCTGATGAAACCCGTGATCATGTTGAATACAAAGCAATGGCATATCAGAGAAATAAGACATCAGACAATAACCCAATCACCTATCCTCCTGTTATCTTAAGCTGTCTGAATTCCACTATTATGGGGGGAACTGTGTTCTTGTGCGGCTGAAAGACATAAAATAACCAGTAGGGGGGTTTGTTTTCTACCCTCCCAGTGTGCTCCGTGCCTGCCTTTGCGAGAGAAAGGACTAATGCTGGCATGGTACTGTATTAGGCACCCCCAGTAGAATAGTGGGTGAGCAGATCTCAAAGATGAATACAAAATACACACCTACACACTCTCAGCTCGTCTCTCTCCTTTGCAAATACACCGCAGCATCAAAATCACAAATCACATGCTTCTGACTGTTTATGCACAAACAGTGGGTCCCTGATAGAATTGCCTACCAGTCCTGATAGAATTGCCCACCGTGTTTAAATTCACCTGCGCCTAGAAGCGTGTCCCAAACAGAGAGGCGGTTTGGTTCCAGATCAATGAGTCTCTCTCCCGCTGAAGACAACAGATAATGCAGTGTAATGAAAGAGCCGCCAAACGAGCTGAATAAATGAATGAATAAAGGAACGTGAGACCGGAATTCAGACGCCTACTTACTGCAGGCAAGAAAACCT
The DNA here is from genome assembly GCA_032353495.1 of Ctenopoma kingsleyae. Lineage (NCBI taxonomy): Eukaryota > Metazoa > Chordata > Actinopteri > Anabantiformes > Anabantidae > Ctenopoma > Ctenopoma kingsleyae. The sequence continues at coordinate 11,616,163 of JAUBNQ010000009.1, forward strand.
GTTTTCCAATTGTCTGTTCTCTACAAATTATTCTGCCTGCATACAAATGACGACCAAAAGTAAAGACATTTTGAAAATGCGGAGGTTAGTGTTACACCAGCTCTCTTTGTTTATGAATCTTGAGAAAGGGAATAAGAAATTTGGAATAATTTTGTGATACACAGTGTCATAAAATACATTACTTGAGTTGATTTAACATCATTCAATGCAGAGAGCATGAAAGTATGGTACCAAATGTTGTATTCAGATCTCAGTTATCCAAAGGAGCACAATAAACAAACAAACAGAAAAAGTATGGTAGTAATGTGGATTTCTTTTTTTAAACAATGGGCTAATATTTAGAATTTAAACAGTTTCAATAAAGGCTTTTTGGTTTTTAAATATTTCAATAATCTGTACAGTATGTTTTCACTCCTTCAAACTACCTTCAGAACAGAGTGGTTTGAAGTGGAGAGATTCTGCTCCACAAGCATGCACACTTACTATATTATACCATTCACATGCATGGGGAAGTGAAGATGATGGGGTTTTAAATGCACAACACTTGGGATGCAGTTGATGGTCAAAATATAAAAATAATTCCACCTATTTGGTGATGTGATCCAGACACTTGTGAGCCTGAATGAGACAGGGTCAAATATTTTATTACATATATTGCATCTCTCCTTAGTGTGCGTTTCACCTTTAAGCAAAAACATGAAAACACTGTATCTAAAATGTATTTAAAATTGAAATATCGGTTGTGAAACTGGATGAATTTTACTTAATGATATATAAATTGTATTAACGCCTGCTTAACAAAAAATCCCTCAGACATTTAAAACTTACACCCAAAAGCCACACTGATTACATTTATGCATTATACAAACACTTTGAGATGAGACAATGAATGAAATAAAGAGTTATCTCCTACCCAGCATGTGGTTGGCCACATGAACTTGGATGTCCCATTCACTGTAAAACACCATCTGACATTTGATGCATTGGTATGTCTTCTTCTGTAAATAAAACCAAAAACAAAGGGATTATTATAGTCAAATTTGAATAAAAGGTAATATTACAAACTGTCAATCACTTTAGGTTTTTATTTGATTTAACATAGCAATGCATAAGAACCTGTGAAATCCATCATGTTTTCAAGAGCTATTCACTTTCATTCAATACAGCATTAATTAACAATACCTCTTCAGTTTGTGAAGGACTTGCTCTGGGCATAGGGGACACCTGGGGGGTCTTGAGGTGCCCGCTGTTGCTGTCCCCAGCCTGTTCCCGATGCACTGCCTGGACATGGTTTTGCAACTCTGCTTCAGACTCAAACTTTACATTGCAGCTGGAGCATCGTGTCTTGGCAGCAGATAATGAAGATGTGGAAGAGGATGAAGATGATGAAGAAACAGCTTTGCCTTTCCCATCTCCAGGGCTGAGACTATCCCCCTGGACCCATGTGGCGGTAGTTGTTGCTGGAGTGGAGGATCCACCCTGCTGCTGTTGCCTCCCTCCATTCACTGTTGGGCTGGAGCTCTTGGAGCCAGCTGCTGTGACACAGGAAGCACAAAGTCCATAAGGCAGTCCATTGATATCTAGCTTTACTAGGTCTTGTTTGGACCTGAAATCTTTCAGGCAAGAGGCGCACTTGAAAAGTTTCTGGGCATGGTGTTGCTGCTGGTTCTGCGATATGGCATTGCTGCGGCCAATGGGTTGGTTGCTGGACATGGTGCCTGTTTTTTGCATGTGGAAGGTACCGTGAATCTTAAGCTCTAATGTGGAGGTGACTGTCTGCATGCACACCACACAGCGGAAACCTGTCAGGGAGTTCCTCAGGTCAGGGTGCATCTGGCAATGCTCCAGAAAGTCCTCCTCACTCTGCAATGGCATCTTACAAATGCGGCAGCTGCCTGTATCCAGACTTTTGCTGTGGGTGACCTTGTGCTCAGTCAGGGTGAGCAAGGAAGGAAAGCGCTCCCCACAGATGGGACACATGTAGTGTTTGACAGGCCCAAGGTGGGTCTGCATATGTTCCCTCAGCCCAGCCTCAGAGAAGAATGTGCGAGAGCAGACATTGCACTTGTGGTTGCCCTTGATCATTTCCGCTTTCCTTTTCATCAAGGCACTCTCACCAGGGCGTATATTGTGGTCTCTCAACTGGTGGTTGGTGAGGAGCGATTCCATGGTATAAGATGCCCCACAGATGTCACAACCATACATGGGTTCTGCAGTGTCCACCTCTTCCTCACTTCCATCATGGCTATTATGGGACTCTACCACAGATCCTCCTGCTGCCCCTGGACCATGGCTGTTAGTTAGGACACCTTGTAACTCAGCATCTTCTTTAGGCTGACCTTCACCACTTACAGTGGAACCATTAGCACCGCAGTTCTGTGCCTTTCCCTCAAACACACAGTGTTTCTCCCTCAAATGCTTCTCCAAAAGGACAATGGCATGGAAGGCCTTACTGCAAAAGCGACAGTTATACTTCTTGCTGTGGGTGGTGATGTGGCACTGCAGCTCTACCTCTGTGCCAAAGGATTCTCCGCAAAAAATGCAGCGATGGGCACGACCCTGGTTTTCCAGATGACTGTGTTTGACATGTAGCTGTAGATCAGTCTCATGCCTGAAGTCCCAATTGCAGGAGGTGCAGCGATACACCTTCTTCTCATTGCTGTGCTTTACAGCCAGGTGGAGCTGAGTAGACACCTTTGAGTCAAACACCTCTTGACACAGGGTGCAACGGAAGAACACAAAGGTATGCATGTCAAGTAAGTGCTTCTGCAGATCATCCACTGATGTGAACTGTTTGTCACAGCTCTCACAGATGTAATAAGTGGAGGTAATAGTGAAGTGAATTGTCACGTGTTTCAGCAGAGACTCCTGATTGGGGAACTCTTTATTGCACTGTGGGCAGGTGAGTTGAGGCTGCAGACCATCAAGATGGGTTTTTAGATGAGTCTGGAAAAGATCTAAACTGGTATACTTGGCGCCACACTGGTTACATATGAACTCACTGGTAGTGCGTGAGGCTGAGCTGCCTTGTTTCAGCATGGTTGTTTCCACAGATATTGGAGAAGAGGGGCTTAGGGTGCGCAGGGATTTCTTTCCATTGTTGATGTAATTCAGTGCCAGTGGTATGTTTTTGTGATTCTCCTTGATGTGCTTGTTGAGCTTCAGAACACTGTTGAATATGGGGGAATTGGTGCAGTATGAACAGGAATACACCTCTACTATAGGCTCCTTGGGGGTTACAGCCAGGGGAGAGTCAAAGCGCAGGCTTCCCCCATCACAGTGAGTTTGACGAACATGCTCTTCCAACGTAGCCTCTGTCAAAAATCCCATGAAGCACTGGGGACAGAAGAAGGCATTGCTCTCCTTGGCCACAGGGCTGGGAAAGCCATGGGAGCAGCGGATGTGTTCCTGTAGAGCATTGAGGTCACTCAACACCTCAGGACAAAAGTTACACTGAAGAAGCGCATCAGGCAAGCTGGCTAATAGGGCAGCGTGGTCTTCTGCATTATGGATCTGCTTAAGGTGTTCATTTAGATTTAGTAAAGAGGGAAGAACCTCCAAACAAAACTGGCAAGTATGAGCCTGCTCTGGCTTGTCCAGATGCATGGTTCGCAGGTGAATCTGAAGCACAGCCAAACTGGAGAATACTTGCTTGTTACAGTAAATGCAACTGTAGGAGACTTTAGGCTGTTTGGAGGAGCGTCCTCCCATGTCTGATGCATTTTGAGCAGCCCTCTTTCTCCTGCCTCTTGTTTTGGGTACAGGTGGTGCTGTCTCCACCATTGTGGAGCTATCAACAGAGAGGTTGGAGTCAGGAGTGGTACTAGAGACAGATGTGTAACCCACAGTCAGCAACGAAGGGCTGTTACTATGGTTACTTGATTCTGGGAGCTGGTGGATGTCCATGTGAGCATATAGGTCCTCAACAGATAGAAAGTGCTCAGAGCAGATAGCACAGGTGTGACCCTTTCTGTCCCGGCTGTGGGCCTGGTCAATGTGGGTCAGCAGGGTGCCCTCATCACTGAAGGGCTCATGGCAGTAGATGCACTGCAGGGTGGCTCCTAGGCCTCCATCCTCTGATGGAGAGCACTCAGGGTGGCACTCTGAGATGTGCCTCTGAAGCTCTTCTGGGACATCAAAGCCCTCCTCACAACGGCTGCATTTGCGGGTTTCCTTCAGCTTCCATTCATCAGCTCTACAAAGGCTTGAGCTGCTGCCATCTTTGCCCCTTTCGTGTACTTGCATGTGGCCGTGGAGAGAGCTAGAGGAAAGGAAGCCTCGGCGGCACACAGGGCACTTGTGGGGTTTGTTGGAGGCGTGAGTTTTCATGTGGATTTTGAGGTGATCACTGCGCGAGAAGGCAGAGTCACACTCTCCACAGTGGTACTTCTTATCACCAGTGTGGAGCTTCACGTGTCGATCTCGGCTCCGTTTGTGCTTAAACAGGCGGCTGCAAAAGGTACAGCTGAAAGGGAGTTTATCACCGTGGCTCTGTTCGTGACGCTTGAGGAAACTTAAGCGACTGAAGGACTTGTCACAGAACTGGCATGGGTATGGCAGACCAGGGCCCCCTTCTTCCTCACCAAAATCATAGTCCTCACAGTGTCCTGGAGAAGTCTGATCCTTACTGGAAGGAGATGATGCTGGCCAGGAACATGATGGGTCATCCTCAAGATCAGCAGTGTCTGGAGAAGACAGAAAAATAGAAAGAGAAAGAGAGGCATAAGACCAAGCCAGAAGAAAAAAGAGAAAGAGTAAGAAGGAAAGAGTGAGTGATTTTGTTAGACTATATTAGCAACTCATTTGTCTCACTCTTTCAAACAGAAAAGGTGGGCCACTGTGGTATTATTTGTCATAGTAATTACAAGGTTGTAGTATATGAATTTTGATTTTTTTGCAACTTAGACCATTTTTCTTCAGCAGAAACAATACCTCTCCTCAGGTGTTATCTAAAAAGTTACATTTAAATATGCAATTTAAAGTATAATTAGAGAAGAGAATAAGTGGAAATACTTTTACTACAATTAACCTTGTATGTGGCCATGTAATGGCTGAGCCCACTGTGACTCAACACACAATCTCCCTGACATTTAAAGCCAACACATGACAATGAGTGTACTTCAGGATGTAAGCCCGGCATGAGGTAAATTAGAACATTTCTATTATTTCCCTAACAATTACTAGAATATTTTTGAAAAACAAGAGCCCTTGAAATGACCTTAAGACAAGAGAAAAAAGCAGAGAAAAGCATTTCTTAATAGTGGAAAAGAAGATTAAATGTGCAATTTAGACCGCAGTTATGCATAGCCTTTAGGAATACTCCACTACTGACAGATGCTTTTCATGAAACATTGGCCTTTCAGAACATCAATCAATAGCTATCAGATTATAGGCTGGGAATTATTATCATATTTGTCTGTGTGGTCTGTGCTAAGCCGTGAGGCAACTGATACTGGATGGATGAATGTGCCATGTGCTGATGCAGGAGGGGATGGGGAAATGGATAGGGGAAGATAACCAAGTGGCTAACTACCTCACTCAAGGACAAGCAGGTGCACAGACTGACCAGGGAACGCCAGTCAACTGACAATACAGTCCCCATTTGTATTACACTACTGTGTCCCTATTCAAATAATTTCTTTGCTGACATTCTTTTCCAGTTGTTCATTGTACAGTGATATGAATGGAAAACACAGAACACTACTTTCCAAGTTCAGAGGTTATAGACCACTTCTTCCCGCTGCTGAATTCTAAGTGCTATGAACTTCCTTACCTAAATAAAACAGCGTAATCCCAACCCCTTCAGAAAGAAAAAAACTGTGTCAAAAGGCCAAAACTCGGGAATGGGAAAAACAAGAGGAAACTGCAAAGATTTATGAGAGGGACGAAGGAAAAGCATGAGCTCTTTCCAGGATCCAACCCCTGTACACTCCTTCGGCTGACAAATCTAAGTCTCTCTCTCTCTCTCCCCCTTTCTGTTGTTTGCTGGGAGATCTGCCCTTTGTCAGGATATCATGCCCTCTCTGAGCACTTACCCCCATCAGGGCCTATCTTCAGGAAACAGATGGGGTCGGAGGCCATTCCCTTGCCCCTCCAAACTGCTGAAAGCAGCACATTGAGAGCCCACCTCCACACCGTGGCCCTCCCGGAAACCTCCCACCCCTGGCAAGGCGCCCACTCTGCACACACATCTCACTCAAGAAGCAAACCTTGCCTGATTTGCTTGCTTTATCTTTCATACATGTCTCAATGTTTTTTTTTCCTCTCTCTCTCTGGTTTGAGGGAGGATGGGTGACTCAGTGCTTTGCCCTCCTCCACAGAGGGGGCGGATCTGCCCTCTCTCATGCTACCTCCCAGGGTATAGGAGAAGAAGACAGTGCAAGAAGAATGACCCCAGCCAATGCCTTACAGTCAAACATATTGGCTCTGAGACAATAGTATAAAACAAACAAATAAATGGGCCTGTATACAAGGCTAAATGAAATTCTACTGTCTTAAATGAGGATGTCTATGCCCTGGGACATTACTAAGCTGTCAGGACAACCTCATTGCAGTTTTTGTTTGTTTACTTGATGTATATTATTTATTTACTGCCTTTACTCCAATAACACTCATACATAAAGTTGTATCTGTGGGGGACATGTGGGAGTTGCGAACACTGTTTGAGTTCAACTACCAGAATGCATGTTTAGATGGGCAAATATGAAAGTAAATATTAGGTTTGTGAAATATTACAGTAGCCTATATATGATAAAAACCCTCCATAATATTAATATGATTGTGCTATGCTATAATTAATTTCCCTCAATGTATCATCATACACTTAAATATATATTAATTTGGTGGTTCAGCGGTTGCCTAGTAGCAATACAAAAGCAACGCTTTGTGTGTGCTGGAGCAAAAATACAGAGTTGGTTCTTCTGTGAAACACATGGTTGATAATATGTCTGTTTTGGGACATTCAGAGTTGAAACTGTAGATTCTGTCTACATAGTAAGATGTACAGCTGTTTTATTCTCTTTCTCTCTGTTTCTCTTCCTCTGTCTCTGTCTCTCTGACACACACACATGCACGCACAGAGTAACATACACACAGTAACAAACATATACAAGCACACATACATGTGCACATAGAATACACAGATACGAGTGCAATGGCCGAAACAAGTGTGTGAACAACTGTAGATAAAAGAGCAATATTTCTCAGGAGACCTCAAGAGGAAAGAGAGAGAGAGACTTGTTTTTTTCCTTCTTCACCCAGACAAGAAATGCCCAGGCCTCAGCAGCAGCCTGAGTAAATAAAAGAATGGGCCTTACTTCCCTGTCTCTCGGGCCGGGGGCCTGTGCACGCCAGCACTCTCTGTGTTGCTGCCAAAGGGGATGCTGGGGCCTGAAAAACTACACCCTGCAGCTGAAGGGCTGTCTTTGTTGGTCTGCCAAGGCCTTCCTGAGCATCCTCCAGCCAACAGCCTGTCACGTCCTGGGAGGAAGACCTCCATCTTAAGGCCTGTCCCTCTCTGTGAGTTCTGTCCCTACCCCCTCCTTTTTTCTCTTTTAAATGTCTCCTGTGTGGAACAAAACAACCTCATTTGGAGTGGTCCTGTTGGGGATGGCATCGAATGTGTCATAGCCATACATACTGGTAAAATATAAATCTAACCCTAAGGAACATTATGAACACTTTTTTTGTTATAAAAAGCTTTGCCTGTCCACCAAATCATTATAGCATATGTCAGGTGCATACAAATTTACTGTACTGTGCATATTAGTGTTATTTTTTTCTTTAACTGCAAAAGTAGCCACTAAAAATCCCCTCTTCACACACAGGTCTCAGTTTCCTCTAAGCCAGTCTGAAACACTCTTTCTGCACCTCTGTGTTCATTTATAGCACCCTTTCCCAAAGTAAACACTTCTGTTCAAATAATCCTTAATGCTGGGAACAGGTAGGTTTGCTGTTTCTGTACACATCAGCAAAGCTTTAAAACCCTGAGGAATGCTTTAATTTATGCAATTAATATATCTGAGAATTAGTAAGACATATAAATATATATATTTTTAAAAGAGTAAGTCATTAATTTTCCAGATGACTTTGTTTCCCTTTGGACTATCATGCATATGTTGGCAAATATTGCTTCTGTGTTTTTCAATGCTAAACAATAAGCATCAATTATAAAGAAATATTAAAAATGTATTATTTGTAGACAGAAGCCACTCTGTCATAGTATAAGCTGAGCGCAAGATCAGGAAGAAATTTTTGGATTGCTAATACTTCAATTACACAATTGTTGAAATAGATGGTGTGTAAAAAGTTATATATGTTCCAATACCAGTGCAATCAGACCCCTCTATCAAAGACTAAAATCTTAGTCTTAATGCTTAAGACCCACAAATGAAAGAGCTAAATAAAGTTTAATGAAATGTCTGTTTAATGTATTGTGTGTTAAAGCTGTGTGTGTTAAAGCAACCATCAGCACAACACTGACGTATTTTCACCATCATCAACATCCTGTAATCTAACATTTGCAGAAAATAATACCATGTTTGCCTTCAGTAAATGTAGCATCGAAGGTTAAAAGATCACCTCTGCACTGAAGAGACTGTTTTATAGTATTACTGGAACTTTGTCGGCCATAAATAAATATGTACATTTCACTTACCTAATTATTTGGTATTTATTGTTAGAATTTCTTCACCTTCACAGGCTTTGCCAAAAGTTTGCTTTAAAACAATGGCTGCATTTGTGACTTGATTTTATCCAGTAGTATACCCTACTGAAACCTTTCAATGACCATGGTTTAGGAATAACTCCCTGCTGGACCGTGGACATTCACATTTGAGTTCCTGGACATAGTTCAAGATGGCTTATCACTGTCTGACAGCAACAGAGTACATGTCTTCTATTTGGGAAGCCAAACTCTTATCCAGGTCCAGGACCTTATCTTATCAGAAAAGTGTTTTTGCTATTGCTCATCTGCCACTTCTATAGAAAGCTGGACATTGCTCAAAAGCCATTCTAGTGAAGCAAAGCATGGCCATGCTTTCAGCCGCCAAAAATATCTTCCTGTGTGTTGTACCAGAGATCTGTATGTAGTAGTTGTCATAAGAGATGTGTTTGTGTGAGTATATTTGTGGCACATTGGGGATTGGGGATTCATTGAATAAACAAAAAGCTGACAACTTGTCTGATGTAATACCATGACCCCACTTCATATTCAGAGAGGGGATCTTTTTACAGTTACAGGGAAAAGTAGTGAGCGTTCCCCATGAGACAATGCATGTGTCATCTCAACGCTTTTCCTGTTCTGATGCCCAAATAGCAATGTGTGTCTGAACATCACGCTATCACGTACAGCCGTGTTTGTGACACAACCACTTAAGATCTAATAGAATAGGTGGTGAGGTATTTCTTTTACATTAGCTAAGACTTCAGTTTTCCTGACTGAGAGAGAAGGGAGTGGGGTGTCGATTTTTTGGGACAAATTCCAGTCAGATGAACAAATCACTCAGTTGATTCAGAACGGGGAGCTCAGAGGACACAGAGCTATTGGAAGAGGCCCAGTGCTGGGCTTTACTCACAGTAGTCCTGCTACATCCCTGTTTTAAGACATCAAATCCAGTCAAAATGAAACACTGATAATTCCCAGTAGCTGTCAACAAAAGTGCCAGGTGGCTAGATGTGGCTTCTTGCACCACGCAGCTGATTAACACACACGAATAAGCACAATTAGAAGTATTTAACAGAGTTGGTATTTACCAATGCATTCTCTCCCTCAGATATAGTATTGTCTATGTGTGTGTGTGTTACGTGTATACTCAGTCTGTCTCTCAGTTTTTCTCTTTTTTTCTTAGCAAACACAATATGTTTTTTACACATCACTGAGAAATGTCAGGTCCCTTTCCCCCTTTGCTACAGATCAATCAAATCCACTACGCTACAGGATGAGAAGGAGGGGTTGTGTGAGACGACTAGAGGAGCAGTGAACAAGGATGCTATCTTTTACTGGTCAAGGTAGAAAAACAGTAGATGAAATGGGGATTCACTTCCCGGGGTTTCATCAATGCTGTAGCAGTGAGTTACTCTGGCCCAACATCATGTACACACACAACAAAACACATATCAAGACACACACACTTGAAGGAGAAATGCACACACCCCCAAACTGCAGTCAGTGGGGATTTTTTTCACACAGGGCCTGACACAAAGAGCTGGAACATCAAGCACTGTCCTGACTCTGTGGTCTGGGTGTCCATTATTCTGGCCCTCATGGCTCTGTCTCTCAACCATGGGGAAGCGGCAAACTGTCAACTACTTTGTCCACATTACCCACGTCCCCCAGCTCAGACAGGAGCACTTGGTCACTGTCCCAGAAATCACAGTGCCCCAGTGGCATCCCAGGAAAGTTAGACAAATGGAAGGCCAGAGGAGGAAAAGTAGGGCGGCCAGTCATCCTTTACTAGGCTTTTTCTTTCCATGATAGTGAGACACAATGAAAAGTGGAATTCCATTACTTATCATAGAGATGTGTCCCTGCATGTGCACCAACACAGGCATTTAAATAATAATGATTATCAGTGATAATGTTTATTAAAATAAATATCAGGCCTGTACAATGAAAGAGAGTGTTTGTGCTGGGGGATCTTTCTCATTGTGTTTCTTTGAAAATTAGCATTGCATATCAATCCATAACTGCAGTGTTTGAACTCTGAAAGCATGCCAGAGTTGATTTAGTGCCATGTAACACATTTCTTATCCTCCATAACAACTGCATACTATTAGAGTTGGGTTACTGAGGTCAGAAACAAACTTTAACACACAATATGCATGCCAGATGCCAGGTCTGAATAGGCCTGGAGAAAATGTTATTATGTATATTTTACAATGTGATGAATATTATCAACATTTAGTTTGAAAAATGCTTATACTAAAAATGGCCCTTTATACAATTTGTAAGAAGATGTTCTTGTTTGGCTCTGCCTGTGTTTTTCTAAGAGAATCAAGTGTTACACCAGGGCAGGGCAACGCCACAAAGACAGGGTTAACAGTGAATTAAATTGTCAGCAGTGCTTCAATTTGCAGCTTTAGAAATTAAATCTTTTTTATAGAGGAAAAAGTAATTAATGAAAGGACATGAAAAAGGAGACATTTAATTACTTCATTATTCAAGAAAGGTGAATTTGGGGTTCATAATAGACTACTAGTCAGAGTGCAGTGGGTGGGCTTGAGGGCTAATGTTGATGTTCTATTGTTTCAGTTTAATTTTAAAAGTGTGTTTGAATTGAAGTGTTTGAATTATTAAAAGTGAATCACTTTGGAACTAAAATACACTTCACAGCATGCATGTCATTAACTCTGTGAAATTCGATATGGTGTTTTACATGATTAATAAACATGTATTGGTAGTAAAGACACTACCACTATAGCAAAACTAATTTTAATGAAAGATGAAATATTTGAAATGACCTGTGTTTCACAGTATTTATTCTCTATATATAGAGTATGAAAATAAATAGGCCTATTAGACTTTGATAGAGATAAGACCTAAAAGTGCTGCAAAGCAATATGGGCTGTGTTTAGGATGTAGGTGGAGCAGTTTGTGTGTGGGAGAGGGGTGGTGGCAGTGGTGTCATCTCCTGTGGAAGTGAACGGCTGGTGGTGTGGAGAGGAAGGACAGTTGACCACTTCAGGTAAACTGCAACACAAACAGGAAGGAGGCTGTCCCCCAGGTCTTGGCAGAACAAGCAAACACAGTGAGTCTCCCAGGGGGAGAAAGGAGGATGACAATCTGTCCCTCAGCATGCCCCTTCACCGCCTGCCTCACTGCACTGGCTCTAAGGGAGTGCTGGGACAGGCTGGTCTGGACTGGGCTGGCCTGGGCTTCAATAGGCGAGGGAGCTACTCTGTGTGTGTGTTCTGCTCCCTCAACACTGCGGCAGACCAGGAGCAGGACCCAGTGGACGGCAGGCTATCCAGTCAGCCAGTCAGCCACTGTGAGAGATGCTGCAGCGCTGTGCTGTGTTGCCTCCCTACTAATATTCCCTCACTGTGCGAGAGGTTACTTGGATGCTCTTTTATTTTTCCCTGCTCTTAGTTACTCATGGAAATGTGATTTATGCGATCACTTGGAAAAGAAAAAAATGGTTGTGAGTACAGAAATATGCTGAGTTACTGTATGGTTGCTTCATTAAAATAGGGTTTGCTCTGCAAGTTTCAAGAGACGCTATCCATTACTGAAAACCAAGCACAGCACTCAGTGAATTCAGAAAATAGGGTCTAATTCTTTTTAATCAAACTACCTCATAGTGACCCATAAAACTTGGGCTAGACTTCAACAGAGAATTCACTTTTTTAAGGATAGCTTCAGACACTTGGATCTAAGTTCCAGTACACTGGGGATATTTTTAAAAAGGGCAGTTTGTCTGCCAAGTGCCCATAAAAAGTCTTATATCAACACCTCTTTTTTTCTCACATTAAAAGATGAATAAATTCACAAGTATTTGACAAACAACTCTAACAATCTTGTGTTAGCTCTAGCATTAGCATTTATCAAAAAAGACTAATCCTGCCTCTTGACCCATGACCTTTAGTTCCTCTGATTAATACACTGTGGCTCTATTTGATATCTGCTCTATGCCATCCCAGCTTGTCAGTGGTAAAACAACTGGAGACAGCCCAGGAGGGAGAACAAAACATGCATTTTGCAGAGGAGAGTGGGAGGGGAAGAAAAACAAGTATCAACTCAAGCAAGACGATGTATTTTCATGCATCCCTGTCTTAAATGTCAAGATTTCTTAACCCTCAGTGACTGCAGCGCTGACACCTCTCCAAGGTTCAACAGAAACCGCATTCATTAATAATTAGCTTAGCTGTGAGGACAGGGAGGGGAGAATGAGAGAGTAAGCCAGAACGTCTAAAATTTAAACTTCTGTCTTTTCCCGAGAGAATCAAATTTAACTACAAGTTTTTTTTCATTCTTCTTCATTTCTTGTTTTCCTGGTATGTTGGCCAGAATCCCGCAGGCGGCCCACGAACGAGCGATTCAGCCGTCGCATCAGCCTTACTACTCCCTCCTCTCCTTAATCATGGCTCTAATACCCTCCAGATGAATAAACATCTTCATCCCCTCTCTGTTAAAGCCAGAAGGCTCCTCCACTCTCGAGTCCAAGAAAGGGAGAAAGAAAGTGAGAAAGAAATGGAGAGTTGAAGAAGGAGCACAGGAAAAGGATGACAGATGGAAGGGTGGATCAATGTTGAAATGAACCAACAGCAAAGTAACAAAGCCACGGCAAGATTTTCTGGTTCTTCCCATAATTTGTCTGATCTATTTCCCCCTTGACACAATTATCACAGTCCTCCTAATTATTTTTTCTTATTAAACAGATTTCTAATGGCAGACTGTGGCTTTTTTATGATCGTGTTTGTAAAGAAGGAGGTTTTGCGAGCTGTTGTGCAACCTTGTCGCCTCAGACTGTGTCCACAGACTGCACAGGAAGGGGGAAGGGGGAGGAGAGGGAGGAGGTGGGTGGGTTGTCTCTGGAGAATGGGCCAGGCCCCAGACCAGCACTTCCCTGGCCCAGTAACTGTGCCAGAATACTCATGACATGTGTGTACAGTATGGGAGCGCAAATGGCAGACAGATTTAGGGGTTTGCTTTGTTTCCCCTTCTATTGTTTTCTCCTGGTATCCAGGCATCTCACCATCATATCTTAATACTACTAAGTATTATGAAAACACACACATGCACACTCTAATATGCGTGCACAAACATGCCCCCCTCTCAACAAACGAAACAGTTCCTTCTCTGCCCTCAACCTCATCTTCATTTGTAGAACAGGGCTAGAATATGAGGCCTGAATACAACTAGACAAATGACTACAGGGCATTTTACTTATTCATCCATCACTTCACATTGATTTATTCCTGTTTATCTATTTATCAGTTGAAAAAAAAGTTTGCCCAGGACTGTTTTCTAAAAGTTTGGATGATGACGTACTTAGTGGAAAACTTTCAGGGTCACTGTAGAAAAATCCCTAAAAGAGATTATTGAGGTTCATCTTACCCTTGAATACCCTCCTCTCATTCCACCACCTCAACGGATACTTCTTCTCGCCCTATTTAGTACATAGACCCAGCACTCCTTGGCTTAGTAACCATTTACTTAGTTGCACACTGCCACCTGGGAGGCTATTTATGTCTCTCTCAGGAGAGGAACTCAATATGACTGCCAACCAACACCCCCATTGAATTATCATCCATTCAAGACAAGTAAACTTGAGGAAAAGCTCAGATTTATATGAATACTTTACATTTGAATTCTGCTTTAATGTTAATATTATGTGAGTAAATCATTACAGGCTAATCATGCGTTTTAATAAAAAAAAGTATATAAAATATTTTGTTTTCTTATTCTGTAATCTCATGACAGTCTGATTGTGCTTCTTACTGTGGTGAACCCATTTCCAGGATCATCATTCAGTGGAGTGAATGTAATAGTCCCCCAATATCAGTTATCACTGACAGCAACATCTATATCAGTTAATTACTTTTCACTGGGCTGTTGTAGATGAGAGGACATCAGGCTTCATTGGTATATGAAAAGATAACACATTACTATTATGTTGTTACTGTGAAAGAGGTACAGTGTTACTGTAGCACTAATATAGAAACATCATACAATGAGACGGTAATAAAACCCATGTCACTCCTCTACTGGATATCTTGCTAGGCTATTTTAAGTATCAAGAGAATATTACCAACAAGGTGACCTTTAATTAAATTTAGCATGCAAATAAGTTGATGAGTCAGACTGAGAGTGAGAGAAAGAGATGTTCTAAGATTATCATTGGAGTACTGATGACACACGCATAACACGGAGCTATAACCCACTGTTAAAATGATCCATGCTGTTTTTTTTAATATAGCATACAGTACACCCAGCAAAAGCTAACAGGTCAAAGCAGTATATGTACCCTTCCTTAATTTGTATTTTCCTTAGCGTTCTTGGGTTCGTAAGGTGACAGTCATCTCTGCAGCTGTTCATTGTCCGAGGGTGGAGTTGAACTTGGGGACTATAATCCCTTGCACTATGCATACAGCGGGGAGAAAATGTGGGCATGGAGGTGGTGCACAGCCCCCTGGGTAATTTGTAAAACATGAGCCATGGCGCCCGAGTGCTGTGCTGAAGCATGGGTCAGGTGACTCAGTCACAGGTGCACCATGGGAGCATCTCTGTTGAGGAGGCACACCTACTATCATAGAGCATGATGGGCTACACAATGTTTTCTAAACATGGAACTCTCTAGAAAGTTGACTCAGTTTTTATTTTTAGGAACGTGTTGAATACTGAAGATGTAGCAGGGGTGGAAGCTACATTGTCCTTCATAGATTCTTTTAGACTGTTTTGGATTATCAGCTTGCATCTGCAACTGAAAGTGGCGGGTCAGAGAGGTTAGCACATTTCTTCTATTGGATGAAATGCTGTCACTCCTTTACATCATTAACTCCCTGGCACACAGATATTGGAACATAATAGTTTAAACATACCACACATGCCTGAGCCCACACATGTCGCTTTAATTACAAGTATGGATTTGGATTCTACAGACATAACATCCCACATGCATGCACGTTCTTTGCTTTGCTGGGCCTCAGATAACCTTTATCCTATAGGGTTTAATTAATGTCAGCCAGTCTACTCTGCCTTTCAGAAAGAAACGACTTATTCCTCTACCCTCATGAAACCCAAATCCCTCTGTTTCACTGCTCAAGCCGACTGCCTTGTTTATCCCAACTACAGGTACTGCTCCCTATTAAGGCCAGCACTTGTTACAGGGAAAAGGTTGAATTATTTACCAACACTAGAGGGGGAGGAAGAGAAAGGGAGAAAGAAACAGAGATAGAGGCATTTCATACATGAGATGATATTTTTATGTTGTTTTTTAAGGTTATGAACAAGGCAGGAATAATGATCCATGGATATTGGATACAGGTGCTGATTACTAAGGAACCAAAGAAAGGCTATTCTGGCATACACTAAGTAGAAATTAAGGCCATGCAGAAGGATGAGTAAATTGCCCCCAAAACATTGTGCATTAAATCTCTCTGATCAAAAACACCTTACACCCCGTACTTAAAAAAGTAGAGTTATACATTTGGTATTGTGTAAATAGATTAATGTGTTTTGTTAAACAGATACCAACAGTGCTTGTGCGCACTGAGGGCAAACTGTCTGCATTCTATCTGCATCTCTGCCTCTCTGCACAGTACAACAAAACATACAGAAAACAAAAGGGAGCACAGAGGGGGAGAACGAAGAGACAGACCAAACAATAAACTCAACCACAAGAGACAGAGTTTGACTTTGTGTATGTGTGTGTGAGAGTGCGTATGTGTGTGTGTATCGAAGAGAGAGACAGAAAACGAGAGAAGGACGAGGGAGATGAAGACAAATGCAGAAAGGGAAAGAGACAGAGGGCGGCAGAGAAAACGAAAGACAGAGGGAGAAATCAAATTTGCAAGAATATAACAAAAAGCTGTATCTCCGACAAAAGAGAACACACAAGGGTATTTGTCTAGCTGTCTGCACCAGCAGGATCCTCTGAAAGTTTATTAAACTAGAACCCTTCAAGAGAAGGCAGAGTAGTAAACTATACTACTGGGGAGGAAAAGAGAGAGGGAGAGGGAACGGGGGGGTTGAAAAGAGAGAAAAAAAGCTAGCTTTTCAGCCTCTGTCTCTCAGAAATTCTTTTATTTCAGCCATGCATTAAGTAACCTCCCCACTGAGTTCTGCTCCCCTTCCT
Source organism: Ctenopoma kingsleyae (assembly GCA_032353495.1). Taxonomy (NCBI): domain Eukaryota; kingdom Metazoa; phylum Chordata; class Actinopteri; order Anabantiformes; family Anabantidae; genus Ctenopoma; species Ctenopoma kingsleyae. The sequence goes on from JAUBNQ010000009.1 coordinate 11,632,959, forward strand.
GGTGTGGATAAAGCCGTCCCTCGGGGGAGCCGCTGGTAATTTCCAGCTTCGCCAGAAACTCAGGTATTAGAAAAGACCGCTTGGGGACCTGCCACAATATACCTTCACAATTTCATACGCTCTGAAAAAGAGAGAGCCCCTCCCTCCTAGCCTACCCCCACCCTCCCAGTAAACCCCCTTGAGGGTCCCCAGTTCAAATTTCTGAAGTGCAGACAACGGGTGTATATGTGGGGGAGGGGAGGGTGGTGGTGGGGGGCCCGTGGGACTGAGTACCAGCAATAGAAAATCCACTGCATAGAGGAGAAAAAAGCATTTCCTCTCTGGTCTGGCAGGAGTGCCTTTTTCCCCTGGCTCCCACCAGAGGCTTTTTACAAAACATGTGTTGCTGACATGTTGACAGATTGCTCAGTGAAGTGTTAGGCGCATGCACACGGCTGGCCATTTAGGGGGACATGGCTTCCTACCCAACATCCTCTACCTGAGGCACCATGTTTTATACATCATCCCCCAAAGAAAAAAAGGAAACAATAAAAGGTAAGGGAGTTGCTTCCTTTGTGAGGAAAGCAGAATATCAGAGAGCAAGGAGAGACTGCGTATAATGCTGCCTTAGCTGAACTGCGGCGATGGGGAGGAGCAACGGAAGTGAGAATAAGGGAGGGAAATGGTTTCAGGCAGGGAAGACAGAGATAAAGCATAGAGGTTGGCAAAAGAGCTTGAGGATGGATGTATGATTATGCTTATGTACAGCAGGTGAGCTTGTCAAGCCAATAAAAAACTCACAAGACCTCCTCTTCCCTGTAGTGAAGCCACCAATAGTAGGAGGAAAGATGGAATCTGATCCAAGGCCAGCTTCCAGATCCAACTTCTGCTCCTATCAGGGTATCGACAGCACACGTCTTAATCGCCCTGCGGCTCCAAAAGTGCTGCCGTGGCAACAGGATGGAAATGGGGATCATAATGTATTCATGGTGCCGGCGACCTGGGGGCTGCGGAGCATGCTCTCTGGGGACCGCACTTTACCCAGAGCCAGACGTGTCTGGGCAAAATCACTCCACACAAGACAGCAGCAGAATACTGAGGAGCCATGACAGGATGGAGGGAGGGAGAAAGAAAGAGAAAGACGGGAGGCAGGAGAGAGAGCTATGGATAGAAACAGAAGATGAAAATAGAAAACAAAGATGGAGAATGGTAGGGACATTACAACCGTTGCTCAAAGATTAAAGTAAAGAAAGGAGTAATGATTGCATTACTACAGTACTGAAATGAAACTTCAAAACACAAAAGACCTGAGGAGAGATCTTAAGCTTGGGATAGAAAAAAAAACACAAAGTGATTGGTGGGAAGGGGCTTGCTGGGATGAGTGGCTCTACCTTGAGAAGTCTGACGCTGCTTGACCAGGTGGGTGGTTGGCTGGAAAATAAATTGCAGAGAAAATTGGTCCAGATTATCAGGGCCGCAAAGAGACATCACCCTTTGGCCACTGGTGAGGATGGATAAATGGCTGTATGAGTAAATGGACAGAGGGACAGAGGGGGAAGATTGATAGCTGAGCAGATGAATGGTTCTGTTGGACTGAGAGTCCAGTTACCCACCACCTTCATATCTGCCCATCTATCTGTTCCTGAAAAATAAATGCTTGGAGATCTTCTTTTTGTCCTCACTGAATATAATGGGCTTTCTGATCCTTTCCATCCTAATGATCCCCCCTCCTCTTCATACAAACACCACACAAATACATATATATACACAAACTCATACACAAGTGCAAAAATGCTCATATGCACAAACAAACACAAAGCTATAGCCTGACCTGCTATTCCTCAACAGGAGGGCAGCTACAACAGGCACCATGCCAGGTAAACATCCTCAAGCTTTGTGCACTCACTGCAGAGGGTAAAGCTCAATGCTGGAAACACAGTCCAAAATACAAGAAATAGTCAATTATGTTTAGCACTAGGATGACATTCTTAGAATATATATTCCTCTTACATGGCTCTCCTGCTGTATTGAGGAAAAATAAAAAAAGCAAAAAAGCATGCAACTTTTGCTGCATTTTATATCAAGGTTCATTCTGTAACTAAAAGTCATAACACTCGTCCCTAGAGGTGATGATTCAAATGCATTAAGTCTCCCAAAATGAGAGGATTCACCTGCAGACTGCAGTGCGTCCTTCTACACTAACTATCCTCCACACGTAGTACACCCTCAGGCATTCAACCTAGGGCCACAACTACTCCCATGTCTGTCTTTCCTCCTTTCCTTTAGCTGACAGGTTCTTCGACTGCTAAGCTCCAGCATGGACCTCTGTGTTTGTCATGACTGTGCAGAGCAATCAAGGGAAAGAAGGAACGAAAGAAAAGAATGATGAAGAGGGGGCAAGAGAAGGAGTGCAGGTGAAGAAAAGGTAGAGAGAAACAAGGACATCAACAACGTGTTCTCACAGAGAGATGACCCCTGGCCATCCCGAGGCATCTGGTTTATCTGGTTGTCTGGGTAAGCCACGCATACACCTAATGACTCCAGCCTGGTCCATGTCCCATAGGTTTTTTTATCCTGGATTATGGATGTGGAATGACAATGGGCTGGTAAACTACTGTGCCTCACGTCTAAGAGCTTGTATCAGACAAGGAATTCTCCATGATGAAAGGACGGTGGTGAGTTGAGAACAAGGTTCAAAGTTGTTGAGAAGTTATAGCATAAGTTTCTAAATTATATTCACAACATAGGGGGTCTCTGATGTAAGATTAATGAATCATTTCAAAATATTTGCAATATATATTTGAGGCACTGATATTTTAATTGCTGATGTATCACCAATTTATGTGCATCACAAATGGTATATTACTTCTCAAACTAAACATCAAATATACCCACCATTCTTAGTTACGCATAATGTTGGGGGCCAACACAGAGATGTAGTTTGGACTTTAATCTCCCTCTTTTTTTCGTCATGTTCCATAGAACTGCTGAACAGACCTCAATCTACTTCTGCAGTGGAGATTAGTAATCATCTAGGGTCTTTATATTGATGGCCAGGCTCAGCTTGTTTGCATATTTACTGGCCTTAGAGCCCAGTCGCCTGAGGTGAGAAGCAAATTACATTTCTGCTTACCCCCACGCGCACAACTCTCTCACACTCTTTCGATTTCTATCCCTCATTTTTTCCTCCTTTTTTTCCAACCTCGTTTCTCTTAACATGCTGATCAGTCATCTTGTGGTAAGCATCCTTGCTTGCCCTGGTTGCATCCGAATAGCGGTCTCACTTGGCTAACATCATCACAGCGTAATCTTGTTGGAGAGAGCAATCAGTTTACTTTGGAATTAGGTATTCCGTTGGCGGGCCCAGAGAGAGGAAAGGCTCACAGGGTTTAAAGGATGCAAACGAAAGCATGCTCTCCAGAATACAGTCTTCAGCCTGATTGGGTGATAACAACCCACACAGGCTCCATGTGAGAGTAATGAATGGCCAATGGGAGGTCTGAATAATAATGCAATTGGATTAAAATCCAATCATACGATGGTTTTGTCTGTTGACTTTGTTTGTGGGGTATGTTCTACAAACCAAGTTCATGATGAGAAAGATGCATCATGCTTTGACTGGGGGCACATAATGTCCTAATATAAAGATTACCACACTGTTTACTACAGCCCTTTCTCTCTTGGCTGTCAGTCAGTCCTGCAGGATTTTGTTGATCTGATTTTAGTGTACATGCACTGCATATAGAATGAGCCTGATGATATGATGAAGTGAGACTAACGTTAGATGTTCTTTGCTGTCTTAAATCAGTGGCTTATTTAGAGAATGGCTACCACAGGTGGCGAGTTACTATTTAATCAGGAATTTTAATGTCTTGGTTTATCGCAGAGACATGCACCAAGCTGGCACAATCTGCAGCATTCTGCAGAATCCAAGCCACTCATTGGGAGGCCCTCTCTTAGGAGAGGCTCTCTGATCAAATCGATTGACTCCTCCAGAATGATCGATCAGTCAGGCAGGTTGGAGGTGGAATAGATTAGATGACCTTTACATTCTCAACGGTGTTGGACCCCCTACTGTCTACTGCTCTTAAGATTAAGAGGACATCTCTGTATTACCTGACACCATGGCTGTACTGTTACATTCTGTACCGACACACAAGCAGGTTCCAGCTGGTGGCCTTGCAGACCTTAAACAGCACCCATCCTGCACATAAAACAAAATTTATGAACCCACCTTCCAGTCCAAAAATGGCAATTAGAACTAAGGAACAAATGCGTTACTTTTACATGATATTTGAGAATCCCTGTCCTTGTGGGTGGCTGAACTCCCCGTATCCTGAATTATAGGAGTGGCTGTTCCATACAGACTCATAGCAGCCCCCACCCAAACACTACCCCCTGGCCAACAAAAACAACCCCTGGGAGGAGTAGAGGACAGGGGGAAATGTTGAGTCGGTGATAGTGTAACCCCAAAGTTCCTAAACCACAGTGGCTAGCAGGATGCCGTCACAGCTGGCTCTGCTCCTTCCTGTGGGCCCATTCCACAGAGCTTAGCCTGCAGGGAGACATAAACCTGTCGGACTGGTCACTCTTTCCACCGCCCTCCATCTCCCTCCTTCCTTTCCTCCCATTACTGGCAGGTCTGGCAAAAGCCATCTAAGGAAAAAGGCCTATGGGGATCAATGTGCAGTATATTTCCAAGCGACATAAGCAAATCCTATGACCTATTCATTAGGGTATATTAACATAATTAAAAAGCCTGTACATGATTCTTTGAGGTGTCTGTTCTATGAATGAGGTACGTATGTTGATTGGTGAACTTGTTTCAATGTCATGTTACATCCTGTTGAATTCTAGTGTACTAAAAAAACAAACAAATAAAAACATGCCATTGAAACACTCTCTGGCATTTGATATGCTAATATAGAATGTTAATTACAAACCAAGTGTTCATGTTCTCACATGATTGCTTATAAAATCATACCAGAGTAAGTGAACACTCATTTTCCACTAGACACCTGTTAAGATGTCGTCTGATGAAAAGAAATCACATTTTAAACAAAAGCATAAATAAACTTAATGCAATGGCATTTTAGCATCATTTTCTATTATTAGTATGCAGATTCAGAGAAGAGAAAAAAAGCATTGGTTAAAAAACTGAGCCCAGAATGTCCATAACGTTTTTAAAATACATTTTTGCCTTTTCTTTGCACCTAGTTATGTTTCTCTGTATCTGCTTCATCATTATTCTGGTGAGCAGTCCCACGTTTGAAAGAGAAAAAAGAAAATCATTTGAATTCTGGGGACCCAGAGGAGAGTGAGCAAAACCCAGAGGTAAGATCCAAGCTCGCTCTCCGTGCCCTTCCGTTGGCTGCCTACCTGGTAAACATCTCCACAAGATCCTTGCTTTCAAAACACGTCAACCGGTGCCTATGTACTTTAGACTGGCCAGCCAAGCAGGAATTGAGACTTTATTTGTTTTTTACTTTTTCCTGTCTCTCTTCCGAGCCACCGCACATAACCTGTCTGGCATTAATGATGTTGTTAATAAAATGCAGCTTGTCTGTGGGTGGATTTGCCTGGCAGGCCTGGTGCCTGTCCTTCTCAGAGATAAGCCCACTGCTGGCCTTATCTACCTCCCACAGCCCCACCCAGCAGTGCCGTGCACTGGACACACAACTAGTCCACTCATCACTGGCTAATTACCACCTCTGACTGCCTTACAAAGCAGGCCTGGACTCACATCGCTGCTGCTACAATTGGCTGCCTTACCTTGACTCTGTCAGTCTGCACGTCTTTTTTCTACCAATCACTTTTGCTCCAAAAACTTCCCCTTTTTTTCTCTGTCCTTTTCATGTCTCCATACATTTCACTTGTCTCTTCTTGATAGGTTTGCCCTCTTCTAATCAATTTTATTTGTCTCAGCCAGCAGGCTATTTTGAAGAATATCAAGTAACTATGAGTTTTATGGAAATATCTTCCAATTCTCATCAGGAAGGGAATATGCAACAGATTCATCATGGGTGGTCAGGTAAATCCTGTGTCTACATTCCAGGTATATGCAGTTTAAAAAGAACTAATGTAATTTATGTTACAGTAAGGGCTTAAGTCATTTGTGAGCTGGAGTCAGTTCAGTCTCATAGCTTCAGCAGAGCAGTCGAAGTCACTTGTGTTACAGAGGGAGGGAGCGGTTTCTTTTATTCAATTGTTTTCCACTTCCACAAGCGTGTGCCAAGGGGGAGGAAAGCGCCGGCTTAACACGCTCTGCAATTCAACACGGCCAGACGCAGTCCTATTAAGATTTAATGTGCCATTCTTTTGCTTGTGCCGCTGAAAAAGACTTGCAGGCTGAGGAAGAGAGTGAACAAAGAACAGGCAGAGCCAGGGCCAAGAAGAGATGAAGAGAGCAAGAGTAACCGAGACAACCACTCTATGGCCAGGTCTTTGTCACACAATTAAAGTCAGTAATTTCAAAGGGCTGCTACATAATGGAGGGACAACTAACACAGTATCATTTATGTTGTATTTTCAATCAGTGCATGTAGTTCTGGGTGAGTACATGAGATTATGTCTGTTTTGTCCATGTTACCACAGCTATTGTGGCTATCTACAGTACTTAAGAAAGAGGTCAACTGGATGAAGTCACAGCATGTGTGTAGCCTCTTCGGGAATGAATTATGTGTCATCTAAAATGCAAAGTGCAAGCATGCAGGTGCATGTATGAGCATGTGCGCATTAATACGTGTCTGTGTGTGTTTGCATGCCTAAGCAGATGACTGATTGATTAAGACAGAGTGTGAGAGTGGGGGAAATGAAAATAAGCAAGGCAAAGAGTGGCAGTGTTGGCCATTGTGATTTCTACCTTAAACACGCAAATACAAGCATAAAATGCAAGCTTTTCTGTTATTTTGATTGTTTTTCTGCCTGAAATGCAGTGCTCGTCTGACAAAGAGCAATAAATACTTTATACAGTGCATAATGTGTGCAGTGTGAAGCGCAGGGGAAAAAGAAAGAGGGCATCCTCACGAGGGCATATGCTTTGAATTCCTAATGACACTCCTGTTAACGTTACTGGCACTGTCGCGCACAGAGGAAATGTACAGGGATGCTATGTCGTGGAGTCAAACATCTACTTTAATACTCCCTTTCTCTTCCTACCTATTTCTCTTACCCACATACACTCACATAGAACATGCACCCACACAAACACATACATAGCAAAGACTCAAACCCATTTCTGAGAGCTCACTCTAGCATGAGGTCTCTTTTCAGTGGCTGCGTTGTGCCAGAAGTAGCTATTCTCCCCTGACCGCCTCTCCTCCTTTCAAAGCCTTGTAATCAGTGTGCTGCTCTTTGTACCAGGATGTCGCAAGACGCCCCAGCAAAAACACAGCAGAATTTCTGATGAACGGCAGTGGCTCAGAGTTCGGCTAATCAGGTCTTGCTCATGTCGCTTTCCTCTTATGTGAGCCCTTTTGAAGCAAATAAAGTCTTTGCAGTTTGGCACATTCTTCTTGGCAGCCACAAAGCAGCTGTTGGATCAATATACAAAGTTAGTTGAAAAGAAAAAAAAAAACAGTACAACCAATAGGAGCCTGTTGGAAACAGTTAGTAGAAAACATGGGCTGCCAGGAGCCTGTTCATAGTTGTGGGTATTACTGAATGTTTCCATGCTACTGACCCAAAGCCTTGATGTAAATTAATTCAAACATTTCAAACAAACATATCATGGTTAGGAGTGGAAGGGGTAAAATATATCAATGAGTTTTAAAATTTGTTTGGCTCTCTGTCAGACTGTCTTCATATTAGAAATTTGTCGAAACTATTTCTATCATATTACCATCCTCTGCATTGTGGGGGGATCTTATTGTTTTTCACTGAGAGTATTAGTATTAGTGCTTCATTTGTATTTTTCTCATAAATCTGAAATGTATTTTATTGAAGCTGCGAGCATTTTGCAATGTCTACAGGGAAGAAGAAAGGGAAATCTACATAATATAAATCCATATATGGCCCAGTTATTTCTCTCTCTTTCTCTGTTGCACCCTCTCTGATTGATTCCTTTATCTGAGGGAAGCAGAAGACATGCTCTGTTTGCTCGCACAGTGGCCGGCAGGAAAACAGAGAAAGACACTTATTAAAAAGGTCATCTCACAGAGGGTTAAAATAGCAGGGCACGGATCTCTCTGGGGGAAGCAGCCATGCCCCTCCTCTAGTGAAGGACACAAGAAAAGGTGTTGCTCAAGGGAGCTGGACCCATAATGAAAGAATGGCCACCAGGCTGACAGCCCATGTGTGCACTAGGCTATTCAAATAGTTTCAGAGGCACAGAATTGGAGACCTGACAGTGAAAGGCTTTGTGAAAATGCAGTCTTTTGAATTAAACTCTGAGCGAGAGGTGTTTTTATTTACAGTGTGGGCTAGCTTGTAAACACAAGTGGAAATGAGCTGAGAAGCAAGGTATTTCTTTGGCGGGTAGGTCTGAAGGCATACTTTCTAGCTTGCACCACTGCAATCTCATATCTAGCATATGAACATGTCTTGTGCCAACTGAGAACAAAAGTCAAACTATGGAGTCCATTTCTCTTTCTCGATGAAGGATCAGTAACAATACATGGCTGTGCAGACAATACAGTGAAACAAAGCATTTGTGAAGTGTTTTTGGAAAGGCCTGTGGAATAGCAGTGCCTCTAGCCTCCTGCCTCCTCCCCAGGGCAGCCTAAAGCCCTGTCGGCAGGATGCTGATCCCCACACGGAAACCTGATCTGCAGCCATTCTGGAGCCTGAGGGGGACGGGGAGTGCGCTCCCCCCATGGAGCCCCTCCATTTCTGCCACTGTGTTAAAGGGGTGCTCTGGGGGAACATTCCTCTAGCCCTGCCCCAGCCAGCCTCCACTCTCAACTCTCTAGAGGAGCATTCTTCCATCCCTGCCCTAGCCTTCACTGGGGTCTCCTGGGGAGCATTCCTGAAGCCCTGCCCCAGCCCAAGACAGGCTCCCTGGGGATGCATTCCTGCAGCACTCTTTCTCTCTCCCCATCTCCCTCCTTCTCCCTTGCTCCCTTTCTCAGGCTCTCGCCTTCCTTTGCAGTCCAGCATTAGCACGATCAATAGCACCGATCGCATTGGGGACACGAGGCAATCCATACCCATGCGCTCCCTTAGCGCACTGCAGTGGTCACGGCTTAAGTGCATGGAAAGGCGTTATACCTCTGCCAGACGGGGGGAGACAATGGCTGCCATTGATTGCAGTGACATGTAACATCTTTCTCTTTTTCTCTGTCCATTGGGCGTAGTCAAGGTGCAGCTAGAATGTGTTTAGACATTATTTTGTCTGTTTTTTGTCTTATTCCTATTATGTATAATGTGTTTTTATTGTAGAAATAGACACAAAGAATAAAGACGTCTAGAGTAAACGTGAGATAGCGGGTGTGTGTAAGCATATCTGTTTCTGGTAATACATTGTATATACTTATGGGTTATCAGCTGGGAGAAAAAGCCAAGTTGAATTGTATTAAGAAACAGCAAGTAAATCTTCATATGTGGATTGGTTCCAGTCAAGGCTCTGCAATTTGTTTACCAAAAATAAAACATTTGAAATTGTAAAAATGGAGGGTTTAGCAGGTGCTGGTGGTTGATTAGAAAATGGTTCTAATAAAGGATCCATCTGTGAGTAGAGACTTGATGTAAGGCAGATTAATTGGTCATGGATGTCTACATAATGCCACATAGGAAATCTACCATATTCCAGAGAATACACAAACACACACACACAAACACACATTCAAAGTACTTAGTATGCCATCTAGAAGTTTCTTTTCTCCCACTGTGTTTGAATACTAATAGAGTGTTTCTGCACAATCACAATACCCTAATGGCAATTAGATTCTTTTGTTTGGTTTCCACAGGGGCTCTTATCCAAACTGTGTTTTTTTCATCATTGAGCAATTAAGAGTTATTTGTCCGTAAGATTGACATTTATAAAAGCCAGACTTAATTATAGGAAAAATATGGCTGAGTCAGTCATGACCACATTACAACAATGCTGAACATAAAAGACCTACCCATGACTCAAATACACAACTTTTATAACATTTCTGACAATTTCCTTGTACGAAATAAGTACAAAAGAGAATTTTAATTTGACCAGTGTGCGCATGTCCCCCTATTTCTTAAATAATGCTCTTTGTGTTTCCTAGGTTTCTGAAATAGACTGTCCATGAATCTGTGTTGGCTCGATGGAATTGGGTGTTAAATTGAAAAAAGGGTAACAGGAGGTTCTGCACTTATAGTTTCCTTCACCAAAAGCTGAATGCTTTTGTTGTATGGCAGTAAACTGAAAAGTGAACAGTACACTGATTTTCACACCTTTAGTTGACTGAGCATCACATTTCTTTAAAACACAAACACACCTTAAGTACACATGCATGTAAACAAGCACACCTGCATGCATAAATTCACTCTTACAATGAACATGCATACATTTAACACCAGTGGGAGCATGACAGAATCCACATGTGCACACAAATATACACACAAACACCCAACGCACACAAGCAACCAACAAGACATGGTTTGTGAGACCGTCTTACAGTTAATGGAAAATCTTTGTAAAACTCATGGGACATCTACTCTATAATTTGTGGCTTGCTGATTGTAGGTTGCAAAATATGAAATCAAACTGTGCTTGAATGTAAACAGAATGGAGACTTCTCTTTAACAGTGCAATGAATTTGATTTGAAATGATAGACACTAGCTTCTGCACTACATCAGAAACAGTATCATTACATTTTAGCCTGTTAATGTTCAGTTTCTGAAGACAGGAAGAGACAAAGTCTGTGCCCATACATTGTGAATTGTGTGCCAGATGGTCTTTCTCAATGCTGCCCATCAGGATGTGTAAAGGAGGACAGCAAGTCCAGGAGAAACACATGCAAACCTTCAGTTCACATCATTAGTTCTGTCTGCCACCTTGTCAGGGTATTTATAGCTCTAGTCATTCATCAACAGGTCAATGACACAGTCTGCCAATGGCATCCTTTTTTCAGTCCCACTAGCTACCTAGCACTGGGACCAGCTGAGGGACTTTCCTGAAGCAAGGATCTGTTTTATAGTTGGTGGTCTGCTTACTGAGGGACCTCATAGCTGCATGTTACACTCTAATGAAATGCTAGGATTAGTACAATCCATGTACACTAAAACAGGCAAGGACACAATGCACGCCCTATAAATACACATACGGTAACGTACAGTGATCTATTATAAGGACACATGGAGGCCTATTTGTCTGTCACATCTGCAGATATTGATGTAGAGCACATATAAATAATGTGCTGTGTGTGAGGCCTGTGCGTGTCTGTGTTGTTGGATATCTACCAAGGAAACTGGTAGTCTGGTGTTGTGCTCCCCTTGGTGCAGTGTACTAACACACATAGTGTGGCATATTCTCTGGTGAAAGCATAGAGTGAGAGTGGGAGTGGAAGAAGAGCTGAGTGGCAGAGTGGAGGGGAGGCTCGGTGGGCTGAACGTTGTTTACCTGTCAGCTGGCATTGATTAATCTTGTGTTCGGTGAGATCGCTCAGCGACTCGAACACCTGCCGGCAGCTGTCGCAGCTGTGCAGCGCAGGCTCCTCGTCCTCCTCCTCTCCCTCCTCTCCTTCCTCTGGAGAGAGCAGCCTCTTCCTCAGACGCCCGGTCTCACCATCCTCCGCCGCCCTCTCGAGGGCGCACTCTGGATCTGCCGAGCCACAGGAAATGACAGCACCACATAGTCAGAAGGGTGACCCACACAGCGAGGTACAACAGCTTCCTCTGGGTGACAATAAAATGGATTTCTAGACTCTGGATTTAATAAAAACAATAATAAAAGCTGTAATAAAAATGCAGGTTCAATTTGGGCCTCTGTAACTCAACCACTCATGCCATAACAGAACTGTTGGGCAGGTGAGGGTGAGATATAGAGGCACACACAGACAAGGTGGCACAGTGCTCACACAAATCTATTACACACACAAACACACACACATACACACACTTCTGTTATTAGAAATGGTTTTACGTTGTGTTTGCCCTGCTTCACCCAAGCAAAACTTCAGTATATGAAACTAGACTGATGGGAATATGTGTAGTTAATAAATCCTAGATTGTAGTTTTGGCTGGACCAAAGAAATATGAAATTCCACCATTGAGTGCTGAATTGCATCAGTCAGCGTCTATCAAAAGAGACAGACTTTGCCATATTATCCAGACATCTAGGCCAGATCTGTGGACGTATGGAGCAAAGCACAGTAAGTCACACAAAACTGAGATTGGTGTGTGTTAGGCTGTCGTCACGACACACTTCCCTAAATTATTCAGCCTTGCTCGCAGGCAGCCGCGGGTCGCGCACATCAATATTCTTCAATCCATCTGCAGTTTTGTCTCTTGTTGGCTTTGTGCTGCAGCAGTGCCAGGGGTGGGCGACTGACTCCCCTGAACTAGGACTAGGAACCATCTATCAAAATACTCGTCTAATCTGAAGTTCTTGTGACGTGATTCTAAAATATCCCAACGACAAATCAAGTCTTCGTTGTTCACTCACAGGATACCATAAACATCTCCCATCAGAAGCTTAGTACAGCAAATCTGGTTTGCAACTGCATCTTATAAATCGGCAGCCTGGCCTACAGCTCTCTTTCTCCCCATGCTGTGACCATTACACTCCACAATGAGACTGATTAAAAAGCCATACTTACAATCAAACAATCATGTCACCCTGGTTATAGCTTTGTGGGGGAGAAGAGCCTTGCACTTCAGTGGCAGCCATTTTAAGGCCATTGATGTGAGTGTTCCTCAGCTTGTCATGAAACTCCAGAGGGGAACGTTAGGAGGAAACTTGTTTTTTCACCTAGCACACAGTTAACAGTGCCTGAGGACTAAGAGTGTGTGGCACTGATGTGCACAGGTGTGTGTGTATATTTATTGGGTGTGTATATGCACAGGCAGCCATTTTAAGTTCTCCTTCTGTAGGGTGCTCTTAAACTGTGAAATTCCTTAAGGAAAGACGTTCCAGAACTTATCAAGGCCACCCAGGATTTTTCCTTTCCCCCACTTGCGCCAAGTATTGATGTAACATCACACCCTCCATTGTCCTTCCCTCTTGGCGACTCAGGCTCTCGGAACATGCCCTCTAAAAATATCAGCACTGTGGTCCCCAGTGGGACCATGCAGAACAGAACAGAAGGTGTTTCAAGAAAATGAAAATCCCAACCCAATCCTCACAGATGCAGGCCTTTCTTGCTCTGGGGGAAACACTTCTGACTGAGGCCAAAAGCCACACAATATAGAGTTATGATTCATCCACACACACAGACGCAGAATTCACAATATACGCTGAAATGTGAAAACTTCATGTCTTTTTTTACAGGGTGCCTGTGGAGGAGGTTAAGACTTTGATTTTTTTTTTTTTTAACGGCCTTTATGAATCATTAATTTCTCTAATATTACAGATCAGTCCAGACAGAAACAAGAACTGATGGCTGCATTTAATCATGTCATGTATTATCTTAAATAGAAATACATTTCTCAGTGTGAAATTTATTTATTATTATTATTATTTTCCATGTTAAGATTATATTCCCACAATATTTCAAGGGTATCTGCTCTGAAATTACAAAGAAATGAAAAATAAATAAATAAAGGAACTTGGAAACTTATTATCTTAAAACCCATAGAGTCAGTTCTCTTGGATGAGCTGCATGATCACCAGCATATGGTGATGGTATATCATATGGTATATCTACAACAAAAGGTTTGAGGGAGCAAAAACCAAATGTTGAGTGTTAGTAAGTCTGCAAATCAACATTTGAGAACATGCAGGTGGTGGTTTGTCATAAGAGAATTAGATTTGAGAATGCACTCTCCATCACGCATGCAGTGATTTTTGAGTCTGCTCTCTCTCCAACACCTCTCCAGGTGTTTTGGCAGCAGCCATTTGTTACCCAGTTTTGACTGGTATGCTAGAACAGGACACACATCATGTCAAAGTAAAGAAAAAAAGGCCTCATGCCACATTTATGTTATATAGTTGTTGTAGGCTAAAGTGTCTCAGTGGTATTGACTGCATATAACATATAGGTCAGCCTAAAAACAAATAAATATGTTGTTATAATAAGATAAGTTATATGTTTTTGTGTGAAATAATAAGAAAGTTTTGTGATATAAAAATATGAAGTTATACTGTATATGCCCTACAGGTTTTATATCTCAAATTTTTTTTATAACAATTATTCTGCTTATTATGCTTGCATTTTCAATGTAAAAACAGCAAACACTAAAACCTGACACATTGACACAACATAAAATGTTAAAATGTTGCAGTATAAGTAATATGAATTTTAATTATTATTCTAATTTATTTTATTATACAAAAAAAGTCATATTTGAAAATGAAATAACAAAATATAAAGATGCCTTACAAACGGTTCAGAAAATATCACCAGAAATATAAGTTATAGTTAACACCACCTCTATGACATGTATGACTAATCTTAAATTTAGGAGTATCAAAATTATTCTGTCATAATGAAACATGTGTTTGTATATTCAATGTGATGTTAGTCACTTAGTGTCAATGCCTTAGATAGTTAATGCAAGATAACATCCACTAAATACTCGAAAAACTTGAATTAAGAAAAACTGGTGGTGAACAGGGTGACTTTCCCCTGCCTAGTGAAACTGAACAGGTGACACTGTGCTCCCAGTTAGAGTTTACACTACGGAGATTCTGCCAAACAAACAGCTTAGATCATTAGTAGCGTGAGAATCCCTACTGCTCACTCAAATGTAGTTACATAATTCCTCTTGTGCACTTGAATCATCACCCATTGTAAACCAAATTCTACTATTACAAATCCATATCTGCACACTCTCAAATGTTGACTTGCAGACTGAGAGGCACTAAAAATGTTTTTGTCATCGATATATTTCCATATCCAGTGCACCACTATGATGTTGCACTGAAACTGCTACATGTTTGTGGCATGGTTGGTGGAGTGAGGCTGGGGGCTTGACATGACAAGGTCACGTCCAACCCTGGAATTAAAGAGCCATGTCAATGCTGAGGTTCCTGTGCCTCTGGGCTTCATATAGTGATCCATCAGATCAGGACATCCTCTTGTACCAGTCTCTACAGGCTGAACAGCAGATCAATACCAGCATGCTTGGAATAGCCAACAATCATATGTAGAATATAGGGGAAGGTGTATGGCATATTGAGAATTTTTCATCACGCTTAACACCACTGATAATTTAGTTAATCAGCTCCACAATGTTGGCAAGGACAAGAGCTAAGTTACATTGACCACTGATCCATATTCTGATAAGGTCAGCTCAAGTAAGATGACTGTATACCTGGGGGAATCTAATGAAAATCTGACAGGGATTTGAAATATGAATTTTCCCTCTTCATGGTACTAAAGCACATTAAATGTAATGATGTAATGATTTTTGGTCTGATCTGAATGGTGATTGACATCTTTAGAGCCATGTAATATCTGTCTGAGTTTGAGTCCATCCATCATACACACTCTTGTCTCTCATGGTGCCTAGTGACATTTATCATGCCACAACTTTCATCTTGTGAGTTGAAGAGCCCCTTGGACCCCCCACCCTTATATTATTGAGTATTTCTGCTCTTAAATATTTATAACCTTTTAATTGATATTCTCCTCTCTGTTCTATTAACCCCACCAGGGAGCTGTGGCCCCTAGTAGGGAAGTTTACACTCACCCCCCACTGTATGGCCCACACACTGACACCAGTGGAGACCCTGACCACAGGAATAGTGGAAAAGGCACGAACATACAGAAATACTCAAAGGAAGAAAAAAAAACAACACAAGGAGGTAGAGCGAAGAGTCTGGTCAAGTTGTACTGTCTGAACTCAACAGACCTTTCAAATAAAAAGGTAATTCTAACAATGGGCGGTCCCTTTGACCTCACTAGTGATTTTATATCTAACCCTAAACATACAAGTTAAATAAACGAATGCCTATAAAATGATAGAAGGAAAAGAGACACAGAAAAGTTGTTGTTGGCTATTAAGCATTTTTTTGAAATTCTACATGTAATGGTTGTCAGAAATTCATTCAAATCCATCCCCAAAACACTGCACACAAAAACTGTGAAATCATTGAGGGCTATGCTATTGCTTGCCTGTAGATACAGTTTGTCTAGTTCCATCAGGGTTTAACCTGAGTCTTTCTTTGTGCAATGAAAGACCTTGGTGTCAAAAACATCATTACCAGCTCACCCACCTCCTCATTCCCCCATCACTTCCCAGAGATCCTGATCCTGTGATACCCTTCTCTGGCAACCCACCCCCAAGTTCGAATTAAGAATTTATTTTAACCAGCGAGCAGCTTCTGTAGACACATGTCGGCGAGCCTGATCAAAGGTGAGTACGCTCCTTTATCAGAGTGAGGGAGGCTGTCAGAAATAGGAGGACATTAAGATTGAATAACCTTCACACGGTTGCCGGCACCTCATTATTTAAAAATCTAAAACTTTTGTCGAGCACCCGCCATATATAGGTCACGCTACATTCTAATGCCACATGTGCCTCCAAGTGTATCCTCCTCTGTGTGGATGGGATTTGGGACTCTCCACTTAGACCATCACATCCAATGATCCCCCATCATTAAAGAACGTCATGATCCGATGATGAGGCTGTGAGCTTGGCACTTGCCAGATTTTTAACAATCGTGAAGAATTTGCATGAGGGGAGAATGTGTTCATATGGTCGGTGCATGCAATTTGATTGATCTACTAGCCCCCCGGAGTCATATTAAAAACTAATTTCTATGTAATATTTTGATGCATTTGAAAGTAGATTCGCAGGGGTGTTTGTCAAAAGCCATTTCTCTTAAAAGGCTTAACACATTAAAAGCGCAAAGTGATGCACAAAATGTTTTCTCACCCTGTTATATGTTATATACAAATAAACATGCATTCTATTTGTAAAAAATTTATGATGCATGCTGAGATAAATATAAGGGAAAAAATGTGCCAAACAATTGCAGGAGAAGTAAGGACAAACAATGAAGGCAACACGGAAAACTCTAGATAAAGGAAGCAGCACACGCAATCACAGGTATAAAGACGGTATCATACCATTAAAATCTCTGCATCAAGAAAAAGAGCTTCCAAAGAAGAATGGAAATCAAAGCAGTTGAATGAGAAACAACATTTGAACATACCAAACGCTCTCTTTTTCTCTCTCACCCTGTCTCACTTGCTCTTTCACAGGGAGTGATAATATTGAACGGAGCGCCTTGCTATGCCATTAGTGCAGTAAAACATCAAAGGAAATGAATAATAGAGAATATGATTTTCTGAAGTGGTGGAGTGAAAGAGTCCTTTCCTCTTCCTACTGTAGTGAGCCCTGCAGTACATTGATCTGTGGGTAGCCTCAGCCAGAGTCTCAGACGCCGCACTAGTACGCTACACTACTCTACGCTATGGCCGCCCAGACACCTCTTCAGATCTCTCAAACACTTCTATTTGCCTTAGTCCACTTCACTTTGACAAAGCTGACACCCTCTTCCAAAAAACACCCTCAATCTGACATAGCCGAGAACAGAAAAGAAAGAAAGAAAAAAAAGGGATGTATATATAAGAGAGAAGAAAAAGCATGGAGCATGTGGTTATAATTACACACAGGCAGCGCAGTGGTAAAGCCAAGCTGCAGATCTTAAGCCTACTCGACACTCTCTGGGTAAAAAAGCGGCACTGCCTCATTAAATCTCAGATATCACACTGTTTCTGCCCCTCTATACTATGCATAATACTGTCTATCTTGTAGAGGGCCTCTTTTGTTAGCATTTCTCCTTTGCCTTTGCTACATATCAAACATGAATGAGAAACAGGATGCAGGGCCTGCAGAATGCTTGCAGAGTCACAGAAGAGAGCAACTGGGGGTCTACTTATGAGGCAGATCTTGACACCATGTCTGATTAAGCCCTTAGCTTGTCAGGAGTCTAATGGCTATTGTGGTCATGTCTGTCAAAGTGACAAATGCATGAAAAGCAGGTACGTATTTGCACTGCTTTTCAATTTGGCATTAAAAAAGACTTGTTTGGGCAGTGTTTTAACCATAAGGATGGATTACTGCTGCTACGACAAAGACCTTCTAACACACAAGTGGCTCTTAAACATTTAAAAAGTTAGGGATGGCATATTGGCAAACATCAAGATATATCCTACACCATTTTCAAACTTTACTGCCACAAACAACTCTTTCTCATTGACCATTTATTGAGATGCATCCTGAGAGGGGGTTAAAAAATAAATCAGTCAGACGAAGTCAAATGAGGAAAGTGAGAAATTAATTTGTGCGCCCTCCTGATTTCTCCACAGGCAGACATCGATCATGTGGTGGCTGTCTCCCCTCAGTCTGGAGATAGAGGTGGTGGAGGGATGGGGAGAGGGGAGATTCGTGTGTCTGAGGGGGTCGTTGTAATCAGGCACACTCATTAGCTCTGGTTTGGCTCTGGATGACAGGAGGTCTCAGAGGCAAGTCTGCCTCTTATGCCCAGTTCTTCATCCCTTGAGCTGAGGTTAGAGGGGCTAAGGAGGCAGTTTCTTTCCACAGAACCACCCACACATAACTATCAATACACATTAACACAACAGCAGATAGATATTGCTCTGCTTTTTTCCAGAGGTGCTCAAAATCCCAACAAAAAGTTTATTGGCATTTCTGATCAGCTAAAGAGTAAAAGGTGAATCAGACACAGCAGAGAGAAAACTGAAAACATCAGATGTTTGAAACTGCACTTTACAGCAGAATACTAAATATGTTATAAATCAAGAATCTCAACAGTTTCTTTAAATACCTGCCAGACACTAAAGCGTAGGTTTGTTGTTTTAAAAAAAATTGTACTGGAGTCATAAGCAGCTGAGAAAATGTGGAATCTATTGTAGTGGTGCATGCAGCTCCTGTATTCCTCACAGGAGCACTCAGAAAGCTATGGGTAAATGCTGGACTAATGTGGCAGCCTAGGCGAACCCAGGGTCCCCAGCCTGCTGGGCAAAACCATCCATATCGGGTTTAAAATAACCACGCCTGAGACTTAACCTTTACCAGAGACAAATGAAATGAAAATATACAGTGTGGTGCATCAGGAGCAGGCTTCATTCATAGGGGGCTTTCTGCTAGCCTGACCTGAATTACCGCTCTGTTCCTGGAGGGCCACAGTGAATGGCACGCGTGGAGACAGGACACATTCATCTGGGTAGCTCTATTCTACATCATACAGAAGGTTGGGAAACAAAGAGTCTAAAAAAACGGCAGGAACACACAGAAACACAAGGACAGTTATAAGCACACCTGCATGTATGCATGCACACAAACACACAAACAAGAGCTACATTGCTCGACCCTTCTCTTATAAAAAAACAACTGCTTCATACTGTAAACTGCAACGATGCAGTTTACAGTATGAAAACCTCAAAAACAGGAAACACACACAGACACATGATCCACTTTCCAGCTGAAACTGATGAAATATGAATTGGAGCATTACCGCTTGGAATGGCAGTCTGCCCAGGACTGTACTGGTCCTCTGTCACATTGTCTTCTACTGCCAGAAAAAGAGAAAGGGGAGAAAAAAAGAGGGAAAGAAACAGTTAACAGTGAAAAACAAGTTAGGCACATCGAGATTTCCTTCTTTTTTATTATTTACTATTGAGATTTTCTGTATGGAAACTCCAGGAGATTTCAACAGCTTTCGACAGCTCAACCTGTGGTTTGGGAATCCACGCAAGCCTTTCATATGTATGAGATTTGGCAACAAGGCAAACAGCCACCCACGTAAATAACATATTGGACTGGGTAATGACGTGATGAATTATGAACGTCTCCCATGAAACATCCTCCTAACATCAACAGTGACCAAGGAAAAAACACCTTGATGACTGCATTAGCAGGAAGGTTGTATATTGCCTTGGTTAGCTAAATTAGGTAAGTATCAAAAAGAAGATTTGTAGATTACAGAATAAATATGGGTCTTAACGCTGAAGGTGATGCAAACCTAAATAAAAAGAAAATGGTATATTTAGTAAAATATATATTCATGCTACCTGTCATAACAGCTAAAGCAGCTGCAAAGTGCATTTGCTCTTTAACAGGGTGGCTGACAAAATTGTGATGGCTTGATCAGCACTCACATCCTCTCATTAGGCACATGGCAACTAAACCACTTTTGACTTTTTGACAACAGCACTGGCCTTGAAAAACACAACTTCTGTTTAGTAAAAGGTAGGAACCTTTTAAATTGGAGCCTTTTTGGTACTGGTGAGAGTTCCTTGTGGCATGTCAAGTACAAGAAATGAAATGGATTTTAACAGCGGGAAGAGAACAAAAGAGTCTCCCACCTGTTCCATGTAAAATGAGGGTCTCACTGAGGACTTCTTACGCCTCTGCGTTCCACCCCTGCAGTTGAGACGCATTCTCCATTATGTCTTTTCTTTCTAGTCTTTCATTTTCCTGGGCAAAGAGGAAGGGGGAGTCTGACAGGACCTCCCAGTAGGAGAGTGTGGCAGTGACTGCCAAAGCAGAAACTGGCGCACTTTTAAAATCGCACAAAATATCCTGTACTTTGCATAATTAAGGCAGGATCCTATGGTGGCAGAAGCCTTTCCCTCAGGGGACTAGGAGTCAGTGTCAAGCAGGGTGTCAAACCTCAGTGAAAAATGAAGAGGAAAGTGTCGAGCTGTTCTTTTTGAAGACGACAAATGACAGAGCGAGCAACTGTTTCACTGTCGGGCCTTGTCCGGCCAAAACGGAATTTCCAAGGAAAGCAGCTTTTATTCACAACAAACTTTGTAAATAAATGTCAGTATTTATTAAAATATGTAAGCATGTCTATGATTAAAAATATTTTCCTTATTAACAATTATAAATATTAGTGTACACAGAAGATATGCTAAATGCATGGTCATGGGTCCTTCAATTAATTAGCTAAATAAATTAAAAATGATGGGATAGACATAGTTGGACACCATGGAGGTATATCCCTCAGCGCCACTGCACCAGTCACCACCACCACAGAAACCTTGTCCTGTTAAAGAAGGCCTTAGTGACTGACGCCCTGAGAGTTTAATGAGTTTCTCCAGCACTGTTGAGTGCCTTGCATCTAGGATCATTTAAATGGGCTTTAGATAGGGGGTCCTAATAAATCCCCCATGGTTCTATCAGAGAATGGTGGTGGGAGCTGGAGTTTTTGTGTTGATTACCAACCCAGTTGGTGAGATAAAGGAGTTCAGGCAGAAAACTCACTTTTGTAATGCCATAAGAACTTAAACATAACAGCAGTTTGTGATGATTTGTCACCACTGTGAACTTATTAAAAGTTTTGTCATTTAAAGTAAACAACTTCCTTCACAGTGCAAATTCTTTTCTCATTTGTGCCTGTCTTGTAGATAATTAATAGCTAGCAAGGAGTGATCATAGAGGGTGAGCTGTCAAGTAAGAGTAAACTCCTGTGATGTTTCATACTAGCTGGACATTTGATCAACAATCTTGACACAGTACAAATACAAATAGCTGGACAGTTTTAATTAATATACTCTAAGCTCATGATCACCTCATAATGACTATAACTTTGACTGAATACAAGTCAGCCCACGCGGTTGTTAATGCATCACTGCTATCAGTTAATTAATGTTTGACAAGGTACAGTGTATCACTCAGTCGGTGACAAACTGTAATCATGCTGTTAGGTTCTGTTGATACAATACCAAACACACATGGGACCATTTCAGCACTGCTCCTTTGATTTTCAAAATGCGGAGCAGGAAAACATAATCCCACAACAAGTGGCACAGTATTAAAGGCCACTAATTAACACACTGGCCACACACAGAAATGAATGTAAAGTAACTGTCATTAAAGTGTGAGTGACAATCCCCAAGACAAGACATTTTCTTTTTAGGGATGAATTAATTTTCTACAGATAGGAAAGCAAAACGAGAAGGAAAACAAAACGAAAAACAACAACACAAAATTTATAAAACTGATTGATCACCACATGTGCCGACCATGAAATATCACAACCACAAAACTAATGATTTAATAGACATGAATAAGCAAAACATGACACACTCTCAGCAGCTTGGACCTTTCCTAATCCATCAAATGAATTCCTGCTGAGTAAGAGTAAGAGACTACAGTAGGAGAGTGTGTATACGCACAAAAAGTGTGTTCATACTGTTCTGTATGT
The DNA here is from genome assembly GCA_032353495.1 of Ctenopoma kingsleyae. NCBI lineage: Eukaryota > Metazoa > Chordata > Actinopteri > Anabantiformes > Anabantidae > Ctenopoma > Ctenopoma kingsleyae. The sequence goes on from JAUBNQ010000009.1 coordinate 11,655,197, forward strand.
TTTTCTCATATGAAAATTGCAACATATTTGCGTGTATGTGTACTGGTATCTCGCAGCACTTCTCAGACAAAAAAAGCCCTGAGTGTGTTCCTGGATATGCGTGACTCATCTGCTTGGTTACAGCCAGCTTGGACGATACAGTGCTGAACACAATGGCTGTGTAATCCGCCCTGACTGACCGGGAAGGAGACGCTCGCCACAGGGACTACAACTCAATTTAGCTCAGGTCAAGAGGTCAACCCTCCTCAATTAGGGCTGGGAAGGGAGGGAGCAGGACACACACTGCACATGAATAACTTTCTTAATGAGCATTATTTGAACTGGTGATTAGTGTCATAAATAATTTGCAATAGAGGAGCATGTTAATCACGTTGCATAATATTAGTAATCCTTCATATATGCCCATTTATTGTAAGCAAATCATACATGCACTTATTTAAAAAAAAAAAAAGCTAACTCCTCTAGCAGGAATATAAAATGTCATGGATCAATAACCACATTATGAAATTATTGCAAATTTAGCTGACAAAAAGCATATTAATGCTATTCATATCGGCAAATGAGACACATGCAAATAAACCCAGCAACGTATCATTTCATTTGCAGCACTGGTGGAAATCAATCATTGTCTCTGAATCACCATGTGGCAGACAATCCATGACAAGAAGAGAGACACATGCCATGGAATAAGAAGAGATATCGGCCAGCTCCCGCGACACCCAGTCCAACACACTGAGCTGCATGTCAAGAGCACTGACAGCCGTGCTAATGGGATTTTTCCACGGCTCCATCATAATTTCCTTAATGATAATACTAACCATATTTTTGTGTCACATTAGAAAAGTGTTAATGGGTGTTATGCCACAGATCATTAATTCTGAACAGAATACTGCATCTTCCTATAAAGTAAGAATGACGCAACTGTTAATAAATGGGAGAAAATACAATATGCACTTTTAACTGTTCAAATTACGGAGATGGCATTATCACTTTCAACATTAAACACATACATGTATTTAAAATAAAGAGCCAAATTAGTTTTTTAGGAGTTTTTCTGACAAATTTACTTCTAGCTTCAAGATGCCATCACACTATTTTAGTCACACAGGGTTATGTTCATCAGGACTGAAAGAGGGAGTGGTTGTGAGTCTATGGGCATAACAAACATGATCAAGTTTCTTTCATCCAAAAAGAAAAGCTTCGAAATTATGACAAAAGTGGATTTAAAAAAAATATATAAAAACATATGTTTTCTTTGACAGGTCAAATTTCAGTAGCAGTCACTCAGTTCCCTTAGTTGAAAAGAAATTAAAATATTTAAAAAACAGAAGAATTTTAACTTATATTAGATAATTATATTATGCCTATTTTTCAAATTTCTTTATGAGTAAAATAATATTTCCTTTCATGTAATGACAAGCTAGACTTTTCAATCACGTGATGACAAATTTCAGCTCCTCAAAAAACATCAAATATTTAATGTGCACATGAGACAGTGCTGATTTCATGACAACTGCTATACTTAAAGTAAATGGCGCAGAAAATATATTTATATATGCAGATGACAGACCTGGAAACTCGCTCCTCAGCCAATAAACACATCAGAACTGAGGCCTGAGAGTGTCATCTATGCTTCAAATGAAAATATCAATCCAGCCTCACATTATTCAGGAAGTGCTGTAGGACAGGCAACGTGGCAGTCATCACACACTACATGCAGGATTTGGAGTGAGATCCTCCTTCCTCGCTGCTCCTCACTGACTGAGGCAATGTGCTGACCTCCGCACATCAAAACAAAATTACAATGTGCCTACAGTTGAGAAATGTAGAAGGCTCAGGATTGAGTAAATGTCAGTTGCTGGGGTGAAGTGTTTGCATATAAGCGAATGATGTATGGTCTCGTCCTGTGCCATTTATTCCCCCAAGCAATAACGTAGCCGGATCTGTCTCTCAGACTTAATTGAAACGGGACTTGTAATGTTGCCCTTTTCCTCATAGGGACCAAAAACATAACCTCTGACTCCCAGAAGCAGCCAATACTGAGGAAGTGGGTGTGTGTGTTGGGGCACACGAGGGAAAAAAGTGCCAACTGTCACAGCATTATTTTCTCATGTCCTCTACATACACTCCATATTATCCGTACCAGTGTCTCAGACATCGCACATGATGCCGGTTCTACCTTGTCTCCTTGTTTCATCTGCATCTCTATTTTCCCTTCCACAGAACAAAGTGTTCTTTCTGTGCAAAAGAAAATTGGCCGTCCACATTGACCACTGTCTCAAGTCAGCAGAAGACAACCTATAAAAGTGAAACCTGAACTCTGCAAGCTCATTCTACTCATGCAGACACACGCTCGCATAATGCGTGCACTTAAAGACACATAGAAAAACATAGAAAAACTAATTCAAAGACAACATTTTTGTGTTAAAAATATTATAAGGTCTTCAAGTAAAAAAACAATTCCTAACTTCTACAAACAATAGTGAAAAATACTGTGTCAAGCAACTATTTTTTTTTTATAACAAGGAAAGTTATTGTGGACATCTGTATAAGTGTATTTCTGTCCCCGAGGAAAGAGATAGACAAAGAACAATAAATAACATCTGCCTGGCCTTGCTTGGGTCTGATCCAAAATAGGGAAATATCTATGACGTATCTGCAATACCGCTCCACTTGAGCAGTCAGAATAAAGACATAAAAGTCGGGTGTTTTGTGCGCTGCATTTTTCTAATTTAGATTTTAGTGACAATAACAAAACAAACAATGTCATCGCTCTGCCTTCATTTCCATACTGATTCGCTCACGCTCTATCCCTCTCTGTCGCACACATAGATGTACACAAATCTTAACAGATGTTCCTCTGAATGCACACACACACACACTCACTCACACACACACACACACACACACTTGTAGCATGTAGGCATGCAGGCAGGGGACGATTATATACAGTGATGTGTCTTTTGAGGATAGCAAATGTCACACCAACTAACAAAAAATCAGTCAATGTCAATCTAGTCTGAGAAAATAGGAAATCTATGTATACAGCTGTTTACTGTGAAGAGAGCAGCGCTGGTCTGAAAACAGAATGTGACAATTTTAAGATGTGCATGCACTCATATTTCCACCCTCTCCTGGGTATTGATTTAAAATGGTGGCTGCATGAATGTACTACTGCAGACCATGTAATCTTCCTTTGAGATGAAGACTTCCGAGAACGAAAGGAGAGAGAGAAAGGGCTCCACAGACCACAAGCTGGGAATGTGAAATTGTGGACAATTATTTGCTGAGCAAAATACAATGCCTGCCAGATGAACTGGAGCTCAACCTACAAAACCCAGCAGCTCCCTTACCAAAATGCTACAGAGAAAAGTAGTGTGTGAATATGTGCGTGCGAGTGTATGTGTGTGCATGCATGTTGCTCTCTCCTCTCTATTTCCACCTCCCTCACCCTCTCTCACACACTCACACGTACAGTGAGACACAAATGCACAATCAAA
>JAUBNQ010000009.1:11661054-11699224 GCA_032353495.1 Ctenopoma kingsleyae
TTTCTTTCTTTCTTTCTTTCTTGCTTTCTTTCTTTCTTTCCATCTTATCAATATGCTCACAACAGTGCACTGGTATACACCCTCACCTGCATGTGGATGTCCAGCCCCCCATGCTACCCCTGCTATGTGAAAATGAGATCCAGAGAGGAGTCCTGCAGTGGGCTTCTCACTCTGCTCTCCTCTCTTTCCGCAGCCTGGAGGTAGCCTCTGCCAGAGGCCCCATCTAAAAATCACAGTCACGCAACTGCTTTTCCCACTTTTGATGCATTTCTGTTCTGACTGATTCACAGAGGCAAATGTAAAAGGAAACTCAAGTTTTTGCTGCACACCTATAGGGAAGGAGCAAATCAGTCGATAGGGCAACTCCCAAATATGGGCTGGTGTAAAAGAAGGAAATTAACAACAACCTTTGATAGCCTTTTACTTTAGTGGAATCTAACTTTGTTAAAGAAAAACTCACTGTAAAAGTTAACTATAACTATAAAAGTTAATGATGTGAGTACATAATAAGGCTGCTTTTATTCTGTGGGGTATTCCTACCTTTTACTTTGGAGTTCATAATGAGGCCATATTCTTCTACAGACATTGAAAGTAATCAGCTAGTACAAAATAATGTAAATGTAATGAAAAATTCAGAGCTACAGAAGATATATATTAGCTGACAGTCATTATCAGACTCTTATTTTTAAATGCTTTGTTATTTTGCATCTTTTGCTCCTAATAAGTTGTAATAAGAAATGAGAATGAAACAAAGTAAAAAGGGGCCTATGACCTACATATGGTGTCAAGGCTTTCATTCTGTTTTTACAATTTGCATCTTGTAATTTAATCCACACACATTGCCTTTCAAATAATTCCCCCACCCACAAGCTGCCATAAATTGTGTGCAAAAGATCAATAAAACAAAGTATGACACAGATTGACGTGATGTGCTTTGGTAAATTCAAAGCCCCCACAAACTACAGTAAAGTTGGTAAACACACACATATAAAACATCTATTTGTAGGTGCTTGGAATCTGTCAGGAGGTCTCAGCTGCCTTAAAACTTCAATCTTAACAATGCTCCAAAGTTCCCCCTCTCTGTCTCAGCGCTCTGTCAGACGGCTCTCCCAAAGTTTTACCACCTTGCACCCCCCCCCCGCCCATACATCTCGAATGCTCTCTCAAACACAAACAAACAGTGCTCCTCAGTCCTCCAGGGCTCTTTGCTACTTTCATTAGTGACAAAGTAACTGGGAAAAGGCTTGACTTGACTCAGTGCTTGCACAGTTCAGTCTCTAAGTTACAGTACACTCTTGCTCAGAAGTTGTTGTTTTTTTTCAAGTGGAACAATACTCATGTGAGGAATGTTGCTCATGATGCTCCAAAAACTGTCTGACACGGCTTGTCCCTAAGAGATAACCTTATAAATATGGAAAGGAGAATCAAATATACATTTTTGGGAGCAAATAGGCACAATGAAAATCAACAAAAATGTTTTTGTTTCAAGCTTCACCTCTAAGCAAGAGGGAAAAGGGAATCAAAGAAAGATAAATAAAAAATGTGACATGTTTGCCTTAAAAACAATGCCAGCTAGGAAATTTCTATTCAGTACGTATGATACTCCAAAAGCCAGTGGTAAAAAACAAAGATCTTTTTGTTAGTATTTTTTATGTTCTTTAATTGTGCTATTCTGCTAAAATGCTACATTCAGACCATAAGCCTTTCAAATAATATCACACACAAAAGCACTGTCTGTTTTCAGATCACCTAAGCTTCTTATTGCAGTATTTGTTGTTAAACTGAGCAGCTATGTGGTGATTTTTTCACCACCCATAGCTTTTAGATATGCTGCAGTAAGTGTGCGTGCTACAGCATCAGAGACTTCATTCTGCCTCTCAGCAGGGTGAAATGTTCCCCAGTGGAATCCATGGCCCTCGGGTGCTGGGATCCTTCAGCAGTTCCTCCTGACCCGTGCTCTGCTCACCCTCTGTCCATTTGGCTCCAACAACACACTGTCCAAAAAGCAAATAGTAACTGAACTTTAAAACTCAGAGAAAGTTTTAATCCCAATGAAGTGTCTCCTGTAGAAATAATAATCACTGAAGGCTATTTAGTAGAACAGTCTCGCAAATGGTGAAAAACGGCGGCTAAAAAGCACAGTCGGTCAATTATGCTCGTTAGAAGAGGGCAGATACACAGACATGCATGTACACCAACCACACACACACACTTGACTTGCCTCATTAAAACCCATCCAGCTACTAGAACTCAGAGATGTGAATGTTTCCCTTGAGGAGTGGGGCACGTTCATTTTGAGAAAGGCAGAAGATTCAACTTTTTTCTTACTTGCTTATAATTACAGAGATTGCTGGAATGCATGACCCTGAGAATAAGGCTGAGTCCTGGGAGAGTCCACCAGAAGCATCACCATCTTCAGTTTCGCTCTCCATTGTGTATCTCCCTAGTTGGATGCCACCCACACCCGGCATGAGTGAGGTCGAGGCAGTGCCCCCATCACCAGAGGAGCACTCCCTGGGGACTTTACACTCTGATCCAACAAGCCAAACTCCTGAGGCTGAGAAAAAAAAGTCAAGATAGCAAGTGACTGAAACATTGGCCTCTCTGAGCACTGAGGCATACTCTGACAGTAAACTGATTAAAAAAAGAACAAAAACAACATGGAGAGCTAACAATCAGAAGGCTTCAGAGTTGGCAAGCAAGGCGTGAGTGCTGCTTTCCAACTTCACTGTTATCCAAATTGTTGAGCAATTAAACACTGGAGCAAAAAATTATCATATGTATGCAGTTCACATAAACATCATGTTTTTCTCTACCAAGAAATAGTGCATATCATTAAAAAAAATGTATAGAAATCACATATCAACATCCCTGAGTTGCCAGTGAGTAAATATCTTTTTCATTATGATGGCCAGTGACAGCCTCTTTGTCTCAACATCCTTGCAAACTGAAGGATGTCAGCAAAGTAAAGGGAATGTGGAGTGAGTGGTCCATGTCAACAGTGACCTTCCAGCTGGATATCCACAACTTCCATCTTCCTAAGCCAAGGAGCCCCGTGGAGCGACTCCCAAACTGGGTCATTAGCGCAGTGGTGTCACCAGACAGCAGATCATGGGCCAGAGAGGGAACAAGAGGGGGACTCCTGGCACTGTAGCGGCTGCTGTGCGGTTTGACATTCAGGGCTGGCTGATCTATGGGGCTGGGGAGACAGTGCCCTTGCTCTGGGTCTTCATGAGGAGAAGGTTCTGGCAGTTTTCCCCTTACTTACTCCATCATAAAACTGAGGTCACAAGATGTTAGACTTACGTAGCCCTCACTTGCACTATCACGGCCCGAGTTGTATTGGGTGTTATCAGGGCTTTTGTGACAATATTATCACCTGCACCACTGGATCCAGTACTTAAAGCCATTTTACATTACCCTGATTGGTAGCATGATAAAATCCCTAGGAGAAATAAAATATCTACACTCAATAACGAGTTGACTGCATTAATATAATGTCCATAATAATCGCCTATGGACTAAAGATTTATTTCCTTAGACCACCTTGTCATGACAATAACCTCCACAAAGATGTGATGCTGGCATGAAGAATATCCTTTTAACCACAATGGGACAGTTTCATAGTGTGATCAAAAATCATTCTAAGGTTTTTATGTGTTTCTCAAATGGCTTTGACCTCCATAGCCCCATCTCCAGCAAATGGTGACCACTATGAACATGCCAAGTAAGAGGATCCCCTGGGGGCATTACCATGAGCCAAGACAACCATAAAAATCTCTCTGTGAAAGATGGACATTTTCCACTTGGCACTGCCACACAAGATGAAAGGAAAAGATAGCAAATCTTTCAACATTTTTTTAAAATGAAATGAGAGTGATTTTTTTTCTTGCTTGTTACCACACTCTCACTAGAAGATCTTCACTTTAAGATGAGATCAAGCCTACTCATCTCTATACGCTAGTTGTTAACTAAGCTGCAACATGTAACTCTGCTACAGAGCTTCATATCATACAGAACATTTTACACAATCAGTCAGACTCACCTGGTGAGTGGGGTGAGTATTACCAGTGTATGAATGCCAGGTTCAATGGATCTCACATGGAATTTAATCACTTAGTGGAGCAATTCGCAGAAATAAAAATCATGGCTCAAGAAGACAGCTATATGCCTGTGACTAATGCTTCTCCTGATATTATACTCTTTGAATATGGAATATATAGCTTTTGTAATTCAGAACTACACAAACATTCCCAACTCTAAATGTAACCCACCGATTAAGCATCTGTGTTTTTACAAATTTCTATAACCGTGTTGTCAATAATAGAGAACAAATGAAAGACTATGAACTCTCATGCAGCATAATGAGCTTTAGTGCAAATTAAGAGCCGCCATCTTCTCATCAACCTGTCCAATTTACTTCAGGATTGTCCCTGGAAAATAGGCAGCTGTGTAGAATGACTTGTGTGTTGTAGTTGTGTGAAGGCGTTGTGTGGAGAAAGAAGGCTCTGAAGGATTAGAAGAACCCCTACTCCCAGTCCAACCACGCATTATTCATCCAACCTCCCCCTCCTCACTGCTCTCAACTTCATCACTTGCATCCACCCACCACCTTTTTTGATCCCCCATGACTTCCCTACTTTCCTGACACTTCCATAAGTCCAGAGAACCTCTCTTCAGACCATGGTGATCTGGGAGCTGGGACAGTGTTAATTAAAAGAAAAGGTTAACACACACAGGGCCTGGCAGAAGGCGCAGTCAGGAGACTCCCTTGGTAGAACAGCTGCTCACTGTTTCCTCCCTCAGAGGTTCCCAGGAAGGGACCAGCGACCAGGGACGGAAGCCAGATGATTGGGGACACCAGGATGAAGGAGAGACTCAGGCATAAAGAATGGAGCTGATCTGACCCTCACACTAAAGCTCAGCCAAGAGGTGTAGCGAGTGTTTCCACTCACCTGTCCAGTGCCTCCCTGCTGGTGCCTAGGTTTGGAGCTGATTAGTGTGTCCCAGAGAAGGTCTCACCTCCCTAAGCAACGCCCACACACACATACTTTTGTTAGACAGTGGGATGCATGCCAGGCCAATTTAAAGGAGTGTGTCAAAAAGGTAAGAAGAAACAGGCACAAAAAGTGGGATGAAAGGAGGAAAGAGAAATGGCCTTTCAGAGAAAAAGTCATGCTGGCCAACAAAGAAGGGGTCAAAGGGTTATGCGGGACTGAACACACCAAGACGTTGAGTCTGTGAGAATTAGCCCGTCAAGATCCTGCACAGCTGTTGTCGCTGACTGCACCATGTGTGATGTACTGTCTGTGGGAGATCATTAAATAATGATAAATTATCACTTCATGTTGCTCAAATATGTAGCATTATTTTCAAAAACGAGAATATTCATTTGGGGAAATAGTTGGCCTAGTTTAGGAGAGCTTATGTTGAAATAGGTGTTTTGCATCAATTGGGAATAAATGATAAATGGATCATATTTAGTAGCAATACTTTAAAGATTAATTCATTAAAATAAATTAAGAACACTAAATCTGTGTAATATCCCTAAAATTAGTCAAACTGCTTTATTTTTATTAACAAAAACTAAAGTTTAGTCTCTGTATTTAGGTTCTTCGCTTTCATTGTGTGCTTTGTTCAGTGAAGACAACCATGCGCTCAGTTATCCTGCTCACATCCTTTCACAAACTATTTGCAATAATCTTAGGTCAGTAATTTGTGACAATCAAACAGAGTATGCTGATTGCCACTTAAATTAATTCAAATAAATACCCATGAGCCTTTAAGACAAACAAGAGGGAGTAAAACATTTTTCCTTCCTTTCTGCCCCAAACAAGCAGAGATAATTAAACATCTATCCTCAGAGAAGAAGTGTTCCCACTGGAAGGTTGTTTGGTTTAAGGATTTGCTCGGTGGTTTGACTCACCAGGGACTCTCCATTTGAGTCTCAAGGTTTTATATCTCTAACAAGGCTTTAATTGCCAAGGTAACAGACCACCTGTTTAAACCTGACAATAAGTCTGCTTTATCTATGGGGTATGAGTGAGATGAATACTGCAGACTGCAGTTATGAGGAGGAGGATTCAAATTCAGCTATCAGCGAGTCATGTGTTCATGTGCAATAAGATTGTTATTTAGATGGACAACAAGCAGAGAAATATATTGTATGGTCCGTGCACCTCAACAGTCTGAAAAATTCTATTTACTGCATGTCAGCTTTGGAAATTCACGGTACTAGCAGGAAAGATTCTAATTCTACTGAGATTGTGGAGGAGGCGGCGCTCAAAGCCTCAGGTCCCATGCCATGTGCCCTCCTTATTGTAACGAGTGCATTTCTCTCCTCAAACTCTGACTGGTGAGTGCGTTGAGGAGGAGGGGTATTCTTCAGAGAAGAAGACAGGAGCGTCTGGTGGTGAAAAACTCTGTGTTAAAGTCCCATCTCTCCTGTCAGAGGGCTGACACAGGGCATCCAGGGATGCTGGGCCTTTGGTGCTCAGAGTCTGGACACTGGCCTAGTTTCCCCTCCCTCAGTCCCCCCTCCCCCTTTTGCTACAACATCCCACCTACAAAACACTTCTCAGCCGCCCCATCTCATCTTTTCTTTACTGTCATCCTGACCCCAATGAACTGCTCTCCTCCTCCACCAACACCACCTCTCAATCCCTTCTTTTTACCCTGTTTTGCTTTCTTTTTTTTGGCAACCCTGTTAATATTGGAAATATTAATATATGGAAAATGTTATCTTGTAAAAATACAAGATAAAACTATAAAAAACTACACAGAAACACTGTTGCTGCTTCCCAAATCCATACCCCATACTAATTACAAGCTGTTTGTTGGACGTACACTAGAAAAATGACAATAAAATATGATCTAAATATAATTAAAATGGATGAAGAAAATGGATGATCACCAAGAAGAAAAGTATTATACGTATGATTAACATACAATGTGTAAAAAGTTAAGTAGGTATACATATTGTGTACTAAGCATTATTCTTAGCTATGCAACACACATTATCAGTCTTTTGTTTTCTTCAACCAGAGAGCAGCAGCCTTAATTGGCTATGATTTTGTGCAACGTTGAAATAATTATGTTCAAATAACAACCTCTCTCTGTACAGTATCAGAGTTTCTGAGTCTTTCTTTCCTCTCCCACTACAGTTTGCACAGAGGGGCTCAGTCCCTGGATCCTCCTGCCCACATGTGGAAGTGTCCTTGAACCAGTCACCCCTAAGTAGTAACACATTGAATGGCAAATATCCACAACATCTATTTGGTTGCATTTTGATTTTTGTTTTTTGTACTATTTGTGGTATATTATATCCTGTCTTCTTAAAAAAAAAACTGACTGAGAGAACCTATTAAGTCTTATTATTTATGTGTGCATCTGTGCCTGTGCAAATGAAAAATAAAAGACGTGACTTGACTTGAACTTGACTTGAAAACAATCTGCTACAAAGATGTGTATAAACTACATAGTATATACTGTATGCTGGGACAGATTGTCAGATTAACACTTAAAAAATAAATAAAGAAATAAAAAGCCTTAAAAGTCTGAAGTTTTCTTATCAAAATATTGTTCATCATTAGGATGATTAATTTAAAACATATGTCATATCTGGAGGCATTATCAGAATTTTTCGAATATGAAGTTATTCATGATGTGGGAAAAGTAGTTTGACAAAATAATCCACACTGAGTCATCTTTTAGTCCATTACTTTTTTCAGTTATTATTATTAAAAAGACCAACAATGGTGTTTTGGTTAAATATTAGAAATGCTGCTTCTGTTATGAGGTGTTGACCCTTCATGGCAGAGGCAATGTCAAAGTAAACAAAAGTGCACTGCAGCTTATCAGCCATGGACACACAGCGTGTGGTTGGCAGTAATACTAAAGGGGACCAGGTGGGCATCTCAATGACCAAAGTGACATTTACACATAAGTTTACATGCTATTTAATGTGCTGATAAGTCATTCAACAAGTTAAAGTGCTGGTCAACACACAAGCTGATGTACATGAGGTGGATAAAACAGCAACGGAGCTACTATAACGAAACGGTGAGATCACTGCTTAAAGCTAATGTTGGTTAAAGTGAAGTGGTTTGATTTCTATGGAAAGAAGCCCTCCATCCACTCTGACATAAATACAGTAAATATAAAATATACTGTAGAAAAAAACAACAACAACAAACAATAAAAGTTTATTTCACTTTAAGTATTTTCACTTTTAACTCGAGGTCAAGATTTCAGCTACATCTCAGACATATTCTAAATCCACAAGGAGTAATAAAGTTCCATTAAATTGTGCTGTTGGTATTCAATGAAAGATACGCTGAGGAAAACTCTATACCATCTTGCACCGACCATTGACTATTTTGTCAAATTATTGACGCACTACATTTTTTCTGTCCCGGATTATAGGCTCTTCTTTTCAAAGCTTTTCTTGTGTGATATTATAAAACCGCTGCTGTATACAAATGACTTATCTTTCTAACCCAAACACACTCAAAGTACCTCTGTCATGTGAACATGTTGTTCATGTCACTTCATGGAATTCTGCCTGACATGAAGCATCAACCCTTGCACTTCACATCATGTGCTGTGCATGTGGCTATGGAAATTTTCAAAGTCAGGATGGTTCCCTCTCTTTCTCTCTGGCAGGTGTAAATGGTGCAAGTTTCTGTCTTGTTCAACACCCATGCTATTTTGATGTGTTGGCAGTCCCTTTGCCAGACCAATAACTCCCTCACACCAACACTACTCTTTTATGCTGCCTGCTTTATTCTCATTCTTGGGGGAATCCTCCTGAGATACATAGTGTGCCTCTTAATTTCCCTGGGGATATATGCAGGAAACATACACTAGTGATTTTCCAGGGATGAAACACAGGGAAAACATCAGAACAGGATATATCTTGGCATCTACAGCTGCAGGGTCAGATAACCAGTTAAGTGGTTTCTGTAGTATCACACAAGTCAATGCTTTGCATTTCTCCTGTTTGTCTCCTATTTTAGTTTGCTCTTTTGTTTTCCAGGTTGAGGGTGGAATTATTCTATTATTAACAGTGTAGCAAAGAGCAACATGCATCCAGACAGAGCAGCATAGTAAAAGAGAATCCCAGGAGACGACGTGGCCCAGTGGGTTTGGTTTGTACACCCGTCACACACTTCTGAGGGGTGACGTGCATCACTGCTCCACTGAGGGAGAGCCTCTGCCATGTTTACTGTCATGTTCCAAGGTATGCTATGTGGCTTCAAACACATCAAACACATCTACAAGAATACTGATATTGGCAATGCCGTGGGGAGTCGCACAAAAGGTACAGATATACTCCTGAAAACACACATGCCCACAGCAGTGCCATGAACACTTACAAACCATACAAAATAAGTCATTAGAAAAATGCTTGTGTGTGTTACGTGTTATCAAATCATCAAGTCTATGATTGCACTCACTGGCCACTTTAATAGGTACATCTGTACAATCTAATTCTATCCAATAGAGCACTTCTGCCATGAATTCTACTTTTGCAAGGTTGTGAAAACTATTCTCAGTTTTTGGCAGAGCTTCTTTATGGGATTTCATTTTATTGTGCAAGTGCACCTACCTAAATGTACTGATAAGATAGCCCGTGAGTGTATATTTACACAGATAGATCATTGCAAAGTCAGGTCAGAATTACTGTATGAGTTAAGGACAGCAGTGTATCGATCTCATTCATGTGTGAGCTACTGTATCTAAATTTGCCAATATGCCATTTTCTTTGTACAGTTGTTTCCATAGTAACAACAGCAACAGTAACACCTATGATGTTAAAGGAGATGCAATAGCCGGGAGATGTTCAGGTTTGGCAAGCTGATTGAAAATAAAAGTGATTAAATTGTCTGTAGCTCTTGTAGCAGTTCTACTACAAATAACATCATTTAATATCAAACATCCCCAATTTCTGACAAGGGTGTATTGACAAACTGATAAGTGACATATGATGCAGTACATTTCAGCATAAGATCCACATAACGTCAATAACCTGTTGTCTTTCCTACACAGTGAGGGGCTTTTGGAGTGTGCTGTCACACAGTTGTGCTTGATTTATGAAGAATGGTCAAGACTGATTTGACTAGCAAAGTGCTCCCCTCCTAGCCCGCTGTGTGTAGTGTTGAGGAGGGCTGTTTGCTGTGCCTCTAGGCGTGAGGATGAGGGGGAGCAGCCTGGAGTTTCTGCCTGGCTCAGAGGGAGGTTGGACTGGATTAGACGGCTGACAGCTGGGCCACATCTCTGGAGGTGCAGGGCAGAGAGGCCCCCTGTCTGCCTGCCTCTGCACCAAGTGTCAATTTGAGCATGAAGGAAGGATGGAGTGAGCCAAAGAGTAAGTAAGTGAGCGAAGTGGGGCCACTGCTAGTCCTGGGTGGATTGCCATCAACGGTGCATGGGCCGTGCACACCGTTAGGCATCAGGAAACACACTGTTTATTTAGTGGGTTTTGACCTGGGGGCACAATGTGGGCACACTTGGACAGACACACCGACACAAGACAAACCACTCTTACAAGGCTGCGGCTCTTGACCTCTCTAGTTTGGGCAGTGATGTTTATAATCAGCACTACATGGTATCAGGGAAGCATATTAAGCAGGCTTAGTTATTTGACTTCAAAATGCAAGCGTTGTTATTAATTGCATTTGTTTCATAATCAAAGCGCAATCTTTTCTTCACAAAATCAAAGCTTTTCAATAATGCAGAAATGGCAGTGAAACTAGCTCGCCTCAGGTGGTATCCTGTACAATTATGTGCAATCAAGATTACAAACAACTTCAAAACCAAACACACTCCTATTTTACTTCTATTTTCAGTGATGGGATCTGTAATTAAAGCTGACTTCTCTAAGTGGTTGCATTATTCGATAGGCTGACTTTCAACATTTGCTGCGACTTCCAGAGGAGATTCCTTGATAAATTATTTGATTGTAGCATGCACAACAACTGGCATAATTTACTTCAGCAGCACAGTGTTAATATGTTCCAGTGCCATATGAGAATTTTCTATAATAGGTTTTCTCTAATCCTGAGAGACTGCTTTGTGTATTTCCTGCACTGAGACTTGGCTATCAGTGGGATGTGGGATGTGGGCCTAAGTTGACTTTATTAGCTGGTGATGTTCTAATGTGATTTATTTTTATAAATGAGTGTAGGGTGAGAATGCAAGTGGGGGTGGAGGCCAGTATGCAAATGTGGACCCTCATTAAACACCACCACCACACATTATCTGCTGCTCCTCAGATTGTTTGTGTGCATTAACGAGGTGCAACCATGTCTGCTAACTAATGACAATGTAATGATCAGTGCATTCATGATCAAGCCATCAGAAGGCATGACATTTACACATTCAGTGTCTTAGGAGGGTTTCTACCACCCATACACTCAGGTGAACCCCAGGCTCCTCCTCATGAATTTATTCATTTGAGAAACTCTGAAGTGATTAAAGATTTTAGTGCATAGTTTATAGCAGTGACGTTCACTGATCCAGTGAGTCCAACAACTCATGATATCATCAGTTCTTAGGTGAAAACTTGTTTCTCTTTCAGTTTTTGTAACCCTTGTGTTAGAGTTGCAAGATGCCCTGAAATAGTAACAACATATTGCCAGTGCAAGAAAGTCAGAAATATGAATTAAGCTCAATTACAATTAGTAAATCTGTTTCTATACCTCACTTGTGATGTATAGACAAACAAACAAACAAGTCTAAGATTCAGGCTTGTATTTTTACTAGTTTACCAGTTTTTGCAGTGCTTGGGTTGCTTAGTTTTGTTTCAAGATTGTGCAAAAATGACCGTGCTAGTCTGCACAGCAGTTTTATTTTTAGTTCTTCAAACTTTCTTATGAAGTTGGGATGCAGTTCTCCAGGGATTTTCATGAGCCCATTTCTGTGTAAAGATATTTATCTTTATGGCTTTTGCAAGAATGAGGAGATTAACCCCATAACTAGCAGACATCTTATAGTTGATCTGAGCATCATTAGTCCACATTAATAACCCATGGAAGTGCAAATGGGCTTTTTTTTATCATCTTAATTACATGACATCTGAGCTCTCTATCTAAAGATGACTCTCTTTAGAGATGAGACAGGCTCTGTGACTTCGAGGTACTTGTTTTTGTGTTCACATCTGACAAAAAAATCCTGGTGCTAAAGAATCTGCACATATGTGTGTACACACACACACGCACCAGCCATCTAAACTAAAAAGGATGCCATTGCCCATTAGAGAGATGGATTGACAGAAGAGCAGAATAAATCTTTGTGGCAGTGAGTCAGAAATATAAATAGAGCACCTAAGATAGATTTGTCTCTGGTGTTGATGAAGTTACCTTTGGGGGTAGAGCTCTACCTTTATAGTAATGAGGACAACCACAAACTGTTTGGTCTCCTAATGAGAAATGATAGTTTTGGAGGTGCCATACAAAAATGCCACAGAATAACACCTCACTTAAGCATCTTCTACTGTGGTTCTCAACAAAAATACCAAAAGTGGGATTCATTTGTGAAAGAATCAGCCCCATCTGGTGGCTTTGATGTACACTATACTCTCCTATACATGACAAGGAAAAATTGTTGCTGCTCTGGTCTAAGTAATTCAACGGACACAAGAAGTCTGTTTTTAAATTAAATGTTTTCTGAGTGTGTCTGCAGGTAATATCAGTAGGCATGCTCAGGCATATCATCCTTTTAAGTATCTTTAATCAAAACTTCCTTTCCATAACAAAAATACACCATTAACAGCTGAATTATGTTAATTAGATCAATAAATGATGTTGAAATCAGGTAGGCAGGAGAGGCAGGGAATGCTCTATTACCCATTTTATCATCAAAGTGAGTGCTGTGTTAATTATGCTTGCAGCACCCAGTTAGAGCAGCCCTCCAGAGACTGATAACAGAGGACTGCCCAGGGTTACAGTGATTGCACACACCAACTCCCTCTTTGCCATATCATTGGACAGGTTGACTTGCTGATATTTGTGCAAAGATAGGATGCATAATGATATAGAGCACTAAAAATGCATGCAGTGTTTTTTTTTTCTTTCTTTCTAACCTGGGCTGGGATCCCTTTAGAGCTCTATTGCTAATCAATGTAAGGCATTATAGGTTGTATAAATCACACTCTGACACCTGCAGTATGGGTCATTAACAGAAAAATCACCAGGGAGGAATAGACAGAACAAATATGCAGACACACAGAACAAAAGTGTCTGAAGCTCAGACTGAAGCACTGACACCAAAACACTATTATGGTGATCATGGAGCTGATCAACCAAGAGATTTTGATACAACTTAGTTAGATCATACGCTAAACAACTACTGGCATTTCTCATTTGGTAAAGCCAATATTATTTAGCTTTACTACATAGAAACACTCAGTTTCACTGCTTTTTAATAATGCTATGGAAGTTAGGTTCAAATGAGTATTTGCAATTCGCTGTTACCAAACAACCAAGGATAACCAGAGGTATTTCTCAAGTATTAGAAAGCAAGAAGAGAGAGGTTCCTGTGAAAATTTTTAATTGAGGATGTAGTTATTCTGCCCGAAAAGGCTTGCAGGAAAGTGCACACGCAGGCATTTGTAACCTGAGTGTGGTACAGAGGGGGACCATCTGAAGACTCGCAGGCCCTTTGATGTCTTCTGAATACGGGTATAATGCATGTGTAATTAATAAGCCATTTGCATATGATGAACTAGGGCACTTAGTCAATGTTCTCGGGATACAAATACCTGAGGAAAACAATAACAACAGCGAACATTAAAAAAGGGAGTCTACGCAAAAAAAGACAAATCTATGGCCCGCTTCGGATTAGAAATACATTAGCAGCTAATTATGTCCTAATTGCCAATATTTTAGCAGGTGTTTGTACTTAACCACTGGTAATGCCCTCCTGAAACAAGCTCATCAGGGTTATTCTCAGGTGGATCTCTGTAGTCCTGGGTGATTATGATGTGACAAGATGGACTTATGGTCAAAAAACATGGGTAATAATGAGACTGCTGAATAGGGCAACAATAACAACAACAACAAATAGTGATAGTAATGTTTAGCATTATTATGTGACAAAAACACCATCAGAAATAACAACAACAACAATAATAATAATAATAACAATAATATGGGGAGAAACAAAAGTCCAGAAATAATAAACATAGTAAATCAAATGTAACTCTGACAATTATAAACTGTTTCTGGTGCTTAGCTACTGATGCTGAAAGAACACAGTTCACAGTTAATTATTTTGGCCAAATATTTTCAAAGCAATCACAGACGGTGGGAGGTGGAATTCTCTTACCTAATCAAACAGAAAATGTAACCCAGTGCTTGATTAAATATTGAGCTTAGTAGTTTCAGGTATCTTTTTTCATTGGCCTGCTGGCATTTGGCAGCGAGGGAGCATCAAACTCCCATAAGTCCTTGGAGCTGGTCCATCCTGGAAAAGTGCTGAGCCAGCACGTCAAATGGTACAAATGTAGAATAGAAATAGAGTGAAAGGAAATGAATTACAAGCATACATCATTAGAGAATATTCTTCACTTAAAGAACCTTTTTTTTCTAACATTATAGTTCTGGATGATGATCAAATGAGTGATGTTGAGAAAAGTTAGTAACGGTCAAAACTCATGCCCAGTGAATTACAGAATTACGGTGTGTTTAGTGTTTCATGATAAATTACTAGTAAAGGACAGAAATAGAATTTGCTGTAACAGGCACTCTCACTGAAGACATTTCAACATTTAACAGTATGGAAAGAACGTATATAAATAATGGCTGATTTCCATCTAACTTTTTGGGTCCTTGTACAATGCACACTACTCACTGTCCCACTGTCATTGCTTTCTGTGACAATAAATAGAACAAAATCATAAGTTAAGCTTTCATGATATAACCATGTAAACATATTCAAGTACACAAATACACAGTTTTTTAGTTTTATTGTTCAGCAGATGTGAATACAGGTTAAGTAAAATGGCATGTTGTACCTGGTCTTCAATAACTCTTGTTATCTGCTGGTTTTTTCTGTTTCTAGCTGTTGTTAAAATATTTTGTTTTCAGAATCAGAAATAGGTCTAATGCGAATTAGAACTTGTCTTATTGAGTTTGGGTACAAAATATTAATAATCTACAATGAAAAAAACACAAAAAGACACAAGAAGTTGTAAATAGACAATAGTTAACAGTAAATATGGACATGATACAGGTATGTAGAAGAAGGGTGCTACAAGAATTGCATGAATGTGACACACCGGTAGCAGGCTGTGGGGTCAGAGTCTGTTTTAGTGATCCGTTTTAAATGTTGTAGGGAGTGACAGGATGCACACATCTAACTCCACAGCAAGGTAACCAAACTCCTTTAACTGTGCACTGCTTTTGTATGGAAATCTACTCGTGCCACATGAAGCGTGAAATAAGATTATATTTTCTCATGGCACGTAGAAAAAAAATATGATTATTGACTGACAATGTGAATTTGTTTAGTTGTACAGTAGGTACAGGTAGGCCAGTTGCTTGTCTTCATGAAGATGTTAATACTCAATACATTTCCTGTTGCCCCTGGTAACCACTGTTGTCATCAAATCAACCAAATCTGAAATCTTAAGGATTCTAAAACAAATGTTGTCAGTAATACTCGTGCTTTTCCTACAATGACAAGTCAAAATGTCTGCTGTGTTGGGTCTAAATGTTTGATTGTTCAGATTCACTCTGTACTGTATGTCGCTGATTCGGTTTGTTCACAAACCTGCAGATTCATTTGTATATACAGAGGTGTAATTCCACAAATTCTTGTGTGTTATTGAAACTACCCAAAACAATTATTCAGGTAGTTTTACGTTTGCCTCTAAGTTACATGCATCTGAAATACCATTTTCCCAGTTCCTGACTCAATACCCAGTGCTACATCAAATATCTGTTCAACTTTTTCCTCCATCTTTTTTTGTTCTACTCCCCACACTTGCCATTGTATTGTTCGACCTTGAGTGAGATGCTGTCAGGCGCTTTTTAGAACATAAGCATTGCAGTTTCCCATAATCCACTGGGAGTGTTGAGGTGAGAGCTGTGGCCCAGTAGCACTCTGAGTGGCTGGCAGCAGATCAAAAGCAAACGAGGTTCCTGAGCTCATTCCAATTATAACAGCACACACTATCAACTACAAATACAAACAGCACGTAAGTGATAGCGCTGGTGGCCTGGAGGACTGCTGCCAGAGAGCAGGCAGCATGCTAATCAGGATACCTCTTGCCATGGGCTATTTAGGGAATAGCCTCTCATCCCACCAATTCCCCATGCCTTTGCCAGGGAAACGAAAAAGAAAAAGGGGAGTGAATTCCCTGAGTGCACAATCCAAGGACAAAATATTAGAAAATGGATCTTTATCTTTGCTCTTGGCCAATATCCATATTAATTGCAAAAAAGGGAAAAAAAACAACACATTAGTAAAATATAAAGAGATTTGTCAAACACATACAGCTACAAATTCTGACCACCTTCTATAATTGCCATTTTCCTATGATATTAGTTCAATCATCACACAAAAGAAAAATAATCTTGAAAAAAATATTACAGAGAAAAATTTATTTCTTGCAAATCCCACACTGGCTTTTGTTTGTCTTCACTAACTTGGCATCACACAGTCTACCCTATGGTTTAACCTTTGCAAAAGCAGAATGTGGAAAAACAAGATCCTCAGTCATTTGCACATCACTTCACACTGTTTATTGCAATTAGTCTGATTATTCATAACAACATCTTCCCAAGCATCCCAATATAGTCCAGGAAAGTCATTTCTAGGCCTATCCGGTCAACTGACATGGGGGAAGGAAGTAAGATGTTTGGAGCAATTCTGAAGTAACATGCACACTCCCCCACTTGCACGGACAACCCCTCAGAGCTTGGCAACTCTCCAGAGCCATGCAGGGGTGGCGGAGTACAGCGGGAGCCTGAGAGAGAAGCACACATTGTGCACCACGGGACCCCACCAGCCCCGGCCTGAAGGCACAACTCTCAAGGACATGGAGAACTGGGGCAGAGAACTTCCAGACTTCCCACTGTCAGGGCAGGCTGAGAGAAAGAGGGAAAGTTTCCAAAGTGCCTCTGTCTGTGTGAGCATCCCTGGTGAATGTGTTATTAAGAGAGATACATAGATTCTCTTGATCAGTGTGCACTAATGATGCAAATGTTAATGTTAAACATATAATGGCTCTCCAGCATCCAGGAGCAAGACATTTAAATGTTGTTGTTTTAGAGGTGAAATAAAACAGGAAAATTCACACTTAAATCACATTTTGCACCAAAAGAAAGTATGAAGCAGTTACATTAGAATAGGTCATAATAACAGATCCTTCCCCAGAGATTTGGTAGTTGATACTGATACAACTAAAATTCCACAATTGTCAATACCGATTTTGATACCATGGCTAAAAAATAAAGCAGTGGAATAATGCAATTCAATGTGAACTCTTGTAGCTATTCCATTTTAGCAACAAGAGTGGGATAGAGCCTTCAAGTAGTAAAAATGGTGGGTCAGTTATTTTATGATGGCATAGCTGTTTCACACACACAACTGAAGGGTAATGCGGGTATTAGCTGTAATGCTGGACGTATGTGGGCCATTGCTACAACAAATGCAGCTGAGTCGCACTTCACAACCATTAACGGTAACTTTTAAAGATTTACACATTGATTTATTTGTACAGATGTAGATGTCTGTTGTTACTTTGTTTGAGATGTTTGCCTTCTTTCATTTCAAAAGCTCTGAGACACAGCATAACAGCTTTTGGTAGGCCATAACTTGTCCCTGATCATACAACTCAAATGCAAAATACACATGGCTTTTGAGTGTATTTTTTTTCCTGACTTGATGTTGGACCTGCACCATGTTGCCCTTCAGATGAACTTTTCAGAATTTTGGTATTGACTTGGTACCAAACGTAACGGTTCTAATGACACCCCAGTGACTGGAGTGTCTCACAGATGGGCTACAGTCAGGAGACAGGGTTAGAATTAAGGAAAAATAGTCCATAGGTCTGTAAAATAGCCTACGCGCACAAAATTGTAGTTCTAACTCTGTGCATCAGTAACTGATCTCCTAGCAAAATACTGAATTGTATGAAATCCAGTGCAAATGTATGTTCTTCTACACAAATAAAATGTACTATAAAGGTAAATTGAACCTGTTATTCTGAATGCAAAAATTGCTGCATAAGATGTCAAATAAGAGAATACATTAATAAATAATATCAGTTTGTAGTGTGCTTTATCTGCATTTGTATGGTTTTTCTGGATCATTCTGTGAAATACGACACAAAATGATGTACAGCTTATTCTGATTTTTGATATAAAATTGTACAAAAGAGGCAGTGTACTGACTCTGCTGGAACAAGCAGCCCTTCCCCTCATTGTCCTTCCAGTCAGGAGCTCAGGTTTACTGTGGGTCAACCCCCTCTCTCTCTTCATCAGGGGGAAGGAATCACACTGATCTGAGATGGAGTACCCCCAACCAAATCTTGCCACATCGACCCATGCCACCATCCTGGGCCTCTAATGGAAGTCCTGGGCATCCAGACACCTCCCCCGCTTCAACATGGACGTCAAGTAGTGTTCTACTCATCACTGGAGGCAGCAGGGCTCGCAGTCCTCCTTTTCTCTCCCTGGGACTGGCTTTTTGGGAACATTGCAGGCAGATGTGTCCAGATGAGCACGTTCTAATTTGCGGGCCCAGGTTAATGCCCTGCCAGAGGCCCTGGAGGATCAATAGCTTTATTTCCCTAAAATGCTGGCGAGGTGAGAACCAGCACACGGGGTGCTTTTAATACCGCCATAGTTCCAGTGACGACTGGGCTGTATTGATTGTGCCCATGTGGAACTACGTGCGCCTTCTGGGGAAGGATCTATTTGTGTCACCCTGGGCTGGGATGGGAGCTCAACTGGAAGAGTAGAAAGCTCAGCCAATGGAGGATGCCAAAAACATCAAAACAGCCATGTTTACAGATTACCCAAAGGGAAAGCAAATTATAGCAATTATGCAGGCTGTGGGAATACTGATATCAGCATACCTGCTATTTCACCTAGAGACTGCTTTTATGAGGCTAGAACACATACAAAACAGCACACTCAATTTGATTTGATGGCTAAACCCTCTACAAACGATGGGATTTAAACAAAGCACTGCACATCAGATGAATGCAAAACACTGTCTTTCTAGGGGATCACCCTGTTTGTGTATGTCAGGTCCAAAAATCTTTTCAGTTGTTTTGAAACTTGATATAATAGCTTACACAAATATCTGTGAGGCAAGTATATATCTGGCAGGCATAATGATCAGCATGTAATACTGAAAACCATCTCTACTATAGTTTTTTTTTCCAAACAATGGCAATTAATCATTCTTTGTAAACACTGCAAATTGCTTTACAGAAAACTAATTTACCCATGCAGCATTTATCTCATGTATCAGCAAGGAGACAACATACAGAGGAGTCTTATCCAAATCATGGGCCATTGTTTGCAGCTGTTACGACATATTCATGACTGGGGCCATAATAGTCAGATTCCTGTAAAACCCCCAGGGAGAGCAGAGAGACTGGTGTCACATCCAATTACTGCAGCACACTGTAGAGGTAAATCAAAACTCATGCCATGAACCCTGGAATCCAAGGTGCCCATACACACACATCCACACACTGCATAAGCAAAGCAAGACAACAGTTTTATTGACGTTGATAAAATATTGGAAAACACATTCTCCTGGTAACTTAGAAGTCATGTATGGATTACAGGGAAATGGGATTGCATGCTGCCTAAAATTGATATACATAAGATCTTGAAGCAAAAGAGGCAAACTGTGCTTGCTTAGAATTTTACAATTACAGATTTGTTTGCTAGTGTACAAAAATTGAATTTGCGGATGAGGATGATAACATGCCCCTTTTTAGAGGAGGAACAATTGGATTGCCAAGTTCAACCACACCTTCTCCTCAGTACTAATAAAATGCTTTTCTGAAATGAGTGGAATGAGTGTCTTTGTCTTCTCCTCCACAGTAGTCTTTGGGAGGCCTGGTGGTTTGGTGGTTGGAGGGTATCTCAGCAGTGCATAGCCCCGTTTCACCCTGGAGCGGTGCAAAGCTCCTGCCCAATAAAACAGGCTGCATCCCCAGGGCCCCTCCCTCAAGCCTCCAGTCAGCGCTTGTTTTTGCACCATTTATTTAGTGTGACACATCTCCAATTAAACTGTGGAGGCTGCTGCATTCCCCCCATAACTACCTCTTATACCTCCCCATAGACTTTCTGTCACACTGTGAGTGTGGGTATGAGAGAGTGAAAGAGAGTTAGTGGGGGAGAGAGAGTGAGAGAGAAAGAGAGAGAGAGAGATAGACAGAGAAGAGATCACATCTTGCCTGCCAGCTATGATCACAATGTCATTTTCCCCTCAGTGGTTAGAAGCCTCCTCTGAAAGGTGCCCTGAATTATAATTATCAAAATATTGAACAAGATAATCATCCTCTTAAATGATACTGCCACTTCACTGTTTGCTTTGCCATCACAGAACATGCATGGAGTAATTCCGTCCTGTAATCTTTCTTGATAACTCATTTAGGACTACACAATCAAAGACATCTTTTTTTGCAAGAGTACACTTTGTAAGAGTCTCCTTGCCACCTCTTCATTCTCCCCCAACGGCCCCAGACACAGTCACAGGAGGAGTGACTTTGTCCGACCCCAATCCCGTCTGCAAGAGCGCAGCTGAGGGCAGCAGCTGCCAGGGAGGACTGGTGGGGGAGCGCCCAAAACGCCAGCTCTGCCAAGCGGATGGGCCGGGGGGAGCCCCAGTGGCAGCTGGGCAGGGTGGGGCAGCCAGCTGTGGAGCAGCAGGATGGTGGGGTGACTAGGAGATGCCACTAAACCTGAGCAGAGATAACACAAATGTCCATGTAAGCACACACATATTTTATACATAGACTCACTCAAAAAGTTCACACTTCCCATTTTGTCTTAAAGCACTTTTAGTGCACTCATCCACACTCGCACACATAAACACTTATCATCCGGCACCAAGGCAACCCAAGCAGTCTGTGGCCCTCTTAACACCAGCACCACCCTCCCATCACGTGCTTCGGCCACACATCTGGTGTACCATCTGTATCACTCCCCCCAATGTGACAGGTAGTCCCTCTCCCTCTCTGGAGGGAGCAGAAGGGGAAAGAGGGACACAGAAGATAATTTTGGGTGTAAATGTGCTCTGGACCTCTCTCGTTGGATCTGGACAAAGCAGACATGCTGCTGAGCAGGGCAGGGTCATTATCAGTTGGAAACTGACTACCAGATAGCAGATGAAGACAAAACAATTATATCATACTGTCACATTATGACAGCACCAATTGTGCAAGTTTTGTTTATGTTTGCATCAGGATGAATGATTTTGCATTTCTGTGTTAACTGCATCTCAATAAAAAGTCAAATAGTATAAATAACACAACTCCAAATATATTAAAGATTCTTCCAATTTATTATAATGTACAGTTATACATCGCCATGACACAAATGTGACCACCACTTGGATGAGGTGCAGAATGCAAAATATTAAAACAGCCATATAAACAATACCAGAGGACACTGTATTCCTCTTCTTTATACCACTGTACATATGGGATCAATAAAGTATGAACCATAAAACAGATATCAAGCCAGTGATATAAAACTGCACAACCAGCCTTTACTGTGAAATTAAGGAATTCATTTCAGAACATTATTTTCACATTTTATGTTACATATTTGACAGTAACAATCTGTATTATTCTCACACACACACGCACGCGCACACACACAAACACTATTTGAATGACATCAACTTAGACGTTTATTCAAAAAGGGGAGAAGGATTCCAGCATTGTCATGACTAACAAAATAAAGTACTGGTCAGAAATATTACACCAGGTTTGCTGTTTCTTATTCACCAATTTGCAGTCAATGGACAAGACTGAGCTGCTCCTATAGAAAAAATGCTCCAGAGAGCATCCATTTAACATTTACAGTGGCATCTGTTACCATGGCATCACCTCTTTGGGCATATATGTCAAATAAAGGTAAATGGTCATTATTCTTTAAGGTAATGTTGTTTTTATAAAGTCTTTCATGATTTACTGACTTAAAAACACATACATATTAATTACATATTATCTGACATTATTCCAGGTATGCGGTTGATATTTGTCCTTCAAGGAAATTTTGCGCATGTCATTTGATTTCTCGTTTTTACACATACACAAAAAACATACAGTATTCATGTCACTGAAGCAGCAGATCCAATTGAATAGTTACACAATTCAACATGAAAAAACTAAAAAGAACGTGCTGGATGGGATCATCATTAAAGATCTTAAAAAACACTGACACATACACTTCATGAAATAAACAATACAACGGTAGTACTAGTTTCCAATGTCTTATACAAAGTTAGAGCTGAATCTAAAAAGCATAAAGTATATTTTTACATTATCACATACATCAATACATGTACCATGGCCTAGCGGGAAGTTTGTCTGGTACATTATTTCTATCTTTAAGTCCCCACACATTTCCCTACTGCTGGCATTATTGCTTCTTATGAACAGGGAGCTTGAATGATAGCGAAACAATGCACCACAGTAGTTTGAAACTGTACATTTAAATCATCGCTGATATCTAAAATTTTGTTAGCCCGTTTCACAATCTGCAATGCTAAAGGATAAGGCAGTTATATTTTTAAGGCATTGCTGCTTTGAGACATACTGGACCAGAGAGCAAATCATGTACTGTGACATTATAAAGTCAATGTAAATGATAAAGAGAATACTTTTAGAGGCAAAAGACAAGAGCCCAAACAGAGGGGAAAATGTATCTTGTATTTTTTTGAGTGTTGTATGTTCATGTCTGAGAGAACTTCTGTGAGCTGCAACCATCATTAAAGTCTGCTTAGCAGACGAGGTCAAAGCTCAGACAGAGATCAGAGCAGAGTTGTGTGGGTTGCTGTGACCATCTCTCATTGCTGGTAATTTCCATACTGGCCCTGTGGAGAGAAATGTGACACACTTATGTTACTGAACTTCTCCTTCTCAGAAACTTAGTAAAAGCTTTTATTCATATCCAAGTCTCAAAAAAGTGCAAACAAACATTTGTGGTTTCAACTATATCACACTGCAAACCATGAATTAGGGCTGCATTAGCTGGTGTTGACCAGCAGGTGGCAGCATGGCCTCACAATTTGTGAGCTCTGAATTCTAACTAGACACCTCAGGTTTCAGCA
Organism: Ctenopoma kingsleyae; assembly: GCA_032353495.1. Lineage (NCBI taxonomy): Eukaryota > Metazoa > Chordata > Actinopteri > Anabantiformes > Anabantidae > Ctenopoma > Ctenopoma kingsleyae. The sequence continues at coordinate 11,684,368 of JAUBNQ010000009.1, forward strand.
GCAGCATGACTGAGGACAATACTCTTTCTTAATCAGTGGACAATAGTTTAAAGTGAGACAAATTCAACGTGAAAACAGCAGTAGTTGATGCATTTCTAAACAGGGGTCGAAGTATGGATTGGTATTAACTGAAAATACAGCAAAAATTTATTTTGAAACAAACTACGATTCAAAAGAGGGATATACGTAGCATTTTTAAACATAAGTACAATAGTAATCAAAATCAGTGTTATAAAAAGACAAAGTTTAAGGACACAGCCAAAGCAGGTAAGCATTTGACTGTCTCACTGCAGACTAAGCATGCTGTGTTTCTGGACCTCTTGACTTACAATTCGACCCCTGGTTAACAACAACAAAAAAGGGTAAACAGAACAGGAATAAAATAATAAAGAGAAAGAGGAAAGATGGGAGAAAGATAACAAAACGAGAAAGAAGAAACATAACAAATACAAATTAAGGCTAGGTGGTCAAACGTCTAGATTGGACGTTGAGGTCTTCACAGCAACCATTACCTTTGCTTCTAGTACTAGTCAGGGGTTCAAATCCCTGGGTCTTTATTTCTTCATGTGCCCCTGAATATTCAAAGATAAAGATATCAAAGTGTAGGTGTGGTTCCCACATAAGACCACAGGAAATATAGGGCAACAAATTGATCTCCCTTTAAACACTAGACCAGTCTGCATTACGTTTAAAGAAGAACCCTCTTATAGCCCTCATATTTCACTGGAATGGCACACACCACATTAACCAGGATATATAATTAAGACTCATGTAACAAGACAAAGACAATATTAACACATTCACTCTTTTTGGGAAGAACAGAATTAACCCCAATGTGATGACAGCATGCATCTACCTTAGAATGTTTACCTTATAGCTTTGCTCACATTTATACCTGGTCACGCTGAGAACTACATATAATAAACAAGTAAATCTGGCAATAAATATAATAAAGGGACAAACTAAGGTCCATAAATATATACATATATATACACGCAAGTGTCTGTAACTATCTAGTGTCGTGGTTATACTCACCTGGTCATAACCGTAAGGGCGTTGCTGTTGCCCCTGAGGGGGACCAGGCTGAGGAGGACGATAGCCCCCATACTGCTGTCCCTGCCCCTGGGGATAGTTGGGATACTGTCCCGGGGCACTTTGGGATGGACCTATGACAAACATTGAGAACTCTGTGTAAAATGATGCATGCTGGCTGCTTTGAAAACACCGCTGCACACAATCAACACAAACTCTGAATTAAGCTGCTTCTAATCCGTCATCATCTGCATGTTTTGTTTCTGGCACCACATAAGCTGAGTTCATACTGGACAGTTTATTTTGAATCTAGAAGCGGTTCATCCACAAAATTGGTAATGTGGAAAAAAGAAGACATAGCTCAACGGCACATAAATGCTCAGTGCCAATAGGGTGTTCTGCATGTACTCACATAACAGTTCATACTCTAGCAAAATGATTATTGATCTGTGTATGGATATGAGACCTCAGTGATTTATGCGCAGTGAATAACATTCAAGGCCAACTTCATGCCACACATTAGTAAACGAGCTGCCCCTTGGACTTTTCTTCTTTTAACACAGGTCTTATTCTTCGCCTAGAAAAAGGAGTGACAATCTAACTCAGGTTTGACAAACAATGTAACCTAGTGTGAAAATGGCCTAACTTTTGCTCATTAACCATTTCAGTTTCCTAGTTGTTACTCTGAGATCTCGAGGGAATCCCTGTTAGTTCACGATCACTAATGGGCTGCAATAAAAAAATAAAAAAAAAAGCTCATGGATGACACAAAGAGGATGGTGGGTGTGTCACACCCATTTGTTTCAGCTGCCTCCACAACGCCTGACTCAGTAATGAATGAGAATGAGTGAGTCAGGTTGAAGCCAGGCGGTGCTTCCCTAATGGAAGGAGGCATCAAGGAGATTTGGCTGGTCTTCATTAGAAGAGCAGGCTTCTAATGAAAAAAAAAGAAAAAAATATCACTTCATCAGCCCCCGTACACTATAGCTATCTATGTAGACGCTGTGAAGGACCGAGAAAAGCTTGACTGGGGCTGAAGTCAAATGAGGCCCACGCAGCATCATTAGACGCTCATAATGCCTTATGCTGTTGAGCATAACCTTGTGGGGGCCTGTGAGAGAAAGCATTTGTGTGTGCCAGATGGATCTCACCTCACAGCCTCTGCCTCTCTGCCGGCTCATTACTAACATCAGCTCTGGCTCAGACAGAGGGTGAGTGATGGAAAGTTCCAGTGAAAAATGGAATAAGGAAAAAGTCTTAAGAGCTGTAAGAACTCCAATACTAACACAGTAAGTCAAACGTGTTTTAGACATTTTACACTTTATTAATTTCGGTTAAATCTCATAGGAATGACCTCTGCATAAATGCCCTAAAGTCATAAAACACAGGTCATGAATAGTCAGTTATTATAATTTGTAGCTTGCCTTTTCTGCCATAAACTCCAAAGTGTGATGATGGTTAAGAGTCTTAAAATGTTAGAAAAGTTATTTACTAACACATTCCTCAACAATTTATCCAAAATGCTAACAGGCAAGTTCAAAAAAGATTTCGATGAGAGTTTGGCCAATGTCTGTATCCACCAGCAAAAGCTCCTTTCTCACTTCACTTTGAACAGTGTGTCATATCATACTGAAGCACCAGGAGAAATGCTAATGTGGTGCCACTCACCACTACTGATTAAATTTCTCTTCTACCAAGCTCCAATCCCCTAACCATTCATTAAGGTGGTCCTTAATTCCATGCTCTTAATGATGTCTTGACATGCATCTGGCACAGTTACATTTCCAAGGGGCAGTAACCATCAGCTCACACAGGAAGAATTAATATTCAACAGCTAAAAAAAACAGTAACCAAAGAGAGCCAGTAGTGCCTCCTACAGGACAAATATGTGTGCCTACTTGAGAAAAAGCAACTCACCGTAGCCCTGCTGCTGTGGTGGGTAACCCTGCTGACCTGGGTACTGCTGTTGAGGAGGGTAGCCCTGCTGCTGGGGGGGGCCTTGCTGGTATGCTTCCTGCTGCTGGCCATACTGGGCATTACCTTCAGGGAGCAACAGCAGGCAATGTGAGCAACATGTTGAAAAGCATGACACAACAATAAGGCAGACAAAGATTGAATAACAGGTCTTTTGCATGTACTATAATACATGCTGTACCAGTGAAGACACTCAAGTAAAAACAAAACTTCAAACTGCTTCAAATCTAGCTCAGTGCACAGCACCACGAAGAAACAGTACATTTGGTTTATTGAGTAATTATTGGACATTTAAAACAGTAAATGTAATGGAGAACATTAAATCGATCAAATAACTGAGGAGTTCAGCGATGCACACCATACTGGTTTGATATTAAGAAGGGGGGGTGTCATTACATAGCTGGGTGCTAACGTATCCTTTGTATAATAGAGCGCACTCTGGCATCTGAATGTGGATGGTACCGTTTTATTTTTGTTAAGAGTCCAAAGTCACTTTGATTTTCCAGCATGAAGAAAACTAAAATTCTGGCTTTGTTACAGTCTATTTTGCAGTCTCACTGTCTCATTTGCATCATGACACAACTCCTGGGTTCATTGTTGGTTTTCTCCAACTGACTGGAGAAATCGCCTACCTTCTGAGGCTCCCTGTCCTGCGTGACTGTACTGGTCCCCATAGTAGTCTTCCTGCCCTGGGTACTGCTGTGGGGGCCCTATATACACATACACAACATACACACAAGTAGATTCAAGGTGTTGTTGGATCGGTTGTGTGAGGGGAAGAATAGAGGATGGATTCCTTGCTGCTATCTCCTTTTGGTCACTTGACTAATTTTATAATTGGAGGCTTTATGTTACATCTTTAGCTACAGAACTAGAAAGAGACGAAACCGGGAGGGTCAAAGAGTTAAAAATGCAGGAGGGTGGATTAGGAAGACAACACTCTCAACTTGCACACTTAACAGAAACACTTTGAGGGGTATACCTTGCTGTGGGGGTCTGTATGGTGGCATTGGTCTCTGCCCCATAACATGGTTCCCTTGGTTGACCTGTCCCATCATGCCCATTGGGTTCTGCTGTCCTTGATAGTGCTGTCCACCACCACCAGGAGGCATATTATACTGCTGGGAGGGAGGCTGTTGGTGCATCATGGGGCCTGTGGTACACCAATAAAGAGTTAACTTTCAAACAGTACTGATAAAAAAAACACATACAAGCAATACATGTTTTACATATGTGTAGATGAATAATGCATAGTAAGACAGGTGATGGATCACTCATACCCCTTTTTCACCAAGCCAGTTCCAGGGCTGGTGCTTAATTTTGAAAAAGTTATTTGTGTTTTGATGACCAAAGAACTGGTTCTCAGCCAGGAAAACTAGACTGGCAACAACTCTTTGCTGGTCTAGAACTAAGAAAAGATAGCGTCAGGGTCCGGGGTCTGGACTATCATGACCAACAAGCTCAACTAAAGCTTTGTTCTCAAGATAAAAAAGTGAGTGTATCATTTATTAGATTTGTTTAACTGTAATGTGATTTATAAAAAAAACAGTGGAGGCTAATTAGCTACCTGAGAGCTAACAAAAGCTAACATTAACATCCAACGTTCAGTTTTAATAACTATTAAAATGTATCAAGATGTATCAAAAATTTATTGTAATTATTATACATAATGATCACAACGAGCAACACATAGGTGTTAGACCAGTAGTGTCTATATGTCAAGTGTGTAAGTGTAAAGTCAGGGGAAACACTTGTACAGCGACATGTAGCGCTTGCTGCTGTGCTTAAAGTTAGCAGTGCTACGAAGGCAGAAACGTACATGCAGACACAGATGGTGACGTAATGACCTGGCTCTGATGTGGCTCTCTAGCACATGGAAAAGCAAACCTCTTCTCAGATAGTTCCCAAGTTGAACCAACGTTGAACCAGCTGTAACACCAGCACCAACTTCATATTCGTCGAAAAATGCATTTACATGCACTTAAGTAATCAGATTAGAGTCGGCTTTCTCGAGCAAACAGATTTTTTAGATGTCATGTAAACTTAGTTTCTTTAAACAGTGTAGGGGATTTGAGAAATCTGATTTTCCTAGGTATTAGCTATGTTACTTGATTACTCTGAGTAAGGCTGAAGATATATTTGCTGTTTGCTGACACATACCCGTAGGTAATGGCAGCATCATCAGCAAATCGTCACTAGCTACATATAGGCACAGTGTTGTATCCAAATGTGTAGTTAGCAGCAAGTACATCTCCAGCCTAACCTGGTTACTTAAGCAAACTTATGTCATGTAAATGCATCGATTTAAAACCAATGCAACCAAAAGGAAACTAAGTTTTACCTTGATTGGGCTGCATGTTCATATTTGGCCGTGGCCCATAGTTTCCCATGGGCTGGCCCTGGGTCATGTTCATTTGGCTCTGAGCTGGTATGCCCTGGGAGGAAGGGACGGCGTGATTGTATCCACCCATTGAGCCATGGCTGCTGGGGGGCATATTCATAGAGCCAGTGGGCATGTTTGGGGGCTGGTTGGGGCCTGGACCGGGACCTTGCATGGGCATGTGATTAGGCCCTGGAAAACAACAGCAGAGACAAATCATGGCTCTCTTCGAAAAATGGAGAAACAAAAACACACTTTCTCATTTAGTACACATTTTTAAAATATTAAATTTCTACAATATCGTGATATATTCTGTTGGCACCCAAGTGAGTAATCTGATCAGTATGTGGCAAAGCTACAAATGTTTAAAAAACAAGCAAAAACACTTTTAAGCAGCAGTCTTTTAAATATAATCAAATATATACATTTGCAAAAAAAAAATCAAGCCACACATTAAAAAAAAACAACAAAAAACAGGACACCTAAGGAGAAGAGGATAACCATAAATAAACGGTGTACAAGTGCAAGAGCACCGATGCTGGCAAATGGGTGACATCATCCTTGAGCAGAGCGACCTCCCTCACAGCTCTGTGGTGTTGCTAGGCAACCCAAGTGAGACAGGGACTGAGGGAGAAGAAGGGGAAAGAGAAAAAGATAAGGAAGGGAAGTTGAGAGGAGGGGGGGGGGTCACTTACCAGGCATCTGTCCATTCATCTGGTTCTGCATGTGTGGGGCTGGAGGGCCACCGCTGACCATACCCTCGGAGGGCATGTTGTGACCGTGAGGAGGCTGAGGAGAAGGTCCACTTTGACTCATCCCACCAGGGCCCATGGGCATGTTTTGAGTGGGCGGCTGCAGGCACACAACACAGAGACAAAAACACACATCAGCTGGTTAGAAAAACATCTGAGCCTGAACCAGTCAAAAGCAAGAGAAACAGGTAGAAAGCAACATCCCTGTACAAAATATTAGAATCAATTATAGCCATGACGTGTCTAAATCATTCAAGGATGAAACAAATGTTAGAAGATACTGCATATTTAAAAGACAAAATAAGCCATGCATTGCAATACATGCTTGCATACTTTGCTTTGAGGTCAACCTGACGACATACCGTAACTATTTAAATAACAGCAACTCCAATTTAGGCAGATATATCTTTATATACGATGTTATCATGGAATATCCCTTTTACAATAATAAACATCTAAACAAACCAAATTAAAATGCACAGAACTTCAGCGAGAAACATCTACCTTTAGAAACATTTATTTAAATTCCATACAGTGTTGGACCAAAAGAGCTCATTTAATATTAGGTTAAAGTAAGACTTGGATTTGGAAGCAGATATCACAAACAGGATGCCATTCATTTGTGGTAAATTCTTTCAGGACCAAACACTACTATAACGTACTGTATATATAACATACTGAGCTGATCACTTTGTTCAGTATTATTACCTTTATCTATGTCTACTGAATATCAGTTTAGATCATACACCTGAACACATACACAAGAGACATGTCCTGGATATGTTCTGACACAAAAGCTCAACACCACCTCACGAAGAAGAGAAATCACTGTCATATGTACGCAAATTTCTCTCGCTTAAAAAAAATCAGCAACGACTAATACTCACAGCAGGGAGGAGAGACTGCATGTTCTGATTGGAGTCTGCTATCGTGGCCAGGTACACTAAATTTCTGTGCAGCATCTGTTGATACCTGGGCAGGTAGAAGGTCATCAACACAGGTTTTTAAGCGACGTTAACGTAAAATTATTGCAACGTGAAAGGGAGAGGGGATTTTTAGTACTTACTGTGAACATTCTGCTGTTTTGCCTTTACTCTGAAAGTCCATTATACACTGGATCAGCTGGTTGTTTTCGTCAAGTAACTGAAATGAGATTTGCACAATATGTTTTTGTTAAGTGAAAACACATTTAAAATGTGTGACAGTAATTAATTTGGTGCCGTTAGTCCATCGCTTGTTGCTGGTCATTCTGCCGTAACGTTAATTTGAAAACAATGAACTGGTTGGGGGGCGTTTTTTGTAGAAATGTGAATGAGCGTTTCTGGCTAACAAAAGACGAGACTTGCCAGCTAGCTGTCCTCAGCTAACAAAACCGCGGGCCTCCATTCATTTGAAATAAAACTATACATTTGTCTGGTGAATCGGCCTAAAACCAAAGGTCTTCACATGGCGATATAACTCTGAGGATGTTCATATTGACCGCGCTATGACCCTGCAGTATTGTTCCTGATCTGCTCACAGTTGGACTTGGATGTGCACTGCTACATTAATTAGCTCAACGGCTAGTAGCGCTTCATACCATAGCCTCCATTCTGCGACGCGCTAAAAAAGATGAATTACCTTTTGTATTCCAGCGGGTGTTATATCACCTTTCCCACGCTGCCTGTGAGGTGCAAATGCCACCGACATGGTGATACTCTATGAGATTAAGATGGACTAGAGCATAAAAATCAAAAGTAGCTAACACACCTAACAAATCGGTACAACTAAGATCAAACAGTTCAGGATACAATTTCGTAATGCATCGGTCCGTTTTGGGGGGCGTACAGCACATTTAAGAATATAGTTGATAACCACTGTTTATTTTGATCACACTTGGATGCGCGAAGATCACATTTATAAATTTAAAATTATAATAGTTGAACATATTCATGCATCTAATTGGAGTATTAAGTATTACTGCTAATCTGAATTACAACGTCACCCATTTTCATACAGTGGAACAGTCTAGATCAAATCCGAAAGGCCACGGGAAATGGACTGCTCAACAAAAAGGGGACTGCGGTGTTGTTTAATATATTTGTGTGTATAGTTTTCGCCACTATATCTAATAACAATGATTATTAGTTGTGGTTACCCACATCTCACCGCTAAATAACTGCGCATGTAATTTTATCGCAGTTTCGAATTTAGGCGAATATAATAGTAAAATACAACTTTGAGAATTCTACTGGCTGTTTATCGTAACTGTTGCAGTGGACCCTAATTTTGGTATGACCCAAGTTCAGAGGTTGTGCGCAGGCGCTGTTTTCAACACACGGCAGCTTCATAGAGAAACCGGCTTGTTGCTAACTAGCTGAATCATTTGGTAGAAGTATCCTTTTTTCTTGTGACTGTACGCTTCTTGCAGTGCAATGGCGGCAAGATATGACAGAGCTATTACTGTCTTTTCTCCCGATGGTCATCTTTTTCAAGTGGAGTATGCACAAGAAGCTGTAAAGAAAGGTTCCACAGCGGTAAGTCCTAAACTAATGCTAACCTTAATGAACGTTAGCAAACGATATTAGCTAATCAGCTAAGCTAACGACTAGCAGGCATTCTTATTATTCATGTGTTTAGCTTATTTGGTTGTTCAACACAATCAGTTACACTTGTAACTTGTAACTAGTGTTGTCATGTTTTACAACATTGCTGGATTGCTTAGTGTATAAATTCTACAAGTAAGAAATAATTATAGTTAGTTTAAACGTAACAGTATCACGAACGAGCATTTTGTCGCTGTGTCATTATCAGTACTTTCAGTTTCTGTGTGACAGTGTCAACTAGCTTTAGTTAACAGAAACAATATTTGTCTGTTACACGCTTAGCTTAGTTCAATTTTGTTCTGTCGTTTGGATTAACGTAATAGTACACTGCATCTACACCACAAACGATACAAACACTATAACTGGAGCAGAGTATTAAGAATATGTCGACACAATTCCCATGTACTAGGCGGCACAAAGGCACTAAATTCACCCGTAGGTCTGTCATATACTCAGAAAACCGCTGCAGTTGCAGCTAACTCTGTTACAAATACGTTCTTTTGTGGTAAGTTTGGTTTGGTTTCTGGTTTGAAGTGCAGCATTTTTGTTAAATAAACGCAGTTATAACTATTTGTCTAGACAATAGTAAGCTTGTTAAATTAGCATGCAAACCAGCAAATGCCTTCTTTCTAACTCTAAGCCTGAAACACTTTAATGATGTTGTAGAAACTAGTTTTCTATCTAGTATCATGGGAAAGGTTGAATCCCTCCACATAAAAACACACAAATTCAGGTAAAAAGACCTGTTCTGAATTTCACTTAGCACATTATTCTTAGCCCACTTTATTGAAAAAGGCCTTTGAGTCAGCTTATTACTTTCTAGATATTTGCTATTTACTACTTAATATGATATACCACCAGCTGTGAGCCAATGGGAGTGAAGTTGTCTTTATTGCCAGGCTACATATATTAACATTGTTTTTCTTCTATTTTCTGCACAGGTGGGAATCAGAGGTAAAGACATTGTTGTCCTTGGCGTTGAAAAGAAATCTGTGGCAAAGTTGCAGGAGGAACGGACTGTCCGTAAGATCTGTGCCCTGGATGAGCATGTCTGCATGGCATTTGCAGGTACCTCAAACAACAAAATATGTTTCAAAAACTGAATAACACAGTGATGATATACCTATTATTTGTTGTCACGCCTCACATTGTGACAGAATATTCTAAAGACCAGTTGTGACACACACTACATCAATGCAGATATCAGTAGCAAGATTTTATGTTTTATAGCTTTAACGTCTTTTAATATCCTTAAGGTCTGACAGCAGATGCCCGTATTGTGATAAACAGAGCTCGGGTTGAGTGCCAGAGCCACAGGCTAACTGTTGAGGACCCAGTCACAGTGGAATACATCACGCGCTACATAGCTACACTCAAACAGGTACTTAATCTTCCTACCATTCATTTGTTGTTTACTTTTAATTTACTAAAATGAGATTTCACATGCAGTAGGCAAGAACACCAGTTTTTGTCCTCTACTCCCTGATTGTTCGCTAATTTATTTTTAATAAAGATTTATAAGAATGACCAGTTACAGTAGCTCGTGTATCATCCTATTTATAGCGCTATACTCAAAGCAATGGTCGCAGGCCATTTGGCATCTCTGCGTTAATTGTTGGCTTTGACTACGATGGAACTCCCAGGCTGTATCAGACAGATCCGTCAGGGACCTATCATGCCTGGAAGGTCAGTGAATTTTACCTTAGTACATTACTTTATTTTCTTGTTACATCGTGAAGTACCTTATGGATATGAAATTAATTAATAACCATTTTGTGTGTTATTCCTGGAAAAAAATAATCAGGCAAATGCAATTGGCCGTAGTGCAAAAACTGTGAGGGAGTTCTTGGAGAAGAATTACACAGATGAGGCCATTGCTGGAGACAATGAGGCAATCAAGTTGGCTATCAAGGCTTTGCTTGAGGTAAGGTTACAGGTCATAATTATGTTCTTTGCGTAGACATGATTACATATGATTTTGCCACAGTTTTCAGATAATCAAACAAATTTTAATATGACACAAGGATAACCCAAGTAAATACAAAATGCAGTTTTTAAATTATTATTTCATTTATCAAGGGAAAAGAAAGCAAACCTGCCTGGCCCTATGTGGTCCTCAAGTAATCACCCCTTTGCTAAATCATGAATGAACTGTGATTAACCACATTTTTTGGAAAACTTAGTTCAATTTCACTTACCACACCAAGGCCTGATTACTGCAAGACCTGTTGAATCAAGAAATAAGAACTTGTTTGACAAAGTAAAGCACGCTAAATGATCTAAAAAAGCAACATATCATGCTGTGATCTAAAGAAGTTCAGTTCTAAGAACAGATAGGGAAACAAAGTAATTGACATGGATCTGGATCTGGAAAAGGTTAAAAATATTTCTAAGGCTTTGGGACTCGACCAAACCATGGTTAGACCTGGACAACTTGCCATAATTGATGGGACAATGAATCCTGCACTCTACTAGAAAATCCTGAATCAGAATGTCCAGTCATGAGTTTGTGACCTTAAGGTTTTGGAGTAGCCTAGTCCAAGTCTGGACTGAAATCAAATTGAGATGCTGCTGCATGAAAACATTCCAATGTGACTGAATTAAAATAATTCTGCAAAGAAGAGTGAGCAATTGAAATATCCTCCTCAGTTTGGACATAATTTGTTCCTTCCCAAGTGTGATAAATATGCAAAAAAAATAAAATAAAAATAAAAATCAAGAAGGATGCAAATACTTTTAAACAACACTGTATATGAAAACCGAATGATTTCTAAACTGCTTCACAATAAGATTATCCTACTGCCATGCAGATATTTCTTCTAATAAAGTAAATGTAATAGTTTAGAACAGTACAGTGGCATTAACCACTGCAAGATGTATAACTTATTGTTATTAGCTGAACCTGACATATTTCAGGCAATAAAATAGGAAAACATGAAGCCATTGACAAAATGCTTGTATTTTTAAGGTCCTTTAAACTGTTATCGACTCTTAAAACAAGTAATTGCTATTTATAATGGTGTTTAAACTTTGCATCTCAGCCTCTCAACATGGCCCTTAGTCGGAGGCACATTATTAAATACATGCTGAGTCACTGGATTTTATTTGTTTTGTCGCAGGTTGTCCAGTCAGGAGGAAAGAATATTGAACTTGCTGTTATCAGACGGAATCAGCCACTGAAGGTGATTTGCTGCAAATTATATATTTTTTTGTTTCTTTATTCTTTACTTTTTTTATGTATAGTTTAATTACTTTCACTTTTTGCAGATTTTGGAATCCAAGGAAATTGAGAGCCTGGTGGCTGAGATTGAGAAGGAAAAAGAGGAAGAGGCAGAAAAGAAGAAGCAGAAAAAATCCACATGAAGCAGTTAATTAAGAGTTTTTCTTTATTGCGTTTGGATGACAACAGTAAATATGTTTCAGAGGGTTTACTCATTTATTTCATTATAAAGAGCTGAATCATAACTTGAGATCTGTTGATGTAACTTAAATGTTTTGCTCACATTTCTGTGTGCTTTTGAGCTGATTAGTGTGTAAAAGCACATATATAGATCTCAGTTTATGGTTTAAATCTAAACTGAACTTACAGGATGTTTTTTTTTTTATCATTCACCATACGACTTTAATGGTGATTAATTAAAAAATTGGAGTGAAGTTAAACATTCGTAATGAGACTAAATACTCAATAAAAGATTACTTGTTTGTAATGTGTTTGCTATTTGTAAAACTAATTTTAAACTGTTTTTACTAAATGGCTTTACTAGATGGTATCTCTTTGTACAGCTATGAGTAATCATTCTAGTGGTGCAGTAACTGGTTTCTTCATGAGGAGAGTAGGGAGACTTTGAAAGCAGCATAAAAAATGGTTCCTGCCCCCTGCCATTGATTATTCTACTGCAAAGCAAGTACTGTGATAAAGATAACTACAGTTTAAAACTCCACTAGCGGCAGTAGAGTGTGAGGCTATAAACTGCAATGTTTTTAATTTATCAGCATTCTGTCACAGACCTGGAATGGGAGAAAAAGGTATCTGAAATTGCTTTATAAAGTACTCACCTTTCCCTTAGTCATTTAAAACAAATTAGCGATGAGTGAATGAAGTGTCTAATGGTGGCCCAACAAGACCCCTTTTTGCCTCTCCTTTTTTATTTCACCCTAAATTCGCTTATCAAGCAACCGCTGCTCTGAATTCTCAACGACACAATTATGGCCGGCGGTGTGGTGGGGCTGCTTAATGGGATCCTGGCCCCAAGACCCCAGTGGGAACTTTCAGTGACTTTAATCTGGAGCCCTTTGAAAAGTTGTGCTGTGCTGTGCTGAAGAGCCCCAGGGGTTCCCTGTGACTCTCACCAAAGACATAATGGTGAATGGTAAAGTCCTTCATTTAGAGTCATCTCCCCAAGCTAGGATTTCCTGAGTGGGTGCCCTGGCTGTCTTGACTAGAGCAATTTCACTTTGTCTGCAATTTGTCTTGTTTGTGAGTCTTGGGTCAGGTTGGTTGTTAGACTGATGTCAGAGGATCAATTAAGCCCCTGACATTACTTATCGTACATTATGTTATTAATTATAGGAGAGCAATAACAGTGGTTCGTATGAGTCACTCTCAGCTATTTCATCCATACACTGAATGTTTTTCAGGTCAGAATATGAATATGTTACAGTCACTAGTTTGTTGGTGGTCAGATGCAGAATCTACTGAAGGACAAAACAAGCTATAGGTAAACTTTAATAAACTTTATTCTGGGTAATCCTCTAGCTGCAGAGGTTATCTGATCCATATTGTCAATAGAGCAAGAGCAGCTTATTCTCTGCTGCCGCTAGACTCCTAGTCTTTTGAACTGCTTGTGGGAAGAGTTTTTCTTTCTTTTTTTTTTTTTATTATTCTTTTTTTTTTCCCCGGCATTGTTGCCCATAATCAGTGCTACAGTGCCTCAGGACAAAGTCCATCTCTCTCATCGCTGGCTGCTGCTCATCATTAATGCAGAAAATAATGGCTTCACCAGAGGTCATTGACGGAGGAACGAGGCCTGAGGACATGTACTCTCCAAGCAAGTATGCACACTGCTGCGGGCTGCCGACTGAGTGCACTGTTTGAATGCGTACATACACACATACAACCCAATTGCACACAGACATAGCGAACACTATTAATGTGAACACACAACAGATTTTTTTAAACAGTGCCTCCATCTCTTTTTCTCTTGATCTGTCATGCACTTACACTTTAGGGAAACTGTGTTCTCGTGTTGTTGTGAATATAGAACAAATACTGGGAAAAAACATTCCACATGTTCACATCTTATTTAAGTATTTGGTTGTATCTGGCATCAATAGTTCAACCCTTTCCTACTGTTATCTAGTACTCTTCTCTCTAGCTGATTTCCAAGTCATAGACAGATTTCACTTTGAGGATCTACATTTTTGTCATTCTAATGTGCCACCCTGTGGCCATATTTCAAATTATGCCTCTCTTGGGATGTTTGAGACTTGTCAGTGCAGAATGTCCTTAGGTCCAAATAAGGCAACAACTTCAAGGGTAGTGCACACACACACACACACACGCATCTCCGGGGAACTAAGGTTACATTGGTCCTCTGTTAAGACTGTCTCAGTACTTCAGTGAAAGACACAAAAGTGTTATCACCTTCTACCAGCAGAGTGCAGTGTTGCATAAAAGTAGTGCTGCCATCATATTGCTCACACTTTCATCTCACTTTTCTGTCGTACAGATTGACAGTATGACTCCGCCAGCTAACAGTGAGCAGAATCTATGGGGTACTGACATGTTTTTGTCTCTGTGCTTTAACACACAGCCACAGAGCCTCTCTGAACAATTGATTCCATCAAGGGAGAGTTGTTTTGCTTAAATTGTCAGATGAAAAAGCAACATTGCTTGTGTCCTCAAGCAATGGCCAAGCTGTCAAAGTGTGTTGGGTCATAAAAGGCTACACTCTCAACACTGTCCCTTTTCTGCTTGTCACATGTCAACAGTTGCACACATACACTGTTTGAGTATATTGGATTGGCCTGGCTCTTCTTATGCCCTTTAGGCATCTGCAGGATGAAGTAAAGTTTGGGCATATTGGTGTGCAGGCTTACATATCCATAAGCAATGAAAGCATGTTCTCTTTTAA
>JAUBNQ010000009.1:11704286-11750187 GCA_032353495.1 Ctenopoma kingsleyae
TCTTTCTTTCTTTCTTTCTTTCTTTCTTTCTTTCTTTCTTTCTTTCTTTCTTTCTTTCTTCTTTATTGACCAATAATACCTTCCTTTTCTCCCCTGCCCTTTATCTTATTGCACATTATTGATTTATGTCAGTAGTAAGGTATATGTCTATTAACCGACAGATTTAATAGAGCGACAATAGAAAGCTACTCATTTGTTCCCCCCGTAGTGTAAGTGTTCATTTTGAGAGTCTGATACTAACCCTGGCTAGAAGCTAGTGCTGGATTTTTAGCTGTAAATGGAAAACGCCTGTGGGCTTTTCATTTTCTGGGCCCAGACGTTCCCTTCATGGTGTCGGAGCCCTTGTGTTCACAGAGTTCATGTTTTGCTGCAGGGCTTTTTTTTTTATTTTGTTTTATCTCATAGCTTAGACTAGCAGGGCTTTAACTCCCAGAGGACTCCTGCGTAGCAACAGCAGAGATCAACAAAGTAAGTTTGTTTATGTTGGCTGTGTCCGCATGTTGTCGACTTATACATTTCTCAGTCTCCATTTCCTGCCTCTCCTTGCCCCAGGGGAAAGGAGCCCTCTAATTGGATCTTGTTCTAATTGAGCCTAATACTGGAGCTAACCGGAGTTGGGCCCTGTGGCTAATGAAGAGCTAAATCAAAACTAAGCACTAAAACTTTGACTGTGCGTGTGTGTGTGTGTGTGTGTGTATGTGTATGTCTGTATTTTTTGCTCTACATTCTATCATGAATGCGCCATTACTCATTCTTTCTTTGTCTTTCATTACCTTATAATACTTATAAATCCTTAATTTTAACAAGTAAGGGAATAAATATTTGTAAGCAACACACATCATTTATGAACACAAAAACTCATCATTCATGTTTAATATGTGGTAAGGGGTGGAAATAAACAAAGTACATTTACTTAATGTCTGTATTAAGTACAGTGTTGCGGCACTGTGTTCTACTTTACTTGAATATTTCCATTTTCTGCTACTTTGTTCTTTGCCTATTTGAAAACTATAGTTAATAGACAATATCGTAAAACAGTATAAAATACACAAGCTATTCACCAGCATGTAAAGTCATTTAAATTATAATTATTAGATTCAAAACATAGGATCATTTAAAAAAGTTGTTAGAATTAGCTCCATCATCAAAACCCGCAACAATAAACTGATGAACACACAAATGTATCAATAATTATAATTCAATAATATCATATTTGCTGTTATTAAATAAGACATTCTGCACGAAGAGTAATTTTACCTTTGGTATTTTTCGAGCGAATACTTTTGTACTTTTCTTTAAGTAACATTTCAAATACAGGACCGTTACTAAAGATTACAGTATCTCTAGTTTTAAATTATCTGAGTACTTCTTCCAACACTGCATGCTGTAGATTCTCTACTAGAAAAAGCTGTTCAATCACCGTCAGGTCAGTTATACACACGTTCTACAAGTAATACTGCAAGGCATCTGGGGAAGGTTACAAAAAGTGTCTGCTGCTGAAAGGTCCAAAAAGCACAGTGGCCCCCATAATTTTCAAATGGGAGACGGCACACAGATTGGCACAACCAGGAGCTGGTTGCTTGGCGAGTAATCTTAATCCTGTATGGAGATAGGACAAAATTCCAGAAAGACAACCATCACTGCAGCTCTCTGCCGATTTGGGCTTTATGGCAGAGTGGTTTAACGGAAGCCTCTAGCGGTTCCTTTGACCTCAAAAAAGTGAAGGGGGTCTGAAAACTTTCTGAATGCCATCCATTTTCCTTACCACTTGTCCTTGTAAGGGTCGTGGGGGGTGCTGGAGCCTATCCCAGCAGTCATTGGGAGAGAGGCGGGATACACCCTGGACAGACTGCCAATCCATCGCATGGCCGACACATAGAGACAAACAACCATGCACACTCACATTCACACCTACGGACAATTTAGAGCCACCAATTAACCTAACATGCATGTCTTTGGATGGTGAGAGGAAGCTGGAGCACACAGGGAGAACCCACGCAGACACGAGGAGAACATGCAAACTCCACACAAAAACACATCGACCGACCCGGGGATCAAACCCAGTCCTTCTAGCTGTGAGGCGACAGTGCTAACCACTACACTTTCTGAATGCACTGTATATAAATAGAAAAAAGAAAAAAAGAAATGTTGTCCCTCTCATTGCCTATAGGTGGCAGTTATGGCAAAAGTGTATTATGTTATTTTCCTCTTCTTTTTGCATTTTTCACTGAAGATATTCTAACATGTCACAGTATGAAAAGAAAAGGGTGTATGTATAATAAAATCAATGATGGCTGAATTCTATTTAGCCATTTCAGTTTCAGTTCAGGCATCATGACTTACACATCATTAATGTTACTATAAATACTTACCACAACTGATTTAAAAATACTGTTTGTTTTCTTGTTGATCGGTGGAAGAGGTTGGACTGACACTGCAGGTCTGAAACAGTTGTGACTATTGCTTTATGATTTAATACTATTTCTAGCCCTTGTTACAGCACCTCAGTGCCCTTGTTCTTTAAGTCAAAACCATATGCAATGTGTGATATGTGATGAAAATCTATTTTCAAAGAACTGACTTTTTCACATATTCCCCTTTCAAACCAAATGGCATTTCTAAAGCCACTGCATATAAATAAAACAAAACAAGCACATGTTGTAGTTTCAACAGTTGTGTAGGCAGCACAGAACTAGAAATGAATGATGCCAAGTTTGATGCTAGAGGGCTAAGAAAGAAATGAATTCTCTCTTTCCTTCAGCTAGTCTTGTTTTTTTTATATTTTTATCTACAAATCATCTTGCCATTTTACATAAGAGCAGACACATGTATTCAGTGTGTGTAAATATAACCACTATACATCTGTGTCCACAATGTTTTTTAATCACATTCTATTACATAGTAACATTCATATCTTTTTTAATTTACTTTGCATTCATATGTTACAATTCAAGTCTTACCTGAGGACTACATGGTTGATCTATCCTTTTTAGAGGCTCACAACCTTGAGATTAACCTCATACAGTGTTCTCAACTCCCCAGCAGCCTCTGTTTTTATCACGGTCAGACACAAACTAAATCACACACATAAAGCACATCAGTCAAACTGACAAAAGTCTATAAATTCACTCATTACTTTTTGAATATTTTAACATAATTAAAAACAATTATTTCTCTGGTACAACATAAATAGTTTTTAGCCTGTGCAAAATATTCATATATACATTTGGCACTCATAAGCAGACTAACCACAGATGGTGCAACTTAAGACTTTTTAATTAGCTATCTTAGTTATTACAAGTCCATTTTACGCCTTCTTTCCATGGCTCTTAAAGCTTATTTTAAGAAATATTAGCTGGCAAGAGGTGTTAGCTCCAGGTGCTGCTGTAGTGAAGCTAACTGTTAGCCAGTTGGTACCAGAAATAAACATGGAAATAGTACCATGTGCACTTAGAGCATATAGTTCAACTTTGTTTTTTTATCCAGCATGTCGTCTCTGATTTTTAAAAAAATCTAGCTCGTAAATGATGATGAGCATCGTCTCAACATACATTAGCTGTGGTCAATCTTTTAATTAGCCACATATGCTTCAAATCAAATGTTCTGTACAAAGTGGTGTTTGGAAGCTGCCATTATTCAATCTTTATCTCCAGATTGTAATGTCTTTCAAGCAGTTGCTGTAGAGGCCTGCAAGGCACAAATCAGTGTTGCACAGTGTTGGTGACTACCACCAGAGGGGGGTTGGGTGGGGTGGAGACACAGCACTCCAGGTGTGCCGAGTTGCACTACCCTCAGGCGCTCTGCCATGTCTCGAGAAGGAGGAGGGCACAGTAAATGGTTCCAGAGCAAATATAGCCTTCAAAACCTCCTGCCTTAAGGATGTTGCCCAGAGGCCATTATGAAGATTGGAAACAGATGAAAGAAAAAACTTAGGTGGGGCTCTTGGTTGCTCTTGCTGGATGAAAGAGTTTCTTGACAATGTAAGTTTTTTTTGGTTTTTGTTAAAAGAGTCAAAAAGCAAAAAGCCTGCTTTTTTTGGGTATGAACATTAAGACATGTATAGACCCGACAGTATACATGTGTGTGCCTATTATATGCTCTTGCTCATTCAAGAGTGGGATTGCGTTGTCTAAGTAGCCCTCCAGCTCTCTTGTTTGTTGACAGTATTAAACAAATGGTCAGAAAACCCATTACTCATGGGGGAATGAAGTGAAACCATGTGTGCATGTGTGTCTACAGTAAATGTGTATACTCTTGTGTGCAAGTCCCTCCCTGGCCCTGCAGCTTTCTCTGGGGTTTCTTGTCACCCTACTTCTTGGAGGTGAGAGGGCGGGTGATAATTGAACACTCCCTGGCACTTTTAACAAATGTATTGAAAGAAGGAATCGAAAAACCTGTTAATGAGATTTCCCTCCCCAGGCAGTGCTCAGGGTTATTATTCTTATAATTTTCTTAATCTAATGAGTTACTCAAAGTTTATTTTCAAATGTATTTCTCCCACTCACCCTATAGGGCTCCTGTTTTATTACCTTCTGTTTCTCAGCAGCACATACCTTATTATTACATCAATTTACAATGCTTTGGAGGAGTCCTCTATTGAGATAGCAGCAGTCAAGATCTTTCAAACTAAACATATGATAAGACAAGGACTTAGCACAGTGCAGATGATAGAACAGCACTGGCCCTGTACCAAGGTGCACATCTTGGTACATGGGTTTGTTTACCTCACAAGATGGCTTCTGGCTTAGGGAATGGACCATGAAAATGGCTGCTCTCTTAGGCCTGCAGCATTCTATATAGATTGGAGTTTTTCATGTGGCAGTTGCTGGGATATACTCCCCAGGGGATGTGCTCTCATTAAGGACAGCAGCTCTGGGCACTTTTGCACTGCTTCCTGTGGCCACTGACCTCCTTTTCACCCGTGGGCTTACCACAGCTCTGGTTCTTGGTCTCCCTGTCACTCCCAACAATGCCCTGGGGTTGTCACATGACTTGAATGACTCCTGACCTGCCTGGCCTCCTAATACCCTCCCCTCCTGTTGGCAAGTGGTTAGAATGATCACAGACAGCGCAAGGGTCACATGTGCCCCTCCAAAATGGCGGTTATGTCCTTTGGCTTTTAAAGGAAGAATTTTCTGAGTTGACAGTGTCAAAACATCATGTCAGAAATGGCCAACCTTATGTGTCATCTTAAAGCCGTACAGCTGCAATATTATTCATGTGGAAAAAGTTTGAGCACTATAGTAAAACTAAGCAAGCCATCCATCATTTCTGCAATAGTCACTGAGAGCAAATTAGTGATAGAAAGCACCTGTCTTGTTGGACCTTTACCTTGAGTTCAAGAAAACACTAGAGTCGTGCTGCTTGAATGGACACAAGCAGGATAATAACATTGCTTCGTCACCGTCCTCCCTAAGCCATTTCTGAAGTCATTTCCTCCATGTTGTGGTTCATTTTTGCCACAAGACAAACTAGCTTGTGAGGAGCACCTTAAGGTGATCTAAGATCTCAACTAAGGCACTTCATCATTGATCAAAAAAAAAAAAAAAAAAACATTACTGTGGACTTCGGGCATTATAGTTCTGTGCCTGAAGTGTGCTGAAAATATCAATAAAAATCCCTGATCTTTTTTTAATTAAAGACTAAAAGCCTGATTCGCCCTGTTGCTGTTATAGTTCAGTGGAGACTTTAACAAAAAAAGTCTTCTGCTCCCATACATGAAGTACACGGATTTAAGAGGTAAGCTGTAGGGTGGCTCTGCATAGCTGATTGGTGGTTCGAGATATCAGACCAGTTCTCATCAGCACCACCCATACTTATACCTGCAGGCAAAACAATTTTGTCCTTCACTAGTAAGCAATTAGATTATATTCAGACACACATACACACAGTCTCCACAAACTGTTTTCCCTCAATGCAGCATTCTCCCTTCCTCACTATGACACTTGCTTCCTCCATATGTGTGAGTTTGTGTTAACACAAGGACATGAGCATAAACGCACACATAGACATACACACACCCTGTAGGTAGAAGGTTCCAGTTGGTATATCTCTGTTTCTAAGCCCCAGTTTGATGCCCTAGTCTCATGGTATCCAACCCCCACTCTTTCTGCATCCCCTCAGGCTTCTGTTTGCGTATGTGTGTGTGTATGAGAGAGATGGCTACTGAACCAAGAGGGCATTGTTTCTCTCCAGTGGGGCTTCATAATTGAACGTTCACATTTATGCACTTCAAATGGATACCAATAGTAGAAGTGAAGCGCGTAAACATGTTCCAGACTTGAATTATCCATGATAAAGCCGAAACTCAAGCGTAAACTGTTATGAGGTATCATGCATGACTTCTGTGTTCTGGTAGCACATGCAAGAAATAATTACACATGTACTTATTGGAGGTTTTCCACAGGAAGTGCAGACTCCAATCATCCTGCATCAGGTTGAGTGTTTCTTAGGCACATGTGTGAGTAAAGCAGGGAAGAGAAAAGACAGCGGGCAGCAGGGACAAACCCGTCAGCCACTCAGATCACATCAGGTCTGTCGGGACACATTGGAGCACAGTGAGCCTGATGGGACATGCCCCCCAGGGGTGCGAAGCAGGCCAGATGACATACAGACACAGGGGTAGGCAAAGAAGGAAGGAAGAAAATAGGATGGCACATCATTCCTTTAATGCACAATATGTTCCAATAACATGCATTCATTTATGAAAATTAACACTGACTGCATTATGTACTAATTATACAGTAACATCATGCCACCACATACGTACACTTCAGTACAATCACGCATACTGAAAACCAACACGTAGACCTCTATCTGACACAGACAGTCACACATGGAATGATATGACCACAAACGTGTAGTCTTCTGGATCTCACACCAGATAACCTACATTTTAAACAACATGGCACATATGCTAATGGGAAACACGAAGGCATGATGTTTATGAGAGGCGCACGATGCATATGCTTGTGCGTGTGGGTAAATGCACAGACACGCTTGGGTACATATGTCCGCGGGGGCAAAATGGGAAATAGACACTTCTCTTCATGCCTGTTCTTTAATTGGGGCATTTATTGTTTTGTGGTGGTGTTTACTTCATTAAATTAAGGCACATTTCAGAAATGCAGCATGTTTCAAGGTTTATATAAGCAAAATTATGCTTTCAGCCATTAAGTTGCAAATTAACATATCTTTATGACTGTGGGATATGCCAGTTGAAGATGCTTTTACATTTCCACACTAATCAACTTGACTTTAACATGTTGGATTTCAGTTTGATTTGCTTTCATCGCAAATATTGTTTCCCCCCTTGGCTGTGTGTGTCTGCACGTGTATTTGAGTGGAGCAGTGTTGGTGTATGTGCGCATGTGAGTGTGTATGCCTGTATGTTTCAGTTAGTTGTCCGTGGCACCTTAATGTCAGCCCAACTGTTCTCTTTCTTAGGAAATAAGAAGATGTGTGAAAGAGGAGGGGGATGTTACAAGGACAAAGTGAACTAATGTTGAATATTCTGTATTGGTTTTACTGTAATTCTTTTCTAATTCTTAGTTTATTCAATTTCATCTCCTTGAGGCTGGTAGGTATGAAAATGAGGTCTGTTCTTTTTTTTTCTTGTTTTGCCTGTGTAAATTGCAGCTATCACCTCAAGCATTTTGAACAAGATTACCCAGATGGCCTTGCGTGGTGTGCCTGAAGTTTTATTTTCCTCCTTTGCCTGCTTTTCCTTCTAGGCTGCAGGGGAAAGAAGAGGGAACTGGGAAGCCTCCTGAAATCTTTGGGCAAGGCCAGGAGGCAGCAGCTGTGGCAAAGAGAGATCTGGGGTAGAAGAAGAAGACGAAGAAGACAAAGAAGAAGAAGAAGAAGAGCAAGTTGGGGAGGGAATGCTGGGGGGTGGATGAGACTGGTGCAGGGGGTGTTTCTTTGTGCATGTGTATGTGAAGGGTGGAGGGTGGTGGGGGGTACTAAAATCTAAAGCTGAACACACCAGCAATTATGAACCTGGCTTGGCTGTCAAAGGGAATGGAATAACCCTTGGAGTACTCAGAGAGGGGGCTTGTAGAGTGGGTATGCTCTGGATGGGAACAGGAAGAACTTGGGGGGTGCGTATATGAACATGTGTTTTGAGTGAGGTGTTGTATACAGATACAGCAAAGTGTGTCCCAGTGTAAACATGGCATTACAACATCACCAGTAACATTAGCAATACTTACTATTCAAACAGCTAGAATCACACCCTTAAATGTCAAGATTTAGTGAAAAGCGTGATAAATAGCAACCTCCTGCCCAGGTGATCATTGTTGTGCGAGTGGTGGGATTTGTCACTGGGTTTCCACTCACCGTGCCCTGGACATAATCTGCTTCTGGTTTTCTGCCCTGAGGAAGAATATGATTTTAATACATTAGGGTAGTGCAGATATAGAGAATTATGCAGAGTTAAAGTGTTCACCTGTTTATTATTCTAACATGCAACAGCCTCCATCCACACTAATCTCCAAAAGAACACACCCAACTCCCAGATTGCTGATCTTGGCTTGGAGGCAAAAGTGAAAGGAGATTCTCACCTGAGATAAGGCGAAGAGAGGAGCAGAAGGAGGAGGAGAAGCTGCATATATTACTTAAAATATACTTACAAACATATTATATTGGAGGAAAAGGTGATGGGAGATAGTGATGTTATACTTATTCCTTTAAACTGACACCAGTTCTTTAGACATGTTATTTGCTGAAAACTTATTGGAGTGTAGTTATAGTTGTTCATGCTAGTGACATAACAAACCAAATATCAAAGCATGTAGTCCATATGGTCAGCTTTTGCCACATATTGAAGTGTGGTGATGAATCAAAATCCCCATGTGTTATTTCAGCAACAGCTTTTCAGATGCTGCTGCCAAAGAGTCAATAGTAGGCTATGACTCCCTCCACTTGTTTGTTTTGTTAAGGTTTTGCTTTCCATCATAATGAATCACTTTTTTCATCTTGTTCTTATTTATTCTCATGGCTGGAGGTAGAATGAGGTGGTTGATGAGGGGCTGAAATGAACTGAGCCTTAGCCTTAGCCTCGGGGCTGGCGCATATCTTAGCATAAGTGATGGCCAACCAGAGGGCTAGAGCCTGGCTGAGAGCGCCCTCAGGACAGCAACTCTGACAGATCATGTATTTATAGGTCTGTTGAAAGACCTCTATTGTGTCCCACATAGCCTCAGAGCACATCTGTCCTCTGTATTATAATAAAGCCGCTGGCCTTACCACTATGATGGATGGGTGGCCCTCGAATGGCAAGCTCCAGAATCATTAGAGCACTCCTAACATGAAGGTCTACCCATGTGAAAGGCTTGCGCAGGGAGGGGTGCTACCGGTGAGCAATACAGTACAGTTGAGACCTTTTAATCAAGGCTAGCTAGCCCTTATTAATTCTCAACCAAGAGAGAGTGAAAGAGAAAAAAACTGAAAAAGGAGTGAGGGAGGGGGGAACGTTTGCTGATGTTTTTGCCAAAGGATACATTTGCAATTATCTCAGTGGGTTAAAACGCCCTCCAGGCTTTTTCAGTACAGGTTAGGATGTGGCACCTATAGCATTTACAGGCAGCTTCACTGGTCAGATTTCATTGCCGCTGAAAATTTCACCAAAGCCAGCATTCCATCACACCTCCCCTGAGCCATATAGCTTCAGCGTAAAATGTGTGACCATGAAGGAATAACTGAGCACAGCACATGCCTATATATTAGGAGATTTTAGGAGAAACTATTTTAAAAAAAATAGAAAGGAAAAACAGAACTTGTCTGAATACTCTCTGCAGCCCCAAATAACAGCTTGACTTTTCTGTGCCTTAAGCCTCACAAGCAGAGTGGTGTTTGAGCCGTTTCCCAATCTCATGTTCTTCTGTTACCTCTGGAGTAGAATATAAATGATTCCTTCTCAGTGTACAGTGTATGCCAAGGGGCCTGCAGCGACCATAGTCCGGTCTAAAATTCCTCACTGCAAGCGCACTATAACTCAAGGCCTGACTGATAAATAAACAATGGAAAGCACAGCACGTTGTGGAGCACTTCCTCAAATCCTCCACTTGGAGCACTGTCACATATTAGTTTTAAGTCAAATGTATGTTGGTCTGTTGTTATTAAAAAAAGGCAAGCCAGGTGTAGTCCTTCTGTATACACTGACAGAAATGTACAGTCTCAGCATCTTACTCTTCATAGTTACTTATTGTTAAGAGTATAGATTTATATTTAACATAGTTGAGTTAATATAGAATAATATTTCAATTAACTAGCATAATACCCTTTGTTTTTGATTCAAGAGCACTCCACCAATTTAACATGTCAAGTCTATTTAGTAGTCACAGACAGTACCCTACATAATAGCTTACAGCAACAGTTATAAAGTGATCTGTCACAACATTATTACCACCTGGTGGCATTAATATCGTGCTGGACAGGCATCAGCATGAAAAAATGTAGAACACAGTGCATCACAGCTTGCTACATATGGGGACACTGGTCCATCACTTCAACAACAGGGTGGATTACAATATTATATATAATTATATATGCAACATTTTGCGCAGACATTCTTGGACCCCAGAGAATTATTTCTAATATTTTTTGTTATTTTTTCCAATAGGGCAACCAGTAAGTTGACATGTTTGTCTTTTAGTGAAATATCTCCACAGCTATCAGATGAATTTGATATTTGGTACAAGACTTCATGGTGCCCAGAACATGAGGGACTTTGGTGATTGACTTTTCACCCAAAGCATAGAGCAGGTAAAAATATTCACTTATCCTGTGAAATACAGTATCTCAACACATAGAAAATGAGTTAGCACATTTTGTACAGTGTCTCATACAATGCATCCTCTCAGATAGAAAGACATGGTCCGGGAGAGTCTAACAAAAGATGCTATCAAGCTGCACTTTGGGAAATGTAGGATAGTGTTGCTGGAGCTAGTCAAAAGCTGAAAGTCAGTTCAGCTTTTCTTAGAGAGATTTTGACCATTCTTTTTAATGTGTTTCTCACATATCCATCAACTTTGTTAGTTTATTAAACTATTGAGAGCCACAGAAACAATTCTGTGTTAGAAAATGAATATTGTGAATAAAACAAGGCTGTTGTTAAGTTTTCTTACTAGCCATCTATCACCAATGTTGATCCACTATCCAAGAAACTATGCTGCTGCCAAAATATCTTGTATTACTGAGCTGTCAAAACCACCATGGAGGTTATCAAACCTTGCTGGGTTAAAATCTGTTATACATTAAAAGTGGATTATTACAAGTTGCCTTGGGCTCATGCAAAATAGAAAACTTGGGGGACATTAAGGATTATGTGTTAATGTGGTACTGCTGAAAGAAAAGTAACAAGGATTTCTCTTTTGCATGCAAAATGCTCCTCAAACAAGTTTAAGCTCAGTAACCTGTCACTACAGGTTCTGAGTTGCACTCTTTGGATTATGACTGTCCCCATATTACACTATACTTCAATTTCTAAAACTAAAGCAAAGCCACTGCAGCATATTATTCTACTAGTGAATGTCCATCTGAGATATTCTCCCACCAGGAATTGTCCATCTAAGAACATTTAAAGCCCAAAAGACTGTGGAGGTATTCATCACACAGATGAACTAATTTTTCCACTAGAAATAATGACTAGAAATATATGGCCATTATATTATAATAAAGGTATTTATGATCCTTCAATCTCACATCCTCACTATGAGATATCTTTGAAAATTTGAAATAAGCTCCTGAGGCTGAGGGTGAGGGAGGAGGGGAGGGTGAGAGAGAGACAGAAAGAGAGAGAGAGAGAGACACACACACACAGAAAAATGGCAGGGGAGAGATGTGGGAGTTGTGTTTTGCTTTTTTGCCAAAGGTAACATTTATAATTATCTTGCTGGCATAAAATGGCCAAGAGGCTTTTTCAATAAAGGTAGGAGGTACCTACAGTACAGAATACTGCCTACAGATCAACACAGAGAAAGGAGGAGGACTGCAGAGAGAAAAGGGATAAATCCAGAGTACAAAGTATATCATCTAATAAGTGTATTTAGTCAGGACATTCATTAGAAATAGTAGCTACTGCTAATACTGAGCTGTGGGAGTGAATGTGAGGGCTGATGATTTGAAAATGAGGTGAATGAGTCCATCCACTGACCTTCACTGGTGGTGAGTAAGCAGAGCCCGGGGATTGAGGGAAAGATGGCCACAGTCACTTTCTCCAGGCCCTACTCTGCCTTTTGATGACTGGAAATAATCACTAGAGAGAAAGCGAGTGAAAGAGACATGATCACAGACAGACTACAGAAGAGAGGAGGATCTCAAATTACTTTATTCTCCTCAAAACCCCTTTCCTCTAAAGCACTGGAAGTCAGTTCCTTAATACCATTCATCTTTTCTCCAACAGCCTGCGTCCTGAGAAAAGGATATCTCTAATTCCTTTTCAAGTTACTCTGAATTCAGGAAGTAAGTGGAGATTGGGCTGGTCAGAGTCTCATTATACTCAGGCTGCCCCACAGGTAACAAACTTAAAAATCACATAGGATGCACAAAAAGTACTAGTGAATTTTAAACTAAACACATGTTCTTTCACTCTTACACCATTTCTGACAATATTTAATTTTAGGAAAATATCAACAGTTCTTTATAGCCATCAATTGTTCCTGTAGCCGACCAAAATATGTACAGTATATACACAGTAAATCAAACATTTGAAAAATATCTTTGCTATAATGTATTTAATAAGTAGTTTGATATTTTGGAAAATATGTTTGTTGCTTTCTAGTTTACTTTCCATATAATTAATACAGCATTTAGGCACAACCAGTGCTGAGTTACATTACTCAAGGAAGAGTAATAGTCTGGATTTTGTATGGATTAAGCAAATAAGATATAACATGTTAATTTGTGAGCTGCAGGGGTGCTGGTAGGTGGATATTGTGACTTTGGGTTGGAGCCAGGTTAGCTATTTCCAAATGTTTCTGACTGTCTGATGAACTAAGCTAACCAGTTGCTGGCTGTAGCATCATATTTATTATAATGATGTGATGTCATCAATATCAATATCAACATCATCTTCTTATTGTCTTATCAAAAGAATTGATTTTAATTTTCATTGCATATTTGTCAGACTTAAATGATTTAGATTGTCAAACAGCTTAAATATTACACAAAGAAAACATTTTTAAATGCTAATTCCATTTATTAAGGGAAACAACTTATCCAAACCTTCTCGGCTCTATGTGAAAAAATAATTGCGCCCTAAACCTAATAACTGGTTGTGCCACACTTGACAGCAACAACTGCAAACAAGCATTAGTGGTAACTGGCAATGCGTCTTTTACATTGCCGTGGAGGAATTTTGGCTCAGTCTTCTTTGCAGAATTGTTTTAATTCAACCACATCTGAGGACTTTCGAGCATGAATGGCCTGTTTAAGGTCATCTCATAGCATCTCAGTTGGATTTAAGTCCAGACTTTGACTAGGCCACTCCAAAACCATATTCTTTTAAGCCACTCAAAGGTGTTGCTGGTGTGTTTTGGCTCATTATCCTGCTGCATACTGATTGATTGAGGTCACAAACTGATGGCAGGACATTCTCCTTCAGGATTTTCTGGTAGAGTGCAGAATTAATAGTTCCATCAATTATGGCAAATCGTCTAGGTCCTGCAGCTGAAAAGCAGCCCCTGACCATCACACTACCACCACCATGATGCAGTGTTAGTGTTAGGCATGAACTGGACACACTTTCCAAAACGTTAAACTTTTCTCTCAGTCATCAGTAATCTTTTAAATGAATCCATCATTTCAAAACTGCATTATGTTTTTATATGGGTTCTTTTTTGTGTAATATATATATTTTTTTGATGATCTGAATCATTCAAGTGTGACAAATGCAAAGAATCAGGATCGTGGCAAATACTTTTTCACATCACTGTAGATTTAGGATTTATCATTATAGTTTGACTTAAAAAACATTTTGCTCCATCACTGGCATTTTGCCCTAAACACTTAAATGTTGAACTTTTTCCTGTTGTAATGGTTGGAAGAAACTGCTCCATGAACACTTAATTTCACAGGCACAGAAAAGTTTGATTTTATGATTGAGAGCAAAGCATCGCTGTGTACCACTCACAACACAGCTGTACCTCTAGCCTATGAGAATAACAGTCAGTCAAAAGAGAATCTAGGGCAAAGAGGCCTGAAAGGGAGACATATAGCATAAACCACAGATAGCCAAAGAAAGTGGAGATTCTGCCAAAAGGGATGAAGACAAGACGACAGGGCTCCGTGTGGGATTTCACTTTGGATTTTGGCCCTGCAGGGATGTGTGGAAGCACAACTGACAGGACTTGCGTAGAGAAGTCGACTCTATTCAATATAACTAAGTAAAGAATGCCCCATGTAGTCACTGATGCACCAGCATAAATCCTCCAAGGTACAATTTTGCCTTGGTAACATTAGCTGCACCTCTTGGGTTGTTCAGAGGTTTTTCTTATTTTTGCCACACTTTCAGGATGTTAGAAAGAATCTTAAAATGTATGATAGATGCAGTAATTTTAAATTTAAGGAATTACTATCTAACACAAACCTGTGAAGACCAGGAAGAACACAATAAGAAAAGTATATAATCCCTACAGCAATCTAAAAACAGTGAACAGTGAATGACAATTTTAGTCGAGATTTATTTCATATTTTTTGCTACATTCCTTAACTCAAATCTAGGGAGATTAGGTGGGTCAGTCTTCTTAGAAATACTTTATATTCAACTTCATATCAATATGTGCTAGAAGTAAAGACAATCTTGGAGTGGGTTGTACAATATGCTTTTAATCTGTTCAGTCATGTCTGAGGCAACAAATTTTCTTTAAAAATATTCAATGTAAAAAACACAAACACATATACAATGAGGAATATGATGATCCAATTAAATAATTCCCAAAAGTTTCACATGTGGGTTAGTAGTTCATACTCCCCAATGATAGAAATGTTGATAATAATCTACTAAATTATTCGTAGAGATTGGTCTTTGATGTAAATTTTTGATGATACTTATGTCAACTATATTTTATGCCATACTCCAATAAAGTAACCTCCATAAAGAAAAAAAAACACTTCATTGGTATCACAATAATCAACATGATGTTAATTGTAAAAAAGATGCTTTTTCAATCTGTTTATGACAACTGAGACATTCTGTACTGTAAGCAACACAGTGACCTTTTTACAATGAGGACTTAGCCAATTTGCCAGTGAAACAACAAAATCAAGTCACTGACAACCTATGCAACATACTACATCAATGATAAAAGCCTTTTTTTAATTTATATGGGTATAATAGAAATCATATTCAACCTAATGTAGGCTCCAAGTTTTAAAACCAACTTTGTTTGGGGATCCAGCATATATAAATCCTTTCTAAATTGGTTTATCAGGGCTAGACAATCACAAATGTCCTTGCAATCTCAGACTTATTAAATGTCTTGTATCTTCTTATGGCAAAATCTCCTGTTGTACCTCTTTTTTATTCTCTAGATGGTTCTTGAGTTTAAGAAAACAAAAACATCAACAAGGAAATGAAGAATAACAGAGTCCACAGAGATCTGCAGCATCAAGCGTTTGGCTGCCATAGAAAAGTCTAGCACCTCCTACTGCTCAGGAGGTTTCTAGTCCAGCTGCTCCTGCTTTATCCTGTTTGAATTGGGTCCTCGTTGACCTGTCCTCCTCAGTTCCCTCCTCAGGACGTACTCGCTAAATTGGGAGGAGTCCACGCCTCCACCACAGGATCCAGCAATCTCAAAGCCACGTTGTTGGAGACGCTCTAGAACCTGGAAAAATAGAAGGGAAAGACAGAGGAAGCTGTCAGTGGTAGTACAGGATGTAAGTCATAGCACCCATCATTAGAACTGACAATCAGTCCTTACTCATTTATCTTTGATGGTCAGATCTGGATGCTTGATAAATCATTTGCTGGACACAATAAACTCTGATGTTGAAATGTTAACCTCTAACCTTTTGTTTATTAAAACTGAAAAGTATGGAATAATCAGAAACTTTTTTCAGTCATATTCTGCTGAGTTAGTGCTATGTCTAGCATTGGGAGCAGCTTTAGGAATACGCTGCAGCAACATACGGCCTGTGACGGGAATTTGGAGACATTCACAAGACTTTCATGAAACCAAGAGCCTCTCATTTTCCCTCATGCTTTATTTTCATTGTTTTCTGGTATACATGTGTGTTTGTCTGTGTGTGTAACTGCTCCTGATCTTGCAGCCTTGCAGACATCTACAGACGTGTCCAGGGGGGCTGTAGGATCACATTCCATCGAAGAGGCCCCAGGGAGCATTGAGGCTTTCTCTCTGCCACTTGGCTCAGTGTTGGTTGCTTAGCAAACCCCCTCTCTCCATTTCTCCCCCAGCCCCCAGGCTCAAGCCTCCGCCAAAACTACAAAGGTCCCCCTACTGCTGGCAGCTCTCTCTGCCCCCCTTTCTTCTCTCAAAACCCCCGCCCTGCCTCCATTAGCCGCAGATACAGCATCCACCGCCGGCGTACTTTAATAACCAAACAGGATTATGGGCCCTGCCTGGGGACAACCTGCCAGGGAGCATGCTCACTCTTTTGCTCGCTCTCCACGACTCACACACTTCAGAGACGGGTTTGTTTGTGTGTTTTTGGGAAGGAGATGGAGATTTGACTTCCTCACGTGGAGACACAGTCCAAATCATTGTGAAATCATTGTGAAATATGCCTCGCCATCATTTATTTAAGTATATCTGAGGATTTTACCATCAATGAATTAGTGGAATATCAATATACAATTAGAAAAATAAAATATTGCCAAATACATGCTCAGTATAAAAGATGTATTCAACACATATTTTTCCAAAACTTGTTTTATTTTTCTTGTTTGAGTGTTACTGTGTCAGTATGGTTTTGCCTAGAACCTACACAAAGGAAACATTAAATAATTTATCTACACTGTAACTGTGACAGCAAGCATCAATCGTACCCTGACCTTTAATTCTTAAAGGAACTTCTTTCTGATCCATATTTGGAGCATAAAATACTTCAAATCATGCTCCCTGGTAATCATAACTTTCCCAACACCTTAAAAGTGTTAATTACAACAGTAAAGTTTTCTTAATGTGGCAAGATTTCTTTTCTAACCAGCTGGTGTTAAACTAACTATAGCCTGGTATCGCTGGTGTACATGTGCACTCTTATGGATCTGCACAAATCTTTCTATTTGTTAAGGAATCTTACTAAAAATATGCCCTACTGATTTGTTTCTCAGATGTTACAAATGAAAATATGTGGAGCTGCTTGATATGATTTCAATTTGAAATTGATCATTGATCAGTCAGCTCTGTCAGAAACCCACAGGCATCATCTCATCTTACATTGTGTCAATTTAAGAGTTTCACTGCATCCTGAATTGCCCAATTACTCTTGCTGTCAGCAAGTTTGCATAATCACTCTGATTGACTCTCCACCATGATTCAAGGTCAAGTTGTTCTTTTTTGGCAGTTTGTCATTGGTGCAAATTTAATATTGAAAGTTTAAAACACTCCAAATGTGTTTAATTTTCTATTAACATGGAAGATGAAAAAAGGTGCAGATTATGAGTGTTGCATTAGATACATAAGGAAAAATTACTGAAGCTGACCATTCACTGGTTCCAGAGTTAAAGTTGAAATCATTATTCCAATCAGATCGCAGAAAAGTAAAGATAGTGGTAAGCTTGTGTAATGACTGCTTGCTAAATTGATGCTTTGATTAAGTCATCAAAGAGCTTATTTTTCTGCAAGGCTGTTCTTGTGATTCGATTAGATTAAAACAGATAAGACATCAGATGAGACGTCAGTAAAATTGTAAGAGTCTACAGTAAACAGCACATGAAAAGAAGCTGATGAACAAATCATCACCTCAGTCACTTTCTTGGTCATCCAGTGGAATGGAAAAATATGGAAAACAACAACTCTAACTTCTCAGCATCCATACATTTAGACACGCTTGGGAAAATTAAAATGCCCAGTGAAAATGACAACACACCAACAGCAGCCAAAAGTTACAATTACCTGGACAGAGTTGAGATGGCAGTACCCATTAAGTGGAAAGCGGATGACATGTGTGGAATCATGGTTCCAGCCAGCATTGACAGAATTGCACATGACGTCACCGATCTCCGGAAAAACGTCTTCAATCAGAGCCTTATCACCACTCAGCGTGATCCTCTCGCCCAGGTCAGGTGCAACCCGCACCACCAAGCACTCGCAGGGGCGCGAAACCCTGCCTAGCTCCTGGTCTTGACGCCAGCGCTCCAGCTCTGCAAGCATGGGCTGCAGTTGAAAGTATCGTGCTTCCTCATACAACAGACTGTAGTCCTGTAAGAGACAAAAAGGTTGATATCTTTGCATACATCAAAAAGTAATGTATGAGAAAGAAATTAATTTACATACAATTTGGTGAATTTTCAGATGGTGAAGTGAACTTTTTAAAACATGGCAAATACTGTTTCTTATCTTAAAGGTGTTGCTGGATCTGGCGTGCTATTTATACCCAGTTTGTATTGTACTAGTTCAGTTGTAACAAGTCTTATCATTAATACCAATTGTTTTTAAAGAACAAGCTTTGAGCTTTGTAGTGGCCTACAAAACCCTAAGGCGGTGACCGTGTAATTGAAACATCCCCTGTTTAGAGATGAGCTTCCGTCTCGCTCCCATTTCCTGCCAGCTGTGTAACTGTCTCTTATCTAATAAAAACAAAAATGGCCACCCAACAGGGATACATTTACATGTAGTGTACATTAATATTAATTCTGTAACAGTTTTGCTATCTCATCAAGGTTGTGAAGCAAACACATAAACAGTAAATAACTAATTATCGGTTGCAGAAGAATACTCACACCACACAGACACCGTTGGAGTTTAAAGCTGTTACATACTGTATTCTTTAGGTTCACAAAGTAACAGTGGAAACTGTACATGACTCATGCTGGGTCATGAGGTCCACACTGGAAAGGTGATGTTTAGCAAAAAACTTCCCAACCTAATTTGAACTGTGTCAATATCATTATTCTAATACATAAAATATTCATGCCACCCCAGTTTCTCCCGTCAAAGTTTTGTTGACACGAAGCTCAGGAATTCGTTTCATCAACATTATAAATACCCATCCATTATCCTAATCACTTTCCTCTTAAGGGTTGTGGGAGCACTGGAGCCAATCCCAGCTGTCATTGGGCAAGAAGCAGGCTATGGACAGTTTGCCAGTCTATCACAGGACTGACATGTAGAGAAGACAACTATTCACACTCTCATTTACACCTATAGGCATTTCAGAGCTACCAATGAACCCTAACCGCATATATGGGCTAGAAGCCAGAGTACCCGGAGAAAACCCACACAGACACAGGAAGAACATGCACACTCCACATGGAAAGGTACCTGGCCAACCTACTGATTCGAACCCAGGTCCTTCTAACTGTGAGAAAACAGTGCTTACCACTGTGCCACCCCATTTTAAATATGTTGTACAAAATTATTTACAACAAAAAAATACTGCCCTGGATTTTAAGGTAGACTGAAGTGAACCGTAGGGACTTGCTAGCCTAAATGCAGCAATAATACATCTTATACTGAAGAGCAAAATAACCAAAAACAGACCAAGCAAATGGAGTCCGACATGTAACACATGGTAGTATGAGGTGGAGGGACAGATCCTTTACCCACAGGACTGAAGGGCCTACATTGCACCATATTCTAGTTTTCTCATGCTCTTCACAAAATCTACTCAATGTGAATGTGGTTTAGCCTGAACTTGATCCTTTTCTTTTGTCTTTGCTTATTTTAGCTGACATACTTTCCACAGATTTAGTCATACTGTGGACAGTCCATCAGATAATGTGGTTATTTGTTTTCTCCCAGGGCAAGTTAAGTAATTACTGACTCAATGACACATAAGACTAAAAAAGAAGGAATGTTAATGTCACATACAGTGAGACCCTGGATGGACACTTGGCATGACAACATAGCGCGATGGAAAGTCTAACATATGCTACATTGTGTGATCATGTGGTATTGATTCGAGCGTATTGCTTTCCTCACATACTGTATCTCAAAGAATCTTTGGCTGCTAATAGTCAGAGGGGACCAAATTGTATCTCATCATCAGTAAATACATTAGGTTGAGTTCACATGTTTTCTTTCCAGCATGGGAACCATTTTCAGTAATTCAAGGAGGTCTAGTGACCAAGGGCATGACACATCCTTAGCATTCATTGTGTGTACTAAGTTATAGGACTGCTGACTGGCTGATGGGACTTTACAGTTTCTAGGATGGACATCTACTCACTTTGAAGTCGTCTGGGATGAGAAGCTTGGACGTCCTGAGGAAGTTGAGGATGTAGCGGAACATGTGTCCATCCCTGTCAATGAAGTAGTGCTGCTTCAGGCTGTCCAGGACTATAGGCTCTGTGCCATCAAAGAGACGACCAATTCTACCCACAGAGATGGGAGGGGTGGCAGGTTAGGCAGAAAGAGAGGGAGAAGGGAGGGAGAGGGAGACAACACCTCAACATTAGCATTTCTGTTTCTTAATTTTGCATATAAAAGTTCACAACATTATTTAAAGTTTAATTTCTGAAGTACTTCTCTGGAGTTTTATTTTATCTTTCCTTAATCTTGTATAGTGGGAGGACTGGGGAATAAAAAGAAAGGCTAAAATTATACAGTTAAGTAAAGGCATGTGCAAAAGGATGTTACTAACTCAATTTTCTCAAGCTCTTAAATGACAGACACGTGCACATCACTGAGCTCATGGCATCAGTCAGAAAGAAAAAGGAAGACAGACAGGCAGACAGAAAGAAAAAAGGAATGGATTAAAAACAGAGGGGGTCTGCAGAGGTCAGGGCCAGCTGGTAGTTGGTTGCCTAAGGCAGGGTGCCAGTCACCCTCAGGCTTGGGCTTGGAGCGACAGTGCAGCCTCCCAGCCTCCAGATGGCCCCATGCCCTTTGGACCTTTACTGCTGCTGTGACAGCTGTCAGAGTAACCAAGTTGCTTTTGTCTGTTTGCCTACAAATTGTTTACCTCTCAAAATAACTGTGGGCTTTACTAGACAAGTAGACATATTGTAAAATATATAAAACAAAACCTTTTAAAACATAAAGCAATTGATATGTGAAGTAAACTTTGTAAGACATGACATTTGAGGGTTTAATGTCACACGATGACAAACAGTGAAGAAATTGAGACAAACATAACAATTTTCTCCTCTAATACAATCAAATACACAAATTACTTGAAGCTAATATTCAGTACAGTCAAAAACAGAAACTTTATCTCCACCACACATTTAAAATACAGATGCATGGAAAAGCAGACTCACCGGGATTCTGGGAATTTTGTTAAGGTGGCCAGACTGCTGGTATACATGTGTCCCCCAACGTCAATGTGCACAGGGGCATTGGACTTGGTGAGCTGTGCAGGTGTGGGGATGCCCTGGTTGCTTAAGGGAGACACTGGTGACCGAGTGATCATGGGCCTGGACATACTGGAGCGATTATCCTGTTAAAAGATAAAAGGGCAGCATTCAAATAATTACATGGGGATTTATTATTATTATAATTATTAGGGATAACAATTACACTCAACAATCAAAATATTTCTGTAGGGTAACACACTCCACAGTCAGTAGTGCAAAGGAAGATTTTCCTCTGCAAGTTAGAGCAGACTGACCTTGACCTGAATGAACAAGCCTCCACTCCTGTGGGCCATAATCTCCAAAACCAAATTAATTTGGAGCATCAATCTCGCAGTCTTGGAAATGAGTAATAATGACTCTTGATTTGAATACTGTAATAGGATTTGGAGAAATCGTCTCCCCTTAACCTACAAACACCATTGGTAGACAATTTCCCTTAAGCTCTCAGAAAAAAATTACTTTACCCCGAAAAGTTTCACACCTCGAAGATGGGAGAAAATACAAGCAGTTGCATGTGACATCTTAATCAGCGGAGGTTTCTAGATTAAGATATTTTCTGAAAATGGTTAAAAAGACTTAACTGTAAATTAAAGCAAAAAGGATATATCACACACAACGAAAGGCTGTGCGTGCGTGATATTGGAATAACGTGACAATAAGTGCGCACTGTACATTTAAGGACAACAGGAACACAAAATATTCAATACGTGCATTCAGTAAAACGTAAGGGTACAGTATTAACTTCGCTTCCGCAAAAGTGACACCTCGATCCCAAGTCTGACAGTTATTTCTCTCTTTTCCCGGACAATATCAGATTTTACGCGTTTACCTGCGCCGGCATCACTGTGGTTGGAGAGGAAGTCAAAGAATGGTCATTTTGCTTGAGTGATGCTGCGGGGACAGGCTCTCCTCTGACTGCGAACATCAGTGAGGGCTCCCTGCACTCCGCTGCTCGGATCGGGAGCCGTTTGAGGGAAGCGTGCACAGACTCATCCACAGAACTGATTGGACGCGGTCGCTTTCTCGCTTTTTGATGCGTTAAGTCCATGATATCCGTTTCGTCCATTACAGCTCAGAGTTTAAGGTTAACAGATAGGACGCGTTCGGCTTTTTCCAGAACACCTGCCAAATGTGGAGAGGCGTGAAAAAGCGGGATAGTGAACACCGGGGGAAGAGCGGCGCCGTGGCTGTCACAGGGAGCAGCTCCTTTGCAATGGCTGGAAGAAGTCAAAGCCCCCGACAACATTAGCATTGTAGTGCCTGGGGCTCTTTTGGGCTGTCGCTGTTTGAGCGGCAGGTATGTGTGTCGCATTTTCAGAATTAAACAAATCCTGCCTGCGAAAATACGATGGTCTGCTTAGCGAGTCGGGTCACCGCGCACATTTGGACCTGCGACAGCTGCCCTTTGCCCTTTGGAGCAGTGTTTCTGCGCACGGTTCCTCTCATCCTTATTTGACTGCCCGTTGTTCAGCAGCATTTGTTCACCAAGTCAGACTCTCCTTCAGCAGAACAGACCAAAAGTCCACGGTCCAGTCACCAAAACCCACTCAAGCACCTGGACCCTATGCCCCTCAGTCCCTCTACTTATAATAAACATGTCATTCATTAGCACCTGACTTATCATTATCTTTCCAGAAAATCATAAGCAGTAAGTAACAGTATTCCCTGCTGCTCAGATGCACTGTTAATAAAACCACTGAAGAACAAACACCATTTTCATTATTTATACACAATTTTAATAATTCAATGCCCTTTAAGTGCACAAACATTGCATCTCTCCAAACCATCAGTACCTCAGAGAAGTGAGGCACACAGAAAACTTCTTTTTGACCAGTAGTTGTTGGATTTATGCCTCATAAATGCCAGCGTTGTATAATAACTGCAGTGTGTAAACACCACCTTTGATGACCATAACAGGATTGCAAAACCACCACACTAATGACATCAGGAGTACAAAACCAGACCACAACATGCCCAAATGCAGTTAAAAGTACTGCCACCGCACTCTCCTGGGCTGTTTTTCAATAGAAAATGCAGGGAATCCACAATTTTTAATAACATTCAGATTAAAATTAATTAGTTCAACCACTGGCCTTAAAACATCCACATTCCTGATTCTCATTGGCAGTGCGAGTTTCACACCTAGATACCCAATTAGCAATTAAGCTTGCCTTTGAGTGTAGGCCTCCAATGCGGTGTGTGATCCTGGTCTGATTTGCATGCCGCTTGTGCACGCGCTGATAAGCGCAGGCAGCAGCCATACATAGTTTTAAAATTCAACTCCAGAATCCCTCGCAGAAGGCAAAGGGGCCTGCAGGGCAAAAGAGAGAGAAATCACATGGCTGCTCTTCAAAAGGGGACCTGTGTAAGGCAGCCGGCAAAGTGCGTGGGATCACACTCAGAATGCAGGTAATTTGTTCCCTGACTAATTTGTGGAGATGATGGTGTGTGTGTATGTGTGTGTGAGTGACTGTAAGAAGTGAGTGTGTGCCTGTGGAGAGTAAGTTCTGAAAACAGCTTGGTGGAATTGGATTTCCTCAAAGCCTTGTCATCGCAAAGGTGGATTGAGTGTAAAATCTGTAAGGCATTATGGAAAATTGCAGGGGAGAGAGAAGAGAGAGTGAAAGAGAACGGGTGCTTGGGTGGGTGGTTGTCGGAATGTGCTCTTGTATCACAAAATCATACTGAGTTGGTGGAAGTGTAGATATGTCGTAGACCTTTCGTGGACTGATATTCACATCACATCTCTGTGTTTTATACTTTAACTGTAGTTCAGGAACAGTCCAAAGGTCACTGCAGCGTGTTTCCATCAGTAGGTGTATGATAGGATACTTGGTCACTGTATCAGCCATCAGCCCCAGATGTGCACTGCAAATCTTCCACACAAGCTCTTTTCCTACCTGTTGCCATTTTGAATTTGGTACAGTGCTATAAAAGTCTCTCATGTGACAGTGTGTGTATGCACATTTATAGATGTGTCCAACATTTCTAGCCTCTGTGTAACAAGATGGAACATATGTGTTTAGGGAATTTACCCAGCTTGTGTCATTTTGTTGCACGTTCTTCGCAAATAAATATAAAACAGGCACAATATATCAAAGCCTGTAGTAATTGGGCTTCTCAAGTTTTTTCGCTATAGTGGTCTTTCAGGGACACGGCTTTTATGAAACATCTTCCCTTACATGTGAAGAAACGCACACTATGGTTCATGTTCAGTGTCTGGTACAGTGGTGCTGCTATTACCCACTAATGCTCCAAAAACCTAGGAACTAAGTGTCTTTCTGCTACTGCAATAATCAAAGGGCCTACTGGGATCAGCATAAGCAACAAACTAGCTTTCAATTTTCCATCCCACAATGCAGCTCTACAGTGTTTCGACATAATGCACAAGACACAATTAGCATTTCAGATCAGAGCATTAACATTCAGTTCGAGGCAGGGAGACTGGTATTTACATAATCTCGATGGGTTGTCTCTGGTTTGGTGCCTACGGCCATTTGTTTCAAATGTCCACACACAGACAACTACAGACTTTGGGTGAACTTCAGTCACTCGTAGCTGTTAAGGCAAAGAATACCAGGTAGTGAGACTGTTGTAACAGAATGACCTGGGTAAATAGTATAAGAGTAGTGTCAGGTATTTATCGCTTTGAATATCATATCTGTAATTTGCTAACAGAAGGACTATTAGAAGATCTGGATAGTAGAGGATCTGTTTTAAGGGAAATAATAATTTGCAATGTCTCTGTCTCTGGATTATTGCGTTCAATATGTGTTTCAGAATACACACAATAAACAGCATTATAGAACTTGAGCCTCTCAGTCAACAAAGAATAAAAAGCAATCTGAGCTGCTGTAAAGTTTCCGATTTTACATCCTGCTTTTCAGATTTTATATCTCCAGTATTAATCAAATAGAAGCACGTAATTGTCCGCTGTGTTTTATTACAAATAGAGCTGCCTCTTTGTAGAGTTACTGCAGCAGTACATCAGCATGACATCACACATAAGGAAGTGTGATCAGTGCTGTGTTGCTGCAGGCTGTTGGAGACAGTGGTGCATGTTCACTGGCACGGATCGAACTGTCCCAAGGCACAGGAGTGGCAGAGCTATAATATGAATTATAATAACAGTTTTTCTCTCAGAGGAGTTGCAATGCATCAAGAACCTCTAACTTAGAGCAAAGGGTGGAGTCTGACAAATGTAATGTGGGCTTACAGATTTATTTTAGAAATATTTGTCTCCTGCTAGATCAGATTAAGTTTGTTAAGTAGGCTGTAATTTAACTTGGAGCCAAACGTACAGATGCTTTGCATTCAGTGAAGTAGTATGCCTTTGTTATTATAGCGCCATCAAGTGACAGCCCAACATCCCTCTGTTTATTCATGCGCCCCATGAAACTGGTGAAACCGACTATTGGCTTTTGTTACGTGTGACCTAAACTTGGAGGATTTTGTTCAAATTTTACATGTAATAAATGTCATTTAATAAAATCTCACCCTCTCGGCAGCTCGATGAAAAAAAATAAGCAAAGCCACAATATTTATTTTTAATGGAGAACTGTAAAGTCTAAACATTAGGAAGTGAAGTGGATGTTTATTTAAACACTATATGGTCTTATAGGTGAAATAGGTCCATATTCTTAACTAGTAAACTATATTTGCCCATTCGCAAGCCGGACCTTGGAGCTGATTACGCACGGCGCGGTCACGGAGCAAAGAGGGGAAAGAAGAGGGTAAAAGTCACTGATATTTTGGTGTTAGTTTACATAAATATGATTTTCTTAACACCGCCAAGGCTTGTATTAAAGGGTGATTCACATATTTTGCACTGACGTGTGTAAACGGTACATCCTGTCTTACAGAATAAGAAAAACGCCTGCGGCAAAATTACTCCACAATGGCGTCTTTCATTAGAGGATCTGGGGCAGCCAGGAAATAGAACTGTTTCACGACAAAACTGACTTCAAAAATCTTGGGGCGAAAGGCAGAAGCAGGCTTGACTAAGTTAGGACCAAGTTATACAGCAACAGACACGGAGATTGTGATGTGTTCAAAGCTGAAACGCACCAGGAGCGAATTCACACGGTGGATAAGTAGAGTGTTTGTTCGACAAGATCTCAGTCTAATCCGCTGTTCGTTTAGATCAGATGCATCGAAGCCTCGTATATTGTAGCCCCGCGCACACCTTTGTACAGTAACTAATGTACAATAGCCAGGAAGTGGTTAAATATTTTTAAGAACTGTACCACTCGAATCGCTTGGCACATGCGTAAAAGCTGCTGCGCCTCAATGTCCCAGTCCATCCAGCCAAGGAAATAATAGCAAACCAAATAAATCTCCGCTTACCTGAAACACAGAGCGGCATAAAGTATCTTTTTGTGCACCTTTTCCCTCCGATTTGGCTCACGATCTGCTTCTCTTCCCACACCAGTGAGAAATGCAATAGCTTGGCTAAGGTAGACAGAACAAAATACAGAGAATACTTGCTCCAGGGCTCCGAAACCCCTCAAGGCAAAGATCAGGATACAATTAGCTCATGTCTCTGCCCCAGTCTAAACCAATCTGCAGAATAAAACTGCGAGCAAAGGAAGAGATCACAGCAGCAGTGCCTCAGTCTTTGTTGAGTTTATGTTTTTATAAAATCAAATAAAGAAATAATTTTTTTCTGCATTTACAACATTCTCACTCCTCCTGCCTCCAACTTGCCTATGCCTCCCTTTCCCAGAGAAGCTGATTTTAATCGTTATGATTAGTTTTGATGTAACGTTCCCTCGGGCGATTTCTACAAATGGATGGAGTGTTTCTTTGCCAGGGAGGAAAAGCAGCAGATGATGATAATTATATAGATTGTTGGTAGAGTCCTTTGATTCCCCCCACCACTACCTCTCAAACATCTAACCTATCTGCTCTGTTTCTTTTACACATGCCTCACTCTCTGCATGTGCATCAGACAACTTGTTGATTAGCTTGGAATCAACTTATTAATTTAATGGAACATGGTTAATGAAATTCTGACTCTTCAGTTTCTCCTTTGTAATCTCTTCTCAGTCTCTTTCCTCCCCTTGGACAACCTCCAAATGACGTAGTTGTATAAATAAGCACTTGCAGCTTGCCTTGCCCCAATCAAGTCTGAATCTATGCCCGAGGGTGATGTGCGAGCTCATTTCAAATGTTCAGCCATGCATGATTTCAGGAAGATTGAGGCACTTCTGAGGCTTTTAGAATACTTGGGGAATGAAGACAGTAACTGAATTACATGTTTAAAGTCATTCCTTTTGTAAAACCCCTTCATATGAACAGTAATAATTAGTCTGTATCGTTATGGAGTACTGTTTTGTGCACATCTAGACACAGTATTGAAATAGTTATTTCTTTACATTCTCAGCGGATATCCCCGACCATACTAGACTGAAATATCCGCTCCTACGCCCCCTACTGGTGAGAGCACAGAGTTTTTTTTATCAACTGCAGCTGAAGTTTGGCCATGTTATTGTACCATTAATCAACGCTAGAAACAGGAAAACATAAGAACAGATAAATCATCCAGTTGAAAGAAGTGCATTGTATTTCAAAGTGCATCCATGGAGAAAAGTGAATCTAAGTTTGTTTTCAAGCTTAAGCACGAGTGGAATATGAAGGCAAAAGTAAGGAACCAGTGACTAATGAATGCAAGCATACAAACACAACCATTTTCAGTTCTCTTCAGCAAAAGAGTTCCCTTCTCAGAGCATCTTTTGGAGACGATGAACAGAATTGCTCTTGAGGAAGGGCCAGTCTCTTGCTGAGCCGATCCAGGTTCTGTCAAACTTTCCACCTTTTGACCAGCGTGTCCCATAGGAAAACAACACAAGATTAGAGTGTTACAATGAAGCTCTTTATCCTATAAATTACTGTCTGCTTCCTGATCCACCAAGCTTCACCTACCAAGGATACACACACACACACACACACACACACACATTAGTCTCCCAATCTTTGATGAACAGCTCAGTACACATCAGGCCTTTAAATATCATACATTATCTATTTTCCACACATATGGACCTCATTCATTAAGGGATCCTCTCATTTCTGTATTTAAATATGCTTCAGATGTTGCTGAAACTAACAAGCGGAGACCTCCGAATGAATGTGGCGCTTGATGCCAAAAAACAAAGTTATCGTTCTGTGCCATGGTGGAAAAAGTAGTATTTTCCTTGGATATAGCTGCTACAGCAGCTAGAGCAGGCAAACACTGGCTGACTGCACCATATTTTGGTGGACAAATTATACAGATTGGTTACAGATGTGAGTTTGCCCCAAACAGAAACTGCCTAGCCTGAATGACATCATGGGGTTATGAAAGCATGCACACCAGAAAGAAGATGTGAACCCTGGAAAATGTATTTGGTTTATTGGAGTTTTGTGAAGCTAACTGCAGTAATCATACCCAACAAAGCAGTTATTAATTTGGTTATCAATCATTTCTGTGACAAGTTAACTCTCAAAGCAAGGCTATCTACAGTCTGGAGGCAGAAATAACACATTTTCCACTTGAAAACATTAAATTCATAAACAATGAGACCTTTTTTTCAGCTACACTCTAACTCGCATTATCCAGAATCTAAAATTATCCAGAATGTATCAAAGGTTATATTGTTTAACTTCAAAGCTGGAATTTCACATAGTTGGCAAACTGAAAAAGAGGCTATATGTTATCATTGTCTATACCTTTTGGCGTCTGAATGTATATTTTAATTACAAGGAGCAAAAATACAGTATAAACTTTATAACTTTCATTTTTAGTGGTGTATTATTCTAGTGTGATATTGAAGTACTACGTGAACAACTGCACCTACTGAATGACACTCAGACCTTGCAAATCATTATGGATTGAGAGAGATGTTGGTTTCGCCTCAGACTATATTAATACCTACTGCTATACTCACCACACCCCTCTAATGGCCCATGGTTATGTAAGGGAGTGGGATGGATAAGGGA
This sequence comes from Ctenopoma kingsleyae, assembly GCA_032353495.1. NCBI lineage: Eukaryota > Metazoa > Chordata > Actinopteri > Anabantiformes > Anabantidae > Ctenopoma > Ctenopoma kingsleyae. The sequence continues at coordinate 11,733,748 of JAUBNQ010000009.1, forward strand.
AAGTGCTGAAGCTCCTCCAGAGCCTGACTCAATCTGCCCTGCAGGGTTGCTCAGTTTTAGGCCAGAACTGTTTATCAAACATTGTGTTTGGCACAATGAAATTTACATTTGGAGAATGTCTCCATTGCTCCAGAGCAGTCCAAGCCATATCATCAGGTATGACCCTTGGAATTAAATAGAATTAGCAATGTTTAATAGTAACAACATTCAATAATTGTTAAATAATAATGGTAATTATGTGACAAAGGAGTGCCTTTGTTCAGTTAGTAATAACAAATGGTAAATATAACGGTAAAGACAACTATGGACTACAGTGGTTTCATTGTTCATGCCTTGCTCTAGAAACTTCCCATACGCAGACCAAGATGTCATGGGCACGTCTCTGCCTCACTGTTACAATAGAGTTATTACAGTTTACAAAGCAAACATGGCACACAAGCCTATTCTGTTCAAGAAAATGGTTTGTAATTAGACAAAAGTGTTTGAAAATCAACACTTTATATTGACGTCACTTTTTCAGTAACTAAGAGATGAGGACTCCTTGTCGTATGTTATCACTTGGAGCCTAACTCACTGGCTTCCTTTTCAACCCCAGATGCACCCATCCCACCCACAGTGGACAGAGGAGTCAGTGACACTACTATGAGCAGAAGAGAGACAAGGGTGAGGCGGGGCTGCTTGGGTAATGCTGGGAGGCTCTAATAAAATGTAATCCTATTATATGGTTCCCACTAGAGGGCAACAATAATAAAGGTTTCCCTAATAACACAAGCAGACCAAACCCAAATGGAAAACAGCTCCTCCGGTCAAGTCCCACACTTGTACATATATCCTCTCATTAACCCAATTGCTGTTGGGCCAAATTACACCGACAGGCCTTCGAGATTTAGCCGTGATGGCAAAGCAAGAGTTAAGTCAAACAAATGTGTTTCATCAAACTGCAGTTTGGGCTTCTCTGCATAAAGGAATTGAAGGGGGGAGGAGGAGGAGTGAGGGAATGTGTGCGGGTGGGAAGTTGGAAGCAGAGCCCCGAGGAAACCAATCAGAACTTCTCCACCCTCCCTTCCTGTGTCAAAGCCATCGGGGTCTCAGGTGTGTGTTACATGAGCTAATACCTCCCAAACTTTATTGTTTGTGTTAGAGTAATCAGAGTTTCGTAAATTACCATTTTGGAAATGATAGTCCTGTCGTTGATAAACAAAATCACAATATAGTTGGGGAACACCACAAACTAGAAATCCCATGATAAGAATTGATAGCTTAGTAAACCTCCAAATGATTATGAAGTTTAATTCTTCCTTGTGGGCTAAATGAAATTAAATATTTTTTTTGAAGTTACAAAAAGATGGAAATTCATCAGATGAGGTAGTTTACAAACTAACAGAAAAACTGAAAGTGACTTTCTTCGGCTAATATTAACAAGAAATGGCAGACTCATGCAGGAAAGGACGTAAACACACACTCTCATATTTATATGATTTGATAAAGTAATGAATGAGTTATTCCACTTCCAAGCTATCTCACATAAATGCAGTAAAATATTTATCATAAGTGACAAGGTGAGTGAAAATATCAATCATATTCTCAAGACAGCTTGAGTTATTAAGTGATCCAGTGTAACAGTATTACAAAACCCAGAATAACAAAGTTATTTATCTCTCTTTTTTCATGTGTGTGTGTGTGTGTGTGTACAGAATTGTGTGTGTGTGTGTGTTGTCTATGTTTATGTGTCTGACAGCATCAGACAGAGAGAGAGTGTCGCATGCCTTCCTGTTCCTGTACCACCCTCCAACCCCAGAGCCGCAGACTCAAGGCAGTTTCCAGAATCAAACAATTTCACGCAGCTACTGGAGGAGGAAATGAACTGAGCCCAGAGCAATAATAAAATTATACAAATGTTATTACAGACTCGCCTGCTACTGTCCTACTTTAATTCAAATTTGGGCACTCCAGGCAGTGCTGGTGGCAGAGACCTTCCTGAATAAATCAACATTAGCTTACGTCTAAATTATTAAGGAAGTGGGAGACTTTCTTGTTTATAGTATGAATTATTAAACAAGTGTTTAACGCTGTTTTTCTTCATGAATCCCCAAATATTAATTGCTAATGATCTTTAAGGTGTGTGTTTTATCTTTTGCCCCTTCTGTTGTATGCTGGGAATTGAGAATCAGAATTTTGAAGTTGCAAGAAATCTGTTCTCAGTTAGATAAGCACGAGATGCACTTTGAGATATAATTTGCTGGCATCTCTATGATGTGCAAATTAAGTTCTGGTTACAGCAATATTACAGTCATATAGCCATTGTTGGCATTTGCAGTGAATGTGTGTCAGCCACTGTAACTATCCATGTATTATCAGTTTGCTGCTCAACATCTTGCTGATAAGTCATTCAATATGTTAACCAGCAGACAGCTGAAAAAGTGCTGGTTTATTATTTCCTGTCACTTTCTATTTGCTTTTCACTAATTGAGGTGTGTGCAGCAATCTTTTGGAAGGTTGTAAATGCACAGAGAGGATGTTTTTCTGATGAAAATCCAGGATTTGATTGTCACTTTACAGTATGGGGTCATATAGCAGTGTGAATTACACACATTTTCAACAAGGTTTTGCTCTGTATTCCAGGTCAGATATAATAATCTTTACATAATACATTTTACTCTCCATCACCAGTATAAAATTCATAACAAAACCAAATTTCAAATCCAGCAGGGACTTCTATCCTCACCTGTCTTCCTCTGTTTAATCTTCAGATGAGGAAGAGCTGATAAATCAAACCTGAGTAAGCCCATTTCCCATCATAGGTCCCAAGAGGGAATAGTCAATGCATGAAATATCAGATTTATGTACTCATTTATTTGGGCTATAAAGATGATTAAAGGGAGCTGAGAGGGTGCTGGCTTCGGGCCACAGAAGCCTTAAGGGACAGAGGCAGCATGCCTGCAGGTAAAGGATAGTGCTGCTGAGAAAATCAGCACCAACAGCAGGCCTTGAAGAACCACATTGGTTAACATCATCTCAAAGTATTGGTTTGGAGAAATTTAATCTTAAATATAGAAATGTATTTGGAACGTAGTTCAATTTAGACCGTTTGAGTGAAAATATAACATACCAGTATTTCTCATACTCTCACAAATTGCAAAAATATTAATAGTACTAAGGTTTACAAAGAAGTACTTTATTAGGCTATAAACCTGCTTAGGCATCTATTCAATACAGAGTCCATGGTCAAGGACTTGGGAACTCAAATTAAACGTGACTCAGACTTATGAATAAAACTGACTTGCATCTACACATCTCTACCTGTACATCCAAGGCTCATGGCTGCCCTCCCCTGGAGAAATCCAGGCGGGAGCATTATTTCACAATAGGTTATTCAAACTGTGGCCACTAGGGAATGCTGTTGTCACATGATTAAACTGCACTTTTTGAGGAAGAAGGTGAAATGGGGGAGCTAGTTTATGTAGGAGTAAAACCAAGTTTGATTTAGTATCTGAATAACACAGCCGTTCTAGATTTGCAACCACAATATCGTTTCACCATGTAGACAACTTCATTTGATGCAGCGGGATCAGTGGAGCTGGTAATTTCCTCCATATTACAGAACAAAAGGGTGAATTGCACTTGTTCTGTTAGTAAAGAAAATAAAGTGTAAACATAACAGATCACCTCTATTTCGTATCACAAAGTTGTATTATTTCCTGTCTTCTATACTGATGGAATGAGATTACATGAAGCTATTCTAAGAGATCTAACTCACAAGGAACACATACCATGGACATTTATCTAGACATAGTGAGACATAATCTAAAGGTAGATTAACCAATCTATCACTGATGCTCTCCTCTCTCCAGTGTTCACGTCCTACTACCAGAAACAAGTGACTCAAGTGAAAAACCTCTTGGTGTGATCATTAGATTTCTTGTAAATATGTGTGAGTTGCAGGGTATTTATGTAGCTAATATGTTGACATGTGTCAAAACATGTTAATAGGATAATAAATTAATAAGATACATCTGAGACAATTTAACATTTTATTACAATTTTATATCTTTTACCAAATATCTTTTAGCACATATAGTTTCGGAGCATAAAACAAGAACTGAGCAATATTCAACACTACATTACAAAGATTACCCAAGTATATCAATAAATTAAATACTTTTATGTGGAATGCACCAAACCTTATAGATAAATAAAAAATGCGGCACCAAATCTCTTGTAGATCTACAACATTCAATTAATAAGTCTCACAATGTTATCAAAATAGAAAAAAATGATATAATTACATGATGAACATCGAAATGTACAGATAAATCTAAATTGTAATGATGAACTGATTGTTTCCCTGTTGAATGCACTGAAAATAGAGAGCAGTGTAATCTCACTCTGATAACAAAGCATGTCAGAGCTGTCTTACATTGCTCGAAACCTATAATGTGGTTAATGATCACATGGAAAATCTCTCCTGTTATTACATATAGAGAACATGGACCAAATGTGACACTAATCCAGAAATAACAAGGCAGCAGTTTCTTCTTCACTTCTCCCATTCAGCATGATGACCCTCCATAATTGGTTGACCCTACACATATTTCTTTAATACAATGTATTGTGGTGGGCTGTCATTCTGCAGCGTATAACGTGCACCGCATGCCAACACTGCTACAAAACCGTTCAGGGCCTGAGGAGTAGTATTGAACAGGCTGTAGATGTTTGTGAAATTGAGGCATAGAATGATATTAGCTTTATGACAATAAGAGTAATTCAGCCTTGCTATAAGGCCTCATGGACAGAAATCATATTCTGCTCTGGAGGGGGGGAGGCAAGCTCAACTCAACTCAACTCCAGCTCTAAGTTTGGTGTGATTATGCTTTAGAGATTGGTCTCTATTTCCAGTGCATGTGATAGTCATACAGAGGACAACACCTCTCCAGTCGAGTCTTGTAAAGGACCTTTCTTCTCAGTTTTCTCCAGATCAATAGTTTGGATGGATCCTGGCTTGAGATCAACTTCCTCCGTCTCCACCTCCCTGTATTTTCCTGATGAGTCCTTCTGAAACACCTGCTTCAGCCTTTTCTTTATTTCAGGGTCAGGGCAGTACAGGTATTCATACAGGCCAGCAGCCAGAATGCCTCCAAGAATGGGTCCCACCCAGTACACCTACCATCAGACCATAAGACAAACTACTATCAATCAGTCAACAAGACAGTCATTGTTCATGGAACAACCAAAACTGTCAAACCGTCATGTTAGGGTGTGCAAAAAATGTCGACCTTTATCTGAATGTGATACTATTACTGACCATTACTGACCATGCATCATCCAGTACACACACAACATCACACTCATGTTCAGTGGAAATAAGGGCCTGACTATTTTACACCTTGTACAGTTATGTCTCATTATGTAGATAGACGTGAATTTGTGTAAAGATATTTAGTAAGCATTCAGACCACCTCAACTCTGTGGTTATTTTATGATTTTAGGTCATTTTTAGGTCACACCTGCTTTTACAGTTCAGGCAATGGTGCTAAAATTGTGACCTTACCTGGTTTTAACATGCCATTCTAACCTACTGTGGTAGAGCCCGCCCTCTTCAGGACAGTCTTACAAGGTAATCATCAGTTATTGCAAATGAATTCAGAACATGGACAGTTGGGTTTTCCACATTATTCTATATTTACCTATATTCGGTAAGGTCTTAAACCTTACAATGTAAAGTGCCTCGAGATGACTTTTGTTGTAATTTGGCGCTATACAAATAAAACTGAATTGAATTGAACATTTTGACATAACATTTATGACTGTGGCACATGCTCACTGTCTGGAGTCACTGGTTAAGCATTTGACCATTCAAACTCCTGAAAGAAAGATTGTCATCCTAGGGAAGGATCTTTTACCCAGTGGTTCTCGAAGTTAAGCATGATCATTGCAGGTCCGAAGGAACGAGCAGGATTCATGCTGGCTCCTGTATAAGGAATCTAGAAGACACATAAGGTAAGGTGAGGTAAGTTAAGGTTTCCCTGATGGAGAAAGTCGGGTGCCACAGCAGTAAATGAAACATTACATCAACGATCAAATCAAAAACATCAGAATACATCTAGAGTATAGTTTAAAAAGTAGTTTGCCACCAATATTTTGACTAACAACAGGATAAAATAAAATAAATTCTCTCAGCCCTACTCAAACCGATATTTTATATCTATCTCTTAGCTAACTTGTTTGAAGGTACTTACTGCAAATAAGTGACCAATCACTACAGCTATACCAATAGCCAAGCTAGCAGAGCCATTAAGGTCTGTGCGTTTGGGATCACAGGTAGCGAAGACTGTGAAGACCAGTTCGAATGTGATCAGGAGCTCCACAAGAAGCGCATGTCCTTGTGAGATGGTGGAGTTCACCTTGGTTGGAAAGAGAACATTGTTCTTAGACACTTAGGTAAATCATCATAGACACAACTACAAATTGATATGGTCAGATTCTACCATTGTCACACCAAGGGATCCTCTAAAAGCAGCAGGTGTGACAAGATAGAGAATCCCCGCTCCTGTGATAGCTCCCAGACACTGAGCCATCACATAGAATAACGCCTTTGCCAAGCTCAGCTTTCTAGTTACAACCATAGCAGCAGTGACAGCTGGGTTAATGTGTCCACCACTGATGTGGCCAAAACTCTGCACCATAGTTGCAATGCTCAGGCCAAAGCACAGGGAGATAAGGACTAGGTCAGCTGGGGGGGGCTTCTCTTGCTCTGCAGCCCAGTTGATTGTGGAGCCCAGACTGAGAAGGACAAAGATGAGAGTGGCCAGGTATTCTCCAGATACAGCCCTCCAGAAGTCCTGGGTCCAGATCCCTTTAAATGCCACCATTATGCTTTGACAGTTACACCAGGACAGGAACCTCCTGGCAAAAAGAATAATGAGTAAAATGATTAGCTTACTTATGCATTCCTTGTGAGTGCATGTGGCAGAAAATGTACTGAACTCTATCAGGATGGCTGCCTCTGGGCACAACATTTATAACTCCACTAGGGATTTAAAGTCAGTGACTTTGCATCACAAAATACCATACAGAGCATTCTTTAAACATTGTGTATAGAGGCAAATTATCATAGCTCAGGTTTAATTGCTGTCAGTCACTGAACTTTAACCAGAAGGGAAAAAATGTATTGTATCTTTTTTTGACCAGTAACACTGACGATGTTCACTATTATTGCCACATATTTAGAAATAAATAAACAAATTTAAATTGAATATTACTACACTGTCTTCAGCAAACCTTCAAAGGAACAAAATTCTAAGGAAAACGTCAATCATTTATTTTCCATTCTTAAAAGACTAAAACTTACCTAATGCATGCTCTCCCTCTCTCTGTCCCCGTTGTGTTAAATGTGTCTTCATTCATAAGTCCTTGTGAATTATTCTACCAGTAGAAACATATCTCCCGTCATCACATCTAAAAACTGGAATGGCTGTGACCTGCAGTACTTAGAGAAGGGCAGATGGCTTTGTGAGTGCAAGAGTGCAGCAGAAAGCAGGTCTGTTATCCAAACAAGAGCCAAACATTGTGCCCTGGGATTGCATCCAGCCACTTTAATAAGTTAGTAACCTCACGGGAATTAAACAGCTTGCTCAGGGGAGGAGTTATGAGATTTGCTTGCAGTGCAAGCAGTAGCACTGTTGCACAAACTGCCTTAGAGACTCAGTCAGTCACAGCATCTTAGTTATATCAAACAGACTGCAGACATAGACATTATAATACCATTTCACCCTTTTCAAAAACTTACAAACATTTAAATTTAACCAACTTAAAAATGCCCACTGCATTCTAAAGTAGCTTATGTTTAGAATAACAACTGTAATGTACAGTTATATTATTATAAATTGTTATATTCATATGAATGTAATATAATAAGAGATGCAAGAAATATGATACTTGGTAGCACTTTATAATAAGAGTTGGTTGTACTTGGTTTTACTTAATTTAGTGATAAGCATTAACTAACAGGTAAATAAAGTTAACCAATGCACCTACTGGTGTATGCGCTAAGTGTTTAACTAAAGTATTACTAACTAAGGTAGTACCCTATTAGCATTAATTAATGTAGCAATAAATAATCATAATAATATTAATAATAAAAATAATAACAATAATAATAATAATAATAATAATAATAATAATAATAACAATAATAATAATAATAATAGTAATAATTTTGACTAAATAAAGCCAAAACTCTGAGGATCAGAAAAAGCCTGGAAAAAGCCCTCAGTGTGGAAACAGGTTTCAGGTTTAGAAGATGTGCACCAGCTCTAAAAAAACATAATCCATAACTTTCTGTTCCTGGGTGAAGAAAGAAACAAAAGTCTGTTTCTATTTTATCTGCATCACATACTGACATATTTGCACAAACATAGCTTGTTCTATTTCTTCCATGATAAGCTTACAGAAAAAAAACAAGTACTCTTGAGTATGAATGGAAAGATAAATGTTATCTTTATCGTGATCAAATTTCCAGTGTCCTTGTAGGAGAAATACTGACCTTCTACTGTGATACATTCATGTTGTTTTCAGTTCCATTCTTTGTCAAGTTACTATGACCATTGTTTGTAAACCACTGGCATGTTTTTAATTATGATTATGACATATTATGAATGTCCTTTTACTGCAATTACTACAATTACTTAAAGACTGGGTAAAGTAAAAGTACACATTTTCTTCTAAATCTATTTAGAAAATTATTGCTGAAAATGTGTCTGTAAGTAACAGACTTGAAGGCTCAAGACTACAAGGGAGAAATCAGATTGGATAAAAGTTCTATGCGCTGCACTGGAAGCAGCGTAACCGAGGGAGAAAGTGGTAATGAAATTTGATGGGACATTTGTTAAAAATACGCACAGCATTAATATAAATTTATATTAAATTATAAAGATATATTTTCTGATTCTGACTATCTCTAGGCCAGCAGGGAAGGCTTTGCTGGCCATGACGGCCCGCCACTGGCAAATACTAATCAGAGAAGGTCAAACTATTCTCAGTTCTCAGACTCAAAAGGATACCTTGTGCTTATCTATGAGACACCACAGATTTTTACCATTGATGCATGGTTTTAATGCATTGATTTTGACTCAATGCATTGATTCGTCTCATGCTACAGCTAGCTTGATTCCCAAAAGCTGCATATTTAACTGCTTGAGGTGTTCTCAAGAAACACATTCAAATTACCTCACCTCACCAAAAAGGAAAGTGCCAGACAGGAAAACTGCCTGCCCATTTTCATTACCTTTCTGATATTGATTTTCAGGAAATCAATCAACTGAAGTGACTGTAAACATGTGAAGAGCTATACACTTTACTGCAAACTGTGTTTTCATTGGTCAGCAGTGGACATAATAGAGTCCATGCTTCCCCAAACCTGTAACACATTCACTTCCTTTTTGTGTCTAAGTGGAAATAGCATGTGATATATATAACAACCAATAACATGTCATTCCCCAAATGTCAAATGTCATTCCCCAGTAGATACTTTGGTAACCTGGTGCGGGTTCACCTGAAAATCTTTTGAATAGATGCCACTGAAGTGCTATTGTGTCATATCTGTTTTAATACACAAGAAGAAACACATCTGTTTCATAACTTGTCAAAGCCATGGTACCACTGTGCTGTACCTTTTATTCATATCACCAATATATAAACACACTATAGATGTGCCCCTCATAAAGCAACAAGAAAGTCAAGAGGAAAGTGACTTTCTTTCCACTTCCTACCTTTGTTTGTTTCATTTTTTCTTATCTGTTTATTTGACTCTGAAGAATTCAGAAGTTGAATACAATGACCTGCACTTGTCCTCCATGTGAGCACAAAAGCACACACACTGACATTTCACACATCACAATTATATTTTTAAACTGACTGAGCTATTGTGGTGAAATATTACAAGCTGGCTAATACTTACTAATGAAACTAGTAATACTAAATACAAATACTTAACCTTGGCTCTGTATACTTCACCTGGTCTCATTGGGATTGGTGGTAACTTCAGTCTTAGTGAAACAATACCCACACTGTGATACCATAAATTACAGAAGTGAAATAATTTTGTCACTTTAAGAAGCAATTTGGATCACAGGACCTAAGATATATTGTATTGTCTTCGCTCATCCCTCTTCATCAGTGCTTGTTTGTATTTTCTTGCATATCCTGTTGCACAGTTTTAGTAGGAGAAGTCCTTATTTGAATTTTTTATTATTTTACATCTTCAAATATAAAGTTTTATTTCACACAAATCAGAAATTCTAGCTCCAGTATTCTCCTCTTCAGTGTTTTTGCAGTTTTTTTGGAAAAAACATGAATAAAACAGCACCTACTAGCTACTTAGCTTTCACCATGTAATTAGTTATAACCTGCGCCATGTGCATAATTTGACATTTATGTATGTGGTACATTTTATTTACAATGGTAAATATGGCCATAAGGCTTACTCATACACTGAAATTTAAATCTGCACACTATACAAACTAGAACATTAATGAGCTACATAAATCGTTGAAAAACAGTTACTTGATACCACGTGGAGTTCTTTTCCTGGTTCCTGTTTGTATAGTTCCTCCAGGCACCACACACATCAGAGGAGTCCTTTTTTATTAATTAAAAGCTTGCCATAATTCTACAGATTTGGAGGTAATACTGCCATGGTTAATTAAGTTACAGTTGAGTCAATTAATATTTTCTAATACAATATGATATGTACGATATTTTGATCAGACTGTCCTTCAGATTAGTTTATTTAGATTCTAATTCTTAATGCGCATAGAAAAGTTAAGGGTTAATTGGGCACCTCTCACCTTTTTTAGAGTAATTATTTTAATTTATCAAGTAATGGATTCCAAATGTTTTATTGAAAACACTGACAGCAGTGAAAAACAGCAAGGTTGTTGCATGTGACTCCAGTAAAGTGCATAAGTGCTTTTCACTCATTTAAAAAATGCAGACACACAGCAAAGATGAAATCAAACAAATGTTCAAACAGCACAGTGGTAATCCAAACCCCAGATTGTCAATGATATATATATATATATTTTTATTTAATCCCAACTGTAACCCTGGGGATTTACTAAAGGCAGCTTAAGCAGACTGTCTCTGGTAACAAACATGTTTTCATTACTGAGTAGTACTGCCATGGTTCATTAGACACAAGCTACTGCCTTTGTTAGTGCTGTACTATGCCAAGTTTTTTTCTATGTGCCACAGTGAAGAGAATCCCAACACTGTTATATAATCTATATGCTTGACAGGAAGCCAAATCAGTGGCCTCTTCTTGAAAGACAGCACTTGTTAAAGGGTTGATTTTTATTGGAGTAAATGAAGCAAATAGGAACAATTTGCCTTTGAAATCTCATTTGACCTTTGACACAGAGAAAAAAACAAGCTGCTAACTGTAGTATCTGGTAATCATGTATTCATGCATGAGGATGGCACAGACAGAATGCATCTGACATGCATGCAACCCACTGCTTTTCCACAGGCGGTTGCTGTCCTCAGGGACTGTACTGTAAATGCACCTTCTGTAGCTGCTTCATCTCAAATGGTTATTGTTACTTTCATATCATGGAGTTATAGTCAACTTTTAATTGCCATATTTTACTTTGGCCTCCTCTGGGTTTGTACTGGCACAACAAATGCACGAGTTAATAGCAGTTACTGTACATGTTATAAATGTAGAAGAGCATTTTAATGAGTCACTCTACCATTACACTCAATAGAATAGTGAGACTATAGAAACAACAAATTAAAATAAGCAGTGTCTTTCTTTCAGTTGTGTGTTGTTTCAATTGTATTTATACATTAAACTTACGTTTCAAAGCCATAAAAAATCTCAGTTCTCACAAATGCAATATTTTCAGGAGAGAAAGACAACAGACTATTAATTAGTCCTGCTGGGATCAGGCAATGTAGGATTAAAATGACTGAACTCAAATAATATGTGACATTTTGTAAGAGAATGATGACATATTTGATCTATTTTGTTGCTTCTTTTTTTTTTAAATCAACACATGGGATTCTCAGTGTACCCTTTAAAGCAAGGTACATTTGATCTGCCTGTTCTGCTACAGCTACGCTGTGCACTGCAAGCATCACTGCTGCTCCTTAGTATTTAATCAACTCCACCTCTAGGCTCTGATTCTACTTTCCCCGTGGGTGAAGATTTTGTTATAGTCACTCCCAAAACTTCTGTAGGCAGGCTCAAAGACTATGCTGCAGGATGTGATGATGTCAGACCCTAAATGCTAAACATGAACTACTTACACTCAGTTTTAAAATATCAATGAAACTTTTGCAGAGTGTCAGCTGACCAAATTGGTCCAGTCTTGCAGTCTGACACACACACACACATGCACGCACGAAATTTGTCATTGTTGGACCATAGATGTAGCTAAAAATGTATGTTTTTTTTTATCCTGTCATGGTTTTATCTTATAAATCCAACTTCAACATATCTCCAACGTCAAAGACTCAGTTATTTGTGTGGTTTGCACACAAATAACAATGATGAAAATTATACTATTTCTATGCCAGACTTGAAGTGAAGGCACATTTGTCTTCCTCAACTTAGCCACAGTGCCAGAGAGTCACCCTCTAGTGGATGATCCTTGTCCAACACCATCAAGCTATTCACTGGTCAGTCAGTTCATAGCTGATGAGGAACTGTGTGACTCGTGCTCTCTGATGGAACAGCCACTATAGGTTTAAGGGAGGCTCAGCTTAATTTTCTAGAATATCAACATGTGTACTTTAAGTGCACAGATACAATTTGGGGTGGTTTAGGGGATTTTGTACTTACAGGACTAGAGCTATGTTACTGATTTGTAGTCACATAGTCTCCAGTGTGTTCCTGATACGCTGCACAGGTAATGTTTCAACTTGATACAAAATTGTTTCACCCTGGTAGAATTTAGCTGATGTATAATTTAGGGACTGCAACATAAAGGACAATTTATTTAAAAGTTAATTTATTTATAGCATTTGCAGTCACGGTATTCATAATGTATTACTTGGCCAGGATAACACTTATGTCATATGACTCATGTCATGAGGGGCCTATATGGGAAAATCACATCATCTTCAGCATAAATCAACAGCAATAATTTTAAAACCTCATTTGTCTCTTTCTGTTTTCACATTTCATCTGACTCAGTTATGTTCACTTCACAAGATATTCATTTGTTTGATAACAAATTTTCCATCACTAGTACACTTACAGAGTAATGGAAAGAAAATGTGCACACACACTAAAGCAACACATGAAGGGCTCCAGATATGTGTAAAGTATCAGCAAAATTCCAACTACTCACAACACAGCTACACTTCAGCATGATCGCTCATTTGGAAAATGGCACGATTCCTATCGCAGTCCTGTTCACTTTGGTCATTCTGCCCCTGTTTTCATGCCCAAATGTTCTTCCTTTCCCCAGTCAGCTGACTCCAAGTTTGACTCTCTGTTACCTTGTTTTGTCATCCCTAGACCTTTCCTGCCTACATTCACACCTGTCTGCAGGTCTGCATCTTAGCTGTTTTGTTCTTGCTGTCAACCAGTTTGCCTGTAAGCTCCCATGTTCATTATTCCTTCAAAAAAGTTACTTCACTGCACCTTCCTGCCTGTGTGTCTGCATTTGAGTCCTCCTTGCCTGAGTCTGACACCTCAGTTGTGTCAATGGCGAGCAAACCAATTCTGTCTTTAACATATAGTACACAAACCTTCACAGTGACTTACACCCCTGTGTTGCACATTTTACAAGATGTGACAATCATGCACAGTGGTGTTCAAAGTTTTTAAAACCCTGTTAGACAGACTTGCACTGAGCCATCATTTTAAACTTAGTATGTCATGTCTTTGTATCTCTCCACTTGTGAACCGAGAACACCATTTGGACCCTGCTCTTGAAAAAAACTAGCCTCACCATACAAGATCTCAAGATCAACTTGTGATCTATGACCAAAGATTATAAGCAAAGATTACAAATATCTTGCTTTAACAGTAGCTAAGCACTGTGGAGTGACTTTTGTTTATGTCTTTCTCCTTTCAATTCCAACAGAGGACAAGGACATTAGAGGGGAACAAATTGTTCAGCGGATGCCTAGTGTGAGTAAACACTGATTCTGTATGGTTTGATATGGTCTCACAGACCATCCTTTGCTGGTGACACGGGGATATTCCAAGATAACAATGCCAGGGTTCCTTTGGCTTAAATTGTGAAAAAGTGTATCAGAATAAAATACACTTAGCTTAAGAGTGCAGTGTGTAGATCTTTTCTTTGTTCTTTGCCTTTGGACTGCTTTGATTTTTATGCAGTGGATCTACTTGTGAGCCAAGCAGAGTCAAGGAGATTTAGAGCTAAAATTCAGCTGCACCCTATTCTGACTAATTAAAAGGCTTTCTGTATGTTAGGCCAACTTAGGACACAGAGCAGCTACTGAGTGAATACTGCTGCAGACTCTCAGCTTTTATTGCAAGACAGCTTCAAGGCCATTCACATTTTGAAATCCATGTTGAAATACAAATTAAAGAAAAAAAGCACTTTACTGCTAGAGTTTTAAATAAAGTATTAATAATGGTTAGATGGATGTTGACTTCAAGTAAAAAAAAAAAAAAACACAAATGAGGGTAAATTGTGCTGCAGGTTTCACACTAATATCCATCATCCTGTTTACAATTTATATGCATTGTTCTAAATATATAAACAATAAAAACTGAGTTGCTTTTCTTATGTGTCTCTTGTGGTTTTAATTCAAAATGTAGTTATGGCAGAAAACACACGTCAGAATTTTTCGACATGCAAAAATTTAAACCAATTTGTCAAAGGCTGTAAAAAAATTACATTTAAATTCATTGTTATCAAGACAAACTGATCAAGTAAAAATCTTTTGTAGTGTAATCTTGTGTATGTGTCCTACCATTCCATGAAGAAAGCACACATCCATTAAAAAGATTTCTCTGAAGATATGTACTTTTTTCATTAAAGCTGCACTTTTAATATTTTTATAGTAATGACTGGATACATAACTATCTACAATCTGAAGGGGATCCTTAGGGATGAGTTCACAGAGGATTATCACCAATCTGAAGTACACTGAAGCTTTACTAAGCTTTTTAAGGTCTTTGAACTCATTGTTTTGGTTTTCATAATTTGCTGTGCTGCCCCCAAGTGGTAAGGAAATCTATTCATTCTAATTTACAATGTCTTGTTTAGTTATACATATAATTGTGAAACTGCTATCCCTACCTTTGACCTCCAAACCAGAGAACATGTGACTCTGAAAACACCCAAATAAGTTATTGCTTTGGATTTTTACTGCACATTTGTCATATTTAGATGGAATTTATTGCCATAAGCATTTACCAGAAACATCTAAAAAGCTGCTGATAATAACTTTAAACAAAAATGGTGTAGATAAATGTTTTGAGTGCGTTTGGTTGTTTTACTTGCCAAGCAATGGTAAAGGAAACCACAGTACACAAGCTCCTAAAACACTTGTGTATGTGTCATTCTGACACATGTAGACAGGATGAACACAGTCTTTCTCATTACCAAGCCTTCATGGAGACAAGCTGTCAGGTTAAAACCCACAGGAGCCTAGCGCAGATGCTGCAAACCATCAGCCTCAACTCCCAAAGCGAAGGCAATAGGATGTCTGCTAGCATCAGCATTAGAGGGAAAGAAAATATTTACAGGGAAAGCATTCAAACAGAATTTTTGATTATAGACCAACTCTTCCACAAGGTGTTAGTCCATTGGGTTCAGTTTCAGTTTGCAGTCTGCTGTCAGTGCTGCCAGTGGAGAGATTTAACTATCTCACTAATATGGCTAAACTCAGACCAAGATATCTGAATGTCTCAATAACACAACCTTCTGTTTGTATTGGCAGTTTTTTATCCCCGATGAGGAAAAATCTGTACAAAACTTAATAGAAAGTATACATATACATGTGTACGAGAGAAATCCAACAAAACCTCAAATGACAACTCCTACATTGACCAGTATAATCAATATTACTATGAGTTACACTATATTGCCAAAAGTACTGGGACACTTGCCTTTACACACACAAACTTTAATGGCATCAACTCTTCTGGGGAGACTGTCCACAAGCTTAGAAGTGTGTTCATAGGAATATTTCACCATTTCAGCATTTGTAGGGTCAGGCACTGATGTTGGACGAGAAGGCCTGGCTCCGCTCTAATTCTTTCCAAAGGTGTTCTATCGGGTCAAATTCCTCCACACCAAATTCATTCATCCATGTCCCAATACTATTGGCAATACAGTGTGTATAGCTGCTATAGCTACAAGTTGAAACTGAAAACTTAGTCAAAGTGCTAAAGAAGGAATAGAATCACATATTTACTTGAGAAGTGGCTAGTGGTAGCACTCACAATAACTTAAA
>JAUBNQ010000009.1:11750287-11761494 GCA_032353495.1 Ctenopoma kingsleyae
ACAGAAGAAAAAATAAACAGCTTCTAGCAATACTGGCTGCATGTTCACCCTAGACAACCTTTCATTCAGATCCTCTCCAACTCAAACTGAAACACAGGCCTATTGATGATCATGTAGAACAGCTGAGATCAGTGTCTCACTGTTACTTTCTTTCTGCTCCACTCTGTTGAGATGGTCAGTGGGGTAAAGGGAACCCCAAGAAAATTGTTAATGAAGAGCAGAATTACAGAACGAGCCTGATACAATACAATACAATATAATACACAATGTCACCTACACAATAATAGATTTGGTTGTTTCTTGTATAAGGGGTTTCCAGGAAGGGAAATCATATGTTGCAAAGGTAGCAAATCAGGCTGGGTAATCAAATTAGACAATATATATTGCATTAAAGGAACTTTCCACTCTATTTTATCAGAAAATCTCCCACTAAATCAATAGTACTGGAGTAGGAGAAATTTTTGCAAATTATAAAAGAAAAAATGTTCTGGTTGTTATTGCTTCCACCAATTAAATAAAATGTTTTCATTTACTACATATGCTATTAATTATTCAACTAATAAATTAACTTGTGGTGGAAACCCAATCACAAAAAGCATGTCCTTTTCATTGCACTCTGTTCACTCATCCACTATTAGATGAACACTCATTCACTGGTGCAGTCCTGGAAACATTTTTATTCCTCTTCATTTTCCAAAAATAGCCTGGTGTTGGACGTTAGCCTTCAGAAAAAATATATCACTTTCTCATTTCATCTGACACCGTGTTGCTAGAGTGGAGAGATGTCTGAAGTCCAGGCGGCAGATTAAAGGACATGATAACTAATGTCCACAACATCTGTAGACAACATCTGTACTAAGTAGACAATCAAGACAATTGTGCACCAGTAGAAAACACCAATCCCCAGACTAAACTACTACAGTGAGTGAGAAAATTTAAATAAATTTTACAAACATAACTTGTACTACTCAGTTTATGAAACTGTTATGTAAAGGCTCTTGGCTCTGGAGGGACCTTTTAGTACCAGTTTTTTTTTTTTTTTCAGTTTCAGAGAAACTGACCAAGATGATGCCATCTATTTTTCCCAGTTTGGTAAGAATATATTTTTTACAGAATGCAAGCATGCAAACTCGAGATGTTTGAAAAGTTTGAAAATGCATGCATTTAGCAAGTAAAGGGAGTTAGCAAGATGAATTAGCAGTACGATAATTGAGGGATTCAGTTTTTTCAGAACTCTCCATCGTATGGACTAAAGTATACTAAGTAAACTATATCACAACCACATCAAATTTCATTGTCTTAAAAGTGCATAACTAAATCTAGAGATGTGACTAAATTACTAATTAAATGTACTCAGGTATGTGGATTTCCTTTTACTCTGCTACAGTTCAGAAGGAAATATTTTATATTTGGTTGTTGTACATTTGTATTTAAAGTCATTCTTTTAGCATTAACTTTGTGCTTCAAATTGAATAATAATAATAATAATAATAATAATAATAATAATAATAATAATTTGTTAAACAAGATTCAAAGTGTTATACTATAAAAACAGAACAGAAATTAAACACAAAAGTTAAAATCACATACACACACAAAAATGAATAAATCAATTAAAATAAGCAATGAAACCAAAGGAAATATGAACGAGAAAAAGCAATGCTAAAAACAGAGCTTAATTTCCTCAGGCAGGTCACAGCCTTGAAGCCCTAATGGAAAAGACTTAATTTGCCCCCCTTAAAATTTTGAAAGCAGTAGACTTTTGTGCAGACAAAAGCCTACTGCCTGAGGATCTCAAATTTTGAGACATGGGGAGAGAGAAACAGGGAAGCACTACTTCAGACTACTTGCAGTTTTACTTCAGGATTGAGTTTGTTTATTTCTACGACCTCTGACTAAATTATTAGTAAACTAAAGTGCAGCTAAGTACACTATTTGACATCATAAATAGTTCTATAGATACACCTATGTGACAGTGTAAAAGCATATTAGAATACATGTCTCACCATTTTTCTCACCTCATCATGTTACACCTATGGTCTACAGTATTGGTGGAGTGCCCATATCCTCACAACACATAAATAAATATGTGTAGTAAATGGATAATTTTAGGTTTCTGTGGGCGTGAGTCATTTACATTAGCTTTAGGTCAGTAAACACTCACACAGTGTAGTGTGTAATGTAATTAGAGTTTTTATGTAAAAAGTGTTTGGGTGAATGATAATGTTGCATCACTATTTCACTGCACCACCGTATATAAACTGGATTTTAAATCAGATTTTTTTTCTTCTATCCTGTGTTGTATAAAAGAGTGTGTATAAAGTTCCACATACACTGTTAATTTAAATGAAATAGAAGTAGTCTATATGTTTAAATGATAGTATTGGTTTAAACAATGACACAAATTACTGTAAGTGTTTCAATGATTTTCCTTTTACATATTTCCCTCTTTACATGTGGATACTATAACTTAATGATGCAGGTACAACATGGTGCCTCAGGGTGGCGCCCATGTGCTTTGAAACACAGGGACCTGCCACTTTCTTTGAGATTCCACATGGACCCACATTCTAGTAGCATTATATAATTTCAACTTAATGGTGAATGCACTGTCACAGTGCTCCCTGTCAGCTTTCTGAGGTGTTTATATTTTCATTCTTTAGCTGGTGGCTTAATAAAAAAAGCATGCTTATAATACAGTATTACTACAGATATTTTGCAATTTTGTCAAAATCTCAGCTTGTGCTGTTTCAAATGACCCCTGTCTTCACACAAATAATGGATAAATGTATAAAACCTTGGCCTGAGTATGGATACCTCACATGGGTATATATCTGTGTAGTGTTAGTAAACAAGCATTCTACAGTCAACTCCAAACCCTGCATGGGTAGCTTTAAAAAGTCAGCTCCATGTTAATCTAACAAGCTGTTGGTTTGGGGCATTGTTAGGCAGCTAACTGGGAGGCATTAAATTTTAATAAAGCAATGTTTCCTTTCACCAACCAGATAAATCCAAGGCCACCATTGTTTGTTACAAGCTAAATAATGTTAGCAGCTGGGCAAAAAAAGCACCTTCATGCAATAGTCAGTAGTCTGCTTTAAAGTAATAATTTGACATTTTGACTCCTATCTGCTTTCCCGTGAACAGTTGGATTAGAATTTTAAAACATGGTGAAATGGTGAAAATATCAGACTCCATGAAAAAATTAATCATGTTTGACTGACACTAAAAGAAATGATCAAGCCCTAGAATCATTATTTAATTAGACATAACCCCACTCACTGTACATGACCTGATAACCTTGAGAAGTCACCCAGACAACAAAATTTTTTTTGTGTATGTTTAATCATGTAATATAGGCTAGTATGTAGCTGCAGTAACTCATAAATCCAAATGTCTCTTTTCTCCTTTATGCCTGAGTTCAAACTGCATAATTGGTGGCCTACAGTGAGTGTTTTGGAGAGCATGCATAGTAGGAATATTTCCCTATGGTGACACACAGCTGATGCAGAACAAAACTGACATTTTCTTCCCCACATGGTTCAACTGCCAAGTACAAAGCACAGAAAAGAACTTTTCTTTGCTGAGACAGCTCTCACAGCAATGATCATAATGCTCTTCACACAATTTTCTCTAACATGTAAATGCACATATACTGTATTGCAGAATATTCTGTGCATATTAATGGTTAAAAGTTAAAGTGAAAATAACTTTCTGTAACACAGATCTGTGACTATTACTCTATGAGTGAACAAGCACCCTGGGATAACACACACATGCACTCGCATACAGTATATGCACAAACACACACATACAAAGTCAATATGCATATTATCAGAGTGATTAAGTAAGAAGACAATAAATGTGGTGAAGGATAAAATAAGACTAGATTGACAGTCCCATTCAATATACATTCTTACTTTAATGATCCCATTCTCAAGATTATATCTTCCTTGTCACTACATTCTGCAATATCATTGCTCAAATGAGCACATTTTCAATTTACATGATTTACAGTACATGGAGTTTGAATGCCGATGAAACAAAGAATTCTCCTTAATACATTAGACTGCCCACACTCTGCTCGGCATATGACAATTATCAAGATGGATTTGCACTAAACCATGTATACTGCCATGAATGCACAGTGTATTTGAAAAGACAAGTGGAGGCTCAGTGTTGAAATAAAAATGATCTATATTTCAAATTAGTGTCAAGCAGGGGTAAAAGGCACACTGCAGGCTTAACTCAGCCTTTGTACTTGCATGCAACCTCTTCTTTTGATTTTATTGTCTGAAATAATTACCTTTCAAACACTGTTTATATAAAATATAGGTTACTTAATGTGCAGAGATACCCTTCTGGAATAGAATAGCCAGAGGAATTTTCCACACTGTCACTCTGTTGTGGTCAAACAAAATAATCATATTTGACACTGTCGCATCCTCTGGAAAACCACGACAAGTTGCACTGTCAGGGCTCTTTTACTTGGTTCTTGTCCTTGAAGCCTTTTGTCACTTTTCAACTTATTGCCCCTCCCCCTTGTGAGAGAGTCGTGGTGATGTTTGATTTTTTAACGGCTGTTGGAATAATAGCCATGAAATCAGGGATGATCATTGCTGTCTCTTAAACCACTACCTCCCCATTACCTCCCTATTGCAGCCTCTCACGTGATGCTGTCTAGCTGATCCAAGGAGAGAAATTCATTGGAACAGGTGGAGCTGTGGACCATATCCCATTAGTGAGTCTGCCAAAGGCCGGTCCCTGTAGGAGTAAACCCTCCTCTTCATGCACCATAGGCACAAGCTACTGTATATAGACTCAAATTTATGGGCTAAAACCTGCATCTCAGGCAAAAATAGGGTAGGGGTAGTGATGGGCATATAGATCACAGCTTTCATTATGTTTAATAAATCCGTAAAATACATGATATAAACCCTGTTTCACGTGAGGAATGTATTTAGCCTGGACACATTCAGAGAACAGTCATTTGCAATGAAAGTCAGTGGCTGAGAAAGTACTGTAGGGTAGTTGATGTGTGTGTTGGGGGTGCATGTGAAGGGCGGACATGGCTCTGACTTTGGCTTTGACTGGCTCGGCTGTTAGCCCCTGGCTTCATGACTCTTCCCACATGGCAACACATTATGGCAACACTCTCAATTCTATACATAGTACAAGGAATAATGTCAAAACAAATGATAGTCACTGTGCAGAGTGAACCGATAAACCCGTTTTCAATAATGTCTTTTAGTATTTTACGAAAATGAAATGAACCAAACTTCACAGAGTAAAGAAAAGAATAGGGTAATTACTCCACCAAGATGCATGCATGTGATATTTGTTTAACTAGTGTAGTTGTTAAAGCTGCTCTTATCTTAAATCAGTCCATAAACCCTGACCAAGCATATACTTACTGTTCCTGTGACCAAAAAAAGTGTCATAAGGTCAGTGCTGCCCTATCAATTTTAAGTTATTAAATTAATAGGTTTTAGTTTACAAGTCATTACATTACAGTAGAGCTTTTTGATATCTTTATTGATACTAAGTTGCAGTCTTAGCATTAGTTTGAAGTTAGCCAATGGTGACTCTGTGGAGTACTCAAATCTTTGTTTTGTGGATACATAGTTTAAGACCTGGCGTCTGTGGAATTAATTTATACCAGTGTGAGAAAGATCTAGGTCTTTACTAGGTTGTAGCTAAATAACTCACTCTTCCCTGAAGTAATTTGACAACTTGTTGAAAGTTGTGAGGAAAGAGGCGAAAAGATAACAGCTAAAGCAAACAGACATGTTGCCATTGCACATAATAGTTAGGACAAAGAAGAAGACAATATCAATATATCAATACAATGTCAGAGAGCTGCAGAACGTTCAGTACTGTGTCCTTCTGCTGGGTTGTGCACAGTGATGCTGTTTATTTGGGATAACTAAGTATACTGTTCTTGCTATGTCGGTATCCCACTAGCTGGAAATGAACGTAGTTGAAAAGCTATGAAAAATGTATCCAAGTTAGACTCTTGGGTCCCATGCTGAGCCAGAAAGCTGATTGAAGAAAAAGCGGTATAATTATCCTCATCAAGGGAAGAACCCTTTCTGTGTTTATATTCCAAAAAGCAGTCTTACTAAGCAGGCCAATACTAATCCAGAACAATAATCCTTCTTTTCTCTTTGTGATGTCTTCTTCTGCCTTTAAACTTATCATTAAGTATATAGTACAGTTTCTCTCACCTTGTATTCACACCTATCTAGTTTGAGCTTTCCACCTGACACATTGTAGTATATCATAATTGTAGCGAAAAATAACTACCTCAATTCACAGTAAGTGGGATAGAGTGTCCTTGAGCAACATGCACTTCTGAACTGAAAATGTTGCATTACTCACTAGGGAGTAGTGGGGGCTAAGGATTCAGTTCATGACTCTGAATGTAATGGGGAATGTCAGTATTATAATAAGAAAGTTCTATCTCATTTTTCTTGACCTTTTGTTCCAATACTCCCTCTGAGTTTGTACTTTTATAGCAAAATCAATATGTGCATCATGGTGCTCTTTGTTCTTCGTGCACAACAATGGCCAGTGGCTACAAGTTGCGCTTAGCATATTATGTACTACAACTTGGTAATTTGTTTACATCTGCAATGACCAGGTAATATTGTGTGATTATATGGTGTTTTAATCACATAAAAACTGTGGTTTAACTGTGAAATCAATAAATAGGGCTTGCGCTGTTCTCAGTGTGAAATGTTTTCAGGTACAGTCACTCCTTGTTTGCTAATCAGAATTATCAGGGCAGAATCTGCAAATGAGTCACGTGTCAATTGCTAATTTATTGCTATAGTTCTGTGTAAAACAGCAATGGGGCATGTGGATCTTTACTTTTAATATTGCTAATACACAAACTAAGTGATGTGAGTTGACCAGGGCTCTCAAGTTTTGAAGACAGGCAAGAGTGAGATTCCACTCCACTTTTTTCATAGTGGGGCGCTACTGTGTCACAGTCTGAGAAATATTGGCCTCTGCGGCATAAATTATTTTTCGGAGTGAGAAGTGCCATGTGTGTTGTGTGAGCGTGTGAACTTGACGAAATGCGTGTGTCTCACGCTCAATGCGTGAGACTTGAGAGCCCTGGAGTTGACACTTCTGAGAAAGTGGATTGACATCAAAGTTGACAATTACCCTGCCAGGTTGTGTCATACATGACTCAGGTCTTGTTTTAAACATGGAGTTTAGAGACATTTGAAATCAAATTTTTGCACAACCTTAGCAGTTTAAATAAATACCTATCTACAGCCAAGTGCATGCATCATGCTGCATCAAACTGTGACAGACCAGCAAAGCAGCATGCTTCATCAATACAAAGCATTTTTCACATCTTTGACACAGCTAAATCCAGGCCCCCCGACAGGCCTGGGTGGGCCCAGGACAACATCGTATCTCACACATAGTTGAAGAATTGTCTTGTATGCCAAACTTGAGGCTTTGACATGTCTATGGAATTGCAGTGGCATTAAAAAAGCTAAAAACATTTAACACATTGTTAAATTAAAAAGAACTCTTGGTCCACTGTTTCTGCTGTGTCTTCAGTAATGCAACTTTAAACATTGTGCTGACTGGCCGAAGAGCAGTTTGCATATGAGCATTATAATTGCAATTTGAAACAAAGCATAACAGTGGCAGTGGCACCTTCGCAACCGTCCTAAATTTAAAATGCTGCTCTCTTGGGACTTCCTGACTCTTCACAGCTCACATACAAGACTTCAGAATGGCAGAGTTACAAGCTGCATACTCAGCACACTTTACACAATGACTGTCACCACGTCTAAACTGTTACAAATCAGAAAACAGTATGTACTGAAAAAACTGCTATTTTTGCAGGTTACTACTGTTCTAAAACTATTACTATCCCCATGTGATGGAATGTAAACTAATGTCATCTAATTATGATACTGTGCCCATTTACTTATAGCATTACACAGCCCGTGTTAACCCCAACTACAGGAAAATAACTACATTTCATTTAGATTAAAAATGTTTTGGAAGAAGACCTTTTCTATCTGCATTTTATCTTTGTCTTATAAAAGTTTAATATACAGCAAACTTCTCTCAGAAGTGCATTATTCACACATGTCTCTGATGCTTACGTTTCACGTTAATGAGAACACATCCAGACATATTTTGCTCTGCACTGCAAAGACTTGAACGCCATTTTGCACAACCAATTCTATGTAGACTCTGTGACATTTGGGTTCCAGTTTAAAGATTAAAAGATCTGGTCTTAATGAGAAAGCTGTGCTGAAATCATGAACCAAACTACTTACATCACAGGCAGTAGTGCAATTTTCAATCATTTCAACCCATTCTCATTCCCTAGGCATCAAATACTGACATTTTGTCAAGGCTGCTGGAATCAGATAGATACACACTAGGTATACTTTGCCATCTGCATCTGACACACAGGGTTTTCAATTGACTGCAATGTTAACTGGGAAAAGTGCGAGACACACAGGGCAGCTGGTCCAGTTGTGTATTGGCTACAATTTAAATCTATAGGTGGCAATATTGGATGATTTGAGCATTGACATTCCCAGTGGAGAGTGGCGGCATGATGCAGATTTTCTGCTTTGCTCTTGTTATGTACAGTTGCCAGATTTAGAATGACAAAGATCACTTTTCCACTTTTTCCAGGTAATAAAGTTATTATTCATAGGTTAGGGGTAGTTTAATGTGTCAAGAAATGCCACAGATAAACTATCTGTACCTTCCTTTTCTTTATTTGGTTAAATTACATGCATTCATACATTTCTTCAGGTCCTCAGGCCACCTCCATGGTTATAGTCCACTCTGCACAATTTTGGGATTAAAAGGGTCTGAGCTCAATATATGTTTGAAGACACAGTCCACAGCAGTGTTGGTGGATCCAAAAGATCACTCCACATTTGTGAGAGGAGTGAAATAAAAGCAATCTTGGCTGCACTTAAGAGACCTTCATCTGCTGTAACTGACCTATCTTTTCACTGAGTGGACGATTTAGAACATAAGGAGGAAGTTTGAGAACAGAAACTTTTTTTTCCAGTTTCCCTTTATATAACACTTGTGTATCTGCAATGTAAGAAATGTTAGTGTTAGTAAGGAATTCAAGATGGATTGTAAAATGAAAAGGAAAGAAATTGTATACTTACAATGGGTACACATCTCATCCCTGAATAGAAGATTGTGCTGAAATACAACTCACTTGAGCAGAGTCTTTTTGCTATGCAACATTGTGTTAGATTTTTTTTAATAGACCAAGGCTAGCAAACTTGCTATCTGCATGGTTTGTTTTATTCAAATAATAATACACCAATGCTTAGCTATGCATAAACAAGTGCAAAAGAGAGATGCAGATGCAGACTCATTAAAATGAAAACTCTAGGATATAGTCCAAGGCTGAAGTCGATCTAGGCAACGCTCTCTGCAGGAGGGCACTGGAGCCTAATACACTGGCTTGAAGCATGTTCCTATGGTAAGAGGAACACCTATAGTAAAACTACTAAAATCTTTCAGTTGTTGTTTTAGACTCTCAGAGTATTACAAATTGGAAAAGAAAGTACTGTAAATAGGCATTTAAGTAGTCAAGAGTAAGTAGATCCGTCCTCACTGGTAACATTCACCTGTAGAGATAGTCGCTTAAGTCACCATGTAAGTAATTAAGTAAATCAATTGTGTTCCTCATGTTACAGACGTATACAGCAAAGTATCCACACAAGGCTAATAATCTATTCTGATTTTAAACTTTAAATATCTATGTAACTATAGTCATTTGTATTATTCTTCTACAATGCCTTCCTCCTCATGATGAAATAATAGCTATAGTGACCAATAGAGCATTAATAATCCTTTATTAATGAAGTGCAAAAAAACTGATTGAATGTTCCTTTAAATGCAGTGGACATTAGTCACAATGAATGTGATGTGAAGCTAATCAGAGATTGGCTCTACTTTTTGTCGTGCATGAAGCACAGGAATATCAAGGTGTAAGATGGACTAGCTGTGCTTATTGGGGAAGACAAGCCATGTTCACTTTAATTTTCCCAAGCCTTTGTCAAGATGCTGAGGTTTGTTCAAAAGACTGAGATTTTTTTTTTCTCTTCCTCCCACAATATAGAGAATAATTTATTTAAGTCTATTCAGGAAATATGTTTGTCAACAAAAGACTCAAAAGGCATACTCATAACAGAGACTGATGACAGTTCTGTGCAATGAAGAAATGCCAGATATGAGGTATTGTAAATTTCCTGTAATAAGCCACTAGTACCTGCCATACCCCCATTATCATCACTTTTTAACTTGACAAATGCTAAAAATGTCATTAAATGCCCTGTGACTGCAATAAGAATAATAGGCTGTGGAACAGATTATGAGTGAACACAAGGAATTTATCATTGGGTAATATTTACAGTTTTCAAATATTCACCCACACAAGCTACAACTCTTCAATTGAAGCTATTTGTGCTGATGAAACCTAACTGGCCAGCAAACTGTACAACTCCTCTCCTTTAGGTTAAGGGGAGGGGTGATGACAACTATAACTAATTTCCCTGTGGGATTAATAACGTTTTTTGAATCTTGAATCTTGAATCTTGAAAAGCTCTTTTACAACCCTGCCAATATATGTTGTGGCTAACTAATGGCTTTATAACACAGAATGAACTAATTTCATATTAATGTATTAGCCTTTAGAAAACAGGTAAGCTTTTTGTAATGTTTGCAATGTATGTAGTATATATTGTAAAATATGGAGTATTTATGAGGCAGGGTTACGTACTAGCTTTGTACTGTGCTGGACATAGCTAAATCCTTATACTGAAGTACACTTTGTCTACAGTACTGTATATCTGTGTTAGATGGACTTAAAACTGGATGTATTTTCAATTTTGTCTGAATACTGAAGCTATTTTGTGGGATATTCATTCATGAGGCTACATCTTATGCCAGAGGTGTTTTTTTGGGTTGACATCTAGGGACTGAGCCAGCAATACTGTTATGTTTTTAGAATTTAAGTGTTAAGATGACTGGATGCATTATCTTGGTGGAAGAATTTGTCTAATAAAGGGTAGAGGTAGGCTGTGGACATGGAATGACACATTTTATCAGAAATGTTTAGGTACAATATCCTGCAGCTTTAAAATGATGCTCAGTTGGCTAAAGGAGCTGATGTGCACACAAAAACC
>JAUBNQ010000009.1:11809139-11845732 GCA_032353495.1 Ctenopoma kingsleyae
CACTCTCTGTTGGTGAAGAAATCCAAACAAATTAATCTAAAATTACACTTGAAGCACAACAGAGAAGAAATGAAATTGGCCGAGGCTACACAAGTGACTAGGTTTATACACAAATACCTTAAAGAATTCATGCGCCTGTATGTGCACTCGCTGTCATCCAGCCTACTTACTTATTCATTCGAAGGTAGCATGCAGGGGCTGGGAAACCATAAGAAATATGCTCCTGCTGCTGCGGGCCAGAAATTTCTATCGATAGCCTGGGTAGCATCCATCTTTTCCAAAGTCCACCAAAGGTCAGCAGCAGCATAACTTAGAAGCTGGTTTGCATTGGATTCTAGTCTGTATTCTGCATGTTTACTGACAGTCCCCCCAAGGAGGCTGGGTGGCTCTGTGACACTTGCTCAGCCATCCTCATGCACATTCTGCTGAGCTGAGGATGGCTGTCTTGTAAATCTGCAATGGTGAGGGGGTGTTGGTGAAAGCATTGTTTCACAGTCAATAAAATGGGCCCTGGGGTGCTTGTAAGAACAGCAATCTGCAGCCATTTTCCAAAGAGGACATCTTGGGAGTACTCAAGGGGTTATAAGTTGAGCTCCTCCTCATATTTGGAGTTAATATTTCGAATAAAACCCAAAACAATATTCTGCCCAGCACATATTGCAGTATCTAATGGGAAAAGATATGGAGTCACTGGAATTCAATGTGCACACAAGAGCCAGATTTTAGTCCAGGATAGTCAATAAAGGCCACAATGCTAGCCAAAAATGATAGCACTTTCATTATTTATTCATCATTTTGTATTCCTAAGGTGTTTGCCTTTTTTAATGTGCGTTTTGTATGTGAAAGACAATCACATAAACTGGCACATGAAACTGGTGTCATTCCCAGCCAACTTAATTAGCTTTGCAAATAATTTTCTGCATATTTAAACTACCTTGCATTACTATTTTTACCCATTTGTCAGCTAGCTAAAATGTGCAAATGAGATACTGTTTTGAGCAATTATTTCACCCATCCTTGCTGAACCATATGGCAAATAAACGGTGACAATATGCTTCTCACACAATAGTCATTGCAATTACAGCTCAGTCAGTCAATGTCAGTGATTATAATTAAAATATATTGTCCTTTAACTTCCCATATAATATATTTCAATATCAACTGAGTATGATCCTTTTCACTGCAGTCTCTAATGCTTCATGTCTAGGAATGGTACACAATCTTATGTCCTGGGTGTGGACAGTGAAGGAGCTGTGTAGGGGCTGCTCTCTTAGATTGCCAGCGTTCCTTCGGGGATAATCCAAGTTGTGAAATTGAAGTGCAGTGCTGGAATATCAATTCTTTTTTTTTTCCCCTGCTGAGGGTTAAAAAATGAACAGGGCTTGAGCATTAGGTGGATATGAACCAGTTGGAGCAATCTGAACATCAATATGACAATACAGGAGGGTGGGAGAGCCTGCAAAGACGTTAAAGCTGGCAAAGAGGCAGCATTAAAAACTGGATGCTGCTGAGTGAATGGTGCACCGTGTGCTGCAACTATGAAGTTATTCACCTTCTTTGTATTATGTTTTAATTCAAAGAAATCGTTATAATGATTTGCTTCCTGGTGGGAAGGAGAAGACTGATAACACTCTCATACTCATCTCACATACACAAACACTGGTAATGGGGAATTACCTTGCTCCGTCCAAAATAACAAAATCCATCCTGTATGTTGTTTATTTTACATAAAAAACGTACTTAAACACATTAAGTCTGCTCCTAACCAATAAATAGTCTGGCACATAATCCAATTTAAGCAGTGTTTTTTTTTTGTTTGTTTTTACACTTTACTTTCTACAGGAAATAAACAAAGATGTTAATGCATGAGCTTTGGAATACTGTTTGAAATAGGCAGATTTTGTTATCTTCAGACAGACCTAGCCATTTTTCCTATTTTCTATTATTGTGCTATGCTAACTGGCTGCTGGCTAAGGGTGCCACCAATCTTTCAATCTCTGTCAGAAAAGCAAATATGCATATTTCACAAAATGTGAGAGTGTTCCTTTAATGGTGTAAAACCTCCCTCAGAAAGAAAGTCCTGCTTGGCTGCACAGTTGTTAACTTTAGCCATAAAAAAAAGGATCTGATGAATCCCTTTTGAGATAGTGAGTCACTAACCACATCTGTGTCTGGACAAGATCAAAGCAAAGAAAGTAGTTAGGGAAAGATTTAAGTGGTATAACCACTATTAGCAAAGCAGAAACAAAAGGAAATACATTAAAACCAGCCATCTGGTTTGAAAACCTCAAAGTTAAAGGAAGTATTTTGGAAAAACAAATATGACTCAGATGCAGTTGAAACAACACCTTGAGGTCAGTCTGTTGTTCAACACTAACACTAAAATTTCACTTTGCTTCTGACAAATGGACCGCATAGCTATGCATACTCAGAGACAAGTGATATGCAACAGACAAGGTCACTTAAAACCAACTCCTGCTCATGCAGGGGAAAGTATGAAAAACTACTGGAGGTACAGGATGTGGAACTGATTAACAAAGAGCAGCTACACTGATTACAGCAGCTGAAAAACAAAAGGCAAGTATGGTTCACTGGTTATTCTCTAATAGACATTCATTGCATTTCGTATGAAGACTACAAAACCAAACATGCTCCTGTCTAATTGTGTTGAATTAATTGGCCATGTCCACATCCATTCAACTGGGTTGTGGGAGGTGGCTCAGCGAATTACAAGTCCCACAGTAACAGAGGAGCGGGGAAAGGAAGGGCAGATGAAGGCTAAACAAATGATATTTGTGTGACTTTCATCATCTGAACACATTGTGCGTGTGGACTGCTACTATACCATCATATGGACACATTATTTTCATCTTCAGCCGTCCACGTCCCAGGAGTCCAGATACATGCAGTGTCCCTAAAGGCAGTTTTTGCAGGAGTTTTTCAATTTGAGGTCAAGTCCAATCTGGCCTTTAGTACAAATCCATAATAGCAGACAGGTGCTGCATGAATTTGCTGTTTCCATGAGCCTTTGACCTTGAGTTGTCCTAGGAACATAGATAATGCTACAGAATGAGCGTATTGTTTTCTTCTTAGCCTGAAAGCCACACAACTTATCATCGATAAACTTGTATGGGCCTAAAGCATTTTGCTTTTATACTGTGTGTGCAAACAACAAATAAATAAGCATAAATTATTTATTCCCCCCTCTGGTAAAATATTGTACAATGAACTATTTTTTTGTTTAAAAGCTGTTGTCCTTTGGGATAGATTACACAATCTGCAGTCTAATTAAGCTTCTGCAACAATGCTGAGTTTAAGTAACAACAAAAAAGGAGGCAGTTTTTAGCTCCAAAATTAGCATTTTTATTTAGATGGCTGGGGTCAGAAATGTATAATTTGTTTTCGAGTACACATGGTTATCCACAAAGCTGAAGTCCAACAACCTTTCCAGTCTTAAAGCTGATTCATTCATTAGTGCCTAGTGTGTCATCCACACCCCACACCCCCCTTTTTGGTACAAATTCAATAGTTGTGTTGACAAGATTACTAGTTTTCAGTTTTTATCAATGTTATTTTTCATGTTTTATACAAAAAAACTCTCTTAACTTCTACACATTTAATGTCACCCAGGTTTTTATTTTTTTCACTTTGTAAATAAATTTGGGAAACAACATTTTTCATTTTTGTTGTCATGAAAAGATAAAAACATGCAAAAAACTTGAATTTGTAGTCCAAATTATACATTTACAAGTTTGGAACTTTTTGCACTTCTTCATATACTACATCAAACAAAAAAGATAAAGAAAAAAAACATTATGTACACACATCTTTTTACAGTGAAGTAAAACTTGAAAATATCAGATGACTAAGGCAAATTAAGTGTACATAGATTAGACCAAAACTGTTTTTTGTTGTTTTTGTAAAATACTACATCACTTCAAAAAAAAAAAGAAAAAGAAAAAAAAAAAGACAAAAAATCTGCTACAAAAGTATGATTCATAACTCCCTTTATTTGCAACCAGCTGCATAATTTTTAGTGAAAAAGTCTACAAGTCTAGTGTACTGTACAGTGCTGCTCTTAATTGTTTTTCTTTCCATCCAAGCTGACAGGTGATCCTTCATTTATTTTGTATTCGTTTAAATAATCATGAACAAACAGGAGCATTGTGTAACCAAAGAAAAAAAGCATGTAGAAGCATACCAGAGTGTAACATACTTTGTTTGAAATCACTCCAAAAGTCAGTACCATTAAAGCCTTTAACATAAAACTAATCATTTAGATCCAAAAAAATGTACAAAAAGGCACATTATATCCCAGTGCTTCTGTACTGTGAAATTCAAGTGTAACTGAGCGCATTCAATACCGACAATCTGAGTGGTGACAGTCCACGAGTGTTTCCTCCCATATCCTCCATTACTTGACCACAGCCTATGCCTAAGCTTTCAACAAGCATATGTATGCGTAGACAACAATAAGCCTAGGTTGGTTGTTTTTGAAAAAATTTCTGAATCAATGTTTATTTTTTGTTTCTTTTGTCACAGTTCTGTCACTCTCTCTCAGGGGATATCAGAAGCTGTCCTTGTCCATCAACAGGAAATCTTTCCTATTCTTCATTTTCTTTTTTTTTTTTCATCTTTTCATCCTTTAAGGAGTGGCTGTGTGTCCTAGTCATCACTTCCACCATACATGTCTGCTAGTTTTCTAAAGCGAGGTCCCCAGTCGTTGAGGTAATCGTAGTCCTGGTCGCCTCCGCTGCTGGAGGAGTTGAGGGAGCTTAAGGAGCCAGCTGTAGATCCGCTGCCCTCGTAGTCGAACACTAGCAGTGAGTCGTAGGGAGGAGCTGTGGGGTCATTGTCTGCAGCCTTGAGTCCCTGCACAGAAGGAAATAAAACTGTGGTTAGATTGGAAGATTAAGCCATGTCTGTACCAACAAGGAATGAGTCATAGCAACAAAATCTCCCTCCCCCCTGTTGCTGCACTCAAACAGCCTAATCTACCCTAAAACCACTCAGTTGTTCTCCCGCCACTTCAGGAAATCAGCTTCTTGTCCAGATTAATCAAGGTCTAGTGTTCCTGTGAGTCTCTGTGTTTTAGTTGGGATTCACCTGATGTTACTAGGATGTAAGATGTAAGACTGAGCACGACCAGAAATCCCAAATCCCAAAAATCAGCTCCCCTTCTCCTTCAGGAGTCCTGTAGAGGCAGTACAACTCATTGTTTCATTTATTATCTATCTTTATTTGTGTTTATTTTTCACACTCCTGCCAAAACAGTAGCAGTAAGCACAAGACTCAACCAAGGCACACATTAGAGGAGCATGTGTCTTTTTGCCATGCATGCATATCTCTCTGTGTTATCTTGAGGCTCACGTTGCCTGTGGTGGGGGGTGGCTCTATTTCAAAGATTGTGCTGGACTTTCCCAGAAATCCTCATAGCGTCACAAGAGGTCCTTATGGATTGTTATTGATTTCTAGCCTTGTTCCCTAACGGTACTCAAGAGAGTTGATGGATTGCTAATCTAGGAGTTGAGATGTGTTTTGGCCACGAACCACTTTGGATCCAAGCCTGGTTTCTCCCTTTTATTGCCACAACTGAGGACACTAACAAATAATAAATGAATTAAAAGAAGTGGAGCAACATAACACAAGAGAAATGGCTCATTGGGAGTTTGTCAAAGATTTATAGTTTCCTCTGTGCTGTTATTATAGTGCTAAAATGCTCTCAAATAAAAAGATGGATTGAATTAAAGTGCCTCGGCACTTAGCAATTATTTTCCACTTGTTAGCTTTCGTTAAGTATTTGCTCAGAGCTGTGGTGCTGATAATTTGGTGGGAAATATGACAGATGGATCGTTCATTACAATTACCACCATAATCGCTCTGCTGGTTATAGCCCCTCCATCTACAACCAAAACCCCGCTGGCAGTTTCATAAGGTTAGTCATTCACAGAACTCAGTCTCATAATTTCGCTATAACCAAGTCGTCCACTGTGCTTACAACTCATATTGAAATGGTGAACTGTCCTCACTTTGTGGAGTACTCCAGAGTCCCACAGATGATAATCAAACCCAATGGTATTCATATTCAGACAACATTGCCCTGGCTGAATCAAGGCACTATGCAAAACAATGAATGCAATCACTTTAGCTTTGTCTGCCTCTTTGGCACCTGTGACCAACGTAGGTCATGTCAACTTGGTGCTAATGTATTTAATTTACCACCTCCGTTGAGACAGAGCAGGACTTGACTAAGAGACCTTTGTTTGTCCGAATGTGAGGTTAAAGTTCATATGCTAAACCTCTGTCTTTGTTTTTGGTCCCTCTAATTTAATTAAGAGCCACAAGCTCCCTGGGTGCATGCACATTTCAGGGTGGAGATCAGAACCCTCCCCCACCCCTTTCTGTCTCCCAGCTCCTCTGGCAGCTAGCCCTTATCAGTTTGGTCACATTCCAACTCCATGTGAGTTACCATGACTGAGCGTTAGTGACAGTCAAATCTGGGTCTAAAAACAGATCAACATTGGTTGCAGAGAGTGTTTCTAGGTCAGGATGCTCAGATTTGAAATCTTCTAGGTCTTGTGAGAATATTAAAATAAGTCTAATGAAGGATGGAGCACATTGCCAAAGTGCCTTTGATTGGACTGTGCAAAACATTAAATTTCACTCAGCTGTTTGGACAAGTGCATTAGGTGCATTCATGGCACACATGAAGAGCGAAAATGAGTGGTGCCTGGGTAAAGGAATCTGAGAGATAGACTGTCGCGGAGCAGACCTGAAAGGGCGAGAGCTAATCTAAAAACATGGGCGCCATCCAAAAACTAGGAGAGAACTCCATTTGTAATACTGTGAAACTCTTGTCTGTTGGAGCTTGTGAAAAATACATGACTGCTCTTTTCATTTTACATTCTCCCTTCATGCTGGAGTCAATGATGGCCCCAGGCAAACGAGGGCACTCTGCACAGTGCACTCCAATAGAAAGCCAATGTATTGCTTCTCTCATCTCCTATTTCTGTGCTGACACGTCTATAACTCTACTTTGGTGGAGAGAAAAACAATTATATCTAAGTGAGTTAGCATCATGTACTTTACAGGCTTTATACATGTCTTAGTGGATATATGTGAGATGAGAAAACTTTCTACTCTTTCTGCTGGGAAAAGATGAAAACAATTCTTCTCAGCCGTATAAGCCAAATTGTTTATTTGGATAAAAGTTTATTATAAGAAAACCATTCAACTTGAAAATGAAATTCAAGCTTTGTGACAGCTATTTTCCCGGGATTTGATTTCATACAGCAAAACAACGTCAGTTTTCAATAACGGTTGCTGGTCAGTGTTTTTACCTCATTGATGAAGTCTCCAATGTCTCCAGGGTGTGGTGCTGCTGACCTCATGGGGTACTGTGGCTCAGGGTGAAGCGGTCTCTCGTCTAGACGGCGGATTCCCACCGGCTTGATAGCATCAGGCTCCATCGTGTCCGGCTGCTGGAGCTGACTCAGGTCGTAATCCTGGGGAACACATTGGCAGATGGGAGTTAGCTGAGCAGCGTGCAACATGATACCCCAAAGTAAGTATAATTATTTAAAATAGGGACACGCATTCTGTGCTGTACTGAGAAAGAACATCTTCAAGTAAGCGGAGGGGAAGATTTTAAAGTTAAAATGCAGTGAATAGAGTTGAGGGAACACGAGGGAAACTTTAATCTTCTTGTCTGTGAAGCACAAGCCCAGGGACAATTTGACACATTAAAAGAGCCACCACTGAGGGGGTCCAAACTGAGGACCACATGATATGCCGCAGAGTCTGTGTACTTGTGCGGTGTGCTGCAGGAAGGATGTGCAGGGGTCTGTTTTGCTCTAATCAATGCCTAGACACGGGATGGTGGATATGCATAAGCCATTGCTAATCCTATTAACATTACCAAGGCAACGTGAATGGCTAGCAATTTCTGCAAAGTCATGGGCAGAGAAAGAGGAGGAGAAAGAGTGGAGACAGAAACGGAGTTAGGAGAGAGAAGGAGAATGCGGTGAAGAGTATAGCTGATCTGAGTTGAATGACTGGATGGTATCACGGTGACAGCAGATATGATAGAGAAAATGCCATTTGAGAATCAGGGTGTGTGCCTAATAAGCGTGCATGATGGATTGTCCCTCTTTAGAAGATTTTCAGTAATCCATCCATCTCTAATATCCCCCTTGAAAATTGTCTTTGCTCGGCTGCACATGTACCTACACACGCAGACACTCACTCCCAGGAAAAAAACAAAAAACAAGGCTACAGATGTTCCAATGTAAAAATAAATATGAGAATAAATATAAACCCTGTGATGCCGCACAAACAACCCAGATATACAAACACATTGAAGAAAGTGTGCACCTGACAAGCACAAACTCCATGCTAATAAGTATCATCTCAAAACTAAAACAAATATATTGATTATTCCAGGCAAATTTGATTTCAGAAGAACAATGGGAATCACACATGATTCAGTAAGATCATCCATCATCTTTGGTTCATTTCAGTCTGACTCCTGTTTGACCTTCCTTGAGGTCGCACACTGGAAGGGTTCAGGAGTTGGTGACACTAATTGCAAAAGAGCCGCACAATGGCTGAACTAAGCAAGAAGGTCTAATAACATACCAGCCGCCTTCGGGGAGATGACTCCTCATATGTACACTGGTCTGGTGTAATGGCTGCTGCCAGCACTCATGACCCACATTCAACCATGGGAAACTGAACATTGCTAAGCCTTATGCACTTTCTGTGATACCTTAACAGAACTCAGTTTATTTAACGTCATGCTAACAGGCAGTGTGAAGCCCAAACCTCCCTTAAAATATAAGGTTTTAGATAATAATAAGTGTTGTTTATAACATGAGAACTAGGTAAGCATAAAGACTAGAAACCCCGTTGGTTATAGCTGTACTTGTCACACATCTTATGATATTGAACTTGAATCATCCTTCAAAGAGATGTTGCAGTTCTTTTGGCAAGATAAACTTCTCTTTATCTCCAGTGACAAATAGATGAGGCAGTTATACAATCTGCATAAACAGGTCAGATTCATTTTCTTTCATTTACTGCATGAGACTGAAAAACAATCAAAACCATTTTAAAGCATGCCACACTGTCTAAGGCTGTGCAGCAATTTATTCTGAGGTCATTTGAAAAAGCAGATGACTCATCCCTGTGTGACATTTTTTTTTCACCTGCGAACCTGTGAACAACAACTTTGCAATTTGCTGTTATTTCCGCTTTTTTTGTGACGACGTAGCATGGCCTGATCAGCTGTTTGCCTCTGATGAAATGAACGCTTCACAAACTAATACAAACCAGAGCAATGGCAGCAGCAACTAAAATCATATACTCTGAGAGGACCCAATGGTCTGACACTTCAATTTCCTCCCCAGCGGGAGATAGGGAGAACAGAGGTGGCCATTATAAAGACCACATTGCAGGGAAAGTCAGGTCCATTTTTTACACTGACTGACAACAACAAGACCATTTTCTCCTGGCGCCCTGCCCTTCTCGGTGCCACTCAAAATGGAAGCTTGTTTTCCCTCAATAAATGAGCAGCGTTATATCGTGCAACAGTTTCCTTTTCAACATGTTCCGGTTTAAGTTTGTGCATTTTGTGTGTGAAAGTGTGGATGCGAATACATTAGTGGTTGCACTCCCTCCTGCTTAATCACAGGCAGATGTTTAATGGCCTTCCAGTCATATTGTTACCTTAGACAGAGCTTCATTATTGCGCCACAGCAGATGTCTGTCTCTAAATGACATCAGCTAACCAATTAGAAGGCTCCGAGGCTAATTTGGCACCGTGCTGGGTCAGACCAGGGTCTCCCACTCATTTCTGCAATACCTTAGCCACTGGAGCACTCCAGCCGGCAGCAAGAAAAGAGCCCATTTTCTATATTACCGCCTTTTTTAAAAATGATTCCGTTCTGCTAACAAGGAGACATTAGGACAATTGAATTTGTGTCTGTGTGTGGCTGATCAGTGTGGGGGAATACAGAGATGTGACTTTAGGAGCTGCATTTCTATTGTGCGTGTGTGTTAGGGTTGTGAAGTGGGAATGAGTTTCAGTTGAGGAATTATTTTTATAAATTCCAGAACTGATTGGATCAGTATGTGTTAAGCTTATTGGTTAAGGTTTCGATACCCAGATACCATCACAGAGCAGCATAATGAGCTGGAGTACCACTAAAAAGAATGCATCGTACAGTGTACAGTCTGGTAGATGTGACCTGAATGTTTCTACCAGTTAGGAACCACACACTTGTCTTATCCCACCCTTTCAAATACACTATATAGAGGCATGATGTGTAGGGCAGGGTTTAAGCAGAACTGTTCTTTCTTTAGCAAAAGCTAACTCAGAAAATAGTTTTTCAGGGCCTTTAAAATAACTCAAAGAATGTTTAAAGAGTGTACGTTGTGTGTTTACCGCCTCCTTCTTACCTGATCCTCCTCTCCTCCACCTTCCTCATCATACTTGAGAATGTTATCTCTCACATCATCCTCGGGATCGATGAGGAGCTGCTTGGCCTGACGCTCTTTATCACGGCGCTTCATCCACACCACAAACATCAGTACGAGAACTGACAGACAGAAAGCGAGAGAGAGCTCATATTACAGAACATAATAACATATTTTCATATCGTACGATAAATGTAATCGGATCCAATGTTTTAGAGCTTGGATGAGGATCTTTTTTGGTAATCCTACAGTAATCTAGTGGTATCTCGGATAATGTGTAGATGTCTTTATAATCCCTGCATATGTTCATGTGATGTGCTGTTTGAGAGAGGTGCTGAGACACTCACTAAGGAGGATGATGATGCAGAGAAGGATGGATATGATAGCACCAGTGCCCAGACCGGCAGCCATGATGTGCTGCTGGTCAGTGCAGTCGCCATTGATGTCACACTGGCACACTTTAATCCGCAGATAAGAGGTGTTGGACATGGGCAGGTTGCCTGAGTCTGTGATTATGATGGGGATCTCATAGATACCACTTTCAAGGAAGCCAATCTTGAGGCTCACCTGAGCATATTCACCTGAATGGAGAAAAGACAAAAAGAGTGAATGACTGAGCTATGATGGCCCCTTTTAGGAAAAGATAAATATGACATGGTGAGTATAGAGATTAAGTAAGATAATGTGATTAAATATAAAACAACATCATATTTCTTCTACAGAGCAGTCTTTCAGAGGGGATTCAATCCAAACTCTAGCCATATATGGAATACACAATGTTCAAACAGCAATTACACCTACTACAACAAATATGCAGCCTAAATTTCTACCTGGAAGTTGCATCAGCATATCTAATCCAAAACATGGTCTGGATTTAGATTTGGAGCTTATAAATCTACTGAATACCTTTTGATAATGCTGCTTAGGCTAAATTCCCAGCTGTGATGATCCAAATGCTATCATCCTATTAAGATATATTCACTGTGTTTCAACTAACATTACCTAATAGCTAACACACAACAAATGAGTTCCTTCACTTATGTTTTTATTTCAAATTAGCATAAACAATTAGTGGCTGCTTGGTAAGATTAATATAGTATTAATATTGTCAGTAACCTCTCTACCTGACC
Source organism: Ctenopoma kingsleyae (assembly GCA_032353495.1). Classification (NCBI taxonomy): domain Eukaryota; kingdom Metazoa; phylum Chordata; class Actinopteri; order Anabantiformes; family Anabantidae; genus Ctenopoma; species Ctenopoma kingsleyae. Next base: position 11,820,746 of record JAUBNQ010000009.1, read on the forward strand.
CATTGTAGAGCTCTAGTTAAGTCAAGTCACATCAAATTCTCAAGCTTTAATTAATGAACAACAGAGGGAAAAACATTATACACTTTGTATTGTTAGATATTTTACAGTTTTCACAATTATTTTTACATTAATTAAATGCCACTAATTAATGAAATGGTCATTTTGTCCTCTTTCAGAAGCCAATGCCAAAAAGGTGGCTATATCAAAACAAAGATTTCATTGATTTCATTCTCTAAAATGCTCACTATAAGCAGAATGTTATGAAAGTAACTAACTTATCAAAATGCATGGATGTGTTCTGTGTCTTACCACTGATTCGTGTAATGGTCCAGTTTCTCCGAACATCGGAGGGCCGGTGGGCTAACTCAAAGGCAAATGGCCCCGCGTTTGGGTTTAGGTCTCCATCAAGTGCAGTGATGTTGATGGCATTTGGCTCTGGCTTCTCACATATCTCTGCCTCCTGAGGGAATACCTTAGGAGCATTGTCATTTATATCCAGCAGGTAGATCTGGAGAGTTCCTGTCCCACTTGCTGGAGGTACACCTGCATGGACCATAAAATGACACACAGTTAGCACATACATATTTATGAGAAAATGATATGATAATGATATATGGATAGGAATATATACTACTGGAATGCCAGTTCTCATTTGGCACTGGTATGAAGCTGGCAGAGAAAAGTAAAGTATGAAGTTTATTCTTTGGGTCTCATGCTATAATAAGACACACTAAGCAGCTATTTGCTCTAGTGGCAGAAGACCCATCCAAATTGCATACTGATCTGAGAATCTAGTGAGGAGACAGAAAGAAGGAAATATCAGAACATTTTGGTAGTGTGTGTGTGTGTGTGTGGCTGAAGAATGTCTTCCTGACGAAGAGCACAGGATGGGAATACTAAAGCAGACAAACAGAGCCCACTGTCGCTCCTCTCAGGGTCCTCTATGTATTCACTCAGCTAAGAGGCTTTTTTTACCATTCAGGCCACGCTCAAAGGAGCTAGTCATCCAATCCTGACCCATTAATGCTGAGAAACCTCTTTATTGGTAGAGTTTTTAAGCCTATTGGCCTAAGCTATGCTCCGCAGAACAGGGTAAACTTGAACAGAGGTAAATCCCGCCAGTGCAGGGAAGAGGTGAATATATCCACATGCTGAATGGTTTTGGGATTGCTAGCACATTAACCTTCAACTAAGATGGTCAGCATTCCACACATACCAAGTGCTGGGTACAAGGTTGACCTTAAAGCATGGAGGATGTCTTTGTCGGGGTTAGGGTGCATTTGTGCACTAGCTTTAGGTGAAAAACATCACAGAGGTAGTCAAAGTGATGCTGTGCGGAAGACTGACCTTTGAGAGGCAGGCTACATTAGACGCTGCTAGGCTTTCTTTTGAAAAGGCAGCATTATGTCCTTCTGAATGCTCTAACAATAACAGGCTGCAATAGAGTGCTTGTGTAACAACTGGGCTAAAACACCATGTAACCAGTGCATCACAGGACCACAACAAGGTATTTTTGGCTACTGCAGTACGACTTGAATGGTTACATACCGCTGTCAGAGGCAAGGAATGTTGCGTTGTACAGGCTGTTCTTCACAAAGGGTGATTCTCTATCCAAAATGGCAATTGTTGTGATTCGACCAGTGTTGGGGTCAATCTGTAGCCAGTTGGCTGGATCTGAGAGTTTGGAGTATCTGAGGGAAGGACAAAAAAGAGTTTTACATAGTGATTCATACTTCTTACTATTCATGCTACATGTGTAGTTAGGGTTTATCTGCAAGTTATTTCTAAAGTAGTAAGAAAGTTTTACATTTTGTTTTCTGCTGAAATGTGTTTGGTGAATTTAGTCTCTATTAGCTGTTTGGCATATCTTTTTCCTAAAAATGTTTTTGTTTTTATTTGTTTACATAGAGTAAATATTTTAGACATCATGCATTTTACATAATTATTCAGCCTCACAGGGGAGACAAAACTGGCTTGTTGTTATCAGTAGCTCAAACTAATTTGTAGGACAAACCGTGGAATTACAAAGCTAGCTCATTTCACATGGACTGTTTTCAGGCAGATAAACTCGTCCATGGCCAAACAGCTGTAAGGTAAGACATCTGATGATGAAAAGAAAAAAACAATACACCTTGTCTAACAATGAATAAGATGGAGACATGCTGGCTGCTATCTAAGTGGCAATGATGCAGAAAGTAGCCATATATATACATACATATATATATATATATATATATATATATATATAATCTGTAAAGAACCTAGCAGTGTCCCTTCATTTCTTTGCTAAATATTTTAGCTAAATGTGTGATCGAAGCATCTGTGCTGTGTTTTGATGTGAATAGACATTGTTGGAAATGAAGATCTAGATGCTACAGAAATTTTCAAATCTGTGACCTGGACTCAATTCTTTCAAACAGTGGTAATTTTTTAGCCACACAGTTCTTCTTTTTCCCTTACTGCTATAAAATCTACCTGATGCTTTGCTGCATGAAGCGATCAGGGTCCTGCGCAGTGAAGGTAGTCAGAGTTGACTCTGGCATCATTCCCTCTTCCAGTTTAATGAGTTTGGGGTTGGGCTCGAAGTAAGGGCTCTCATTGACATCTATCACTCTGATGGAGACGGTGGCAGTGGACTGACGAGGAGAGTGGATGCCTCGTGCCAGGGGAACCTCGTTCCTCGCTTCCACTGTCAGCACGTACAGCCTGCTATTTTCATAGTCAATAGGCTGTAGGGAGTAAGAGAGAGCATATAGAGAGTGGATCTCATCAAAAATCAGGATAAAAAATCACATTATGTTTTTGATTATGTGAAACTATTGAGAAAGCAATGCAAAGAATGAAAGCTTTTTCTTCTTGTCTGAAAAACAGTACTGTGAAAGCTCACTGCAGAGAGTGAGATGAGATAAAGAGACTGTATCCTTTTGTGGTCAGCTGAAGAGCACAACAGTAGGAGGAGCTAGTGTAAGAGTTTCACTTAAAATGTGCTTCGATTTTTAAAGTTTGAATCATGATATATAAATTTGAATTTACACATAATTCAATCTGAGATGCTGCTAGTAGTTCAGCCCTTACACCACAACAATCATCACCAATAAATTAGTCTCCGTAAAGAAATTGTAATACGTGTTAAAATTAAAGACCACTGCAGCAGTTTTATCTCACAGAACTCTAATATAAATTTGCTTTATACAAAATGCTTCTACACTTCTAACTACTGAACTGCAACATTAGATTATTAATTTGTTCTCTTCATTCCCAGGGATCAAGATGACACATAAGACATTAAGACATCTTCATTCTATTACATTCTGCACAATTTCTGAAATGGTAAAACATACATTACATTCAAATACACTATGCAGAATAGTCTAAATCCCCAATAACCCAAACCCTTTAGTAAAGCACACACTCATCTACAATGGATCTCAAAGGGATTAAAGGGGTGGAGTTTGAAGAGGAGGCTTTACCTTGACAACTGTTACCAGGCCCTCGTTAGTGGTCGGATCAGTGGGCACAGAGAACCTGCCGGTGGGGTCGCCCCCGGTGATTTTGTAGACAGCATTCCAGGCCGGCGTGTTGGGCTGGTCCTTGTCAGTCACCGTCAAGTTGGCCACAATGACATTCACACGGTTTTCAGGCACCTCGCCGAAAAACTGCATGAATAAACCATGAACGTACAGAACAGCAAGCTGTTAGTGATACTGCTGTGGCAGCAGAAAATACACCAAGGCATGCCTCGCACAGCACAGCAGGACCAATCTTGGGTAAACAGACATCTAAGGTAACTCATCATGTCGTCATGGTCATCTCATTTCTCGTCCTCCCCTGATAGCACAACAGTGGCATTACAAATTTCAGTGATTCGAGAGCACAGTAAGGTGCCCCTTTCACTCAGACAAACATCCCCGTTGTTGCATGTGTCAACATTTGGCAGGGGCTTTAACACTTTACGCATAGCTGACTTCTTGTATGTCTGTATGGCTTCAGAAATGCTGGGCAAGCAGAACTATGTAACTGAAGAGGACCAGTGGTTAAATGCTCATATTCACACTTTGATAAAATGGAAGTCCTGTGGACAATGTAGTGATTTCCTTTCCCTAAGATTATGGTGTTGATGTCTAACATATGAGTTTTTTTCTTACCGTCTCAGCAGTAAACTCTGGTGGATTATCATTAACATCAGTGACTCTAATGACGGCAGTGGCTGTGTTGGAGAGGCCGTACATTGGGTTGCCCTCCATGTCAGTGGCCTGGATGATCAGTGTGTACTGAGGTACTTTCTGAATTGAAAGAAGGCGAAAAAACAATTGCGGAATTAATCACAGTTCCTTGTATTGACATTGTTAATGGTGAAGTTAGCTGTAATGTTATTTAGAATTCAAACAGATAGACAGACGAGAAAAGACGTAAAAAATAATACATGTGCATTAGCAAAACTCATCTACACAGACCAGACTCATACAGCACCTGTAGCATACACACAGTTACTATACATGAAGTGTAACTGTATGAATGAATATATAATAAGTAATAAACATCTGTCTTGTTGCAATATAGTTATACTGTCTCTCTACTTTCAGAAGCAAGTATTGCACTGTACTGTAATGTAATGTAATGTACTGTACTGGAATGACTTCCTGTACTGTTCCTAGTCACACTTGTCCCTGAGCTAAATCTGTAGAGCAAACTATTGTTAACATATGCAAAATGAGGCTATGGAAAAGATGAAAAACTATTCAATATAATTCAGCTCATTACAAAACCACAGCCTCAAAAATGACCACATAGGTAAATGAATAGCTGTCTGACTAAATGTCAGCAAAACCTGAGTATTACAAGCTGAAGATTTATTTGTAGACTATTGCCTTGGATTATTATACACTTTAAACATGTCTCTAATAAGCTGATAAGTCAACGTACATCCGTTTTCATGTTTTCAAAGAAAATCAAACAAATCTGAACTGGCTAGCTTCTTAATTAAGATGACTAATGGTGGCTTTTTGTATAAACCCCATTTCTTCCCTATGGGAGGACGTGAGTTTAGGAGTGCATGTGTGAAACTAATACTTCTGCAATGTACACCATCATGAAGCTAACAAATGACTCTTTTCACATTAAAAGCCACTCAGGTGATGGACCAGTTGTTGGGTAATGAGAGTCGAGCAAATTACTTTCATGGTGGCAACTGGCGGACATAAAACTGCTGCCCCAGGGCGGAAGTGATTGAGCAGCCACCTAGTCTGATTGCCCTCACTAGAATTGCACCAACTGGCTCTAGCGTTCTATATTATTTTATTTATTTTCTCAAACAGCAATGCAATCCAATTAAATGAAAGAGTGGTAGGATTTACAGCACGGGAAATGGAGAGAAATGAAATGCAAGTAGAGAGAAAACAAAAATGAGAGAAGAAGAGAAAATGGGGGAAGGGGAAGATTTAGCTGCTCAGTGATGCACGGTGCCTCCTTGTAAGAGTAAATAAGTGTGAAAGAGCCAAGTCCATTTCTACTTCTTATTTAGTTGATAATCAGCAAAATTCACTTTGGCTCATTAGTTCTCAAACATTCTGGATATTAGCAAAGATACCCAAGCTGTGTTTTGTCATCATATTAAAAAAAAGTACAATCCATTTATGGAAACATGGAAAATTCATGTACAAGAAGTAGCAAATGCAGGAAGAAAATTAATATAATAAATTGTTTTGCTAATGAAAGCTTCACCTAAATGCTAATACAATTTAGTCTACATTCACAAACGCAATGTAACGATAGTATCAAGACAAAGAAAGCCAAATTAAAGGGAAAAAAAAGTCACCTCTCTGTCCAGGCCTGCTGCCACTGTAATGATGCCTCCTGTTTTATTGTTGATGGTGAACATATTGGAGGTCGGACTCTCTGGAGTCTGAGAGAGGATCTTATAACGCAGCATCCCATTAGCTGTTTTGGGGTCATCTTTGTCAACAGACGTTACTGTCATAACAAATGTTCCTACGGGACAGAAAGACAGAGAGAAGATGCAAATACTTTCCTTTCATGTCTCTGTATCATTTATTTTTTTTTACCATTTGCATTCAAAAGGGGTCAATATTGCTATGTGAACACTCAGTGTTTTTTCTTGTGACCTTAAACACCACTGATCACTTTAATACAGCTGACACAAAGTTAAAAATGGCCACAAAATGGCTACCCCAGGAATGTCATCAATGCTGTTTGATCTGCTAATGCTATGGCAGCATGTGAAGGTGGAGAGTCTACTGACAGTTGTTTGCTCATTCAGTGTGATAGTGCACTTGGCTTTATGTGCTGTATTACCTGGCTTGGAACCCTCTGGAACAGTGCCATTCCAGATCTGATGGGTGAACTCAGGTCTGTTGTCATTCATATCGATCACATTGATCACAATGTCAATAGGGTTTTCTACCTGGTTGCCATTAAGGTCCACTGCATGAGCTCTCAGCTGGAGGAAAAAAAAGACATATCTTTACCATAGAACTATTCAAACTGCACAAACAATACAGACACTCAATGTCACACATTAAACATATGCGGTATTTAAGCCCACAAACTATTAAATGTCAATAAAATCTTTTACTTTATGTACAAGAGCAAGCAGTTCAGAAAATTCTCATCAAACTAGCAGGACAAAAATAACTCAGGCATTTTAGTTGCATTTTAATGGTTGTTTCTTGAAACAAATACACTCTGAATATATTGAGTCAACTGCCTGGGTCCCTACACTGGGTCAGCACAGGTCCAGGTCTTTTTAACACTTCAAATGCATTTTTTCCTACTTACACATAACTGCATGCATTGAAAAACCTTTTTTGAGATAACCATGACCTGGATGACTGAGAATCTTCAGAGATACATAACTGCATGGTTGTGACTAACGCTTAATTTTAATTCACTAACATACAGTATCTACTTTGATCCTGTCCACTCATGCTCTAGAGTAAAAAAGTAATACTAATAGTAATACACTACTGTATACTGCTGCATGGATGTATTAAGAATCCACAGGCTATATAGACATACATTTTATGTCGTTGTATACTTTTCTTATAGCCTTATTGAAGTGTAAATTAATCAATGAATTATATGATACTGTGTCACGTGTATATAGCAAAAATAACAGTCGAAATAAAAGGAAATTGGCAAACTAAATCAATACTGAGCTCCTCCTATATTTACCTCTTTACAGCTTACAGTTCACATACAGTTTAAATTAAACCAGCATGGGCAGTAGACTATTCTAAAAGCATGATGAGGTCTACAACTTAACTACAGCCTTGCCTCGTGTCTTCTATGTTCGATTGAGGCACATGAATAAACAGCATGAAGCTATATAATTTAAAGACCATAGCAATGTAATGGAAGAACAGCTAATGACTAAACCAGATCTGGAAGGAACTGGAGGTTATCGTAATGTATCTAACACACACTCAGTTCACTAAGAAACATCATGTTAAATCCTTTAAATTCTCAGACGGATAAGTCAGATTTTCTGGGCTACCCTGGTCTTTATTGAGTCTAAAGAGGCTGTTTAGGCTACACATGACCCTTGAGTGCATGCCAACTAGTTGGAATGTACAGCACCAGAGAAAACTCAATTGTTTTGATAAAGCGGGCTGGAAAAAACATTCACAAATTAATAGAACGTCATTAAAGAGGGATTTTTAAGCTGTTATGTTAACTATATAATAACTTACGTGGAAGCTGGGGATGTGTTCTCGATCCAAAGGCTTGTTGACTGACAGCTCTCCAGAGATCGGGTCGATGATGAAAATCCCAGTGGGGGGCTGGTCTGCACCAGGTCCTGTGACGCTGTATCTGAGAGACCGGTTTTTGTCATGGTCCGACCTGATCTGTGGGTGTTAAGATTGATTTGTTACTGAATGCTTCAAAAAAATGCAGAATATAGCCTGAACCACACTGGATTTTTGATCTCTGTTATCTACTTATTAAAACTTTTATTAACTTGCAGTTAATTGACTGACTAATCATTTCAACCATTCAGTCAATCACTGTTTGAAAAATGCTGCAGTTTGTGTTAAAGAGTGTGTGTAGTAATGAAGTTCTGCCTTGGCTCAGCTATCTATCCTGTTTGCCATGTAAGCCAAGATGTCTATACCCTGGATCCATGCTGAGCAAACGGTATACAGTATTTCCTTCCCCTGATATAATCCACAAAAGAACAGAAATATCTCTTCTTATATGCCCAGGTTAAAAGTAACACATACAAATAGCATGTACATGACCTAACACTTGTTATGTATGCAAACCTAATATGCTGAAAAAAGTTAAGCTCTTCTGCTGTAGCCCTCTGTCAGCCACCTGCACTCAGACCTGACCACAGAACTGTTTCAAATGAACTGGGCCATGTGTGTCCTTGAGGCATGATAAAAGAAGTATAATATCTCAACAGGCAACCAAGGAACAATTGAGCTGGTGAGAGCTTCAGATTTCTCTCTGCTTCTAAATAATGTCACGTTATAGTGGTACCAAATGCCCCCTGAAACAAAAGATAAATAATACACCAGAAAAAAAGAGCCCTGACCTTTAGCAAAGTGCTGTAAATAGGAAACATTTTGTTGAAGGCATAAGTCTTACATCTGTGACCCTCTGAGTAGGAGCTCAGGGCAACAGGGAACTATAACATTGTCATATCAAGGAAACTGGCTTTGAAACAGAGAGTGGTGTACACTATGTGTGCATGCATGTGCTTGGGTGAGCTATGTTACCCGGACAAGCTCTTGAGGGAATGGGCCTCGTGAGTTCTCTGGGACATTGATTGGGGGGATGACCCAGTCTCTCTTTATGCGTTTGAGCTGGCTATCCATGTTGTGTGAGGGAAAAACTATTTCCTTCAAATCCTTGACCATGACTGAAGGGGCAGCAACTTCCTGAACCTGTGGAGAGAAAATGGTTCAGTTTAAGACTTGGCTAGTGATCACATCTATGCAGTAATATGAGTACATACATTTTTAGCCACGCTAGCAGTATGGCTCTAAGTTGGTGTGATGTTCCACCACAGATTGAAAATATCTGAACAATTACTTGCTGGATTGCTATGAAATTTAGTATTGTTATATTCATTGTCACATTTAAGGTTCCCACAAAATGATACTACTTTACCTCCAACAGCATTATGAGGTTGACATTTGTTTTGACTAAAATATTTAACACCTATTTATCTAAGACCTATAAGATGAGTTGTAAGTCATCTGAGTTGAGTGCCAACTAGCAAATGTCAGCAACTTAACATAATGTTATGAAGGTAAATATGTTGAACATTATATCAAACATCAGCATGATAACACTCTCACAGTGTTAGCATGCTGACATTAGCATTTAGCTCAATTCACCACTAAATAAATCACCGTTAGCGTGGCTGTATTCTTGTTATTATGTTTACCCTGTGGGAATGAAGCCTTAATCCTGATTACGTAATTACTACAATCAGCAGAAGCACATGCCAATCCACTTACTGGAGGGACACTTCTTCAGTGATACAGTAGCATGACTAATGCCTTTCCCTTTCTGAGTTACAAGAACTGATGTGGTGATAAAAGAAAATGCACTGCTGTTTTCCACAAAACATAATAAGCATTTTCAAATGTAATTTAATATCTATTCTAAATGTACATTTGCAAACAAATCATTTCTACAGGTCTTTGTAGCTTAAAATATCTACAATACAACATGTGATATATGCCGTGAAAGGCTTTGGTGTGGCTACTGCAACATCCGCACAACACCAACGCTGGTTTGCATTAAATGGCAGGCTTCTTCTTATGTCCTGATAAAATGCGCCCACACAGACAGACCAGCTTCCATAATGGATCTGCCATCCTCCCTCAGCTGTAATGAATGAGATTTGAAACAAAGGAGGATGGTACCTGCAAGCCAGACACTAAACACACAGATGGCTCAAATTGCTTATGCTGCTCCAGAGACTGAGGAGACTGAAGTACTGCCAGAGAAAGTTAAAATAACCTTGAACAAAACAAGACAGGTAGGAAAACACCAAAACAATATGTAAAATCTGTCAATGTCAACGAATGATAGCTGGGATTTCAATGGAACTGTCATGTCCTTTGAAGCATCTTTCCTACTGTCGCCTGTAATTTGAATGTTGATTTGCTGCAATGTAGTCAAGTCCTACCAACTACTATAAAGTGTCCCATGCACACCAGAAATTAATTACCACTTTGCCACCTTATATTATGACCCATATCCTACATTCACCCTCTTCGAACATCTGGGGAGCTGTCGGAGAGCTTCCACTAATCATGTTTGAAATCCGATTATACTGCTTTCACACGCTGAAAATGCAGAGAGGCAAGTGGACAGATAGTGAAGGAGTACGCTTCAGAAATATCTATTACCCTATTAAAATGGGTGTGAGTGCAAGCAGTAATTATTTGCAACCTGTGTCTGGGATGATGAATGACATGGTGGGTTTGCTCAGCCCAACATGCATCTATCTCTGGTGTGCTGGAGGTCTGCAGCCATCCACACTCTCCGAACCCCCTCCATCTTCTGACTATGAGTCTACTTCAGATCCAGCAGAGTGTTAGGCTGACTGATGACCTGACTGTTTGTGAGTGTACGTGAAGGAATACACATGTGCCTATTTGTCTTCTCTTTCAGATTCTGAAACATTGTCTCCTCACAAAATGTGGTGGAACTGAGGTTCTAACAGAGGTGGAGATAATGAGTGAGGACACTCATGTTAATGAGGATACTGTTTGGCTGTCATTGATTAAAATGTTTCCCCAAGGCTGACGCATTCATGGCACTAATAAAAAAAATTTAATCGCTGATGTGATTAAGAGCTGCGTGATGATTTATGACAATAATTGTGCTGGAGGGGAAGATAGCCACTCATGACCTAATAAACGTGCGAGATACGGGAAAGTCAATCCCTGATTTCATTAGGGACAAATCAGGGCAAACACAACAGCTCTGAACATTTACTGCTGATAAATTTAACAATTTTTTTATACACATGCAGACCCCATCTGAGATCATGTCTTTTCCATAAAATCTGAAAACCTACAGTTGTCTATGTTTACCTGTTTGGAATAAGTATGTACCATTTGCTTTTGACCAACCAGCAACAGTTACTAATGGCATCATTAAAATCACATACATGTAGGAGTCTCTATAGTAAATGATTATCAGTGGCTAACGATGGTGTTGTGTGATGAAATCATTACCAGCTAAAGGTCTGATTTCAGCCCAGCAGACCACTGCACCTAAAGCACTGTCAGTAAGTACACATAACTGTCGGTATTAACTTTTAATCTGCACCCACGTGAAATATAATGCCTGCCTTTCCAGAGATTATCTGCGGTGCCACAGGTTTAGAAATGGCCAATTGTGGTCATTTGTTTAAGAGTATTACAAGGCTTAAAAAGGAAAGAACGTTGGTCTTTGTAAAACAAACGTGATTACAGGATGTTCATTAAGATACCACAAGGTTAATGAGATCTTACAGCAATGATTATGCACATAAAGGCCCACTTATAACCCTACAGAATGTGTCAGGAAAGACACACATAGTTGGGAATAGCATATGCGACTGTCTGTAGTGTTACTCTTGTAAGTTTAAACTAACAGATATTATCAAATTGAGCAGGATCACATAATCCACTGGCATTCAAGATAAAACCTCAACAATACCAGACTTTAGAGCTTCTTTTCCTGGTTACAGTGCAGGCGGATAGGCCAATGTAGACAGCTCATTTTGTACATGTCCTCTGATCCTTAGCTAACCACAATGACATATGAGCATATGGTCATTTTAACTAATTGCAGATGACTGAGCAACACATCCAACAGAGCAGTTGAAGCCATACTCTATAGCTCAGACAGATGCTTCCCAACCTGCAAAGCGCTGAAAGAGGTGCGTCCCCTTTTGGATGATAATGCAATAACCTCCCTGTCACAAGCCATGCTCACTGAAATTAACTTTATGAGAGGCCATTTTGCATCTGCTCTTGCTACCCACTGACCGTGTTGAGTATATGTTTGTGCTCCTAGTAAATTGACACATTAAGTTTTAATTAGCAAGCATCTATCCAGTCTCTTGGAACACCTGCTACAATTTAGGGAACTAGTCATCTGTGAACATATGTTCACAGATGACTAGTATTGCGAAAGTATGGCTAATAAGCGTAAGTTAGTTGATGCAAGGGCAAAATTGATCATTCCACTTTTCTACAGCAGTAACATCACATCAGACAAATCAACAAATAAGTCTGAAATGTTTTAGAAGTACATGAGTTGGTTGGTATATTGGTATATTTACCTGCTGGCTAGAGTCTGTGAAAGGTGTCAGTCTGACTTGGGTCACCCACTGCTGCTGTGTGGTGGTGTCACTGGCCTTAATCAGCAATGGTGACACAGGGATTGTAGAGTGCTGAAGACTCCTGGCAGCATAAACTACTCCGTTGGCCTCTATCCGGAAGTCAGATGGGTTACTGCATTCGAGGCGCACCAGACCACCTCGGCCACAGTCCAGAAACCTCACTGCAAGAGACAGAGACAGATGGATTTAACTTTTAAAAAATTAGCCCAACAGTGAGAGAGGAACCTAGGGGAAAAATAGGGATATAGAGACAAAGGAGATGGAAGATAGACAGCCAGACAGACAGACAGAAGGTCCACAAAGGTTTTCTGATTCTCCTTCTCGCTCATGCATTATTCACTTCAAGCTGTGCCCCAAAGGTATTGCTCAAAACAGGTGCAGTGGAGGAGAGAGTTGCAGGGAGAGAAAACCACATGAAAAAAAGGAAATGTGCCCCTTAAGGGCTATTAAATAAGAATTCATAAACCCTAAATACTACATTTAAAACCTGATGCATAAGTTACACTGTGGAAATACCCATCTTTATTTGGATTTGAAAAAAAAATATACAGAACGTACAAATATGTTTAATTCTGCTACATAAGCTATTTTATTTCCAACAAAGGCCATCGCATGCAAGCTTTGTTCCACATGACATACAGGAATGCTTTTTGTGGATGACTGCCGATCCTCAGCTTCTCGAAAGGTAGAAGCAAGTTCATGTGATGTTTATTTCATCAGCAAGTTCACAGAGAAAACACAGAAACTCACGCATGCATGCAGACACTGCAGACAGGTGGCTCACGGGGGCTCGAGTCCCACAGGTGCCTCAGTGGCAGTGGTACAACACCAGTTCATGTTACAAGTGAGTGACAGTACAGCCTCAGTAGATCCTACATGTACACCAGCACACACCTTAACACCTAAGAGATTCATGGTGTCATCTTTTTGTGTGGATATGTTTCCCTGGAAGGCCTCTTCGTGTTTATGGCACCAAAACAACATAAAAAAGAAAGATAAAAAAAATTTCTCATGGCCACAGAGATCACAATGTTACCATATATCATTTGTGTGGAGAGTCTGCTGGTGCTGCTCTGAATTATTAAAGCAGATGTGGAATTACTCAACAAAAGCCTTGAAGGAGGGTGCCTAATCTTCCTTTGTGTTGCTACCTTAGGGACCCACCGATGTCTTCAGAGCATCGTCTGCAATCTGAGCACATTGAGCTCCTCTGGGAAGTGGAAGGGGATGCAGTAGAAGAGCTTGAGGTCTAAAGGATGTTATATATTAACTACCAGACTTAATTTAATATTGTCAGCCAAACATTTAAAATGAATTCTGCCAAAGTACGCCACACCCTCCTACAAATAGATCTCAGTGACGACAGGGGTGAATTTAACACATTTTCGTTGCTTATAACAGCAGACGTGACAGATGTTTTCTGGTAGATGTCCTTGGTCCCAGCACTGACAGAGATGTGCCAAGTTTCTCATCAGATAGATAAACATCTAAAGGCAGAATAGCTGAAAAGCAACTGGAAAGGGAGGGCAATTCTTCCTTAAAAATTATAATTGAAAAAAGAATGTAACGGTAGAAAAGAGTGGAAAAAACAAATAGCAGAGCAAGTGTCCTATAAAAACTAGCTGTTGTTTTCGAATGTGAGAGGTAGAATGCAAGTAAAAGCAAGAGGGAGAGAATGAATTACACATAGCAGGCTGCCCAGGGAAAGTTTGAAAACTTGACTTGCAGTGTAATCACAATATATTCATTCTGATGAATGAAAATACAATCTTGCTCTACTTCACCAAAACATAACAGGGAGAACAAATCTTCTGCAAAGACCATGTGCTACATTCCATCATAGCCTGTTATAATATTAAAAATCACTGCAAAATAAGAATGCAGCACTGAAAACTAGTCTTTACCTAAAAAACTGCAATTCATAAATATTGCTTAACAACACACAGGGTGAAGCATTAAGGGTGACTCAGCACTTACAATAATGAAGTTAGAAGATGACAAGTAAAATAAAGTAAAAAGTAAAGACTCTTTCTTCTGTAGTGAAATACACTTGATATTGACCATCTTCATCCTGACTGCTTTTGTTCAATTACCCTTGACCAATTAGTTTTTTCTCTTTGAACCTGGCAAAGCTGACATCAGATAGATGACCCCCTCACTCTGAAGGCTTTACCTTAAAGCCAGTCGTCTGTAAACTCAAAGCATTCAGGCAATCACCAGACACCCCAAGTCAGCAGATCCTGAGACAGAGGGAGAATGGAGAGCGAGGGGCTGCCAAAATAACTCACAATGCAGTGCAAGAAAGGTCTATGGATTTAAGAAGCTTGAAGTCTCAATTTAAATCTTGAATTAGGAATATTAAACAAAGTTATTAAGCAAATGTAAATTAAAAAGGAAATAGATTAAGCAACCACTTTTTTAATTATATAACATAAAACATATATTATGTTTTACTTATAATATTTTAAAGTAATCTTCCAAAAAAAGAACGTTACTTTAAAGCTTTAAAAAGTCATCAATAGACTGCAGATCCTAGTACAGATAGTTTGATGGAAAATTTTAAAGTTATATTACTATATTTCAATTTAGCCTTAACTAAATGCATTTCAGTCTGGCACATTTTGGCCTCATGCATATTGCTTTTCTGCCCCTTGATGCTGCAGCCCATGTGTTTCCATTTTCTGTCCTAATGGCACTTTTGACAATACATTTTGTGTGTGTGTGTGTGTGTGTGTGTGTGTGTGTGTGTGTGTGTTGTGGTGCACTTGACAGCAACATTTCCCCTGTGAGTTATTTTAGCCCAGATCTCTTGTTGAGTTGAGCTCAAATCTGAATTTTGGCCATGAGGACACCTCTGAGAGGCACTTCAGCAGTCAACCCCCCCAGCGACCGCCATACAAACTCCCAGCACACACAGCTATTTCCAATGATAATGAATGGGAATGTCCAGCATGTGTCTATTCATTTATCACAGAGATTCTGGTGGCTTATAAAACCACAGAAATGTGTAGTGTGGCTCCACTTAAAATCTGGCTGCTGTAACTTATCTATATCTAGGTGCACTGGCTGCCCAAGGTACAAGACTAAAAAAGAGACTTTGAGTACCACACCCTATCAGACATGTCGTCATGAGAAGAACGATAAAGGCCTTTGGTTTGGACAGAAATGCCGATGCAGCAGAGTGGGACAGGGGGTTAGGGTTTTAAAAAGAGGTGGGGGAGAGAGAGGGAGAAACATGCCTGTCAGCAGAAAGGCCTGTCCAACTAATGCCCTGTGCTGGGGCCCAAAATTACCTCCGACTCAATGATCCTATTCACAGCTTAGATACCCCCCTCACTGACAAGCAATACAAAAACCCCAGCTAACCTCTCTGTAGTACCAGAGTGCCTCACCATTGTCTGCTCCATCACGTGATAACTCAGACAGACACAAATAGAGAGAGATGGGGAAAGGCAGAGAGATACATTTAATTTGGAACAATGAATGTGGACTCCATGACTGCACAGAGGCAAAGAAAATGTTCCACAATCTCAGCCTTTATGCCTGCCTGCCAAATACACTGGCTGCTAGTGAGAAGGCTAAAAGTCCCTCTAACGTGCTGTAAATGTGACAAGACTAAAACCTCTCATGTGAAATCATCCCAATATACCATCATTTATATCTGGGAAGTGAGGTCACTGACAGTGGAGAGATACTCAGCATAGGTGTTTCATCAGTAGCTGTGGATAAATGCAGACTCAGGCAAATACCCCAGTGGCAAACACCTCTGACAAAATGCCTTATTCACATATGAATGTAACCTGGTTCAGTACAGTGGCCCATCCTGGCAATGAGACAATGCAATATGAAGCAAAGGCTCTAACTAAATGTGTGTGTGTGAGACATTCATGCCAGCATCACTGTTTATTAGGGTGTTTTCACAGTCAACGGACTGGATGTCTATTAGGCACTGCACCTCGTCACAACTCCACGTTTGCAATTACTATGTTCACACCAGACAAAACAAACCTCATCAAGAGGGAACAAAACAAAGTCGAGTTTGATTCAAATGGACTAAAGCCTGTAGGTGTGAAAGCACTCTAAGATCCTGTTAAGCCCCTTTGGGGCTCGCACTCCAGTTCCTAAATTCAGATGACTGTGAAATATGAAATTCTTATTCAATCAAAACTTGGGAATAAGATGCTACATTAAGGTCAGCATTCCCTAACAATGTACAGACTTTATGTCCAATCATAAAAACATTCTCCTTTATAGCATTTTCTGTAATAGCCAAATTATTGCATAATCTGCTGTTAATGATTTATGGTAAGGTGGCTGCTTACAATGAAGTTGTGCATGCAAATGTTGAAGCGTTTTCTAGGGATGTTCAATATTGGCTTTTTTACCGATATCCGATATACCGATATTGTCTAACTCTTAATTTCTGATACGATATAAACAGATACCAATATATGCAGGGTCCCCCCCTCATAAAAAAAAGAAAAACTCAATCATTTTAGGTAACTAATATCACATATCTCCTATTATGCATACTTAAACTTTAAACATTATTGCAAGGTGTGCCAAACAAACAAAAATATCAAAAACTATACCTTGGATTTGTCATATTTTGACATTTTGAGAGAGAGGAGAAGTAGCTGAAGAGGTATGTATAATATGTGCATATGTGGTCCTCATTAAAAGAGTAAAAACCGATACCGATAATTTCCGATATTACATTTTAATGCCGATATCGGCCGATATTGGTAGGTCGATAATATCGGACATCCCTAGTTTTTTCTAATGCTATTATTATAAAGGTATATTCTACAGGTTCAAGACTAGTAAGTAAACAATGTCATCATGCAACTTAATGCAAGTGCATCATATTCATCAGACATTTATTTCTGTGAACTTGTTCAGCTGTTTTGTTGCTCTGATTTGATGCAATGGATAAAGATGTATTAAAATGTTCTTAAAAGACTATATATTATACACACATAAATAATGTAAACTACAAGTCAGTAAACCCTGATATGTGAAAATGTGTGAAATAACCAGCACTGGTAGAATAGAAATTGTGATTCTATTAGACTAGACTATGTGGTCTATGTTCCACTACTTATCAGAATCAAGATATTTCCAGAACATCAATTTATTCCAAAACACTGAGATGCAGAAGAAGGTACACTTCTGTTTTCAGAAAACCTAGCATGTTCTACAGAGAAAGTAAACTGTGTGTAGTTGAACCTTGGATCTGGGAATGATGATACTCCTTTTTGTCAGACTAAGCCCTTGAAGGCATTTTACTAATGCACTGCACTTCAAACGTGCAAAGCATTCAATCCATTTCTAGCTGGGCCTAAAATATTTATGGGATTTGCATAAAAAAACAAAACATGCAGTGTTTGTACCCTGTTCAGTGTCTATAGCAATTAGAAAAACTAAAGAGGAATTGCATCAGAGCATAAACAAATTTAACAAGCAGCTGGCCCATTTTCCTAGCTTGATTGCAGTGACCATTCCCCTAGTACTTGGTTTGGGTAGTTTATGCATATTGTTAACAGTTTTTTTTTCTTTCCTAAAACTGGAGTCTCAATTATAGCTTTATGAAGAGGTCCTCAAAACTTCTACCTTAACAACCATCCAGTCAGACTAGACTGCTAGATCAAGCTCAAGGGAAACTATTTTCAATCAATGACATGGTATTTTATATGTGTATTTATGCCACATTTACATATGTCCATTTACTTTCCCAGGGTACAGCAACACCACCTGCAACTACTGTAATCAAAGGACAGTTACAAGATAAGCAAATCTGAGTAAAAAGGTTCTAAATCCTGTGCAATGATTAGCTTTAAGAAACTACCATTGCCGTTTCCAGTGGCTATTCTATACCTACACACCATTTTATATTTACAATAGATACCTGCTGTGTTCTCAACAAAAAAAGAACACAATGATTTTCCTGAACTGACCTTCAGTAAGAGCCTCTTGTTCCAGTGGCAAAACAACTTTCTATGCACGGAAAACACTCTGGATGACAGTTCTTTTCTGGTGAATAAGTAATAGTTGGCCTTTGAAAATTAGCATTCTCAATGGGTTAGTAGTGAAGAGGGAGTGCAGGGGGACATCACAATTATTCTTGGGCCTTTGTTGGATAAATGAAATGATTCCGTGTTTTCCAGTACAATGACAGCCAAGCATTGTGTGGATTACTGTGTCACTGGAGCCAAGAGCTGATAAGGCTAAGCTACATCCTTCTGCAGTTATCAGCGCGTAGCTATTGGGATTTTGTTCTGTGAGTTATTGAGACGAGCGGGTTGATACAGAGGCTTTGGTGGGGTATTAAATTGACCACATTACCGGGATGTTAACACCCTTACCCTTTAAGATGTCTTTCAGCAAAGCGCAGTGACCCCTGTAAATGTGTGTACAGATGATGTTCACTGAGAAAAGTGCCATATTTAGATACCAGTAAAACAAACAGCTAAAATCACAAAAGCTCAAATCAGTCACTAAGTACTTTTCATATCAGTAAGTCTCAATGTCCTTCCTTTCAATGTCAATCCTTTCTCCTTCAAGTACAAAGAACATCCAGTTGTAACTTTTTGGATAGGGACAGATGTTAAGTATACAGTATGTGACCATATACCTAGCACAAACATCACTTCCGGTTCCTAAACCTGGAAATGTTCAGTCTACAACGCCCGGAGTGCAGAACCTCTCAGATGTTATATAAAATCAGATGCTGAATGTCATGCCCAAAACAACTGTTTGACCTTATTGCGTGCTCTCATAAAAGGTCACAAAGGTTTTAATTGCTCTCTGCTCCCTAACTGACCTTACAACTGGTGTTGGTCCCTTGGTTCAGTATATGAAGGTTTTAGTGATTATTGGAGGGATGTAGAGATTGAGAAAAAGAAGGCAGAAAGGGCTAAATAAAGCAATTTGAGTGAGGTTGGAGACTAGAGGCAGGTCGAGGCACTGAGATGCCTTTTATAAATCAGATTGTGGATAATAAGCCATTTAAGGTGTCCACATGCATCACTTTTTATTGTTTTTGTATTATAGAGGTCATTCTCTTGTGACCATATGCCGCAGCAGTACACATTCTAGGAAATGCTCCACTGCACTGTGCATCCATCTCTGCTGTGCCATGGTGCTTCTGCGTCTCAGGCATTTTCAAATAGATAGAATGGTAACTCTTTTTCTCCTGCTCTGTCTGGGTGAGAAAAAAAACATAAATATTAAACATCTGATATTGATCGCTTTATTAATTATGCATGTACTGTAATGAAAACAGAGACACTACTTAAAAGAAGCAAGTATTGTACTCAGCTAGATACACTGAATACCTGAATTCATTTTTAAGTATGTATTCTCATCTTATACTGTGTATACATACAGTCAAGCTTTAAGTAGATGAAATATCATTTAGGTTCATTTTCAGCGGAAGTAAAAGAAAAACAGACAAGTACAAGCATAAAGCACCCAGCGGCTATGTCCGCTGACTCCTGTGAGCCCGCATATCTGTGGTTCCGAGCTGAGCTGATATTTTCTGAAGAGGCTGATCACAAGGGCTGGGCACTAAAACTGCCTCAATGCAACCTGTAATGTGGCATTATTAGGTCCTTTTGATCTCAAAAGCACAGCCTCAGAGCTATTTAGTTCTTCCCCTTGATCATTTCTGTCAACACACCATCATAAAAATCAAAGAGACAAAGAAGGAGGCAGTGACCAGTGATGAGGTAACCTCTGCTGGCATGTTCATTACATTTTGTAAGACTTTTAATCACACTAGGAGAGTGGCTCCTGCCTCTGAACTGTTGCTGAGACAAGAAACACAGAAATACCTCTGCCCAGAACAGCACCGTTCATTGTTCCATGGGGGACAATCATTATCCACGGCTTTTGGTGGAAAAACAGACAGGTGACTTACACAATGATGTCAACGTCTCGTTCGGCTTTCACAGACTGGAAAACTAATCATGTTAAAATCATGCATGGTTAGCAGTTATCCATTGAACTCTGCTGCCAATTCTTTTGGCTCAGCACTGGTACTGTGACTCCCATTTTAACTGAGTAAGAAGTGCATGTTTATGGAGACTATATCAACATTAAATTACAGTCTGTGTGTAAAGTGATAGTTATTGTGAAAGTAGAAGTAGAACTGCCATCACTAATGATCGGTGTGCAAACATTGCATGTTTTAGTAGAGGGTGGAGACACACTGATCGCTCACTCGTATGTTGTTCGTGAAGTGAGGTAGTAGCAAACAAGCTGTGTAGTAGTGCTTTTAGAAGTTTCAACAAACAAAAGTAATGGAGTAATGTGCATAGATTGAGTATAAGTCATGATAATAACTTTAGTGGGGTGTGGGAACTAAAAGCTTACATTTTATTTTTAAAAATCCTACTTTGTTTTTGGGTTTATAAAAAAGGGTGAAAACTGAATCAAGAAATAGAAATTTTTATTGTTAATCTGAAACTCCATATTGGATTTGTTCCAAGATGACAGACAAGACATACAGTTCATTAAAACTTTCATCTACACTGGGCAAAGTTTGTGAAATTAATGTTCAGGAAGACCATTTTCCCAGAAGGATGACCACAGAGGAAGTTATTTGTACGTTATCAATTTTAATATTAGAAGGTGATTAAATTCTGTCAAACTATCTATCTATGTGTCATTACTTGACATGGGAATTTATTTAATGCAGAAATTCAGCCATCGTACGCCACCAAAAAGATCAACCACCTTGTATGACAGTGTTGGTCATACAAGTCTTTATATGTGATGTCCTATACATAGCAATGCAGCACATACTAATTGTCTTCAAATGCTCTGAATGTCCCACATTTACATTACATGGTGCTGAATAAGCCACACAAATGACAAGTGAGAACAAACACAATGGCAAGGACATCACATGATATTAAAGGCAATGTAACAGAATAATATGAATAACATTCCAATTTACATGCACTACTTTCTGCTATCTGTGTAGTGAGTCATATTCACACATTCACAAGTGAGTGGAAGTCAAAGCAGGTGATTGCAGTGGGTGTTAAAGACAAAAAACCCTGCTTATTAGAAAAACATTAGTAGAGAAATGTACAAATCAAAATTGGAAGGCAATTTGTTTCTTTGGTTCTAGGTTGTGTATTGTTTACTCTTTCCTTCCTTTATTCCATCTTATTTCAGTTTAAATAGACATCTTTGAATTATTGTAGATCGATACTGCCCTGGTGTTCCTCTTTTTTAGGTTAACCTGTGGTGACCTTGGGTTTGATTTAATCTGCCAATATAAACTTAAATTCTCCGATAGACAAACCATGTCTGCATAGTGTTGATATGAGTTTATGCTAATAGGAATTCAAGCCATTTTCTTAGCAATAATGACTCACTACTAATTAACAAGAAACTGATAGCTAATGAAAAACACATGGTTTGTGCATCTGCTCTGCCTTCATAAGAAATAATACCTGTGCCTGCTTTGCATAGTTCTGTTGTCAATCAAACCAATGCAAATGACTAGCTCAGGTAAAGACCGATGCAGTCCGCTGCATCCAATTACAAAACCAGCAACACACACACACACAAACACACAATGTTTCTGTTTGCACTTTTTACTTTCTTTTTAACATGCACACGTGGATGCGCGTACACACACATTCGGTTTCTCTTTGTCCTTCCTCATGCTCAAAACAGAACAGCACAGCAATTTGAACCAGATTCACAAAGAAGAATTTTATACAACAGAGTGTCTGAAGAAGAAAAGAAACGGAAGGATGTGATGCACTCACCTACAGTATAGGATGTAAAATAAAAGCCATAGATGAATGAATGGGGATCTGGGACTAGTTCTGGGGCCATTATGTCATGTGTAGCACAGTCACATTTTTTAAGAACAAAGCTAATGGAATTCCTGCTTTTCTGCCATTTCCTTTGGAGAAGTCAGGGCACAGGGAGGAACAAGGAGAAGGCAACTGAATCTTCTTTGGCTGGGAAACAAAGCAGCAGACAAAGGAAGATGAAGCTGACAGCCTCTGGAGAAGACTATCATAATGTAAGATAGAGGTTGCTTCTGCATCTCTCTTGAAGTAAAGAAAAATGATTTACTGAGTCATTTGCACACAAACAAAAATATATATTGTATATTCTGCCTCACTGCTTATACCAACCTCTGTATATTGTGCAAATGTACATTCATGGGTAATCTGCTTAAGTATTCTTAGAGGGATGGAATAAGACATACATCTTAAATTTCAAACAAAAAAGAAAAAAGAAAAGGAGAACAAGGTAACAAGGTAAAAACTCTTGAGCTGGAGAGGCTATAGGGACATTTAAATGCACCTTTTTCAAGATAAACAAAGCAAATGAGTCATTGCGGTGAGCAGACCATTACAGTCCCAGCTACCAACCATTATCCTCAATTTATTCACTTGCCCTATGCTACGCATTACAAGAGACTTAACATTATCTCTCTCTCTTCATAAGAGAAAAACAAACATATGGAAAATCCCAGAAACTGCAGAATGAATGTTTAGAAACCTGCCCCTCTGAAAAAAAGAAAATGTAAAAAAAAATCAGCAAAACAATGACAGCAAGGAAAATAAAGCTTCTTCAAAGAGAGGGATTAGGGCAGCTGCCAATACACGGGGTGTGCGCACTTGCCATTACACTTTAAAATCAATACGTGTCAAATTTCGCTTGAAACACAATTAGCCTGTGCTTAAAGAAAAAGACGGAAAATACACAGAAGGAAGATTAAAGACAAGCCCAATGTTCCTCTCAAAAGCTTTCATATCCAACTCATTCACAGCTTTTCAAATGCATGACAGCTTGTTATGTGCTGCTCCAACTGAAGAAAGCAAACAGAAAGGAAAGCATGCATTTGTATGAATTTACAAACGCTGTCTTAACGTGTCAGACAAGCTTATTCCTTTGTACTGTGTTGGTTCTATGGCATATCGAGTTACAACTCGGATGCCGAATGCGCCTCGCTAAAAACCTACTTTGACCTGCTTGACCCTTCCCTACACATCGTTTGAGCTCAAAACAGATAAATGAAGTGGAATAGAAAATAAGAGATGAGGACGTTTCTTCTATTGTGGGTACAACATCCATTTGTGCAAAATAATTAATTTCTGTGTCTCAGGGCTGAACAAATCATATTTTCAAAGTGATAGAACAAACTTGCAGTAGACTAAAAAATCAATTTAAATATTTTTATATTTATATAAAATATATTTAGCTTTTTTTTAACAAATGATGCCAACATGTAGACTTTAAGAACTTCTCTGATTTGAATGGAAAGTTTGTATGTTGTGTGGTACAGACATTTTTTGCTCAACACAGAGCTATTACTTATCCCCTTCACTGTTTTTTTTTGTCTTTGATGCAGAAGTTCAGCCTCTGATGCTCAAAGCAGCATCAATTTGTAAGAGACACACATCTTTCTATTAGTGCTGTTCTCTTTCAAATGCATGACTTCTTTTTTATTCCTGAGCAGAGGCAATTTAACACAATCTAATTGACATACTGCACAGGAGCCTTGCCTTCACGTAATGCACAGAATGCACAGTGAGCAGCATTCCAACTGCACACAACACAAGAAGTTTTTCTATTTAAAAAGGCCTGATGGTTGAAAAAACCATATTTGCAATCTGCAATGCTGCAATATGGATTTTTATTGTTCATGTAGACAGACAAAGACACAACACAATTTCCGTTATATGAACAAAATCTGTGTTACAAATTGCAAAATTAAATGTTTATCACAGTCCCTGCACTGTAAACGCTGCACAGGTGTGAACAATTTGTTTTGGCATCAGTCCAGCACTAGGAAATGTCTCGTCTCGTATGCATTATCTGTTAAGGGAACAGTAGAGCATTGCCATGTCAGGAGCATGGCTGTGTGACTGGACCATGTGAGAGGAGAGGCCTTTTACTCCCATGTAATCAGCTGAACTGAGTGGGTTCAGAGAGGGATCTGTCCAGCTGTGCTTTATTACAGACACAATGAGTCCCAGATTAGTGGAACTGGAAGGAGGGAAGAGGGGGGGATAAAGGATCATGGGGGGAGCGGAGGGGAGGGTGAAAATAACTACAAACACATCTGTCCTCAGTTTGTCTGCAGCTATAACACCAAACCACAAGCATGGCCATGTACAAATCTGTCTTCCCTTGGAAAGGCCGCCAGCGGAAATGTTTCCAGACCTTGGGTTTTTAACGTGAGGACTCGTGGGAATAGTCTGTCGCCTCACAGTGATAGTAATGTTCGTCAGGGTCAAACTAACGCTGACAATAGTGGCACAAAAAAGCAGGGGGTACAAATGTGAATCACTGTAGACAGCTTGTTGTACTGTCATATCTGGTCTCTGCAGGTGTCACAAGGAAATGATCACTAGAGTTTCTTTTGTGAACCTTAAATTCTTTGTGAACGGCACACTTGTTTCCTGCAGGTTCTATATTTCTGTTTGTTTGTTTTGAACATTAAAAAAGCTATCCGGACAGTTATTAAGCAGGGTAATTGCTGTCCAAGTAGAAAATGCCTCCTGGCTAAGCCTGACAGTACAGTGCACATGAAGTGGGCTTTTAAACTTCACAACACATACAACACATAC
>JAUBNQ010000009.1:11845832-11881035 GCA_032353495.1 Ctenopoma kingsleyae
ACAACACATACAACACATACGATCATGGTGCCTCCATCTGAGTCACCCTAACTGACCCAAAGAGAGACCGTGAGAGACAGATGAGAGGGAGAGCGGTGAGGTGCTATGTTTGGTCTGAGCTGTCCTATCATTCTGCTTCAGTGGAACCTCTCAGGCAAGCACAAAAATGCACGTACACAGCATGTTATACCAACAGAGGCAAGATTCACCAGAAAGACATCCCACTGCCTTTAGAGATTACTGAAAAGCCTTTCTATCCCCCTTAGAACAGCTTATACATAAGGAGTGATTAGACATCAAACTACAGTGTTGCACCCTAATCCACCACCCAATTCCTGATGTGCCTCCCTGTTTCTCTTACTTCCTTTCTTAATATTCTTCCTTAACATATACATAAGTAGAGACTAAGAAGATGAGTTGATTCCTCACATTATTCAGATTTAATCCCACAATAAGATGTTGTGTTTGAAACATGGCAGTAAGACTTTCTTGCACAGTTAGGATTTTCTTTTGTTATAGATTACCTGCTATCAGCAGAAGCTACAAGTGACTTAGAGAAGAAAATGGCATTTTGGTCCTGATGGACATTAACAGCTTTATCATTACTGTGGAAAAGCTAAAGCTATGGAAACTTGGCAGCAACTGGCCAGACACACAACACAGACAGGATACACCACCGCTTCTTTGCTGGAAATAGAGGATTAAATTGTTACAGGTGGGGTCCTATTTTCTTTAAAACTCTTCTGCTAGGCCTGCAGATGTAAGAACACCCATCCCCAAGACCGGAATTGATCTTTTTGTTGTTTTTTTTCAAAGTCTGAATCACTTGGTCTGTGACTGGTTTTATTACTTACACTGCTTCTCGTTGAAGGCTTTTCTCTACACTTATCCACATGCCTCTGATTCACTGGAGTGGGCACAGGAATTATGTTTTTTTTACTAGCCTAATCTCATTACTTTCATTGGCTGATAAAACCCTGTGCTAAAAGTAAGCTTATTATTTATTGTTTTGAACAAAGTCTATCTGCACCAGGTGTGAGCATGGTCACATGAATGTAGGGGGATCAGACAAGCAGTCCAGAGGCGATAATAATAATAATAACCTTTTATTTTTTTGTTCATATCTTCTGTGATCCGGATATGGCACAGCTGCTTATTAAGCAATATTATCTCCTGCGCTACTCTATTTCCTCTAGGACCACACAGAGGGAGATCTAGCAATATACATGGACACTCAAAATGTACAGCCTAATAACTCACATTATATGAATTCAATAACACCTGTCTATACGGCTGCATGGTTGTTGATGGGAGCAGTAAAACAAATTTTAATATCCCAGTGTGTTAGAACTGTTAATGATCAGTGCTGACGGCAGTTAGGCTGTAACTCACTCGCCATGGCCACTTCACTGCCAATGCACACTGTAATTCTCATGCACTACAGCACTACATGTAAGTGTTGACGAGATGTCCCTCTAAAACATGCAGATACGGCACCCATAAATAACATTCTAACCTTTTTACAGGCTTACCAGCTCTGTGATGGCAGCAATGAACTTGGGTGAACCCCCCCACACAATGTCTGATTCACCTGCTCTTATTGTTTTCCCAGGAAAACATGACACTGGCCATCAATATGTGATTTGGAATCTGAGGGCAAATAATTAGTCGAAGAGGTAGGGCTCTGGCAAGGCTGACGTGTACAGTAAAATATGGCAAACATGACATGTTATGAGATCACAGACTGCTGGCCAGCTGTGTCTGTTGATGCTGTGGAGCGCTTTCAAGTCTTTTCAACATATGGTTCAAATTAAGTACGTTAGAGTCATACTGAGTTTTAAAAACAAGCAAAAGTCCCATGTATTTAAAAAAGCTGGATTAATTAAAAACAGTGAAAAATACCTCATAAAATGCATCTTGACATGTACACAGGCTCACACTGTTCTTATATGACCCTGCCAAGTGTTTCAACTGTTTTAAATTAAAATCTAAAGCGTTTTGACAGTGAGTCTTACCATTCTGTGTGTGTAACATTGAGGATTTAAATATATACAGTTTGTGGTGGTTAGGTATTTAGACACCCAATTTTCACCACTAAAAACATTGTTAAGATGGGAAATCCTCAAAAAAGTGGTTTAAATTAAAAACAGCTATCATAACTCATTTTATCAGCACAGGAAACTGCTGTGCATGTAAAACCTTAGAGTGTCCTCCTGCACATGATCAGATTCAGACATGCATTAACTAAAGCTGGGGATATACTTGCAAAAGTGTATGCACAGATAATGGCACAGTCATCTGTGTCATTGTTCATATTTTTCCTTGCATACTTTGTCTTTGTCTGGAGCATTTAAAAGCTTGGCCACTAGGGGGCAGACTAGGGAATATTCATCCTTGACCAACCTAATGTTTTCCTGGTGAACGTCCACCTTTGCACAACATAAACAGAATCCATGGTGACAGAGATGTTGAGTCAATGGCAGAGAAAATGGCAACAACTACACAAATGTTAGATATGTAGATGCTCAACATGTTTTTTTCAACAACACAATTTTTGTGGTGCTTCAAATCTGTTGCTAAGTTTGCTTTATACTGCCCCACAGGTTATATGTGGGATTGCAGCTTGCATATGCAATCAGCACTCCAAATCAACGCAGACTATGTTACATGTTGCGTAAGCAGTCACGTCGTTAACAGCAAGTATATTCAGCCTAACTGCTGCCAATCACTCAGCGGTAAAACTTTAGTTTATTGAGTTTGAAGGCCACCCTTGCTTTTAAATGCATTATTCTGTTTCTGTTTTGAAGTACAATGCTTGTCTTGAGCAAAAATCAACATAAAAGCAGAGAAAGGTTATAAAGGGACAATACTGAATACTGAGAGCCATTAAGACTAGTTGTGCATCTTTCATTACTGAAGAGTCAAACTGTTATATTCATTAACCCTGCACAGCAGGCAGAGGAAGGCATTTTTCCAGTTTCTGATTAAAACAAACAGCAAAATGGTAAATGTTAACTTACTTGTCCTGGTAAAACTGTTAAGAGCATCACTGATTGAAGACTACTACAAAACCAGGATGTGAAACAGATACTGTACACAGGTTCAATTGACATCTAATCCATATCAGCCACATGTGCGTGTGTGCTGGGTCTGCTCTGATGTCACACAATTTCCATATACCACACTGCTGTCACTATAGTTGCAAGAGAACCAGTGTTTATCCTGTCAATACCAAACCAGCCAGGAACTTACAGACCCAGGTCAGAAAACATACGCTGAACCCAATCATACCAAAAACACAATAACTTCCCAGATTGTTTCTCTAGCACGAAATATAAAACTTCTATGACCAGAAAGGGTCAATAGATACATTCAGATACAGTCTGGGAAAGGGCGTTGTCCATGAACCTCAGTGTGTAGCTCCATCTTGTGTTACACATCCCCCCATCCTTCTATGCACAGGGACAATAACAGCATGAGGGGGGTGGGGTGTTGGTTGCAGGGCTGACAGAGTGGGGCGGGGGTCTGGTTACCTTCCCAACCACTGTCATAACAACATATGGAAGAAGCTCAGTTACATGTCAACAGGTCCAACTTCCTGTATTTCTCTTTGCTGCTGTTTAGATGCTTCAGGACGCAGGTGCAGTAAAGACAGAAGAAAAGAGATGTAGACTGTTGTGTGCTAGAGAGATTTAACTGAAACACAACCAAAATTTTGCACGTTCATATAATTCCTACTTTACAGCTAAAGCAAACGTCACATTGACTTCAACTGCTTTGTTGTGTGCAAACTCACAAACAGTATGTGTGGGAAAATAACACACATCATCCCTCTCTTTTATACACTCATTTACATAATGTGGGCGTACAGGGGTCAAAGATCATCCCCATCACAAATCCCTTTGAGTGAAGATTCACAATGGGCAGAAGCTGAAAGCTTTTAGCCTAGCGGCAAAGGGGAGACCAGCTCCTTCCTTGGTGCTGTGTTCTTCCATCCATATACCCACATCTTTACCACTACCCATTATTCACAGAGTTTAGTGTTTGAAAAGAATCTTACAGCCTGCACTGTAACCTGAAGCAGTATATTGCATATCAGTTTTCAACTCAGAGTAAGAAGAGCTGCGGAAGAGAGGAAAGGGAACAAAATGAAGCCGAAAAAAACTTGCAAAACAAAGACAAAGAGGAGGGTGTAAAAGCAGGGCTCTACTAGTAGCTATTTTATTGTATTCCAGGTTTATATCCAGGAAACTGTGGGGTTTCTTTTAATTGTTACATTAAAAGACCCATCCATCAGGAACAGAACTCAATGCAGAACCTACGGATGTACAAAAAGGGGACACTTTCCTACTGTGCTTGCCAACACTCCAAAGACCAGCTAGTGTAAATAAGATTTCCATTGGCACCCACTATGGCCAGCAGACAAATCAGGCCATTACATCCCAAGAAAACAATAAAATTAAAGACATGGTGGGACAGAGGATTGTTGCACACTAACCAAAAATAGCTAAACACAGTTTACTACATTTTACCCAGACCAACATTAAAAGGTTGCCTTGTCTAAAAAATGTGTAGTTCACATAAAGTGCGATCAGCATTAATATGGGTGCATGGCATTATAAGGGCATTAAATCAGCAGCCTTTCTTTAAAAGTTTCCAGTTGAAAATTAAGCCTCGACTAGTCTGTGTCAGAAGTCTAATAATTAAATATGCAGGCCTCAAAATAATGGCAGATATTTGTGTCTGCAGCTGGGATGCTAGTGGATATTGTGTTGCATTCTGAGCTGGGAGGTTTGTCCAGGAATGGTATAAAATGACAGTTGTAGTGACCCAGGATACCAGGAAGACCTGGAAGCACAAACATTTGCCTTTCTGCCTCACTGGAATCCACATTAGGAGGTCACAGGCATTACAGAACCCTCTAGATGCTCCCTGGTGGCAGCTGCACTCAGGCATTTACAGCCCAAACACAAACAAGAGATAGGGTGTTTGCAGAGGGATGGTTGTTGCCAATTTATGTACAGTATAACACTGAAACATTATCCCAGACAGTGTGTCCTGAGTAAATTAAATAACTATTTCATGACAGCCATTTTCATGGAACCAAGTACACATTTACATACATTTACGAAGAAAGGGGAAAAAGGATGAAAACTGAGTAAGATGGTGACATGAGAAACCCCATTTGCATCATAAATCAATCAGGATAACATCATCAGGGTCATGCAATCTTACACCAAATACTGAAATGTTTGATGATGTCCTAGCATATGTCCCACTCAATCAGGCTAAGGTCTTCTGCTCAAGTAGAGCAGTGGGAGCTCAGCTTTTAAGATCAATGTAACATATGGAACACACCAAACTGAGAGGGAACGGTGCCCAAGGGTTGCATTTAAACACGGACAGACAGCTGGTGCCGTGAGCTATGACAGCAGAGAATTCATATGGAATTCAATTCCATTTTTTACGGCTGTGGAATTGTGGAGCTTCTCTGGTAAGAACATTAAAGGATTTTTTATGGGTCTACTAAAAGAGAACAGGCCACTTTAATGAGGGGCAGTGTCCAGCCCATGTTCCTCCTCACTTTAACTACATGCTTCTTTAAAGCATGAGTTAGACCCTCAGCCACATCATGGATATCTGGCCCCTCCATCTACAAATGCGGACCTTAATGGGCAATTACAAAGTCCGGAGCCTGACAATATGCTTCAATTTATAGTTCCAATGTATCTCAACCCAGAATTCTCTATCATGGCCACATTAGGTTATGTGAGACAGGAGGTCCATCAGACCTAATAAGCCTTATCCTTTCCAGAGGATGGCCATTAAACCCCCCTCCTACTATTCCAGCCCAGCCATCAGCTCCCAGTCTAGTAAATTAAACAAACAAATGGCGTCCTCAGTATTACAATTAAAGCATAGAATAACATGAAAATATGAAGCTCATTAAAGCTCTACTCCATCTACACTCCAAGCAGAGCCCAGGAAAACTCAATTATAAATCATTTATAAGGTAGACATCCAATGTGTGTATTTAGTTTCACTCTTTCAATGTCAGGCTCATATTCAGTCCTCCTATGTGCCTGTATCTGTGTTTCTGTTGAAGAGTGAGAGAGAGACAAGTTACACAGTGGCATTTAAGTTGCCTCTGACAACCCATGGCTTTTGCCAAGTTAAGCCCTCTTAATTAAAGTTGCCTTGTTCTTCACTTCTTCCTCCCTCACTTTGCAGTTGGGGATCTCTTTTTATTAAGCCCCCGCCCTTTTTCGTTACAACCAACCACGTTATCCATGTCAAATTCATGGATTCATGGAGACAGCCTAAGGACGTCAATATGGAGCCAATAGAACTCCTAAGGCAAGAAGAGCAAACACAGCTGAAAACAGACAGTTTGAAACCACCACAAACACACGCGCGCACACACACACATACATATATGAATATGCATATGTGTGTGTGTGTGTTTGTGTGTATTTGGGTGTGTGTGTGGAATCAACATTTATTCAGGTGTGACAGAAAAAAAACTTGCAGTGTACAAATAAATGAAACATTTTTAAAGCTCAAACGCTGAAACAAGAAGCTGGACTGGGAACAGAATTAGACTTATTTTAGAGTGTTGTAAGCTCAGAGCCACTGAAATGAGGATTTTTGAACAAGCATCAATCTGCATAGTTTATTGAAGTGCTTGAGTAAAGAGAAACTACAAAGACAAAGAACAGAACAATTGATTGTGAAATACTTTATTCCTCCCATTTTGGTGTATGGCCTAGATGCAAAAATAAAAATACTGTGTATTCTTAACAGTGTGGGACATCGGCAAAATGAGCAAAAGGTAGCACAAAAAATATATATATCATGCTTTTCTGTGGACTTTTCTAGTAATTAACACCAACAGCTATTCATCCTCCTTTCCTAAGCCACAGGTGTGATGAGGCCAATGTGTGACCTGATGAAAGACACACTGCTAGTGTAGTGCCAAACAGTCATTTCCCCTTACCAGTAGGCCATTCTTTATTTAGCATAGCCTAAGGTAGTGTGCTTACCCACCAAGCAGACCAACACACACCAGCACAACACTAAAAATAAACTATTACCAACAACACAGCCCACTGGTCACACATTAACCACAGGAAACTACCTATTCTGTGTGTGATATGGTAGCGGGTCTTGGAATCAGACAGAAAACGGCAGACGGAAATGACAGAACATGGAATCACAGGTCAAACTATGAATCACCACCTGTACAGCGTTATTTCTCCCACTCTTCCTTCTGCTCACCCAATGGCCGGAACTCTAGAAGTGACAGTGAATACTAACAACGGGAGATAGTGTCTCCTGGGCCTCTGTACAGCAGGCACAGCACAGAATCATAAAAGAGCAACTTTGACAGAAAACACATAGGCTTAAAGAAAAGAAAGGGGGTGAAGGATGAGCAGCAGAGGAGGCAATGAATTTAGAGGTTGGGGGATTTTTGATATGACAGGGGGTAGTTATTTGCTGGCAGCAGCACGCCCTTTACCAACAAAGGGCCTTTCATATTTCCTGTGAACAGAGACTCCCATTAATCCCGAGGGGCGGGGGGGTGGGGG
The DNA here is from genome assembly GCA_032353495.1 of Ctenopoma kingsleyae. NCBI lineage: Eukaryota > Metazoa > Chordata > Actinopteri > Anabantiformes > Anabantidae > Ctenopoma > Ctenopoma kingsleyae. The sequence continues at coordinate 11,853,422 of JAUBNQ010000009.1, forward strand.
TGCTCATCTCAGCCTTCTCCTCCGCACATAAATTACTCTTCTTATGCCCTTCCTTCCATTACTGCTCAGTGTTTACAGCATAAAGAAAGAAAGTAGAAGAGCCAACCACAAATCTTTAATGTGCTAGGCCGCTCTTCAAAACAGTTATGCCGTCGCTAACTCTTAACACATGTGCCAACATTTGCTTTCCTCCAAGCCACAGTGAGGAAGCTGCGGCTACTCCACTCTCTATGTCCCTCCTCTCACACTGTCTCTCTACGTCTCATTTCTGTCTGTCCTTTTCATATGGGAGGAGTGAAAAATCTCGGCCCAGCTGTCGCATTTCTGAGCAGATGAAAGCCGCTCTGACGGGCAGAGAACATGCCAATCCCCACTTATCCTGCACAGAATAGAGTTTAACAGTAGTGCACAGCTGCATGTGTACACATGCTTAGACCCCTTCCCTTGGTGGTCTGGTGGAAGACATGATAAGCAGCTAAGGAACCATCGCCTCGCCTGTGTGGCACTGAGAGAATAGATTTACAAGAAGTGGAGGTGAGAGAAACAGAGAGAGCAATGGAAATGGAGTGAAAATGAGAGAGGAAAAGCTACCATTTATGCATGTGCCCAGTGTCTGGACTGCCTTATTTCAACACACAAATCAATAGCAGTGGAATTGCATTTTCCAAGCACACTGCAGACGGACCAATAAATGAAGGCCGGGGATCAGAGGATAGGCTGAGGAGAAGCGAGACACTGCATTGGCTGTGGCCAAGTTTCATAGAATGCTGTTCCAGCTGTCAGCAGGGTCCAACACCTACTGCTGCACACACTCACACCCTTTAATGCCTGCAGCAGCACTGCTCATAAGGTGCTCAGCATGAGAGCACTCTAGCTGTTAGTTTGTCTACCATTAAAAGCAACAACAGCCACACTGTTTTCTTGTGAGAATGTACTGATTATAGCTGTGGCACAAAAACGTGGATGAATCATCTTCATAATGTAATGATTTGTCAACCTTATCACTGAGGAAATTCATTTGCTCAAGCTGTGCTTCAGTACCAGCTTCTGGATTAAACACTATGAATAATATTTAAGTTATAAAAAATGTGGCAGCATTGCAAGCTTGTATGTACTATACCCATAGTCTAAAAAGTGGATATTATTGTACTGCTTCTTGTATCATCAAATATGTGTTACTGAAAAGCCACAGATCTCCACACATGAATATGTAGGGTGTTTTTATGTCTATGAAAAAACTTCATCAAAATCAAGTACTTAATCATTCAATGTAGCTGTATAAAACAATGATTACCAGTGTTGCCCACTACAGTCACTCTGCACAAAGTAAGCCTGGTAAATGTACAACAAAGCCTTGTTTTGTCTTTTGACCTCAGTTCTCCTAGACAACACATTCTTGGTAGGACGGAGGGGAAACATTAAAACGGGTTCACCACAGTTGTTTTTTCGCTATTTATCCAATAACATCCCCTTAAAAAGACAAGCTAACATAGAGATAAATAACATCCATTCACTGGCGATAAATATGTTAAATTACATACTATATCAGAACAGATGAGTATAAACAGTTACATGGAATTAATGTCCTAATCCATTACAAGCACCCACACACACAACAACATTAGTGCAGACGTCAAAATGGTGCCACTTTTCTGCTCAAACAACCATGGGTGTGATTTGATCCACTGTGTTGTGATAAACAGTGACTTCATGTGCTTTTCCTGCTGACATATTAGGTAACCTTTAATAAAGGTGCTCAGTGTAAAGTGCAGCATTTGGTCTCAGAGCACAAATTGACCCACTACAGGGGGCAGCAGTAGCTCAGTTGGTAGAGCTGTTGTCTACAAATGCCATGGTCAGTGTCCTAGATCCATGTCAACGTGTCTTGGACAAAATACCAAAGCCCCGTAGTAGCACTGACATGAACTGTTTGGCATTTGTTCAACAACAATTTTCCCAAGGGTATTATTATTATTATTGTTGTTGTAGTTATTTATATTATTACTACTAAAAGTAACTCCAGTGGAAAAGCAGCATATGGGTTTAAAATGTGAAGATCTTACTTAATTTATCAAGCAGTAGCTGACATCTTGCATAATAAAAAAAAAGAGAACTCACACCTTTAAGAGGCAGGAGAGCATAAACATAACTATGATGATACTAACTTCTAGTTGTCCAATGTGTGTTCAGTGCACACTGCAGAATGTCAATAAGTGGACACTAAATTTCAACTGAAAATTTTAGTAGTCACTTTACTTTTTCAGTATTTGCTGGTCGCCCTCTTTTCTAGCTGAACTGTGTGTGAACCTCAAATTTAGAGTGACAACCATATTTAGTTACACTGTCATCATACCGTGAGTGCATATTTTCCCCCATCAGCTGGCACCCACTTGTCCACAGTCCCAGCTTGAGGTGTAAGCTTTTGCAATATGGAGCTTTTCAGGTCCAAAATAGCCATCCCACTCATATGAATCCCTGTTACCCACTGGCAAAGATAATATGTTTTCCATTTTGTACATACTGTATATGTTGATAAGTAGTCCACCTGAGTATGCAAATAAGTCCCAGCAACACACATGTATGCACTGCAGTTACAAACAAGCACACAAAGCTCTCACGCAGTAGTCCTTTTACCTCATTCTGTGACTATCTCATTGCAAATAAAGACTTAGAAACAAGCTTCTCTAGATTAATTAATGCTATAGAGGATGTTTGAAGCTGCGTTTGTGATTCTGTTTCTGTTTGTGCTATCTAAATGAGGTTATAGCTAAGTCCACTTATAATATCTGAGGTATATGTATGAATGTACACTATTAAAAATGCCCTTTAAGCTGGACCTCACAGGGGATGTCCTCTAATAACAAAAACACATTTATGGTACAAGTTCTCTGTTTTTATCTATTGCTTATTTCCACTGGGATGTGATTGTGGTCCTATGTACAAACAATGCATCAGGCAGAGATAAGCTTCTCCAGAGTCAATAAAAATGGTTTTGAGTTGAACCCCATAAGGGAACGGGTGTGATTATAAACACAAGTAGAGGAGCTGGAAATAACATCATAGCCTGTTGATCCAATATAAATGCATGCCTCCCTTGCCTCCCACCAGGTTTTACAGACGAGGGAGGATGGGAATGAAATAACATGTGCTCAATCTTCTCTATCTATGGCTCTGTTTCTCCACAGTCCACCCAACATTCCTTACATGCTTTCTTTTATCCAATAGTTTTCTGCCTGTTCAGCATTCTTCATTTGTCTTACAGCTATAAGTAAATGACAAAGACCACAAAGACAAAAAGATGTGATCAAAATAAAACTGCAATGTCTGCCTAGCAGTGTGTCTCTGCAAAAACGTTTATTCGATTAATGATGATGATTCTGAATCCACAAAATCCTTCACCTGCCAAAAATGACCTCAGTTCACAATGTGCTGCTGTAATGTGTTTTGTGCTCTAAGTGTTAATCCATAAGGCAGTTCATGCATTGCACACTGATCTTTTTCAGACATTCAGGGTAGCAATATGATTCAGTGTAACTCCTGCTGTATGTGATCTCCATTTCCATTTTGGCAGAAGACAATTGTTCAAACAGTGTAGAAAAGTAATGGTTTAAATGAAAGAGAAAACTGGAAGAAAAAGTTGCCCTGCAGGTTTGATTCAAAGCCCAGCTCCTTAATAAGCACAATTCATTTTCCTCCTGGGTCTGGCTCCCTCTATCACTAGTGACAGGCGTGAAAGGTCAATAACCTTGGCTCATAGCCCTCATATGGTTAGCAATGCCATAAATTAATGGTTGAGGCCGTTATTCCAAACTCTTCAGTCAGCTGAGGGAAGCTTATCTTCTACAAAGGTCACAGTGCTTAGAACATTTAGTGCGAGAGTGAAGGACTGACACAGAATCTATATAAGATTGAGTGGATTGAACATCTCGAAACCTGCATTGGAGCTGAACAGAGCGCATAGCGTTGTGAGATAAAACAAAAATCAATAGACAGGGCACTGACATTTCTTTTAGTTTACAGAATAATTTCACTACTTACTATTAATGTACAATATAATTAATATTTCTGAAATTAACAATGAAAGAAGTAATACTGTAGAATGGGAAAGTATACTCTCAATTCATTTTTGTCCTTAAAAAACACAGTAAAATTAACAAGCAGTACTTATGTACAGTGTAATGCATCAGCCCTACAAAAAAGTACTACTTTATCCCTTACCCCTAAGTTTTTGTTGAGATAACATTTTGTCCTCCAAACAACAAGCGACTAGACCCTGCATGCCACAGCGAGTTTCTGGTACTTTTTATGGCCTTGATCAATTAATCACTTCAAAATAAATTTTTGGTGTTACACTCCAACACTGCAACCATGTGATTTGCTTTCGCTGTGCATGTGTATATAATCATCTTCTTGAAATATAAAAGTTGTTACACAAATTAATGTGAATGTTATTTTGGCATTAAGCATGTGTATCACAGATCTCGCTTGGATTGGATCGAATAATTTCCTCTTTCTCACAATTACCAGCAGGACTTAATTTTTTTCTTTTTCATTCTGATCTTAATTTGCACTTTATGGAGAAATAAGGCAAGTTTTTTTTAAAGCAAGTGATCTCTGGCTAATCCAAACACAGCAAAGTCATTGTTATGTACTGACGAGATTTGAGCATTATGAATGTAAATATTGATTTTTAATACAATTAATCCTGCTGCTTAAATGGACAGCTGCTCCCAGCTCAGAAGGTCATACAAGCAGATTCTACCTGATTCTACCTGCCCAGCTTAAAAAGTGAAGAAGGTAAAAAGCCAAAGAAATTAGTGACTATATGAAAAGCTTTAAACATCCACAAAGGTGTATCAGATATCTGACTTACACTTGACAGGTGGTGAGACTTATAAAGTTGCTAAAATATTAGCTGTAAGAGCTGATTTAAAATACAAGTATAAATATTGTGTTGTCTTAAGTCAGTTCTTGTAACTGATTATAATGTTGTAATTATCTCCACAATTCTCTTCACTGTGCTCACAATGTTTAAGTAATTTCCAACAAGAGAAATTCTAATCAATATCACACTCAAACTGTTCTGCCATATGTCTTTGTCTAAGAAACCATAGTGCTGAATATTTTTCTAATATGCAAGGGATATTTTATGTAAGTGAGTCAGAATTTCTTCAACACGTTTGAAGAAATTAGAAGTCATTAACTTTGTAGCAACAGTTACACCCTTCAGTAAAAATCCCCCTTCCAGCCTCTGTCCTGCTGAGCAGGCAGTGCTACAGGAAATAAAGTAGCGACACTGCAGCCTCTTTAATGCCTCAGTTAATATCGACAGAGGAGGAGATAAAATAAATTCAGACAACACAGGCCGCAGAGCGATATGTTGCTTACTGCTATAGCGTGGTCAATCATAATATCTGTGTGGTGATGGCAACAAGGTGATGGCACTGGTGTCAGCAAGGCCTGGCAACACTAGATCACTTGAGACAAGTAGTATGGTGGGGTGAATGTGCTTATCTGTAGCCCCAACAGTAGTGGTAGGGGGTGGGAGGGTGGGGTTTTAAAGGCAATGTTCCCTATCACTAATCCAATCTAGATTAAACTAAAAGATTTATTTACTATAAAAGTAGTGCTGCTCTTTATTTTTTAAAACAAGCAAAAAGTAGAAATGACTGTCACCCCACTGGTTGCTGGAATGATTTGATCAATTAATAGTCCACATGGAGCACACGTTAGTGTAAACAAAAATAAGGAACATCACAAGGAACTATCAAAAAAACCACAAGCATTTCAAAACCTCAGGCAGCCATCTATCAAACATATTTTACCAGCACCACTGAAATCACATATCGCACTCATGACTAAAGCCATAAAGCAATCAAGGTCAGGGCAAGAAAATAAACTCATTTGTTGAATAAAGGACTAAATGCTTCAGCACTAAATGCAAGGACTTGCGTTACTCAATTTAGACACATCAATCATTATATCTACAGAGCCAAAGAAGCTCCTCCATCTTAAAGCTCACATGTGGAAGAGGGGGAAGGGATGACAGGGAAGGGAGTGGTGGAGGGAGTTGATAGCAGACTGGATAAAAGGAGGATGCATAGAGAATGTCACAAGATACGACCTAGTGACTCATCAGAGGCTAGTGTCCAGAGAAGCGCCGGTGCATTGAAATTGAAGCCCCTGCCGGAACACAATAGTTGGCGTGGTCTGCAGGAGGTAGACATCTCTTCCCAGACAGGATATTGGCCTTTGTGAACATCGTTACAGTATCTGGGTCAATTAACGTGTCCCTGCTTCAAATTTCTCTTTTGTTGTCAGAGGAATAATAGTGAGCCAATTCATGTAGCCTCTTGAACACAGCATGAGGTTTGAAAATGTGAGCTATGTATGTCACTTGCATACAGAAAAAGGCTAAGCCAAGCGCTAGTCCTGTTTCTATTTTCTACACTTGCTCAAACTATCTCATTAATATATTCATTAGAGTATTATCTTTCTCTCTTTGACCCTGCACTCAAAGACAATGTGTCTGCCTGCTGTCTGTCATTCACAGTTACGTGAGACAGGTAACGCGAATGAATCTCCATTTGGGTGGCTATTGAATGCTGTTGATTAAAAGCAACTAAGCTGAAGCTTAATGTATTTCCTAGCAAACAAAATATTTAATGACAGATAAAGTAGTGAGAAATGGGAGTGGCTTCCTTACAAATGCCTCCTGGCAGAAAACACAAAGAAGACAAGGCTCTTATGCTCTCATCTACCTTAACATAAAGAGAAAAACAAGCATAACAAAAAGAGAAACTGGGCAAAATCGAACGGGGGTATTGCACAATAAACAGCTGGGGCAACACTGCAAACAGAGCTTTCTTTGTAGAGACAGGATCTGGGAAAGAGATATGGAGTTGTTTGCTCTACCAACCAAAAAAGGCTGTCCCGCAGAAGAAAAATGGCACTGAAATCCACAAATCAGTCTCTAGAAAAGTAAACAATTCACTCTATAGTGCTGATGTATAATCTTCTAGGTGCAAGCTGGCACTTTCCCTTCTACAGTGGTTCTAGCATTTCACTTGTGAAAAATAACACTTGCCTAGTTATAAGGAGGCGTATATGCAGAATGTCAGGTCAATACAGCTATTTATACATGGCCTCATTACAGAGCAGGGTCATCTTCTGCACTTTCTGTGTATTCTTCACATTAAATAAAACACATCATAACTAGTGTGCCAGACATGCCACATCACAATTATTAAATATGATTCCAGCTCCCTTTCATGGTACGACCAACTGTAAACAGGGAAAGATTGAATAAATAAATCTTTTCTCTTTAGACAATTCTTTAGACGGAAGCACACATGTCAGTTTTAAACCTTAGCAATACATTCATAGATGGAGGGGCCCAGGTGTGATCTAGAACCAAACAACTCATAAACACCTTCTAACCTTTGAGGGAGCCATGTGAAGCAGCAATAGAATCTGAAATATGTCTCCATCACTGTTGGTTACAAAAGGCAATGAAATTTTGAGATTGCTAAATGTAGTTAAATACAAACTTGTGAGAGACAAATAACTTAAATGTATCAAGTCTTATTATATAGCATTGCCTGACTGCTGCTTTTCAGTCAGTGTTTATGTTCTTATGAGTAGTCCTGGTTAAACAGCCTTCACCTATGGCTGGTTATACTGTAGAAATCTCTGTTACTATGAGCGGCCCATGCACTTGTCCACCACCACCAAGAGCAGTCTGGGTCGAACAATCTAATTATATGCCAAGGACAAACAACCCACACACACTCATGACAGGCAGGAGAGACGTACACCTTTACTACTGCTCAATGTCAGAGGCACACCATCAGGTGCCAATAGTGTAGGCCAGGGCCTGTAGCTGATAAGAGAGATATGAACAGAGGTGATGAGAAGCCACCAGAGCAATGTCAAGCCTCGACAAAATACTTTATCTACATTTAGGCACTGCACAAGTACCTGTCTGCCTCTAAATATAGAGAAATAACTTAAAAACTTAGAACCTAGAAAGGTCAGACATAAATAAAATATATCCTATCCTGTCATACCACCCAGTTGGCTCTGAAAGCACACCCACTAATTAGCCACAGATGGGTGCACTTGGTCTAATATGTTAACACTGGCATTATTTCACTTTTACGAAATAACCTCAGCACTACAATGGAACTGTGGTGTTCTGACAAATGGTTGTGGTGGCCCGTGAGCATTGCCACTGTAACTCTTCTTATTTGTTATGTTGTAGGCAAATCAGCGGTCTAAAACCATACAGTGCCAAGATTCAATCTGTCGTCACAATATGTGGTGGTAATCTAGGCCATGGTGCTCACAGGAAAAAAATAATCGCACAGTGACAGGAGATAAAAATAAATGTATGCAGGCTGATAACAAGGAAGAATAAAACAAATTCATCGCCAACCCACCAGTGCTGCTTTAGCTGGGAATTGGAGCAGAGCCTTCATTACATCATATTGATCAGAGCAAACAAAGACCCTGTATTCATTGATCCTTGTACAGAAAAAAGAGGGGGTGGGGACAATGGATTGCTCTTATGAACAAACTTGCAGTGAAACTGCTTCCTTAGTTTGAAAAAATGAGGAATAGTTGGAGTTTAAACCCCAACAAAAAGAGAAGAATGGCAATGATGTGTCACCGGGATAAAGGGAATATGTGAAACATGCCACAGCCACTATACTAATAAAACATTTCAGTATCTTGTGTTGCTTTTCATTTTTCTCATCTGCTGCATGATGGCTTGTCTGCGCTTATGGATCTTATCCTGAACAGGGATTTTAATATTAAGAAAGTTATGTTTGACTATTGAATTATTCAACAATGGCACAGACATCAGTGCAGAACTCCTCAAATTCTTCATGACCTTTTTTCTGACTGTGGGCCTGGGCAAACAACCTCCCTAAGGAGCAAATCTAAAATATATAATGGCAATATGTTGTTTTTTTCCCCCTCTTTTTGCAGAAGATAAGACAATAATATGCTGAATTTAAATGAGCGTTTAGTGAATTATGAAAAATGTTAACTATTTCAATAAAATAAAGTATAAGTTTCAGAAACATGAATGACTCCATACTGTCCCTGAAAGCCAAGTGTAACAAGGTACACTAAAGTCTCACCTCACATGGGCTCCCTCTGTTCTCCTGCCTCCTGTCCACTCCATGTGGAGGAGCTGAGCCCCACCCCCCGAGATATAGACACAGAGAAGATAGGCTGCAGCATAAACACCATAACTGTATTTGGAGAACCGCTAATCTCACTCACTGCTCTTTTCAAGTGCTAATAAAATACGTCCTGGTGAGTCATTCACACTCGTTCACCCAAATAAATTTTCACATTCGTATGCAGTAATTTTCAGTCACATACACGCGTGAAATGCTACCAGTGAAGGCTGCTGATATGTCTGAAGATTATTGTATTATTATTCGCTAAGATATATCTAAGATCAGCCAGATTAATCAACCAACAAATCGGTTGACCACTAGTTATAACTGAACATTTCAATAAACTACAGAGCTTTATAACCTTTGAATTCCGCAATGTTCCAGACATTGTCGTTATTGTCTTTCTTCGATAATACATGGATCATAAGTTATTTACTGTCCATATATGCAGACTGCCTGAAAACCAGGGGTTGTCAAATTTGTCTTTGCGTGTTTCTCCAAACAATAAATGATCAACTCTGTAGGTCAGAGCAGCATAATGTAGAGGCACCTAACCCTCCCTAGAGATGGGTCAGGACCTCTTGGGATGATGTTCAATTCATCTATAGCTTACCAGGAAACCCCCACCAGCCTCATTCCCAACCTGAGAGCAGGAAAAAGGGTTGAGTACGTTGCTGAGCACTTGCCCCAGTTTACAGGAGAGGGTCGAGCAGGGTCACGTCTCACCAAACACTGGGGCCCCTTAAACACATCTGAGTGGCCCCAGCTCTACCGGGGCCATCAGAATCTTAACAGAGTGCAGAGAACCAGAACAACATAAAAATGGGTTCAGTCAGTGCAAACTACAATGTTTTTCTTGACGAACGGTTTGCCTTAAACAAACACAGCAATGAGAGGTGATTACACCTAATTATAGCTTAACTAAAAACTGAGATATATTTAGTCCAACAGAGCTTTCCGGTTCAGGTTCTCATTTCTAACGCTGACATTAATAGTTTCAATCACATTATTGAACTAGTCAACTGTAAATCCCTCCCCACAACATGTTCACATTTAAAGCACATGAACCAAAGCTAAAGCAGACTATAAACATGCTTCTCTTTCGACACCAGAGCTTGCATAACTGTCAAAAAAACAAGTAAAACACAGGGCTGAGGGGTGGAGGAAAGAAAAATGAAAGCAGAATAGATGGTGGGTAGGGAAGGCAGAACAGCAGCATAAGAGAGTGTATTAAGCTCAATTAGGCTTTTGGGCTTTTCATTAACCCAGTTTTTAGGGAGGGAAACCTCTGCTGAATAATGCTCTGACTGACTCACTTTGCAACCCCGCTTTACAGGCCTCATCTGCAAGAAACTGCACAATGTGTGTCAGCTCTCCAAAGCCACCAGAATTCCATTAGATACCCAGGGGTAAAACACCAGCAGACACAGCCTACCTGAAATTTAGTGCTATTTAGACAAAAGAAGATAAGAGGGCGAACTGCCCAAATATTTAAAGACTTTAGCTGCTTTCATCTCTATGATAGTCTGGTAATAAATAACTATTGGTTTGGTTGTTTCCCTTCACTTGGTATCAAGTCATAGCAAATATTGCTACCTTAAAGGCAAGGTCATGGGGCCCTCAGAGGGACAACCTTCTAACCTGGTTTTAAATCTGCATACATTGAGCATAGCTTCCCTTTAATGGATCACTGGAGAGATCTCACTGAAAAATAATTGTCGTTCCTGACTTTCCTCTGAGCTGCTCTGCCAAGTAAATTTGAAGAAATGCATTTTAACAAATCTATTGTAAATCAATTAAATATCACTTGGCCAGCTAACAGGAATGTGATTGAATCTTACAATCAAATAGCTATGCTAACTTATTTGCTACAACTGCCACTATCAAATCCACAAGATGTCTTTAAATTTGCATATACAGTGTCATCTGTTTACATGCGAACTGTCACCATTTACGGGTTTTTCAAGTCACAGGATGTGTATTCTCGTAATCAATAGCACAAAAGAGGCTGCAATTAGATGACACAAAGATATCTAACAGCTCACCCCCAATATATCTGATGCATATCTGGGGTCAAAGGCAATACAGTATGAGCTACAGAGTCATATTACTGACACCTTAGACAATATACTGACAGCACTACAACGATACACCAGCAGATTCTATTTCAAATGTGCTAGCTACTCCAACAGACAAAATTTCTTCAGCAGACATTTATGCATATTGGAATTGGCTGACTTAGTTATTTAGAAAATTACTTCAACAAGATCCACCCATTGCTTACATTCATTACTTAAGGCCACAACTGATAAAGTTAATGGAATGCAAGGTAACAAAAAGCATTAGCCTGCTGCATGCAGCTAAAGAAGCATCAATAAAAAAAAACAACTAAGGCCAAAAAAAAAAATCAAAAAAAAATATTCTAAACCAGCATGGTGAAAGCAAAGTTGAAAAACTTTGGGCAAACTCTCCACACTGTGGGGCCTTTGTCTTTCAAAACATACCACAGGAGCCTTTCATTAGAGAAAGCAGTTTCATTAACACCATACCACGCTGCTGAGCTCTGCTGCATTACAATGACACAGGAGTGCCCCTTGCTGTCAAGGAAATCTCCACAGTGCAACAACTCACTGGGGGAGGGGAAGGGAGAGAAAAGAGGAGAGGGGGGTAGTGCGGAGGGCAAACAAAAGGGAACCTGATTACCCCTGGTCACGGCTCATCCACAAGCCAACAGAGGGAAATCCATCACCTGCAGGATCAAACAGAAACTTGTGCACAAGGTAAAACCCAGTGAAAGCTGTATCCACCCATCTAAGCACTCTTTCCCCTCTCTCCTTTCTTCTCCCTTCATTGCTACCTCCCCTCCACCTCTCTGACTCACACCAACGCCAGTGTGCAAGTTTTAGGCACTCAGTGTGAAATCCAACACAAGTGAGAATGCCGTTGTGGTCCAAATGACCTCCAGGCTCTAACCTCTCTAATAGCACACTGTTGATATATTACAATTTCTATTACAGTCTGTAGGCCTGCATACCGTTTCACAGTAGCTACATCTTCATTTTGCCAATATTAAACTCCAAAGAGGAAGTATTGGTCATGCCTGCTGCAATGTAAAGGACTACAGCAAAAAATAATTGTGTGTATGTATGTATGCAGCAGGTTATATAAAAAACATACTACAGTCGGGTTTCTGACAGAAGAACTACTGCTATAACAAACATTCTGATACTTAAATAGCTGTTATTACTGCCAATATGTGGATTTAGCAGTACTATGCTGCATCTTAAGATATTATTGTAAGATTCTAGCTGGAACCTTCTGGTATGTAAGGGTTTAAAGTTATAGAAATATTTACTGCCTATGATGGTTTAAATCTGTACTGACGCCATGTTAAATTAGGACAATACAAATGCAAAATAATGGCATAGGATAATGGAAATATTCCAACAAACAGCCAAAAGCATGGGACATAATAGCTGGGATGTTTGCTTGATTAAAGTTAAATAAGTATACAAGTCTTTGCATAATTATTTTTCTTCATTTCAACAAGAAGAGTCTCCAATGCAATCAACAAACTTTTAATGATTAAAGTAGCAGATAATATTCTTCTCAACAAAATGCTAATTTAAGAAACAGTTTAGCCACAATCTGCTAATCTTTTTGTCTGCTCTGAAAGAAAAAAAAACAGCACGTAAGCAGTAAGGACAGGAGCTGTATAAGCTGAACCAAATTTGAACTAGTTTACAAGAGAAACTACACGACTTGCAATACTGCACAGCTACACCAAAGCTAATTGTTTAAATATGTCAGGCTTGTTCTGAGCCTCCCTGAAATGTAACACATGGAGGAGAGCACACACAACTGATGCGCATACCGACACATACACACAATCAAACACACAAGTAGCATCCGCCACAGTAGGTGGAAGAATACAAGCAATATTTCACACTCACCATTGAAAAGGGGCTGTCCTTCCTCTGTGGTATCTGGCAATTCAACCTTGTATACATCTTCAGTGAAGCCTGGCCTGCATGGTGGGGTGCCCCTGCCCTCTGCTGCAATCTGTGGTGGGGTGGGGGGCGGATGGGGGGTGGGTACAAAAATGAGTCATAAATCAAGCTTTAAAAATGCACTCTGTTGCGTCTACAAACCTCTTGGTCACGTTCTTTAGTCCCTACAGTTGTACAAAAGCATCTGTTGTTTTTATAGCAGGGACCGCAATTAGGATAATGAGGCCAAAAGGGTTAAGCATTAGCCAAAAAGCATGGCTAGGCAAGAACAAGCTTCATTTGTCCCCCAGGAGGGGCCCAGACACAGGGTAGGGTTATAACCAACAATTCTCAGTTCAGCCCCCCTTATCAACACACTACTGTGGACAAACACTCCACTTTGAAGTACAGGAACAAGGGAATAAAAAGTAAATGCTAATGATGCACTGTTGTGGGAATAAACATTTATGTGCGAATGTCTGAATAAACAAGAAATAACATCAGCTGATGCCTAAAGAAAAGACCAGGATGTTACTATGATCAATAGGGCATTTTTTCCCCTCATTTCTTAAAGGTAAACTATGCTCAGAGTGCCAACACAAAAGATTTAGGAAATAACAGGAAAAACACAGTGAATCACTGGAGCTTGTGTGTCCTTAAAGAGTGAATCTAGCAAGCAACAAAGAAATCACTAACAGCGAGAAATCACACAGCATAACTGAAGAACATGCTCCGGTGTCCAGGCATGTCCCAGCACTCCATCACACAACCTCAGCATTGATTCAGCTCCCAGGAACAGAGGCCTGGCCCCGTTTCTATGCATGCTCTCTCAAAAGAATGTAAAACGAGAGGAGTCCTGCTGAAAAAGAGCATTGTGGGTATCCGTGCCACTTGCCATTCTTAATCAGAGGAATTTAAATGGAAAACGACTTGCAGAGAGGGGGGATGGAGGAGAGCAGAGCTGGATTTTTTTTTTTAGCACATTACAAACAACGGCACCAAGATGTAAAATATTCTAGTTTTGTGCACAGACGCAGATGTTTTGCAAAAACTATTTGTGGTGGTGAAACTGTATTCATCAACCGCGTGGTTGTGTTGTTTTAACTCTATGTTCCCTGCTGAACAAAATAATGAGAAAAGTAGCCTCACAGTCAAAATATAATAAATGATTTCCACATTACAGCGACAGGTTGAATCCTTAGAGGTGGACAACAATAACTCTCCCACTGTTACACGCAGACACAAGCTGTGTTAACACTTTTCATGAGGCTTATAACGGCGTTTACCGGAAAGACAAGTACCAGAGACACGCTGCAGGAATCTACATAAATCTTAAAGCTAAGTGAAAACTGGGTTAATATGGGCCCGTATCCCCCAACTTCCAGACAATAAAAGACTCAGATACATGAACTCTTAAAAAACGATACGTTACGTTACAAATTTCCATTCTGTGTGATTAAACATTTAATAAAACGTGCCTAGGTTGTTTTTTTTTTCTGTCTTCTCTCAGTCTTTTGCAACACAGCATTTCCTGAGCTCACAATTAAAAAGGACCGTTAGCTAGTAATTACAGCCCGTGCTAGACCCACTTCACCGTTAATTCTTTGGCACGGTTTGGCACAAATAGCACGCCATGCAAAGGAGACCGGTTCGTAAGTCCCCCAGCAGCAACAAACACCTAAAAGTGTCCGGTGTTAACTCCGCTCGACACCGCTGTGATGTGACATTACCTGCAGTCCTGCCATGACCGCCAGCAGCAGCAGCCCGCTGCCCTCGTGGAGTGAGTACATTTGTACGCTCGCGACTGCTTAATTTCCCCCGCGTTTGGAATTCGAGTTTTTAAAAAAAAAAAAAAAAAAAGAAAGAAAGAAAGAAAGAAAAAAAGAAAACGTAATATCCCTCTGACTGGAGTGTGGCCGCGGTGAAGAAGGTTCCTCTACGACAAAGGCAGGAGCGGTGGAGGCGGCGGTGGCGGCGGCGGCGGCAGCAGCAGCATGTAGCAGCCTCGTTCTCTCTGTGTGCCTGCTCTGAGCGCTGCCTGGTACTGAGGCTGCTGCTCCCTCCCATCCACTTCCACACAAAGCCCGGCCACTAGTCTACAAACCGCCCATCTCACTGTCTCTCCCTACTGGTGACACAGACAACTTCAGTGATGGGACGGAGCGGGGGTCTCCTGTTAACTATCATCCCAAATGACAGAGCAGGCTATTATTATCACATAATAATTATGTCTGTGCACAGTGTGTGTGCTGGTGGCGCTGCTTTACATTATGACAGAGCTCTCTCGCTATATATATGCTATTATATGTATATTATATATATTTTTTCCTAGTGTTGCCTGCGTCTCTAATTTGCAGGCAAAGTGTTTTAAAATGTGGTCATGTTATATCCTTAAGGAATTATTATGCAATTTATGTTCTCATCATCTCAAAAAGGCAAGTAAAAGCAAATCTGCTGATGGGGCTTTAATATCCTGATTGCAACTATTTTATACTTTCAATCAGGATTATACTGTCTCAGAAATGGGCTACTGCTGAGCTATATTTCCAATCAAAATGAAATGGTTCCCACGGCTACTGCCTTAGTCTCAAAGAAAATTGCGTATTATTTGAGATTACAACCCTACAGTAGTTTTCAACATCTGAGGTCACCACTTATTTGCTTATCATCCGGTTTCACTTAGCCCTGCATATTTAAATGACACTCACACAAGACTGACAAAGAAATAAAAAGCACATTTTATTAATTACCAAAGCAGATGCACATGTACTATCATACATACAGTGTATCATATCTATATTTAGGCTACAGGGTGGTTCATCTACAGTTTTCGAGGCGCAAAACTTTAGTGTCATATTATGAAGTTTTTGAAGTTATGACAGTGGCAGTGAGTTTCTTTCACATCATAATACACTAGATTATATGAATAACTATATTGTTTTTCATCTAAATTCCATGGTTATTAGCTCCAGCCTCCTCTGAGAGAAGTGCTTGTTGAATGTCACAGGCATCAGCAATTCATGATTCGGTCAGTTGTCTCTCAGCCTGCATAAACAGGAGCTCATACTCTATTGATCATTAGGTGGGATATTTTGATCACACGTCCCTTAGATAATTGCTGTTTACGGCACATTTGCTCTTAAGGATTAATAATTGTCAATACACAGACTAAATCTCTCTGTATGTGAGTGTGTCTTTCCCTCTCTCATACGCACACACACACACTCTCCCTTATGGTTGTCTAATAAGCTCACTGTTTGGCAAATGACTTGATCACTAAGGAATTTTGAATTTTGCATTCTATTCATTTATCTTAACTTAAGCCTGGGATTAATAAGTAAATCTCTTTTCATGTTCCACTAAAATATGCAATGAATAATTCCCTTACATTATCTTCTCATGTGATACAGCCTGATGAAGGTTAAATTACCTCAGTTGTGCTGCTGACACCTAATTAACTATCAAGAGATGGCTCCATGGAATAGTTAATAGATTGCACGGGTGACACAAAGATACTCCAGAATGGTTGGACAGAAAAATTCGTATTCCATCTCCAAATAATAAACAAGCCTGACTTTTGGTTCACCTCCTCCTGGGCAATCTGTTGTTTTCCAAGTTATTGGCGTTTTGAGGTGCAGGTGAGTTTATGATGGGAGAGATGTTGCTTCCCTCCCCCTACAAATCAGACCATCCACTCCCAAGAGTGTTTTGTAATCCTCAACAAACGGTAAACACTATCACATCCCTCTTACAGTCCGTACATATTCACAGGAAGAGAGGGCTGAACAGTCTTTCAAAGTGCTTGCTGCTTGTAATAAGCGACTAATGTCAGTTCATGCTCTTCTCACTGATTACTACACCTAAAATAATAAGATTGTTTCTTTGGTGAAAGCAAATGTAATCCAAAAACATCCTGCAATGAAGACATTAAAAATGTATTGTGATGGTTTCCCACAGCCAGTTTTCCTCACAGCTATAGAGAAAAATGACAAACTAATCATGTATTTCTACCAAAGGCAGTCAAATTCAATGTGCACTTTTTGTTTGCTGTGGCAGAGCTGGGCAAGAGATCAAACTGAATGACCTGTTGATAATTGATACCACATTTGGTACAAATTGTTAAATTTATGTAATCTAATCTAATTGAGTGTGGGATCAAAATGCTCCATCTCTTTGATTAATGCAGAGGCGGTTATCTTTCATCAGTACTTGTCTAGGCAGGGAGGGGAGGAGGCGTTAGAGGGAATCCAATTTGGACTTGGTGCATTCAATCACACAATATCACATTGCATGATTCATAAGACCAATCTGAGACCCCCCGAGAACTACGTGTGCAGCATATACCTGAATTTGGCATGGTTTAAAATGTGCAATCAGAAGTGAAATCAGTGGTCACTGTGCAGTCCGCGGTTAATATATTCTCAGGTCTGTGTGCAGACGGATAATGTTTTGCAGGCATGTGTGAGGCAGCTGCATGATGCATGTTGGTTGTGGTGCTGACACTGCTTTTGACTCTCATAAGTGGAGGTGTCCGAGGGCTGGTGGCCTGCAGGAGCCCTCTATTCCACATCTTTTACTGTGCACAATTGGATGCAGGGTGGAGCATTGCAGCACGGTGGCCTTGATGGCACTGAAAGAAAAATGGACGAGGTCAGCAGCACTTTCACATCCGCGGCACTTCTTCATGCTGACTTTGTGTTGATACAGAAATATCACCCAGTTCAACCTCTGCTCCTACATAATGTAATGCAGAGCTCAGTCATTTCTACTGAAAGTCATATAAACACAGCAATATTCAGTGACACACATGCATACAGCCTACTCTCTTACATTTATTGGCTGCTTATGTAAATTGACTGGGACACAGATGGTGTATTTTGAAAAGACGTTGAGCCTTAAAATTCAATTAGTAAAGGAAATTTTTCTTTTTGGTAAAAACACACATATTCTGACCCCTCTCAACAGTTGGCTAATTACCTTGTCATTAGCAGTCCCATTCATGTCGAAGGTTGCTTTGGAACAAATTAGTGAGTGAAAAGGAGCAACGTAGTCTTCAAAGCCATTATCAATTCCAATCAAACTCCATTGTGATGCATCTCAAAGGACAACTGTAACGCTCAGATTATTCTCTTCTCGTAACAAATTGGCTCATTCAGTCTTTTATATCATTTTAACAATGGAGTCAAATAGAGTCATGCATGCATCGTGGTGCTCATACACTCATTTGTGTAAATGTATAGTGTGTATCTATACAGTGCATGTGTACATCTTATCTGGTTATTTTCAGTTACTTCTCACTTTCATGATTATTTTATAGCACAAGTCATCTTCCATAAATATAGTGCATGACATGATCTAGAGAAAAATATTACACAATTACTTTAGTGAACATTTGTAACCTTAAAAGAAATCTGATAATATTGTTTTGTATGCAAAGTGACAGAGACATGCAAGAACATTTTTGCAGAGTTTTCCCTGTAATTTCTTGTGAAAAGACATGTCAGTAAAGCAGCTTGGTGCCATCCCCTTGTCGAAAATAAAGGCAAAACGCTCCTTTGCAAGCTCTGGCAGCAAAGTCACAGGGCCCATACAAGTGTGTGTCTGGCCCAATTTAGGAATTGTAGTTTTTGCTGGGGGGCACATCTGCCTGCTGTGTTCTGGTGTAGCGCACAGACCTAATAGTGATTGATTGCCTGATTAAGGCAAATTGTGTTGAACTCCAGAGCAACCCAAGGAGAGAAAAAAACATCTCTAGTTAGTGATGCAATAAAAGTGTTGCTATTGATTTGTAATGACAAATCTGTGCAAAAAAAGCTGTTGTCTCAATTAGTTATTGTTGCCTTATTTTTCAGTATTTTCTTTCGAACAAAGCACACTCACTGGCCACTTTATTAGGTACACCTGTACAATCTATTGCAATCCAACACAGCAATTAATTTATCCATATCCAAAAGGTATTTTGCATGTACTTTGTTTGTTGTTCATTTTAACCTGTATAAGTAATACTTTGGGGGCTGGAGTAGACCAGATGGTAGAGCAGTCCTCTACGACCCCCAGGGTCAGTGGTTTGTCCATGATTCAAGGGAGTGGAAAAAAAAAATTGACTAGATGATGGAGCTACATGAACGGAAAATCACCAAGGCTATACGTCTTCTATACATTGCCCGTGGAACATGAATGTTCCCATGAAAGCTTTCATGGCAAATTCATTCAATGGCTGTTGTGCTGTTTCAGTCTGAACCAAAGTAAGAGATTGACTGACACAGTAATATTACTGTTCCTGAAATATCTATCTTACAGATATGACACAGTAAGAGAAATGCAGTTAAGTAAGTTTTTATTCCTCTGTTGAACACTGAATGAGAACATGATAAATGTCTGTGGTGTTTTCAGGATGAACCTTCAGGATGAAACTGAAAAGTTTTGTATTAATAGCTTAATCTTTTATACGTGACAGATCAGTCAGTCAAGTACTTTCACATAAAAGCCTACTTTAAGGTAATATATAATCTATTTTATTAACACATCAAAGACATGTTTTCAAAGCCCATGTTATATCAAAAAAGTAAGCTACAGAAAAATCATAATGCCACAATGACAAGTCCGCTTCATGCAGGGAGATCATCAAGTGATATATCACAGTTTTTTCAGTCTTTTCTTGCTATTACCCTCACAATGAACAAAATCATCATCACAACGTTCAATGTACACTAATGTGCAACTGTATATCCAAAAATTCAGCATACTTGCCTATAGACCTTGCTATCTGATTTCCTCTTTGGTGTCTTCAGTATTCGCAGCTCTAAATTTATTTTCCCTTATCACTATTGATCTGCAGGAAGACAAGGTCTCTGGTCGTGACAGCCTAGCCTGTCTGATTTAGGACTGGACCAAGAGCCTGTCTGAGCACAGGGGCCTGGATGGATTTACAGGTATAGGAGGGCTGTCCTCTGTTTCACACTGGACTTTCTTATCAAGAGATCAATTTTGGAGGCAGTCATGAAATGAGACACAGTTTTGTTGTAATCACAGGGGTAATGAGATTAGAGGTTACTTCAATAAATGCTTGATTTTTGGTTATCTTAATGTTTGCAGCTGGGGGAGTTTAGTTTTCGCATTTAGTAGATTGCTTTCATGCAAATGGTGGAGAAGCCTGATTACAAAAATGTGTTAATAATCACTGTGGGCTTAAGAAGGTGGCAAAGGGCTGGCTTGCTCTCTGAGTTTGCCAGATTGTATAAAGGGCTACAGTGTGTTCATTAAAAGGATTAAAATCATGATGAAAAGTATGATAAAAGGCAAGCTAGTTAATGTGCCACCATGATAAATGAAACTTAGAATATTAAGATGCCTTATTATTGTAAGTTTTCTTTTACCATGGTGATATATACCAGTTTACTATAAAATACATTATAATTATGTTTTTTATGGCAAACAGATGAAGTAAATTAAGACCATTATTGTATGTATTTTACAACAGACAATATTGTTGATAAGACACGACATATTGTATTTTAATGAGATTAAAATATGATCCTAATTCATGCTAATTGCCGTAGTACCTTTTCCAACACACTGCCTATGGGTATTAGTATCTATTTTTTTCTCTGTCAGGATTATTATCTGGTGCATAATGCTATCTCCATAGCTCATTAGCAGTCAGCAGGTTATCAAATGCTTAAGATACTGTTTTTCTTTCATTAATTCAGAAAACAACACTGCATTTTTCATCTCAATCAGATAATAGCTGAAAAATAATGCCTGCAAACCAACAATATGGAGCATGGACAATTGTTGAAATCAATAAACAGACAGGACTTATACATTAGAAGGGCATTTGCAGGCAAAACAGCAGATGTTAGTGGCAGGTTGCTCAGAGCAAAGGGTGCTTCATTTGGCTCACTCAGGAGGTAATCATGAGACATATTGCTTTTACTCTCATCACAGACACATGACTGCTATCTTCACTCGCTGGGGAATTAAGCAAGACTAATACGAGACAGTCAGTAGGATGCAGCAAAAAGGCTGAGGTATTTCAAGTGTTTCTCAATGTTTGGTTATGAAAACTGTGATATCCAAAGCTCTTCATATAGTCATAGCAGAGCTTTGTTTGGTGAAGCAGAATGGTGCATCATTGTGACTCACACAATCCACACTTTTCCAAAACACGTCCCACACAATAGTTTTGAAACTCCAACAAATTATGAGAGAAGCTGTCTTCAGATATGTTTTTAATGTGAGGTTTTGCACACTTAAAGAGTACTCTTTCATGTTCCAGAGTCGCAAAGATGTACTCTCAGGTATTTTCACAAGAAGTCTCAGTCTGTGCTTTTTTAGCTGCTCAATTTCTCTCTCGCCCTCCTTGGTGTCTAATTGGGTTTCATTGATTTACTCCACGATGCTGGCTTGGCCAAGTCTCTGCTGACCCTGCAAAAAATATCAGGCAGGCTGTCTAACAGGCACTGTTCCACACACATACACACCCAGCATTCCCAGTACAAGCAGTGAATGATTGTGTCAGTAAGCTGGAAGTGAGTCAACCTGTCGCTCCTGTGGCCCTCACAGCAGAACCATAGATTAGCGTTGTGCTGAAACAACAAAAGGCTCCAGCAGGGGCAACTGGCGGTCGTCAAGAAGCCTAGGGACACAGTCAGTCATCTGTGTCTGAGGAACCATGTGTCACCTTGAGCTCTCTGGAGGAGGTGTCCGGACACAAACCTGCTGGGCCAGACAGGGTGTGAAGAAGAAAGCAGAGAGGATGTGAAGCTAGAAATCCAGGTTTCCATATGCGACATCTGTGGCTCATTGGACAGGAGAAAAGTAAAGCAATAACTGGAAGAAAATTTGAGCAAAGAGTGGAAAAAAAAGAAAAGAAGACCCTCTTTTGTTCAATTGTGCATACAGCAATAGAGAGGATAAGAAGAAAAGGATATAATACAGACATAGCTTTGATACCAACTGTGTCCTCATTTCCTCCTCTCGACTCCTGTCCCCCTTCTGCCATGCATTATAAACGGCAGATTATGACAGTGACAGCTCCTCAGGTGTGCAGTATGCTAGATTTGTTATTCAGCTCACAGGCATTGCTGTCCCTCCCTCTTACCACCTGCACAGGCAAACACACGCACACACATGCACACAGCGACACGCAGACACGCGAGCACACATACACACATACGCACACAGACACACACACAAGCAGAAGTGCTCTCATGAACACACACACCCACACCCACACACATACGTATTACTCACAGCTGCTGTGTCAGCGGGACTCTGGAGCCAGAGCGAAGGGGATATTACATGAATCAACCTCACACAACTGTTGTATTCACAGTGCTATGATCCAAACTTGTAATTTAAATTGGGCTTTTATTGTTTGATTTATATTTTAATGGACCAGTGGTGTTTTCATGAACTTGGATTAGTTTAATTGTAAAGATGGTTACATGGTTACAAATAAGTGGATAAAATGGGCAGATTTGTATCCCTGCAGCATATTGCAAAGACAACCTAAAACTAAAACTCAAAATAATGTTTTTTCATCCACAGCAGCACTATGTGCTGCAATTGTTGTTTAAATGTGCACTAATTTCTTTTTAAATGTGCAAATAAGTGGTCACTCCTGTTACAGTAACAAACTCACATACACTTAGCACCAACTCAATTGTTCTCTTTAGCTCTGCAGATGGTTTCAACTTTTTGTTTCACTTTACAACCCCCACCTTTGTTGTTTTGGTCTCACTGCACTCAGCAACCCCATGTCCAGCAAAGCAGGGAGCTATTTTCCCACTGCACTACAGTGCCAGATTTTTTCAGGTTTTGGCAAAAACAAAGCTTACACTAGAAATACTACTTGACTTCCATAAATCAGCTGACTAAATGAATGCTAAGGTCTTAATTTATAACAAATATTTGCTAACATGTAAGCCACAACAGTGATAATGTTAATGTGTTATGCTTCTCCCATTTGTCAAAAAAAATGAATGAATTACAGTCATAATAGTTTAACCTGAATTGTTTGATGAAACGGAAAATCCACACTCAAACAATCATTGATAATGTACAATACTTTTTGGGGGCTGTTTCTAGGTGATTTTCTGATATTGCTAAGAACTACCAACAGAAAATCTATATGAAGTTAATTGAAGTCACCTTGTGATTTTTCCAGAGCTGTCACACTGGCTTCTGAAATAACAGTCAATATGCTTCACTGAAATAAAATCTGTAGTAAATGTTTTTTCATCAAGAAAAGAAGATACGTTTTTAAAGCTTCACTTATTAAGCTGCCCGTGTTCTAACTGGCTGTAGTTGACTGAAAGCAACATATTTTCTGGGGGTTACTGAGAGAAAAAACACAGAACTGAAATAGAATTTCAAAAAAAGGTAAAATCAACACTCATACTCACAACTTGAAGACCAAGTAAACTGGCTAAAAAAAATTATATATCCAGTACTTTTAACTAAATTACAAACTGTAAAATAGTGAATTCAGATGTCCTGAAAACTGAATCTATCTACTGTGTAAGAGTAACCAACTGGGGAATTTTCCCTTGACGTTTTATGTGATAATATCGACCATCTGCTGTATTTTTTTTCATCCTGTTTTCTTCTCCTGGTACAGTATCTTTTAAAAACAGAAATGGCTTCTGTGTTAAAAAAAAAAAATCAAAGGGCACAGATCACAGATCAAGATGCTGTGTAAAACAAACATGGTGAGTGGAAATAGTGTTAATAATGAATGTTGAGGAAAGAAATTACATTCCCAAGGGGCTGATTTTTGAGCAGTCTTCCATGGCATCTCAAGTGCCTGATATTTCAGCACAGCCCATGGCTGAGCTCTCTTACTTTGCTCCTGTTCTGGCTTAACTGTACCATGTAAATGCAATCAAGTTGCTGACAAAGTTTTTTTCTGTTGGCAGAGCTGCTGTCTGTCGTGTACATTAGAAAATAAAGAAATAATGAAAGTGGGAAACTGATCTAAAAATAGAAGATCACTTTGGCAGACGCGGGGTCTATGGGAAGCGGTAACTTAGGGTTTTGACTTAATCTTTTAAATTCATTTGATTGCATTGGTTATATTTGTGCTTATACTTTTAACATAATCTAACTTGATATGGTTAATTTAGCCCAGAGTACAGTAAGACACATTGCTGATCTTTTGACACAGAAATTCACAGTCAACTTTTAATTGGGTTCCATGTTCACTCATAAGTTTGCTTTTCTAATGTAGACAGATTCCAAATGGCAGATATATTAGATGTAACCTGAGTAGGTTAACTGAGTGCTGCACCCCTACATTAAGACTGATAGCCCCTATTTACACATGAAAAGGTTATATCTTAGATATAATATCCATCTTCAATTAAAACTTTCAGCAGTAATGTAAATGTTAGCACAATAGTGGCTCGGCCAAGAGCTAAAATGTTAATGCCCTGGTTTTCTTGAGGGTCAGAAATTACTCCTCATAAACACACTATTACCTCTGTATTTCCTATTTCAGTTCTGCTTTTAGGACTTAATTAGACAAACGTCACCTTGACTAGAGGTTGCTGTTACAGTAACAGTTTAATGGGTCAGTAAAACATGTAGCAGAAATTGATCTACAATGTGTTGATGTATTCAGATTCACTCATTCAAAGTAGCCTATTTGAACTCCTTAAGCACAGCACAGAGAGATATAACTACTACTTTTATTAGGGGCAGACCTAAGCATGCAGAGGAAATGTAGACATTATATTATGTATATGACCAGCTGTTCGTCAAAGCCGTGGGCACTCTTGGCTTACTCAATGGCAATGAACCTTGGGGAGACTGGTGGAGCATCTGTTAGTGAGAATGCCAAGGCTCAGACCCCTTAAAATAAGACTGAAATTGATACTGACAGAGAAACTCTTATGAGTGTCATGGGCTCCTAAATGCAATGACAAATTGTATTGTGGGTAGAGTTTAGGATTCTGGTGACAAAGTGTCATCTTGCATTAGCTCGGTGAAGACTGGCGGATCAGGCTAAACAAGGTGGCAGTGAGGTGGAGAGAGGCAGTCAACAGATGAGACTGTTCACTCCTGACAAGCTTATGCTATTCAAGCACTGAGAAAAAGAGCTGGTGTAGCCAAGCGATTTTTACAATTCTGGGTATTGCACTGCTCACGGTGAACCACATGATTTCCCACTTCACTAGTGGTTTTTTTTTTTTTGACAGACACAAACATATATGCGTTTGCAATTCAAAACATATCTTTGAAGTCCTGTCTGTACATCTCACATAAACATGCAGATAAAAGCTAAAAGCTCCTGCTTATCAGACCTCCCTATCCAGACTGTAAAATTGGAACAGGTGTAACATTCAGTCTCCCCACGGCATCATGTTGGAATCACAAAATATTGTGCAAGAATAGAGAAGGAACCCAGCTGAGATGTACCTCTTTCCATTACCTGCATTTTATTTTTAGCAATGCTTTGAGTAATTTGGATTAGCAAAAGTAACTATGTGACTGTGCTTTCATACTTTCTGTATATTCTTGTATATTTCTATATATTCTGTATAACTGTGAAACCTCTCTCATGTGGTGTACTCTATTAATGCCAGGGTTTAAGAAACATAGAAGAAAACTTCCATGTAACATTTGCACTTTTTTAATCTCCCTTACCTTAGAATAGAATAGAATAGCCTTTTAGCCTCTTGTTCCATGTTTTTCTTATAGGTTTTCTTATGGTCGCCTTTAACACTTTGCATCTTATGCTGGAATTTATCTTCTGAATTTAATTAATCATAATTAATTTAATTATAATATCAGCTCATTTCATGCTATTCACTTTCATTCTGTTAAAGGATTGTTATATATGCTGTGAGTCACCTTGCTACAACCTATATTAAGGGATTAAAATGACTGATTTCAAAGGCATGCTGTTTCTAAGGCTTAAGCCCCTTAAACATATTACAAAGCTGTTATTCATGTTTACTGTTTGAGTATGGTGATGAGATGATACCTCCAAGTCAGTCACCAAGAGAAGCAACTTGGTGGCTGCCTCCTCACTCTCCCACAAAAACATTGATTGGAAAAGCTGGACATGTTTGCTGTCCTTTCCTGTCCTTTGCTGTGAGTGGAGGAAAGTTAGATTCTGTGGCTGAAAATCTACAGTATCATGAAAACTCACTTTCTCAAACACATATGAGATGTGTTCAGTCCTGCTGCTGGGTAAAAATAACAAATACTATGAACAGGATGCTGAAAATTGCCCTTGCAATATTATGATGTTAATTTAATTTGTAGTACCGCTTTACAATTTGAAAGGACAATGTGACATCTCCCTGCATGCAAAGTGGGAAAAAGATGTGTTATCTTATGATAACTGATTAGATTTCTTACGTGAATACTGACATATTAAACAGGCTTCTCCTACCAGTGTCCTTCATGGATCATAGTCATGTTTATGATTATCATTAATCCTGGCAACAGAGTGGAAGCACCTTGCTGTCTGTGAATTGGCACAGAGCTCTTCAGTCATATAAAAAGAAATAATTAATTGTGTTCATCTGTTGATGTTAAACATTTAGGATGAATTCCCAGTGAGGACTAACTTAGATTTTCCTTTAGCAGACAATACTGTTTGTTAACTGAGTCGAGTTAAACAGTTGATTTAATACATTTGATATTACTATGTATATACTACAATATGCTACTGCTGTAGAATAAGGTTATGTTACAATATTAAGTTTGGAATCTCCACTGAGCAGCTTTTTATCAAAAAATAAATCTTTGATGGCTGCTGCTGCCATACTTCTGAGCAAAGACTCACGGAACATGAGGCAAATCGAAAATTTTGTTGTCAACAGTATTGATTTGTCAACTTCTCTGGAATCATCAACCCACACCCATGTCTATGCACTTCCACTTAACTTTCAAAATGAATATTTTTCAAGGTTGCAGTTGCAGAATGAATAACAAAGTTTCCACATTTTTATAAACAAATAAACGTATCCATATTAGTTAAATTGTGGGTGAGATGTCTTGATGGAAAACATTCTTTGTATGACTTTCTTATACATTGTTATCAATACAATTGTTATCTCACTATACAAAACAATCTCCAGTTGTCTGTCTTTGACTCTCTATGCAGTTCCCAGAACTTATTCACATAGGGTAATAAATTAAATAAATAAACTGCACACTTTAATCTGTCAGTACTTTCAGTTTGTGTTGCTGCTTTTTCAGCAGCTCCTGCAAGTGCTAAAACGATATGCCTTATCCAGATAAAACTGGTTGAATGAATTACTGTGATGCATAATCTACAGTATCATCATGACTGTATTGTGACATACCTATAAAAATCAGCTAAATGTAGATTTCCTGCTAAAGAAGCTATTAACACCATAATAATCTGCTGATGATTATGTCCTGATGCAAGTACGTATTATCTGGCGAATTT
>JAUBNQ010000009.1:11881135-11920762 GCA_032353495.1 Ctenopoma kingsleyae
TTGCAGCTAACATCCTTGCTTTTTATAATCACCCCCGATTTGCTAATGGACCCCTATTATAGCATCTCTCCATATTTTTGCAATTATATGTGGTCACTGGATGGAGACGTTTATAAAAGCATTTTTCAAATGCAGACAAATAATGTGCTTGATGTACAAGTTATTTGACAAATACGTGTCTTGCAAATGCTCTGAATAGGATGCTGAAAATTGCCCTTGCAATATTATGATGTTAAAAATCATACACAGTCATTTGCAGTATGTATCCTACGAAAAAGCATTATAAAAAGTGAGAAATCTCAGAAGTGTTAGCTATTGAACAACAGTGCTTAACCTTTGCTGGGTGAAACTTGCCAGCTGAATTTTTTCTGCTAGCTCTCCCAGTGAAACAAATTAGGTGGCCCTGTGCGTGGCCTCCTTTAGCCCATAGAAATGCCCTAAGATGGAGCACTACTGTTAGCTGCACAGCAAACATCCAGATGATTAATTCCCAGTTTGGACTCAGACTTCAAGAGCCTAATAGAAAGCAGATAATTCAACTCTGTATCAATATAGCAATATTTTCCATTCACCTTTGTTTAGATGGAAAATTGAAATGACCACTTCCCTTGCAATAGACTGGAAGAAAAAAACATATAAATAAAGACACTATAAACACATTCCTTTGTGGCATGTGTCCTATTTACTATTTTGAAGGTTTTATAATCAGAAGAACCACATTTCAACATTATTAGACATAGCTAATCCTTTCATTTCTTGAAATGGTGGATCTTTGGGCATATGTAATAAAGCAAACATGTCTTACGTAATCTCAGTCAGATATGTTATAAAATATAATTGACAGGTTCAAAACCTTACTGGCCTGACTTTGAGTTTTCACTGAAGATCTTACCGAAACTACTTCAGTGTGACTTAACTGTGGTGCTGGCAATGCTTCAGTTTCACCTAGAGATATCTCTGAAAGCTTTAGCCTGAGTGCATTTATTGAAAAAGCCTTGCACCCACAGTGACACATCTTCCCTGACCTGGCACTACCCCTGTTAACAGTCACGTGTTTTAGCTCAGTGATGACAGTGGGGGAGTTCAAGTAAGATAAATAAGCAGTTGAAGTGCAGCCCAGACTACATTCTTCAGAAGTGAGAGTGTGTCTTTCATGTTTAAATTTTGGACACATGCAAGCAGTAGAGGTAGTAGAAGTATACAAACTCAGTACTCAAGTAAAAATTTATGTATTTGCCTAGAAACACATTCCACAACAAGTAAAAGTGCCACTTCAAATTTTGTACTGCAGTTTACTAAAGTATAAGCATAAACACAAGCACTCCACTAAAAATGTATTTTAATCACAATTTGATGCTGTGGGATTTTCTTCGACAAAGTTTTGAACATGAATAATATGTCAAAGAAAATTTGTATAGTGAATAAGGGACAATGAACTTAGCTGGCAAGAATGGTGCTGATTTTAACCACTTCTGACAGCTGATTAATTCACGAATAATACATAATTGTTTATTAGTTGATTATATTTCTACCTAAATCTAAGTACCTAAATATTGTACTTCAGTACAGTAAAAGTATTTTTTTGTAAAATAAATACAAAATCATTGTCTGAAAAAGAATGCTATAGCAGTAAAAATAGACTTTACACCTCTCTCTAGACTAAATACACCAGTTTTATGGAAACTGGGTACTGCAGTGTTTAATGAATTGCTAAAGAGAATCCAACAACCAAATTCAGCCAAGTACAGAGACTGTTGTTCCCACAGAAGTAAAGCTTAACCCACTGGCACTGGTGAGGTGCAGCCCGTAAGCCCCGTCCTCCATTCCTGCCCCTTTTCCTGCTCCATCAGAACCGTTGCCTGGCACCGCAGGCCCTGGATGAACTAGCCTTTACTGTACGTTTTAACTGCTGGAGACTCCACTGGTGACATATTTTATTTAAATGTCATGCAACAAATGATTTTCAGCACCTATGAACATTCTAATACTTCACACTGAAGATGCAACTTGTGGCCTGAATGAGGATATGTAGCTTTAGAGACCTTTAACATGGAAGGATATTTATCCTCAAACTGTTGTACACCAACAAATTCTTCAGATATTCTATCAGTGAGTAAAGTTTTATTCAATTTTTCCCTTTGACATTATTGTGCTACTTTGCTGTAATTAGGATAAATGTGTGCAGCATTGCTGCATGTTCATAGTGGTGCCTTGGTTGTGTACAGACGTGTTGGTGGTAGATTTAGTTGTGATCTCAATAATATTTAGGTCTCACAACAAATAGCAGTGTGTTAATTCTTGTCAAATGGTATCCTTGCTTGCATTTTTTAACCCAGCCAAACCTTGATATAATAAAAATCACTCTTTCTAGTTATTATTCATTGACTATAAAATACACCTATTGATTGATATTTTACATGCCATGATAAACATATGATAACTGCAGCCTTTTAAGTGACACATTTTTAACTCATTTGATAGGTAACACAGAGTCATTAATGGACAATTCAAGGTGAAAGTCCAGTCGCCTCAAAAGGATAAAACAACAAAGACAGACAAAAAACATTTGTAAATATGTGTATACAACCAACTAAACCCATTAACATTAGGAAACTAATCATGAAAAAACAGTCTAACAGTGAGTCAAGCTGATGAAAAAAGAACAACGGTGGTGTTTAGAGCTATTTTTAAACTTAAGGATTATATGAAAATACCTTACTTCTGTTCTCACACCAAACATCATCCTCATTACACTCAAAAGGCAACAAAACAGCCGAAAGAAGCTAATTAACAAATAAGTGAGTTTTGCATTTGATCTCTGGTTTTAATTTTAATGCTGCTCAGGGGATGATAACCTCTCATTTCTCTGAGTAAAGATTATGTTTAAAATACAGTTTTCACAGAGTTGACTTAGGTTAATAAAATGTCACAGTACTTGCAATGGATTAGACTTAAAAGGAATGATTTTGCCACCCATGGATACTACAGATATACACCTCTACTGCCTATTAGAGTGTAGTTGTGGCTTATTCAAAGGAGCAGCAAAGCATTTTGATGCCTAAATTTAGTTGAGCATGATTATCATCAAAGCTGTTATGATACAGGAAACAAAAACATGAGGTTGATAGTAAAAAAAAATACTTTTGATAAAAAAAAACATAGCATCTTTTGGTGTCAAACTGTCACTGAACACCATTGATAAAATTATACAAAAGTTCTCAGACAAAAGATGAAACTGTATGAAAGTTTTATATCAGTTATAGTGACCAGAATTGTTGTGGTTATTAATATTATTATTAGTAGTAAAATGTGCTGAAATATACAGTATAATAAAATAAAAAAAACACTAGTACACAAACTGAAATAACTGATTTGTAGATTTATTAGCAAGTTACTGAACAGAGTCTGCAGCCACCACATACAGCTCAGCATGTACGGGAGGTAACAAGAGAGAGCGAGTGTGTAGCGCGTTTGAAAGGGTAATACTAACTGTCGGGAATTTTAACCATGGTTCACCGTGAAACTGATTAAACTGCTCCATCTCAGACTAAAATGCGAATACCAGTGCTGTTGTCACATACAATTACAACTGGGATCTAGAGGGAGAGCTCTCATGAACCATAGGGACTCACAGTTCAAATACAGTATATAATGAAATTTCAGAAAAGAAGACACATTCAGTGATGTGTGTTTTTTAGAAAATAACGATTCACACCTCTACAGAACTGCAACAATAAAGCAGCTTTCTGTGTCAGAAAAAGATGGTTATTTTTAAGGCGTGAGAATAGGGATGTCATGTCACCTGACCAACCAGCAAGTACTCCTCGCCGCACAGTGAGTTTGCAACACTCTTGAGTTGCTAGATGTTTGTTATGGTCTAAGTCATATACATGTGATGTTAATAAAATCATCATTATTAATTATTATTTATTATAACTATACTATTAATACAGATAAAAATTGTATTTAAATCAATATAACAGTCATAACAATATAACAGCCTCCTCTGATAGGATAGAAGATTGCACTTGCAGTGGCAAAGATTCCTCAGTCTGTTTTTTCTTGCTGCTGTCTCCTACACACAGCAGCACATTTCTGTCAAATACACATTTGAGTCAGATGAATGCATTTGAGTTTGGCAGCAGATAATCATACAGTTGACGAACAAAAATAACTAATCTACATCTACCGAATCAGTGTAGTGGAATAAAAGCATAACACGACACATAACATTTAGCTAACCACCAGCTTAGTGAGCACCTACATAAAACATGATATTGCACATGGAATTACAAACAATGCAGAAACTTTTGACATTGTAGCCATTCACATATTTAAAATGAGCTGTTTGTTGTTTGTTTGTTTGTGAGTTTGTTTGTTGGGAGTAGTCTTCCAGACAACCTCTGCCTGTTTAGGGATAATGATACCGGAAACTTAAGTTGATTTCATGGAGTTGTTTAACGAACTTAAGTAATTAGGAAGAGGATTTGTTAAAATTAATCTTTATTTCTGTGAAACTCTGTTTAGAATGAAAGGAATGAAGAAGATGATTTGTTTGTACTACTTAATTCTGTGGAGGAGGAGAACCAGGATTGTTGCAGCTACTTGGAATGAGGAGATACCTGGAATGACTATTAAGTTT
Source organism: Ctenopoma kingsleyae (assembly GCA_032353495.1). Lineage (NCBI taxonomy): Eukaryota > Metazoa > Chordata > Actinopteri > Anabantiformes > Anabantidae > Ctenopoma > Ctenopoma kingsleyae. Next base: position 11,885,778 of record JAUBNQ010000009.1, read on the forward strand.
CAATCTGCATTAAACTTTGCAATCACCTGTTTTCCCCCTTCGTATTGCTGTTGCTCACTGCATGACAGATGTCAACTAGTCCTGGCTGCCATCATCTTGTGTAGCCTATCCAGTCACTTCCACTCCCTTATCCACCTTGGTCCCCTCGACCTCTCATTCACCTCTACTGTGTATTGTGTAAATCCCACCAGAAACTTCTCATCTATTAATACCTGGATTTTGTCATATCCTCATCTCTCTGTTCCTGTGTAGACGCTGGCTGATCCACCTACCTGAAGACGATGCTATGGTTCCTTAATCTGTTCTTGTTCCTGTTATGTCACTTCCTGACCCTCAAACCAATCATTGCTTTTCTTTAAATAAACCCTTACAAACCAGTTCTGAGTGTCCGTCCACTTATTGGGTCCAGACGTTTTGAGAAACTGATACTGCTGCACTCACTGGTTCATTGTAACATGATGTCACTACTGTCAGGCCTTAGGAACTAACGTCTACAATCTGAAAAAGGGGCTGCATTTTCTAAGGCATTAAACATTGAGTAGACAGGAGACAAAGGCAGATTACTTTAGACTTATTTATTTTTGTGCAAAAATAGCAACAATGCTGAAAAGATGGCAGGAATTTTTTAAAATGTTTTTTCAGGCAAAGACTGTGAGGCTGGTGGAAATTGTGCCTTTAGATGCTATTATTTTAGGGCTGATTGATTTAGATGAATTGACTCTGGAAAGTAATATAATTGGCTCACAAGGGTTTCTGCAAATTCATTGCAGTAGTCAGGGCATTCCTCTCTGCAGGGAGACTAACTCTGCATCATTTACCACTTATTGTACCTGTGTGTGTTAAGACCACTGAAATCAGATATTATAATGGTACTACTGCAGAAGGCCAAAGAGATTTCTTAAACTGCTGCGGAATTTAGGTGGTAATTACAGAGACAAATTACTTGAGTTTATCCCAACTGTGGGAAAAGTAGAAAACCAATTTCTAAACATATTAAAAGGAAGAGTCAGTACAAATGTTACATGCGGATATCTCAGCCAGATTTTTAAGGATCACAAGAAATCACATATTTAACAGTAAAATATCATATGGAAAAAATATTATTAATAGTATATGTGACTTTTTGTATATTTTGAGGTCAGTTATTTGTTTTAATTTAGTATTTTGCCTGAAGTATAGTTTCATTGAATGTATCACATTCATGTATGTATCTTACTTTCTTCTCAATCAACTGAACAGCACATTTATCTGTACAAAAGGTACTATACACATAAAGTTTGATTCATTCATTCATTAGACCATAATCAGCTTGGACACTTTTCTTATGTTCAAATTCAAAGTATAGCTATGAGCATCGGCTTGTTCATCAACAGAGAGTAAGAGCTGTAGGGTTGAACAGAACTGTTACATTATGTTTGCTGGAATACACAATGACAGCTTAATTGACACAAGATTTTACAATGTTTGGATCAATCTTAAGCAATTTCATGGTAAATTTGCTCCAAGAACACTTGAAATCAAAGGTTAATCAGACAGCAGGTCAGCAGAAAGCACAGTATTCCAACATACTTACAAGACTGCAACACTGAGTCCTCTCTTGAAATAACATTAGCCAAAATCATACTACTCAATCAATACGTATGGACCCCTGGCGCTGTGTCAGTTTGTGTTTGTCTGTTGAGACTACATTCTTTATTTGTGTTGTTTTCTTCTTATTGCCTTCACCAAGGGCGTAATGTTTTCAGTCCCATTCATTTATCCCTTGTTTTGTTTGCAGAAAATCGCACCAACTTGTGCGATTTCAGTGACATGTGAATTTTCTATTATTAAAATACATTTGTTCAGGACTGTGCAGCCTTGAGCAAGTGTGCAGTCTTTGAGTGCTTTAGGATTATTATAGTTATTATTTCTGAATGTTGAGGACATTCCTGGGCTTTCTGCAGAGAGTAGGTTTGTGACTCTGGAACACTTGCTTCCCATACCACTGTGAAACTGACATTCTTGAAAACACACTAGCAGACTGTAAAATCTTTTGGGTGACCTTTTTTTCTTTCATGTTTGTGATAAGCTTTCCCCTCACTAAATCGATTATTGTTCCGAGCCTCTTTCACTCAGTTAGAAATATTAGACAAGCTGAATAACAGGTAGGTATGTGTAGATTTTATAAAACCTTGTTTTCATTTCTATATTGTGACTTATTCTTTTCATGTAACTCAGCTGAAAAGCAAATGAATATAACAATAAGATACTGTGTGTAATGTGTTTTCTGTACACTTTGAAAGGACAAGCCAAAATTGCTATAAGAAAGTTATATTAATATTTCACTGAAAATAGTTTTATCAAACTGGGCACAAGCACAAATGTGAGCACATGCTCAGGAAGAAAACCTGTGTGGTTAGATCCGGGCTGTGCTGGAGTCAGAATTATCAGAATCAACTCAGAGTTGACTGATGCACCAGCAGTCCCTTGTTTTACTTGGATGACTTACACTTCAATCACTTCTGTAACATAAAAACATCACAATTTCCCCAGAGGGATCAATCAATAATCGATTATTAATATTATTTCTTTACAAGGGCTATGAAAAGTGTGTCATAGCATGATTTAGTTTAAAAATGCTTATACTCTACCATGCTGTTATATTGCCACCTCTGCTGGCAAGAAAGACCCTGGACCCTAATGGTAGGTTTGGTGTGTTAGCAAACAAGTAACCTGTGTACACAAGATGATAGCTGTGATTACCATGTAGCTGCTGAGAACATATTTTGTTTTATAAGTGGAATAGCTTTTCTTTTCTTTTTTTTGGAGGAAATGATACTGTTGATTGTGCATCATTCACTGCAACTGCATATGAAGCAAAACTGGATTTTGCTTTGAGCTAGCCAACAAAAGAAAACATCATAGGAACATTTAACTGAACATACTCTGACTTTCAGAGTTGACTCAGAATCTCCTGATGTATCATGAGTGTCATGTCCTGGTTAAGGAATAAAATCCTAGCAAACCGAGCTCTTCTGCTGCCTGGGTCCTAACAGTGCTGCTAGTTGGGTGAAGTGGAGGAGGTTTTACAGCATGTCCTTCAAAAGTAGTAGAGCTGAGTTAACATCCAGAACCTGAGCTGAGAACGTTGGTGCAACAAACAGAAAATACTGTCATGGTTTATTTTGTAATGAGGTAATTAAAAAAAAAAAAAAAAATCTTATCTTGCCACCTCTTTCATTTCTTGTCCAGGGGATGCAGATTCCCAAAGAATAAATTTACAAAATTCTACATGTTTGAAGGTAATACTCTCTTTTTTTCTCTGCTAGAAAGAAACAGTTTATGTCAACACGTTGTGGCACAGGTTCCATTTATTAGCAAACTGCTACCAGACCCTATGAGTAGGTTTAGTATGCCAGCCAGCATGTAACTTGCATACATAACATAATTGTGTTTACGCTATAGCTGCTGTGAACATATTCTGTTTGATAAGTGGAATAGCTTTTATGAGGAAATGATTCTGTTGAGCATGCATCATTCACTGCAACTGCATATGAAGTGAAACTGGATCTTGCTCTGACATAGCTGATACATTACATTATGTACGAAACAGAGCTGTGCGTATGTGATTGACAGGAATCTTGCAGTTTCATCTCCAATGAAGACTGTACTCAGGATGTAAAGACATCCTCAAGTCTTGAAATCTGTCAGTATGGAGCAATTACGTAAGACTGACAAGAAATGTTCTTTCTATAATTAAATACTTTACTCCCTCGCTCATGCTTTATTGACAGTAAACACATTTTTCATTTTGATTCTTGATGAAAAACAATTTACCATTATAGATATAATGTAATATAAATATAAATATTGTTGGTATTTATATTCTTTCCCTTTATTCTTTCTTACTGTAAATCTTGGCTCTGCACTGTATACAGCTAAACACTGCTGATGATTAAAATGTTTAGATAGCATGATCAAAATCTGTGCAAGAACGTTAGTTTATCGTTTGAAGTATGGCACACCATCAGCAAAAGACCTGAAAATCAAATGGGGTCAAATGGCCTTATTTTGATACGGGATTTAGATGGAGCTGTTTGGAGTTGGGGCTTCCTATTCTTTTATTCTGTCACCATTGAGCTGCTCAGCTGTATTACAGCATTGATGCTGTGACACTCTTAAGCTATTTTTATCTCCTTTTCCATCCTATAGAGAAATTACTGCTGATATACTGTAGAAAAGTCACGGATTTCCAACCAGCAACAAACGGAACTTGATACAGCTCATAACATAATCTAAGCTTGTGTGTTGAGTTTTGTTCCTCTGGTGACCTGTAGATCAAAGTAATGGACTATCAGAGGCTGTGCACTCCAAACTAAAGAGGCTTGAGCTACTGAACAGTTTAATGGTTTTGGCCAGGTTCTTAATTACAAGAAATCTTTCCTTGAGTGATTCTTCTCCTATTGCAGTGCATGGCAATTGTACATTTCTACCTGATCAATACAGTGAAGATGCTTAATAAAAGGTACAGGAGCAGTCTCCATCAAATCCATTAAGACACAATTATTCAGGCCTGCAGCAATAAAATACCTAATGTGACAGAAAAAAGTTCAGATAACACACAACAAAAATGTTCACTGAAGAATTTAACTATTTCAAATATGTACGATGATCTTATTACATATTGCATTTTTTCAGTACAAGTGCCTCCTAAATCAGTTCAGTGTACCGTCTTTGCAATCACATTACAGTGTAAAATGATACTATTAAGAGTTCAGCATTCTTACCTTTTAGTTCTTAGTTACACGGAGTGCAGTCTGTGTGTACTCAACAAGCTTCTCTTCAAGGTCTGTCCTTGTACTCTTTGCTGTTGTGGGCCTCTTGCACGAATGCTCTGATAATGGTCTGATGACTTTTTGTTCCAACAAGTTCAGCAGGTCAGACATGTCATCCATTTTACTTTACTCTGAGCTGGTATTGATCTCTCCTTAGTGTAGCTTCTTTTTCTCTCTTAGGGATTTCTGTAGCATTGAGAGAAAATACTCCTCTCGTACTTATCTGCTCCACACTTGCCGCACAACCAGACAAGCTGGAAACATTGATATGGTAGAGGAGAATAGTGAAAAGCTGATGCATTGCATCAATATTTTTGCAGCATGGAACTGCAGTGAAATGGCATTGGCTGTCACGGGTGAATTGCTAAAAAGCACTGAGTTTACAAAATCATATCTTTTACTCTTGTTTATCCAACTTTTCATTTTGGATCTGGGCTCCAGTCGTTGTGGAAGAGTAATGGGATCTTTCAAATTAGTATGTTCTTACATTTATTAGTTGTTGTAGTATAATATAATATATAATAACACAACAACAATAAACTATGGACTGTGATTGTTGTGGTGACATATTGCTAAAGCTTCGTAAATTTAGTTAACTGCTGGAATAAAAACTGTCATAGTAATAAGAAATTGAATGGTGAAAATTATCAGTGATCATTCACAGGTCTTTTAGTTCCTTCTCCTTGAGATATTTTACTTCAAGAAAGGCACAGAGTCCTCTAAAAACATTCATATAAATGTATTCCTCAAACTAGAACCTTGGGATGTAAGTTGAAAATCTGTGAAGTTGCTCTTTAACAACTAGTTGATTAGTCCTTGGATCATCTACACAGATCAGTTGCTAGTGGCAAGTGTTTTCACCCAGCATGCTGAGCAATTTCTGTTTCTTTATAATATGTATGTCATGTTTTGTGGTCTCTTTTGAATTCCCGCTCTTTTCTCTGAAAGTGCAGATTTTACTAAAACAGACTGAATAATGTAGTTTTTAAGTGGGGGTTATCCTTAAATCAAAGAGCGAGCTTGTCATGGCTGTTGAAGTGACTTCTGTAATGATGTTAGAACTGCTTTTTGTCAACCCAGTACAGTGTGCTGAAAAATCATTTTGCAAGCATTTCATCAGTCATGCATAATTTTTCTTTGATACACGTGGTTGGCGACAGTGAGCAAGGTTAGCCTTAGTTTAATGTAGGATCAGTCGCTGAGTGACAAGGTTTCTTTTGCTTGCAGATGCCTCAGGTAGATAGCCCTCTATCTTTTAAATTGCTATACATTGTTTTTTGTTTTTTGCACTGTGTCCTCGGGTCTTATTGAAAGATATTTTTACTGGTAAATGAGGAGTGATATGAATAATATAAATATACATAAACCAGAGATATATCTTTACACATAAATGCCACATTGCTTGAATCAGTGTTTGCTTCCTCAGTCTGTTTGATATGTAAAATGCCAGCATGTCATTATGTTATGCGAGAACTTTCAGTAACGCTGGAAGAAAAGTTATGTTGCCGTCGCTGTTCTCAGAGGTGAGCTAGCTGAGACCATCAGCTCGCTGTATGACTTTGAGAAGTTCTACAAGACCTCATCCAGTCACGCTCTGGACTAAGCTGCATGTGAACGATTCGAGGCAGAGAGAGATATCATCCATCAGCCACTTCACCTGGGTCTAATGGCTTGCTGGAGACAGGCATGTTTGACTGTGTGTTTGATGTGTGCATAGCACATACCCACCTACTCTTTTTCTGTCAGAATATCAGCAGGCAGCACAGTGTCAGGGCTCACAAATGGATTTTCTAATCCACTTGTTTGCTGGAAGTTCTCTCTACCCCCGGTTTTGAAGCCCAAGCCAAAAATGTACTTAAACACAAGCATACCCTTAGACTCCTGCCTGTCTCAACCCCCACCTCCACACCCAAGCTGTCATTGTGTGTTTTGACTGGCTAAAACATTTTACGTGGCAGAGAGAAAGCGAAAGGCAGGAAAGGCGAAGGACATCAGGAAAGCTCAAATAATGAGATGTCAAGCAGGGTAGACCGTAATTGTTAATTACATTTATTCCAGCGCTTTTGGAATGCAGCCATGATGCTTTCAGGAATATAAAGTGGTGCCCTCAACATGTTCCAGGTTGAGTCTTGTAAATGGGACTGAGTGATCACTCCTAAAATTAAATAATCTAAAGACAAGCCTCACATTGCCATATAAGGAACAGAGACAAATGTTTTTTTTTTAAGAAAGATGTAAAGTATAAGGTCTTCAAACTAAATGAAACACTAGTTTTGTTAAAATGACTGAAGAGCTTCCTGTGTGCTACTAGTCTACTACACAAATATGTTTCTTCATTACAGAAATATTTGAGCTGCATATGTCATCAGGACAGGCCTTAATAAGACATCAAAACTGTTTTATGTCAACTGGAACTCACTCCCAGGATGTTTGCTTTGACTCTGTCATGTTTGCCTGTTCTTCTCTTTAATTGACACATTAGTTGACCTTTCCTCAACTTTTTACCTCCACTTGAACTCATCAGCAATGGTCACATCTGAAGGCAATTAAAAATGTACTGAACACAACCAGTTAGCAAAGTCTGAAATTCACTAGTGTCCTGTCCTGTGGTCACTCAGATTCCGTAATGTCTGTTCTTTTATCTCCTGGCCAAATGATAGAATCGTGGTTCTTGTTACAAATGCCTGCCAGCCTGGTGCTTTAATTAAATTCAAAAGAGGAGCTGTCAATCATCTTCTTTTCTGTCACACCAGTGCATTGCTGTGGCAATAAAGACATAGACTTGAGAAAAATACAAACAAGCTATGTTTTGGAATCAACAACTTTTATACACATGCACAAACACATCCTCTGATGTACATATAACTTCCTAGTTTTACTTTCCACCCCCAAACCATCTGCTGTCAGACATTGGTAATTAATTTTACGGTGTTCTTGGCAGTCACAGTATAGCTTCACCATAATTACCCTTTTATTGTTTTGTATTCTATTGTTAATGTTGTTGTTTTGTGGGTTGTCCTAATTAAAAGTTTGGAATTAACACAGGCCGCCCTTTTTGTCCTTCTAAATTGCTGATCCTGCAAAGCTAACATAAAAGGATATGATGGATGCAGTCAGTGAGTATAGCAGATAGAGACAGTAGAGTGTCTCAGTAAAGAAATACACTAAAGCCAGACTACAGTCCACGAAAGTTGCAGTTACCACAATCCTTGTTGACTTAAAGGTTTCCAGGTTGCTTACACTTTTTCTCACAGAGGAGAAACTATCACAGCTATTTTTTTCCAGATGTCTTTACAGGTCTTACAGGTGCCTGAAACAACCTGTGTATACCCTCTTCAGATTTCTTTGACATCTCTCTATTTACTTCAACTCTGCCTTCCCCTTGGGTAAAATACAAGTCAATATTCCTCCTGCATCTCTCACTGTGCTGTTTGTTTTAATGGCTTTTAAGTTGACATGTGGTCAGAGCTGGATTTCAAGAGCCTTAGATGTGTTGTCTGAAAGGTCTCTGGTGCTGAGCTTTGGTCATGGTCACAGCCAGGTCCACTTACATCCAACCCAATAAGCGCTCACATCCAACAGCACACATTAACCTGAAGTAAAAGCTCTCTAGATTAAATGGAAGACTTGACAGAGGGGGAAAAATAGACTTCTACATATACATATATATGTGTATGTATATATATATATATGTATATATATTATACAGCTTTAACTGAAAGCAGTGATGATTACATAAAATACTACTTCTAACTCACATTGACTAGTACATTTTATTTTTCTGCGGTAGTAGGTTTTACCCTTAACATGAAAGATATCACATTGTACTATACTGTCACTGTCACCAAGAAGAATTTGTCAGTTCTGTATTTTTCCTCGATTATTAAATCATAGACTCCAGAGAAAACGTTTCCATTTGGCTTTCAGCATTTCTTTTTGCACAGTTACATGCCATTGGCAGTACGCTGTGAAGCAGTAGGGGGCATTTTTGTTATAGCTTGAATGGTTGATTACTAGATCTTTAAATTCCAGCTTACGTTTGGTGAGTGCAATAATAAAAAAAAAGCTGTCACTTTTATTTGTCTCAGTCCCTTGCTATTTCCTTATCTGTTTTGCAAATGTCCAGAACAGTGCAAAATGTCTGTAGGGACACAACATGTTCTGCAAAGTAAAAATAACACAATGACTTATGTCCATGTTGTGCACAGGAATTATTAAAACTTCCCTTTCACTCAGACATAATGCATGATCCCTTATCTAACACTGAAAGTCTGTAGATTTTCCTGCATGTATTGGAGAGCCAAGCTTTTTAACTATGAAATGTTGTAAATGATTGAGGCAGTCAGCTGTCAAGACAAACTTGGTGATCCTGCTGCCAATAAAATATTGATGTTCTTAAAAAGGTGGCGTCACCATTTCAGTCACTAAAATATTAAAATGAGCAGCACACAGTGAAAGTAGCAAGTAGTGTCTGTATAAATAAATGATTAGCAATACAAATCTCCTCTTTCCTAAAGGATAACCACCAATTATTTTATTTATATATCAGCAAGTATGACTAAAACATACATTAAATGCTAATCTATGAGAAATCGAGTACTTACTATGATTTATTTTTGACCTTCTGTTAATTTGATTATATACTGTACATCCCAGATCATTGTCACAAAATGTTCAAAAAGATGGTTATTGTTAAGATGGTTATTGGTTAACAGCCGACCACTGAATTCATTTGATCTTTTCTCTTGTTCCTCATTATCCAGCTCCAAGTTTGCGTTAGTATTATGCCCTTAGCTTACACGTCGATCATTACATATTTAAACTAGCTGTGCCAACAAAAGAGAAGGGGCGCAGCGATCACTTTATTCAACACAGACAGAGTAATGATGTACACTCTGAGGGGGCTCTGGTGAGGGCTGGACATCTCAGTCTGTGTCCTTTAATAGGGCCTGTCTCCAGTGATTAGCAATTGTTGACAGGGGAAGTTGTAGTGTCTAGCACCAGATGGAGCGTTCAGTTTCTTTCTCCCGTTTAGTACCGCCAGCTCGGTCTATGCTAACTATAAAGCACTACCTCACACACACACACACACACACATATGAACACACACACATTCTTTTGCTCATTATGTCAAATATCAGATGGTGAAACAAACATTTTGAAGTCATAGGGGAGAGCTTGGCTGACTTCCCTCCTACGCCTTCCGAAAACTTCTGGGTCTTGGTGCCACACTGGCAATCACACTCCAGCTCTCTCATCATTACAGCCTGGTTCACAGAGTAGTATCAGTACTTTCTATCCTGAACTAGGCTGGACCCAAACTAATTAGCCTGTCATCTCTATTCTCTTGTCTTTGAGGCTGCTGGATTTTTCTGTGATTAGTTTCTTCCATGTCATTTCTAAAATGGTTCATGGGCTTTTCTGCCTTTTCTGTCTAAATTAATCAACAGTGTCCTTTCTTCTTCTGGTAAAAAATGCCAGACCTTGAGCTAATTGTGAATTGGGTGGATCTGTCTCAAATTCCTTTCCCTCCAATAGACAAAGAGGCCTAATTCTCTTTTTCAGATCACAGCACTGACTATGACAGTCAGCTCATCTTTTCCAGTTTTCCCCCTGCCTCCAGTGATCGAACCCAGGGCTTATACTGCTTATAATGCCCCTGGAGGTTACAACTGAACTACACCTCTGACCTGTGAGTGTACACAAATAGTATAATCAGAAAGTAGAAGGTAATGCATACTGAATAGCTTTGTCTTCTTCTGGGTGCCGTAGGCTAAATTAATTTGTATGAAAGTCAAGGATAACTAATGGACAGCCTGGACAAATAATACAATAACACTGCTCTTATTTCACAGTAATTCAAACACACAAGGCTTATTTTATTACATATTCCTGCCAAATACATACTCATCCCCATATGCAAAAGGGGACCTAATAGCATACTAATGCACAGTGTTAGCCATTATGCATGAACCGTTTCAGCCTAAGCTACCATGAAAGCCAATCAAACCATAGCCTTCCAAATTCCACAGTGTGCCTTATTTTTCAGAACAGTTTATTCTCCTGAAATCAGCAATTAATTGCATAAAGTTAATTGCAAACTGAACTACAGATGACCTCTACTGCACTGTTGCTGCAGCGTGTTTCTGTGTGTGTGTACCCTGAAGAGGTGTAATAGATTTACCACTGAGAAAGCACCCAAAGGATTAATCTGTGCTCTCTTGTGGCAACCTAAGCTAGGATGTGATTTTTGAAGATAACGCCTGGCCAAAATAAAGAAAAGATGCCAAAACACTTTTTATCAGTAACAATAGACACTTAAGTTAAGGTCACAAAGTTTCATTCTTCAAAGACGTTCCTGAAATTTGACCCAGTGTTGTCAGTATTCATCACACATGAACATTAACCTGTGGCACATTGCAACGATCTTTGTCTAATCATATATCACTTTGTCCCATACAAAACAATACCACTTATACACCTTACAATGCAATTGCTCACGGGAGCAAAGAAACTAAAGCAGGCATCCACATTGTGAAATCTGTGAGAGCTGCTGCTTGTCACATGTAGTGATGGTTACTTAGTAAGCTCTAGTACATTAGCCCATGTTAGTTGAAATGGGCTGGCCCATGTGCGTGCTAGCTCTGGCCTTAATCGGCTATGATTATAACTAATGGCTATAATGATGAGCATTTTCTCCCCAGCAGGACAGTGCAATTAGGATCAAGCAAATTCAGTAATTCCTCAGGCAGTCCCCAAACCCTCTTTCTCTCACAGTCTATTTAGCCAGGCTGGTGCATGTGTTCACATGTGCAGTATATGTGTTTTGAGACAGGGTTTGCATCATTATGCATATAAAATTAAATGCTTTACTTTTAGCTGTGTTCAACTGACATTTCTTTCAAACAAAAAAGACCATTTGATAGTTTCTGATAGACTTTCTCTAAGTATAGTATATAAATACAGATGTGCTGAAGTAACAAATCAAATTAAGTAATCTTTATTTATAAAGTCAAATCACAAATTTCCCTCAAGTACCTTTAAAATCTATATAATATATGACAACCTGCGTTCTTAGACTCTTGAATCGGATCCTCAAAAAATATGTAAGGAACTTCAGGAAGAGCAACAGAGGCGGGATCTCTGTTCCTGGACAACCAGACAAGTCAACTCAAGTCATCTTTATTTATAGAGCTTATTTTATACACATTGGCATCTCAAGGTGCCTTACATCAAAAACACAGATAAGATCATAGGAATCAGGATTGTAAAATTATACAGGAAATAGACTAGATGGCGCGTGTACAGAATAAAGTTCATACTAGATTTATAATGTGCACATTTAGGATGGCAACATTATAGATGATTACTGCATACAGTATTGCTATTTTCCCCAGGATATTCCACGTACACAAGAATTTGATGTGGAATAGTAGAAGAGAAGAGAAAAGTAAAAGAAGAAAAAGTGGCATTGTACTTTAAGTTTCTCAAAGTGCAGTGGCACTGCACTTTGTTTCTCCATGTGTGAAATGATGCTGGACAGCATTTTAGAAAGACTTTGGACCTAGCTGTGCATATTAACAGCATGTGTGAGAAACACGTGCAAACATGTGCTGTAAGGATTTCTGCAATTTTGATGATTGGACATGACTGCATTATTCATCAAACAAGACTTGCCTCTGGTAAAACTCTCTACCCTGCAGCTTTCCAAGTTGTTTTTTGTTTGTAAAATAGCATTGGAAATGTCTATCACTTAAAGTCACATCTGGCTTTCCAGACAGCGTATGTAGCTTTGGGCCAGTTGCACCGTGTGTCTGCTTCAGATTGTGTTTAGTTTCAATCAATTACTCTGTTTTTAGTAAATAGTTTCTTCTGTTTTGAATCAACATGCTGCCTTTAACCTCTAAAGTATATGGATTTGTTGCTTTAGGCTTTTAGTTGCCATGGTTACTGTGATCCTAAAGTCTTATAGTGGAGGATATGCATTTAAGTTTAGAAAAGGTTTTAGGATTTACTTCCTGCTGTATCTCTTTCTGACTTCAGACTTTTGTGCAAATTAAACACACACAAACACACACACACACACACACACACACACACACACACACACACACACACAAACATATTCTCATATACACACACATACACACATTGTGCTCTTCAAATCAAGCCACGTCTCCATGGAAACTGGAGTTGAATAAAGAGATTGCCTTAATCACTTGATAAGTAATACAAACTCTGCTCTCGTCTGGCCAAAGACATTCACTTTCCAATATGATTTTACATTCAGTATGTGAAGTATGTGAAGTCATTTCATTCTATTACCCAGAGTTATAGATGGTGACATCTGAGACAACGCTCCAATATGTTGTACTTGGGGTTAATTAAAAGTGTAATGGTCAAGTCTGTATTTCTAATAGAGCTGAAAGAAGCTCATAATTCATTCAGACTGATTAGATATTAAAGCACTGGTCTGTATAACAGAAATGACTATGGAACAGTTATTCCCAAATCACGGCTGATGATGCCCATTGCTCTGTTTGGGATGTGGATGGAAATCTGAAGAAGCAACAAGAGCTTGTTAAATATCATAGTTGTATTCACTTCTAAATTACAGAGTACCGTGACATATTATTTTATTTGCCAGTGATTTATGATTTGAATATCCTGATTAATTAAAAATATTAAAAATATGTTTTAAATAATAATATCATTTTTTATGTAATGAGATGGTTATACTAATAAAAAACAGTTTTAGTATGTTATCTAGTATGTTCTTAGAAGATTTTTATTTTTAAGTCCATTGAATGTGGTAATTTGTCCAACACTGTTTAAGATTTTAGATTTAGTTTTGTGCTTAATTAAACATAAACATGGAAACCAAAAGTGCTGTTATACTTATTGCTAATGGAAAAGTTGACCATTTATGGTTGTAATGAAATATTGCAGCCAGGTTAAATCACATCTGTCAATATTGGACTGCTGACCGCTAATAGTAACTGCTGACAGCCAACATTACCTGGCAACATACTACTCAATCTAATCACCTTTAATCACATTTGTATAATATCAGTATTGGATTTCAGTATAAAAAATATTACAATGATTTGTTCTACTGTTATAATATTGCTAATTAGACAGAACTTTCCGTATTTAACTGAATATTACATTAATGAATACTATGGGAAAACACCTGGTGATCTTTTCCCTATCACTAATGTACAAGTGTGTCTCTCATGAGAAAGTAACAAATGTGACTAACTGCTTTATATTGGTGCACAGCAAAACAAGCCATGATTGATGTGCCAGTTTCAGGTTCTCTTTACCCATCACTAAAAGAACTACACAGGCTCTGTGTTTCCCATCCTCTTCCCCTGAGGCAGTGCTCTGATGTGGATGAAGTGAAGAATTATCTCTGTGCAAAAAGATGGGCACCTGCCTGCTGTACCTGGATTCGTTGCATTTCATTTGTTATTTCACTCTGGTAGCATTTATCTCTGTTAGGAATAAAAAAGAAATTTAAAAAAAGGAGAAGACTGAATTTCTCTTTCCCACATTAACCAGGTCCTCAGAGTCTTTTCAGAAACAGATAATGAGGCTGATATAAACCTATCAACAATCTAACAGATGAAAATAAGCTCAAATGAAGGCTGAGATGATTTGGTTTCACACTTGTTCATCTTTATTAATTAACACCTTGTAACACAAACGTAGCATACAGCAGAATATATCAATTTAACTTGTGTTTTGTAAATTCTAATGTATATATAGAACTTTATACATTATTATCGTGCTGCGAATAAGGTTTCATATGGTTTATCACGGGTCTGACAAAGTAGATGAGATGCTTAACTTTAAAGGTTAATATTAATCCTCCTTGCTATGATGTTTCCTTAAATGCAAATAAGAGTAGTTTGCTTCATTTAAATACAGTTAAACACATCTCTGTCTGTGTCACTTAGTTGTTGAGGCTGAGGATGCTCACCCCTGAGCACAGTAATGCACTGGTACTGAGTCATGACAAGCACATCCCCAGTCAAAAAAGCCACCACTTCCTTCAGTGTAATCCTTGCAATCAAAGCGACAAAATATCAGAGAAAAAAACACCTCCGTAACCTTGACCAAACATCATGAACTCTAGATAGTTATTATGCAGATATGATAGGACCTTAGCATCCACTGGAACTTGAGCCACATACAAAGATATTTTATGACTTATCTAACAATAACAAAAAAAATGTTACTGTGAAATACATCTGTATCATTCGAGCTATAAGTACGGAGGTGGACATAACTTGCCAATATATTGTATCCTATAAATGACAAATTAACACAAGACATAAATTATGCAATTATTAATGTGTCTCTTCATTTAGAGTGAGAGTGAGCATCTCAAAGAAATATATCTTATTTGCAGATAAAAATCTTCAAAGGTGATTTTTTAAGATCTGGACAGTCTTAATGTAGTAAAATAATGAGCAGGGATTATATACTACTTTGTCTTTAAACAGCCTGCTCATTGTTCTTGTTTTTATTCTCCTTTAATTGTTTTCTTTTTGTTCTCATTCATTTGTTTTATTGAGCATTAATGGAACAGAAAATGTCCATTTTAATGCAATTTCACAAAGAATGAATTTAAACAGTCAACTTATTGTGAGTGTAACTGCTAAACTCAATGATGATAACGATGAACCGTGAATTAAAATTTCGCCAAAGTATACAATGACTTGCATATTTGTCCTAATGGTCCTAGACCAAACCAGATGAATTTTTAACAGTTCCTGCAGGGGATTTGGAATACATTGCATAATGTGGCCTAAATATTTGAATTTGTGGGGTGAATATGAACACTGTAGATCTGTGTAATAATGTAAGGGCCTTGTTTTCTTTTTTTTAATACAGAGACTTACTTGTTCCATTGAAATACAGAGAAAATTCACTTGTACTGTTGAGAAACTAGGTTGGGAAGATTTATAGGCAACAAACAGTCGTTCTAAGATTGTACAGTCAAAAATAATATTGCTCTTTTGTAGTGTGAATTAAGTAATCAAATTTTATTTTAGTTGTGATACAAAGTATTCATCTTAACTATGTTTTGATCTTAAGAGAGGAAATTTATTACCCCAGCTTAATATTGAAATGTCAACATAAACTGTTTAGTAGTTTACTTTTCAGATCACATATTCTGCTGCTGGTCACTATAACAGCAGCAGTCCAAGATAACCAAATGCAAAATATATGAGCCAGTTATGGCAGCTCTTAGAGATAATTTACCTTTTGTTACTTCTAAGAATTCCCCCAAGAGAGAAAACATATCTCATAGAGCTAAAAATATAATCCACTCTCTGGGACTCTTCAAGGTTTGAAAGGAATTCTGAAGATTTTACGAACATTTTTGGTTATTTTTATCTGTCAGAAAAAAAAAAACAGGAAAATGCAGTTAGATGACTTATGTTTTTCTCTACAGATCTAGAAAAACAACGTGAACTGTGTAGGTCACCATGCACAAACTTTTTAGAGAACATGTTGTCATTTATCCAATTCTCATGCTAAATTATTTATTTCAATAGTATCATACTTTGAAGTGGTGAATGCTACAATCCTGAGCACGCATTCTGAGTAACATCAGAACCTGCAATCTGCTACCCAGGAGCTGTATTAATAAAAGGCCACATAGCTGTAGGCTGTACCATGTGCCCATTTCATGTTTTACATTTATCAGATTTGTCATAACCAGAAATATATGCTGTGCAAGATACTTTATAACCTGCCTTCCCTCTTGCCAGTTTGTGGTTGGCAGAATAATGGTTATGAAACAGCAGAATATTTTAAAAGAGATGTAAATTATGCAGGCCTCAAGGCACCCACGAGGGCCTTAATACCTCCCTTGTTTCACCCGTACACATTTTCATACCTACTATGTCAAGGTAATTACAATTAGTACATGAAAAATTAAAACATTACAGTGCTATTACTGTAATATACGCCGTATGATAATGGTCAACATCCCTGTTATGAAATAACACATCCTATACTAACATTTTGCCTGTTAGTCCACAGTGAGGTCTGTAAATAAATAGATCATGCCACAGCATCTCAATTGGATTTAAGTCCAGAATTTGACTAGGCCATTAAAAATCCTCACTTTTGTTTTTTATTGAGCAGTGCAGAGGTGGACTTACTGATGTGTTTCAGATCATTGTCCTGCTGCACAACCCAAGTGCTCTTGAGCTTGAGATCACAAACTGATGGCCGGACATTCTTCTTTGTTGGTAGAGTGCAGAATTCATGGCTCAATAAATTGCAAGTTGTCCAGGTCCTAAAGCTCCAAAGCAGCCCCGGACCATCACACTACCACCACCGTGTTTGACTGCTGGTCTGATGTCCTTTTTATGAAATGCTGTGTTAGTTTTATGCCAGATGTAACAAAGACTTAATAATAGTAAACACATTTACATAAATAATAAAGGCAAAAGGGGATAATCAAGATGATTAGCCTTTGTGTTCCTTTTGGTCAAGAGTGACTTTCGGAACTTGGAACTCTCCCATGGATGACATTTTTGCCCAGTCTCTTTCTTATTGTTAAATCATGAACAGTGATCTTAACTGAGTCAAGTGAGACCTGCAGTTCTTTAGATTTTGTTCTGTGTTCTTTTATGATCTCCTGGATCAGAATCAGAATCAGAAATACTTCCCTGAGGAAATTATGAGGTCTCAGTTGCTCTGCGACAGTGAGAAGTTAAGTGAGGCTGTATATGTCAGCCTGTGAAGTATTGCAGTGTATAATGATTGTCCTTTTAGATGGAGGAGTTGTACAGCGAGATGGCCACAGGGAGGAAAGATTTCCTGTGCCGTTTAGCGGTGCATTTCGGTGTTCTTAGTCTCTCACTGAACGTGCTCCAATAACTGGCCAACACATCGTGGAGTGGGTGGAAAGTATTGTCCAGTATTGTTCTCATTTTGGACAACATTTTCCTCTCTGAAACCACCTTCAGAGAGTCCAGCTCCATCCCCACCACGTTACTGGATTTCCAAATCAGTTTATTTAGTCTGTTGATGAGTGGTCGTTGTGCTCTAGGAATAATTTTTGTAGGCTGGACACTCCTTGGAAGTTTCACCACTGTTCCAAGTTTTCTCCATTTATGGAGAGTCCCAAAGTCTCTCATCTGAATTGCCTTAGATTGCAGCATGATATGTTGCTTTTTGAGCACTTCAAGTGTGCTAACTTTCTCAGACAGCTTTTGTTTAAGTCATTTCTTGATTCAACAGATCTGGCAGTAACCAGGCCTCAGTGTGACAGGTGAAATTGAACTCTAACCCAAAAATCTGTGGTTGATCACAGTTCATTTAGGAAAGGGGAAGGGGCAGTGATTACTACCGTCAGGGCACTACTATTGCTTGAGCTGAATAAGGGGCGGGGCGACTTGATAGCTCAGTGGGTAGAGCAGTCGTCTTCCAACCCAAGGGTAAGCGGTTCGATTCTCAGCCCCAGCAAACTACGTGCCTCAGTGTCGTTGGACAGGACACCAAAACTATGTAGTAGCGCTGACACAGGTCTGACACAGGTCTAGCAGCTGTCCAAACAACAATTTCCCTAAGGGCATCAATAAAGTATTGATTATTATTAGTAGTAGTAGATGCAGCTGAGTTGGGGCTGCTTTACTGGTAGATAAGCTGGAAGCTGGACCATTCATAAAGCAGGATGCGGGTTGTGTGACTGGTACCCAGGGCCAGAAGGTGGAAGTCTTGGGATGAAAGTGTGTGGGCAGTGCAGAAATCCCGGTCACCAATCCCAGATGAGCATCAGGCAGCACAACTCAGTATTAGGGCATGCACACTATGGAACAGTTACTTACAGAGTGAGAGAGTGACAGTCTGAGGCCTTAACAAGGGGTTTGACATTTGCTTTAAGTCAGGAAACAAGCTAAATAAAATAAAATATTTTCTCCTCCATCGCTTTATGGAAGTCTGACATGTACAGAATGTGTGTATTGCACCAACAAAAGACGAGCTACCAATGTGGAGTAAAGGGAAAATATTTTATTAACCTCCTTGACAAATGTAATGATATAAACTTGGCTACTATTAACCTGCACTCTCTGGCAGTGGTGTCTGAATGCTGGAATGGAAAATCCGTCTGTTTCAGTTTCCTTAGTAGGTCGTGAGACTGCCTGGAGACTGAGGTTATCCATCTACTCGACAATTGGTTGTTTTGATTGGTATTAGGCCAACAGAGCTGTCAGACTCAGAGATATAAAAGAGAATGCGAAATCATAATCCCACTTTTACAGGATTTTAAGTTGTTGAAAGTCCTGGTGACTCTCTAAACTTTCCTTGCATGTCATCCTGGTGGATGTGGGCTATGCTGGGCCTCTAGAGCACTCACTACAGGGCTTTAACAGCTCTCTCTTTGATGTGTGGTTAGGTGGGTAGATGTAGAGACAGGGAGAGAGAGAGACACAAAGATGGAGCAAGCAAGTATTAAGTTTTGAGGAAGATAACCATGCCAAAGGTTGTTTTCATAGACCTGCAATTATTGATGTTCAGCAACCAACACTGAACACAAAGAAAAGAAAGGCAACTTTACAGTGATTGCAAATGTTAAGCACACAATAATGCATCATTGTTAGGCACACAGTGATGAATCAATGATGCACAAACAGTATATTGATAAGGAGTTTTGTGCTAGAAATCCTGTAGCAATTTTCTCTTCTGAATTTTTTTCTTTTAAAAAAGTAATGAGCGGGACTACATTAATGTCTCTTTTATGCTTCTATAAAACACATAAAATAGTAATAATAAATGAGCAGCAGGCATTGCAGAAAATTCTCTGATGCTCTGGATATTTAACAAGAACCTAAAACTTCAGTGATCCTCGTTACAAGTACTGTAGCTTGCAATAGAAGCCTGGTTGGATAGATTTTTCTATTTATTCATATAATGCATAATTGCTTAATATACATTGATCATAGGGACATTAAGATATAATGTGTAAGAAACATAGATGACGAGCAATGACTTCCCTGTGTCTGTGCAATTGGGACACAGACTATGTTCATTCACAATGAGCAGCAATACGTCACTGCTAGCTGTTGGACAGGTCTCGCCAAGTTCCCCCTGATAAGAAATATGAGGAGGGTGATTTTATTTAACAGCTCGTTTAGCATTCATGTACAGTACCTTTAGTCCAGGTTCCTAATGACCTGTATCCCACACAATTTGTCAGAAGATATATGCAAATGCAAATATGTCAGCAGGAAGTGTACCCAGCTCTCTCAGCATGGAGATGGATTTTATTGAACTGCAGTAAAAATTCTGGCTTAAGTGGGGACCTTTATCTTTTCATTTTAACACTTAACTGTGGGTTACCCAACACGCACTGTGTGCAGAAGACTTTCATAACAGTCTTAACAATGTTAGGAAAGATGACAAGAAAATGAATTTCACTTTATGAAGGTTTATGACTGTTGTGATTTAGTTTCATTTGGTTAATAATGCCACTCTTAATGCAGGGTTTGCACTGCTCTGTAACAGTTTTGTTAGGGCATTTTGACATTTGTCAGAAAGATTAAACTAGGGAGCCTTACTAATAACAAGTTATTACACTGTCAGATGTTATTATGGAAAGGAGATATTATAAAAACTTATAGATTTAATGGTTAGGTTAATAGAGTCAAATGCACTAACGGTGTTAATACCAGTGTTGGGGATGACATATTACTTTGGTAACACTTATTTATCGTTAACATGTTATGTAATATTGCTTTCCATAGTACTTCAATTAATTTCAATTATTAAAGAAAAAAATAATTAAGTATTTTTTATGTGTTTTCTAAATGTTTTTTAATGTTACTCTCCTTTTTGTAATAATCTTCTTTAGGCATCTCGTCAAACATCTCTCTCTCTCTGTTTTACAGTCCACTTGTGTGTTAGTAGTCTTTTCACACCTAAAGAGAAATGTAAAATAATATCTCTATACAAAAAAATACATGCAAAGCAACAAAAGTTGGAGTAACAGAGTCTGAAGGAGCTAAGGCAGTTTGTAGAGCAGAACGTGGTGGAGGATGTGTGACCACTATCAACAACAGAATCTTCACTTCCAGAAAGGTCATTTGCTACATCAAGACTAAGTCAGTTCAGTCAAAGCATAAAGAGGGGAGTTATTGTGAGTAACACATAGAAGAATTTTTGGGTAGCCTATGTGAAGCACTGGTGTGGACCACATTACATCCTTAACCAGTCATACATGAGAAATGTCTTAGAGATGTGTATGTAATATATGATGAAAATTACGGTAATTAATTACAGTGTTTAAAAAATGTTTAGATACATGTACATAAGTAAGAGTTAAGTTACTGCCGTCTGTATGTTTATTCATAAATCATAACACAGCATAACTTTATTAA
Source organism: Ctenopoma kingsleyae (assembly GCA_032353495.1). NCBI lineage: Eukaryota > Metazoa > Chordata > Actinopteri > Anabantiformes > Anabantidae > Ctenopoma > Ctenopoma kingsleyae. Next base: position 11,906,998 of record JAUBNQ010000009.1, read on the forward strand.
ATGGGACAGACTTGTAGAGCTGTAGCAACTTCCACAGTCTGCTTATTTTCCTGTACCATTTTTGTGTCTATATTTTCTCACAAAGTAACAGTATTTTTTAAGTAATTTAAGTAATTGTGATAGCAAGTGATATCATATTATCTTCGCTTATGAAATTTGAGTATGACATTAACTCACTCTCATTTCTTTTCCATAATAGCAAAATTCTTATCATTGTGCAAGTAATACAATTAATTTGTTTTAATGCAGTTTGTCCCGTGAAATACTGGCAACCTGTTCAGGGTTTATGCCATCTTTTACCCAGTGTCAGCTGAGATTAGCTCCAGCCCTCCACAACGCTCTACAGGATAAGCAGAACAGCTAATGGAAGGTTTAACAAATGTGTTTTTATTTCCATGGAACACAAAATAACTTTTACACAGAACTTTTAAACAAGCCATCCCAAGCAATCTAATCTAGTAATTAATTAATTCTCCAAACTCCCCTGTGTCAACAGCCTATGTGTTTGAAAGAGTAAAGGAGTTCATGGCTATCCTTGCTTGTGTAGTGTTAGCTACATATACTGTATGCAACTCCACACACAAGTAAAGAAAAATCAGCCAATCCCATTAGCAGTGAAGTCCTCCAAGGCATTGTCCACCTATTGCACAATCACTTACCAGTGTTCCCTAATGGGTTTACTACAATCTATTACCTGACCACACAGCTTTCCTTTGGACAGCTGAAGTTGAGGGGAAACATTCCCAAGCCTTTATCAGGTGCTGTAAAGTATCATCAGTAAGTGTTGGTGTGTGTAATGTGTGGAAGTCCACTGTCAGCTCAGTCTCCTTGTGAGCAGATATCGGATGGAGCACTGCAAAACAGACCTGCAACAAGTGTTTTTCCATTCACTGCAGCTTCACTGTACAGAGCAGTGATGCTGTAGATGCGCTCCTAGTTTTAAATAAGCCAAGACCCCATGTCAGACGATAATAATAACTGATACTTTATTCCTTAAGGTGCCAAGGATTTAGGGTTCAGTGTCTTGTCTAGGGATACTTTGACATGTGGCCGGAATCAGGGGAACTGAGAGTCAAACCACCAATGCTGGGTTTTGTAAGCAACCTCCCTATCAACTGGACCACTGCTGACAAGCCACCTCCATTTTTTTCTTTAATAATTGTTCGAACATAATAACACTTGTTTCACACCAGTTGTTCATAACAACACACTGCTGTGGTGTGGAGTACAGATGCGCTTTCTTTCAAATAATAAGGAAATATTTTCTCTATGAGATTATTTTATTACACAATAAGTTCACTCAGTCCATATAGAAACCAAGTTGTAATACACTGACAATTACAGAAAGACATGATCAAGTTATGTATTATGTATTTAAAGCAATGTTTTCCACTGACATTTTGCAGGTGGACTTAAGGTCTAGTACTTGAGCCTTTATTTGACCAAATTGTAGAGGTTCCCACGGTTCTCACTAGCTGTCTGATAAATGAGAACACACTGTGGGAGGTATAATAATCACTGAAGCTCTCTGTTGCTGTAGCAACACCGAGACACAAATTCCTCCTTTGCTTTTACATGGAGCCCACCTGGCTAGTTTTTATAGGACTAAGGGTCAGTCTTTAGCAACACAAGGCAGAGTGTTTTTTATTGATACAGTGCTCAAAGGATGAGAGTAGGTGTGTGTGTGTGCGTATGTGAAAAGTTCAGGATCTGCCTCGAGTTCGTGAGTTTAAACCTTTTTCTTCTTGTGCCCGTACTGGCAACACCTGTCATAAGATAAACACCTTCCTTCCTGACAGAGATCACACATTTCGTATCGTGCCCGCACTTTTTAAACTGAGAGCTACTAAAAACAGATGAACAGTGTGATAATGTTTAACAGCTCATTTAGTGTTCACATAAAGGACAGTTCAGTGCCGTTTTACTGCTCTAGGGACCGAAGAGAACCAACCACCACTGACCAGTACTTTTCCATTAGAACATAACTCTGCTGCAAGAACAGTGATGTTAGCAGGGCTATTTAACTTAACACAATAGAAAAGACTCTTTGCACTTCTCATATTGCACAATTCCTTATATGGTTATGAGTGCTGAGATGTCGATCTCAGTACAGTCAAAGTCTGACAACTTTTGTTTGCCATATAAAATACTCACAGCTGTAAAGGCTGCTCTAAAAATAACTCTTCTTTTTCATTTTTTTTCCTTCTCATCCACTTGCTTTGTCAAGTGGGAGGACCTTTACTTTTTTTTTTTTTGTTTTGTTTTTTTCTAAGCCTGAGCATGGCCTCCGAGTTGGGAGCTTGCTCAACTTGATCCGCTTTTTTCATTCCCACTGCTTGCCAATTTTCCTGACAACTGAAGCAGAATGCAGACAGAAAGAGAAAGGGGGTTTGAGGCTGACGCAAAAGCATGACAGTCCGTCTCTGCCCTTTGTAACGGCTGTACTTAAGGCCCCCCTCCCAACCCTCCCCCCCTTCCATCACCTCCTCCACGCATTCCTCCCCATAGCCTTACCAGAACAGGGTTTATCATCTGTGATAAAGTACCCATGGTCTGGCAGGAATCAGCCCTGGATGTTTATTACATTAGGTCAGCTCGCACTAATGGAGAAACTCCTACAGACCATGTCATCGCCACAGGGCAACAGAGTAGCGGATACAAAACAGTATTAGTTCTTCCTCCTCTCCCTCTCTCTCTCTGTTCTTCTTTTTTTCACACAGACAAAAACTCACACCCACACGATAAAGGTCACACTCAATTGGAAAGCTTATTGCAATTTATTTGACTCTATGTAATATGAAAACAAATGAGCAATTATATATTTTGTCTCCTGCTCACGTTCAGTGTTCTGTCAGATTCCATCTGCCTGACTGGAACAGAAAGTTAGTTGACAAAATGGTTTAAAGGTTTTTTTCTTTGTATGTGTATTGTTGTGTGTTTGTGCGTGCTACACCTGCATATGTCTGTTTACTACATAAAGTTCTAGTACCATATGCTTCCAGTGTAACAAGTTACTTTTTCCATGTTATCTTCTGATTGCAAACTTTCATTACATTTTCATCACTTATCTCACTCTAAGCCTGCAAATGATGTAATGTTGCTTTATTTATTTGTCTGCATTGCCCAGTTCCCCTCTGCTTTTCCATTTTTATTTCAGTACAACCCACATTATCCAAACACTCATGAGCCATTAAGACATTTGAAGCTATTTCTGGTCTGACATCTTGTTTCCAGGAAAAACAATAAGTTGACAATAAAACTCATTTCATAGGGTGACTCTTTCAGCTGTATCTGAGATATTGTTACTTTGTGGAGAGAAAAATAGAAAACTCAAATCAAGATAAATGAATTGTTAGAATGAATATTTTTGCAGTTCATAATTCATAACTCCATAAAGAGCTGGAGTCTAGAGCCACACCATGGTCAGGTCTCTGGTCTATCACAGGGCTGACACATAGCGACAACCATTCACGCTAAAGCAAAAATTAAAACATGCTCAAGACAGATATAGATATTATGATTTTCCTTAAAATCTTATGATATTCAATTAAATTATAAATAAGTGAACTTTCCATTCTCATGTCGAGTGATGCTATTTGAATAGTCTGACTTTACTGTGACTTGGGCTGTTCAGGTGTTTGAGAACGCATCAGCTGCCAACTCACCTGAGGCCCACCATTAGTGTCGAGCAGCTGTTAAGCTTTCTACGCCATAATAATTCACACTCTGTGGACACAGACTGTCAGCTTTGCAAGATCAGCCACACAGAGTGATAAGCCTGTCTTCTTTCCTTCCCAATTTCAGTCTTTCATGCTTTCTGCTGAAAATGTGAATGCATGCAGTCTACCTTCTAGTTTTATGCAGCGTGCTAACTGCCAGCCTTCTTTACTGGAGTAAACCCCACATTAAAAGTCATTCATTTTCATCAGTGCGCCACTGGACAAAAAGGACTTCAGTTTCAACTGCCTTGACCTTCTTTGGAGAACATGCAGGCACTGGCCCATAGGTAACCCTAGCGGGTGCAACATCAGTGTCTGCGGTGGCACCATTAATAAGAACCTCTGTGTGTGATCTGAATCATAGAGGATGCTGTATCCTTCCCATGCTGTGCTAAGCACACTGCGTTTTAATGATTATTAGGAGAGTTCAGTTGTTCAGACAGATTGTTTCTCTTGAGGCATTCCCTGTTAGGAACAACTGTCACAAGTGAAACCAGTTACATTAAATGATCTAATCTGCTATACTGCAACTACCCCAAAATCATTTTCATTATAAAAATGCCCCAAATGGCAGACAGAAAAGATGTTGAGAAGATGTTAAAGTGTTAAGTCATGAGCTGGCTAAGCCTTTGTCCAGCAGGGTCACCACTGCTCTAGCTTACAACTTAAGACTTAAGGCTAACTATGTCCTGTTTGCAATATTTTACAATTAACACATTCATTTGTGTGGTGACAAACATATTTAGCGTTTCAGGTTAAGATATTTACATCCTCTGCTACTGAGAAATGTTGATTGCCTTGTAAGGTTTGTCGTCCCGGTTGACAATGCCAATAAAGTCTGTTCAAAACAGCCAGGACACCGAATGCGACACCTTTCAAACCATGTTTGTATTCTCCTGCATCAAAATAAGCTGCATGAGCACAGTAATATCACGCTTTGCAAGCCAATGTGTCTTTCTGTCTTTCTTTCTTTCTTTTTTGAAAGAGAATGATTTAAATCACTAGATAAGATGACAAGAATAGTACTATGAAGGCAAGCTTTAACTTTACAGTTTGCATTATTCGGAGGAGTGTTTGCACACTGTGAACAAAGTGCAATGTACACAGTGATATTCTGTGTGAACATAATGTAAATGCTTACATGGCCATCAACAGAGGCACACACTAGCATGTACAGTATATTGAGTCACACTTGTATGCATGTGAAGATGTGCCCGGAGCACACTCTGACTGACTTGCTCACAATCACAAACACACAATGACACAAGAACACATTACATCATGAAACCTTCAAATGCCAATGTGAAGGTACAGTACCGTTTGGTGCTTGTGCTATATGCTCGTACAGCACGTGTTACTGTATGAGTCAGTGTCCACTTAAATAAAGCCGTGCAGGTGCTTTCAAAGCACACAAAAGAGCACCAAAAATGTTTGTATCTGCCACTGAAAAATCCTTCCTGGAAGCAGTGCAGGTACCTGCCACAGCGACTCCTCTCTTCTTCTCCTTCTGTGAAAATGTTGTTTTTCTTTCGAGCGAGTGAAGGTGCATATCTGCTCACATGTTGCTACTGTACCAAAACAAACAGGATAAATCTCACCAGCAGAGGCAGTGGTGCAGAGACAAGCCTGACAACAGCCGCAGGGCCCAGCGACTACTGCACTCTGCCTAATCAAGCAGTCTTTTGAAAATGTTGTCACTTTTATCGCAGCAAAAAAGAGGGGGGGTGAGAGGAGGGTGAGAGAAGGGTTTCAAGTGGCACCAGAAACAATGAGAAGACAACAAGAAGATAAGATTTCTTCTTTTACATTTATTTTGAGTAGCCATTCTTCAGGTGTTGTGCAAACAGTTGTAGCAAAGAATCAAAATACATCGCAGTGGAGTGTGTGGGAAGCAGGGATACATGCTGTCTTGCAGAACAATGAACTTTCTACACTGCAGCCATTAAGTGATCCAAGGTGAACACTGGCTGTTTTCATTTTGCCAGAGCTTTTATTTAGTTCCTTTAATGTTTTCTTCTGAATATGGCCATGTGGGCACTGAATAGCAGGCAGTTAAAAGTGTCTCTGTCTGACCTTGGTGAGGAAAAACACTCAGTCATGATGAACCTAATTGCCTCATCTCAACCCCCTGCATAAAATCTAAGTGGTTAGAAATCATCAGCAAGTAGTGTGAGAAAATTCATAGGCAACTTGGGTGGCCAATTTTATGTTCACCAAACAATAGCTTTTAATGTTTTTCTTTCCAAAGCAGATTTTTTTTTTCTTTGACGTATCCACTGAAAACATAATGGTGAACCTGCCAACCAAAAAAGCCAAACCTAAAGAACAGTTCATCTCTAGGTAACCAAGCAGTCTACCTCAAAGACATAGCCATCAGTCCATTATTAATGGAGGCTCATTACCAAACTCATCTGAGTTCAGTTTCAACCACTTGGAGTGTACTTTTCTCTCATTCTTAAGGCTATCAGTAATAATCCATAGTTGAAAATCTCAATCAAAGTCTAAAATTGCATCCTGTCCTATACTTGCTACTCAAATTATGATATTTACATTAACTAATATGTTCCCATTTAGCACAGAACATTATGCATTATACACTGTAACTATTCAATAATAATCAAGTTATTTTGTTAGAAATTTCATTCAAGCAAAACATTTATTCCATTACTGTTTCACATTTTTGGTCCTGCTGATGACAGTGAGGCAACAAGAACAACTGACCTTCTCCTCTTATTCCTCTTTTTTTTCCCTCCATCCAGCGAAAGGGTCTTGAAATTGCTAGTCTTAACTGCCACTGCATTTCAATGACTCTTTCAAATCAAAATAATGCGTAGTTCAAGGTTAAGAATTTAATTCATGAATAATTAAATGAAACCTGTTTTCATGAAAAGTGTTCTTGATTACATTAAAATGGTTGAAATTAAGTGAAAGTACTTTAACAATGCAATAAGAGGAGGTAATCTGGCAGAATGTTCAGTGTCAAACCTACGTTTGACTGAATGTGAACAATATATGCTTTGCGGTACGGTATTTTCTGTTGTATGTTAAGGTTGTGGGTGTGTTTGTCTGGCTGTGTTTCCTAACAAACAATCTTGAATTTTCCTACTGGGTTGTGCCAGTGTTCCTATCTAACAATATGAAACATATTGAGGGCACTGTACGTCAAATCATATGTTCCTTGAGTTCAAAAACAATCCGTGAACATTTTAAATCAAGATGTTATTCTGCTTGCTGGAATATTAGTATCTTGAGTCTCGCATCAAAACATAAACCATCGACTCTACCCTGTCTGATGTTATAAAATGAAAACCTTGTAGAAGGGAATAACACTGCTCACAATAAACAAGGCTACTGCACATTCTACACATACACCAGGGCTGGTTATACAATGATATTTCACATCACGATATACTTCATGTTCAGTCAGTTGTCATTGATGCCGTATATGTCCATTCATTTTCCCTTTCCTTTTTGCAATGTTTCCTTGTACCAAATGGAAAGAAAAATATCTTAAAAACTGTTAGCAGCAATCAGCAATCATCACTAGTATGTAATCCAAAGGAAACACTTCTGTTAGAATAACAGGGACTTTGCGAGAGAAAGTCTGACATGTGTACTAGGTGAGTTCACAAAGGCTGAGGACTTAATAGGGACCATGTTTATAGGTCCCTGCCTCTCGTCTCTGCGGTATCAATATCTTCATCAGTACAGCGAGGCTGAGGGAGAGACTAGTGAACCTTGTCTGCCTCTCCACCTAAATCCTTCAGTCTCAGCAGGCTTTCTAAGGCAAATTAAACAATGTTCAAATTTAGCCTCTCCCACAGTCCAGCAAGTTGCCTGTTCTCGTTTCCCATCCGTGCAAAATGTAAAGTAACAAACTTGCTGTAAAAATACAAAATAAGGTTTGTGTGAGGAGATGAAAGAAAAACTTTGCAACATCTGGCAAGCAGACGCTGGCAGGTTAATGTAAACAGAGTGTCCTTTTATGGTAGTACTCCTACCCTCCACAGAATCAGAGGTATGATGTGGAACACCTTCAAAGGAGTAAGGGGCCAGCACATCTTGTTTCAATTTATCCTCTCACTGGCAGACATGCTCTTTGACCATAATATACTCCCACCAAGAGGATACTAGGGATATGCTTGTATAATCATGCACTGATAGGGAGCTATGCTCAAAAATGCATTGTCAGACACAAAAGCTTTTGTGAATGTGTGCATTTCATGCAAACCATGCAAACCCTCTCTCACACGCTCAACCCAGACATTAACAGACTTACATGTTTTCACTCTGACCTTCTGTGAAACCAGGGCGGGAGTAGATTAATTAGTTCACGGCCAGCCCCTGAAAACTAGCCTCATGCCAGACCTGCTTGTCAGCCTGTACAACATCTGGCAGCGGGCATCTGGTGCCATACATCAAACTCGCTCCTCCACGTTCCACGCCCCACACAGTGAATGTTGGCCTGATCAAACTAACTTCTAAAACTAACATTTGCTTTACAGGGTGAAAAAGGGGACTGTGAAGTCCAGAGGCAAAACAGGTTCTTGTACCTGTTTTCTCAAAGGTCACTGCCAATCCAAATCCACGATGTGCAACTGTACTGTATTTTTGGTTTCAGGGGAAACACTGAAAGAGAGGGAAGGCATGCATAGGAATGCTTGTTCATCCATTTTTTTGTGGGTATGTAACAAATTCCAACCTTAGGCTTCCAGCCTTCATACCCCCAGCTGCTCCACGCTTTCCCATTGCCAAAGCCTTTGATGTGACTAGCTGAAATGTCACGAACCTACAAGCGCTCCAACCGCTTAGAAAGCTCTAATGAACAGGATAAAAACACAAACCCCAAATCAATGAGCAGGCAGCAGCAACCCTGTAGCTGTCACACTGATATCAGAGCAGGTCTGCCCTCCATGATGAAGCTGCAGGAGAAAAACAGGCTTCCTCTGTGATAATAGGTAGCAGACTTTAGGCTGTTAAACTGGGTCACTTAGTGGTGCATGTGTCTGCAGAGCTTTCAAAATTTTTCCTCTTCTATCCTCTCTCCTCCCTTCCTGTTATATTTTTTCCTCTTTCTCACTCCTCGCCCTATAGATTCTTCTTTGTTTAACTCCTCACCCTCCAGCACAGCACAGATGCCCCAGGTACTCCTCTCTAACCCTGCCACCCACTATCCCAGATGCCTGATAACAGTAACTGCATTCCTCTCCAGTGATACCAGAGCATACTGCTGCTGGTTATATAGCACATTGTTGGACTGTTCTGTTGGTCACAAAACAGCATGACAGCCCTATTTTGAATAGAGCTGCCTATCTGCGTGTTCGTGTGTGGCATTTCATTATCATCTTTCATTGAGTTGCAGCTCTGTCATTCTGTAATGAGAGAAAGAGATTGTTACCTTCGCTGCCTCTCCCTCTGTGCCTGGTGCCATACTCAGTGTTGGAGTATAATTGAATGATTTTGTGAGGGATCAATGAGATTAGGGATTTTTGTTTATTCCTCTGTTGTTCTGGATTAGTGGTGCTTTTATATCTGCCTTGAGGAATAGCGCAATTGGTACACACACTTAACACAAACACACGTCAGAGCGGATATACAGACAAATATGCTGACTGGGTAGCACCATGGTAAGAACGTAAGAACGAGCTGTTGAAGCTGTAAATGGGCTTAACATACACTGAGGTTTATTTATAAAAAGAATGACTGTAGATTGAGTCATTTTCATGTCTATGTGAAGACACAGTATTATACACCTTTTATTATGTTTGGATCTCTAGGTGCGTTTGTGCATCTTATGTTATCATGCTTGCGCGTGTCTCTGTACACGTGTTAGCCTTCGCTTAGGTAGAGAAGCAGCTTCAGAGGAGATTGCTGGGGGGATTTTTTTCATGGACTGAATTCCAAAGGTGGGGGTAGGCTCAGACGTTTTATAATGTAGGGAAAGCCCGCAGGCCTGCCTATCTGCTGTTTTGTGGGTAAAAAGAAGAGTTTGCTATTATTAACCTTGCTCACAATCCCGTCCTTCTACCAATCCACCAGTAATCCTAATAATCCAAGCTTGTGCTCCCATCCCTCTGTAATAAGTGCCAGATGCCGATAGTACAGATAAACGGCAAACCTGTGTTTTTATCCAAGAAAAATAAAGCAGAGAGGCCCATTGGAATCCACATGCTGTGATGAAAGTATGTGAAAACAGCAGTATATATAAGCAGAGAAAATCAACGAGAGACAATGGGCCTCATTCAAAAGGCACTCATTCTAACAGATGTGTTTTTAAGTGGAACATAGGAGTGAGAAGAGAATTTGTGCTAATCACTAATTTCCCACTTTGAATTTGCTCTTTGGTGAATTAAATTTACAAATGGTCCAGACCTGTTGTATGAACCATGTACAAAGTGTGCCGTGTTTGACTTGAGAATTGTAATCTGAATTAATTTGGATGCTTTACATTTACCTTGTCTGTTGTGTTATGTGATTGATTGGCAAAAATGCTAAATAATGTAATACTAAAATGTTTTAGTTTTTGTTTATTTTTAGTAGCTGGATGATTTTCTGAACTAAAATTCAACATGTGAACCAAGGGGTGGTGCTGAGTACTGGGTATTGTTGCTTTAATATACTCAAACTATAATATACTACAAAAATGAGGATGCAATAAATAATAATAAATGAATGAAAAAAAGGTAAGGCTGCAATTCTGTTATTAGTGTTGTTATTACTGTTTAATCTCCAGAAGCTGGAACCGTCAAATGTAATTTTGATTTGATTTGATTTGTTTAAATGATTTGTCACTTTTTAAACCAGTTGCTGATACAATGTCGCTTGACTGATCAATAAATAAATCACATTTGTGTGAAAAAAGCATTTTTAATTATTTTTTTTTTTATCTGTACATTTTGGCATCATAGCTTGCAGCATCAAATTATTCCTGCACCCAAATGTAACCAGAACAGTTATCCATGCAGCAGTTTGTGGGCGTCAATTATGCTAATGCCCCGGCTCATGAACAGGTGGTCTTCACGATGTTAATGTAAGCAAGGTTAAGAATTACCTTAAGAAGGCTTTATGAATCTAAATTGGAAAAAAGTAAGAGAAGTTTAGGATAAGAATGCAAATATTTTATCAGTTAAGACCCACTGACCCTAACCTGAACCCTTCATGAATATATTTCAGAACTGTTCTGAAGGTCAAACAGGCAAACTGAGACACAGACGAATATCGTACATATACGCCGCCGTACAGTGGGTTGTTGACAGTTCAAAGGAATTGCTTATGGGCTGCTGTATAACATGAAATGTTATACATCCACACCCTAAGCTTTCTGGTTCTCACTGAGAGCTTCAGGTGTTAGAAGGAGCAGAGAATTGTTCAGTCTGATCTCCTGTGCTCTTTTTGGGCTGCACATATTGCTTTCACCAGTTCAGAGGTAGGACAGTGGTGCTGGAAGACCAAAGACAGAGGGTTGCCACAAAATATAAGGGATTTATTTGTTCATATATCCCACCAAGAGTTAGTGAATCATCATGCTGACCACCATGTGATGCACAACTTCCAGCAGATAATGAAGAGAGGTTGTGCTTAAATAAGAAAAACAGGTCTCTCAGTTTTAACTGAGTCAACAATGAAAGAGGAGCAGGAAATAAAGACTGCAATGTAAAGTAAAGGTGCTTTTATAAGGAACCTACAGGCAGGTGAGTATTCAGTTCACCAGACTGATTAAAATGTTGTCACCAGCATGTAGCATGCATCACTGTGGCATCTTTTTGAATTGGTTCTTTTGTGACTTTTCACATTGATTCACTTTCATTTTCAGGTTGAGTCTGCCTGACCCAGTTGTAGGAATGTTTTATTTCCTTTTTCCTTTTAGCTTAAGAATATGCTGGCCTTGTCTGATACTCCTGCACAGTACATTGCCCAAGGCCTTGCTTGGGAACCATTCAATGCTGTATTGTTATCTGTGTGACATACCAACAGCAGCTTTTTTTTATTATTTTATTGTATTTTTTTTTATAAATTTAAAGTCCAGCTGTGCTTAAAAATGAATGTGAATATTTTTATACTTTAGGAAGGGCAACACAATAGGAGCAGATTAGAATATAAAATAAATGTGCTTCACTGATGATATTTTAAAATGAGCTGAAGACGCCTTTGATGGTAATGATGAAGAGGGTAATAATGATAGTCATGACAGCATTGATGTCTATGAAGATTAAAAGCGGATGCCATAATAGTGTTGTTGCTGTCCTTATGGCAAATATATCTCTCACACAAGAGAGTGCTAAGCAGTGGCCCTCAAATGTATTTTAAGCATTTACTGCATCTTTGTTTACCACCTCCCAACCTATCAGCACCCTTCCTTCAGTGACAGAGAAACAAGTAAACCAACACCAAGGAGGAATCGATCATGGTAATGGTTTTTCCCTGTGGAGAGGGAAGCAGGGGCAGGTGACATATCCATCCCCATCATACACAGCACAGCACTCCATCACTTCTGTCAGTCTGAACTGCAGACTCTTCACTCTGTCCAATCTAGTGGACCTATACCTTATCTTTCCAACCAATCAGATGCTCCTGATTCTATCCCTTGAGCCAATTTAAATTCTGGAGCTTCACTTTAACCAGTCAGAGACTCGTGCCTTTTGGTCATTCAATCCGGTCAAATTAATAACCACTGCCTTTACATGTAACATCAGAGAGATCAGCAAAGTAAGAGGGCAAAGGCTAGATCACTTGACTTTATGTAAGTAGCAGTGTTAAAAATGGGACAAATCTGTTATTTATTTTCGCTTTAGCTTCCAGGATTTCTCCCAAAATTGGAGAATTACTTGTTTTTATTATTTATTATTGGTAAATATATTTTTGAAGTTTGACCCTGCAAAAAATATAGAATATAATTGATGATTTAATTAATTATCTGCTGTTGATAACCATATTTTACTTTCCTTGTTAAAAAGGTGAAACACTCTTTATTGCAGCCACATTGACACGTTTCCTTGTTTCTGAGTAGCAGAATTACCACAGGATTTGAAGTTGGAGTTTTTCCTCTCTACAAAGCAGATGATCCATGTTGTTTCACAAATTATAAATCAATCTTACATAAGTATAGTGGGGGACACAAAATACTGGGTAGAATGGCATGCTGGTAGATGCAGGCTTAGAATCTAATGGGCAGCCCAGACTTATCAACTTTGATGAGCCAAGCCTCCAAGTCTTCAGTTGTACTGTGTACAGTTGCGGTGTCTCTCAGGCTGTGATTGAGTAATTTCCCCAGACTCTTCGCAGGTTGTTCTGACAGTGTAGAGATATTAGCACCTGACAATGTAGAACAAAACGAGTCCTTTACTTTTCCTTTCTTCAGCACCAGAATTATCTTGCTTGTTTAAACCCCATTGTAGCCAAGGTGATGAGCTTTTCGAGGCCTTGTTGATGATAATTGAGAGTTAGAGAGAACAGGTTGACCGTGTCAGTTAAAATGTAACTAAATCTATTGGAATAATTAGGGAATTAAGTTTATTTGTAGATAATACGTGTCCTCCTACTTTGTATTACTTTCTATTAGATGAAGCGGTGATTTTCACTAACTTAAAGTGCCCTCTTCTTTTGAATCATAAAAGATTTTTTTGTATTTATATATTTTTCTCTTTTAATTTTTATTTTTCATTTGTTTTATCTTTACTTCCATAGAAGTAGTCATTGAGCTCAAGGTTGTTTTCCTCTACCTCCACAGTAATGAGTTCTTTTTTTTATTATTGTTGTAATTGATATAATTCAATGCAAGCATAACAAATCAGTAGCAATTACAATTACAATTTTGTGGTATACTTTAGTTAGTTAGTTTAGTAAGTTTTTTTTTTCTAAGACTGATTGTCCATGGTTTACTGGTAGAGCTGAGACTAAAGATGACCAACCATGGTCTCACAGTATCACAGTGAGGATGACTTGTTCACATGGTATCTCAAAGGTCAACACTGTGCCTTATGTGTCACCCCTTTTTCATGTTGAATAATGGTGGGGGGGGGGGGGGGGGGGGGGGGGGGGGGGGGGGG
>JAUBNQ010000009.1:11920772-11956101 GCA_032353495.1 Ctenopoma kingsleyae
CACCCCCCACCCCCCCGATAATGAAAAGATCTGTAACTGCGTGAGTCAGACACCCGAACAGCTTCTCTTTGTCTCCCATTGTCAGTCTGCACGTCACACTGCTGAATACAGGACAGGGCAGTCTGCCAGTTCCAACTCCAAAGTCCTGACTTCCTTTTTCCCTTTTATATATATGTGTGTGTGTGTGTCACCAGAATTGTGTGTATGTGCTCATTTCATGCCTATTTCTTTTGCATTGATTTTTTGTCTCATTATTTATCTATTTGTCTTCAGTCCATTACAGCATTATTGCCATGATTGCTCTTTGGAATAAATCATGCAGGCTGTTGAACAGACAACCCACATACTGTACAATGAGGCATATCTCTGATAAATATTGACTAAATTGTTATGGTTTATTAACACAGTAAAAAATATTTGTTATCGGTAATTGACCAAAAAGATAGAACTACATAGGTTTAAATACCCTAACAAAGGCAAGAGGCAGGCTAAGGTTATTTCTGTAACCAGCGGTTTCAGTGACTTTCCAATGGGAAAACAAATGAGCTCATTTGTACTTGAAAGCCACTTTGCAATATTACAAATTACTGGAGTAAAAATAGCACTTATTCATGCATTTATCCCACAGGGAGGTGCAATATACTTTCACTAACCTTTTCCAAACAGCATACAAGTGGAAGAACAGTGCTGCATAGTGTTTTTCAATTTAAATGTTTTTACTTTTAATTTTAATGGACTATAATCAAATATTGTACAGTTGAAACAATTAGAATTCATTTATAAATCTGAATGCATATGGACATGTTCAGTAAATAGATATAAAACTATTTAAATAAATAGGATCTTGTATTGCAGTATACAATATGTATTATGCATTATTATGTGCACATTACAGGCTATTTGCTAAACGCAAGGTCTGTGTGTTTCTCAGTTTTTCCTTCAGACAAAACTCTAAAGACCAAAAGTTGACTTCATATCAGCTGAAAGCAATTTTTTTTTCTTTTGTTATTAATCACAAGTGAACTGAACAATAGCCTGCACACCTGCCTGGAGGATCAGCAGTTCCCCACTGGCCCAAAAGTTACAGTAAAAACAGCAAAGTGGGATCAAGCACTGTCAGCATTAATATAGTCTTTCAAAATGTCCTGTAGTCTTCATTATATCATGTTAAATAAATTGTCTGTCTCTGCTGTCAGCAGGTTAAAAATCGACAATGAAAAAAGAGACAATGGTACTATTATCTGATAACCTTCAAAAAAAGAGGTGACCATTTGCACTCATTGCCTCCTCGTACTTCATTCCACTTACTCCCATGATGTCCTTTCTTCCCCCCAGTCCTCACAGTGGGGACAGGTCTGACAGAAGTTCCATCCAGTTGGGAAATGAGTAAAGTGAGTCCCTCAGCTGAAATCAAAAACTTTGCTCTGTTGTTGCTTATAAATTATTAATGCAACAGTGTTTCTCACTTTTTTCTTGTTTCTTTCCTTTTTGGGGCATAATTAAAATCTCAGAGGCCCTCTAACTGTGCTGGGGATTAATCTCCCATGACACATCTCCATCTGCAGCCTGGATCATCAGCCATCCCTTTCTGCATTAGCCCCCAGCTGTGCAACTGTCTGCCCAACCCAGGCCTAGCATGCTGGATAGGTGTACACTTGGGAAAGGAGTGGAAGTAAGAGTAACCAGCAAGCTGAAAGAAGGTGTAAAGTGTGTATGTGTATGAGATAGTATGTTAGGATGAGTTAGGATGAAGAGTAGCAATAAATCTTGATATTTCACATCAATTTTATTGTGCAGAGCTGATTTGAGCCTCATTTTCTCCCAAATGGCCTTCTCCATTGAGATTTGATTGATACTAATAGCTTCTACAGCAGTTACATTTAGTGGGGGTAAGACATTTTTTATTGGTGCAGACAGTTGTTAGTGTGGCACCAAGAAAGACTGTAAATTTGACTCTGTTTTATGTATTGTGACTCAGAAGGCTGGTTAGGCTAAAAGCTTTTGATACACCACCACTGTCCATCTACAGTACACTTGCCCTGCAGGTGTCCAGTACTAATAAGATGAGTAATCTTTTAAACTGCATAAACAAACTAATTTTGGTGTTATGGCAAGCTTTATTTGTGGAATTATTAGTTTATGGCCACAAAAGAACTTTAAAGCCAGAATATACAAGATTTGATACTTATGATATTGGGCGCCTCCTGTGGTTGCCGAGTGTAATTCTTTTTTACACCACCTGCTACTCAGTCTCACACCACAATTTGACAGAGAGCAGAATTAGATTAGACATGGCACCTTCTGAGCACTTGAGCTCACAAGAGGTCCATAACCAATTTTGACTAGCAATGTTGTCATGTTACATTTATGCTGGCCTAACAATAAATATGTCACTGTAACAAGAAAGGTTACTTTGTGAAATAAAAAGAGGTTCTGTGATGTATTACGGTAGCTTTGATCTAATATGGATGTGCTGATTGAAGGTAAAACATCTTGGAGCAGTCTATCGGGACTGGGTCTAAGAGACATGTAGATAGTTTAAACTAATTAATCATTGAAATTATTTGCATAATCTATTGGAAAGAAGCAGAAATAAGACTAAGGTCTTACAAACGAATCCAGAGCTGATGTAAATACATAATCCATCCACGTTGCAGGGAAGATTTTGTCATTTTTTTCTCTAATAGTTATGATTTGATTTGTAAAGAAATTCATAAAGTCTAGTAAAATCAGGTATTTAAGTGAGCTGAGAGTAAAGAGTTAATCCGTATAGAACACAACACAACAAGCGGCAAAGCAAGGCAACCAATGTTAAACATCATGTTGTACGGTGAGGGATAATGTGATTAATGAATCTTACAAAACAGTGTTAGGGTGGCTGGTCCAAACTTGATATTGAACGTTGTGTAGGCTCATCTAAAGCTACCAGACATTTTTGTTTTAAGTTAATGAAACTAAAGTTATGGTAACTAAGGTTATTAGAGTCATGGTTTCACTTGCTGTTTGGAAACTGTTTGGAAATCACTACTGTCATGGAAACTGTTTGATATCTTCAACCAGACAGCACACGTAAAATGAGTAATCCATTATGACAGCAGAGACCCATGGGTTTATAACTCTCCCAGGCTTAGGATTGGAAACTGTCCCACAACTAAATAGCCAAGTATTTGGCTGCCTCATAGTCCAGGCGATTTAATGGGCTCTGGGTTCCAGCATGCAAGATATGGTTGATCCAATTTAGGCCATGCTCAATCAACCTAATTCTACAGGGGACATGGAGGCTGGGTACTGCTGTGTGTGCAAGAATGGATTGCTCAACAAAGCAGCTTTTAAAGGTCATGTTTTCACTGCCTCCATGCTTACCAGATCCTTACAGAGGGCACAGTTTGCAAACTGACTATGTAAATTCATCATAAACCTCCAACTCAACAGTGATTTATGCTGTGAACTTGAGGGGCCTCAGTTTTGACTCAAAACGTAAAATGCAGCATGGCGTCTCTAAGGTCCTGATTGTGCGAGTCTGCACTCTAAGAAGTTGAGAAGTCTCTTAATATTACATGACAAGTATCTAAAATGTGTCTGAAGAAATGAGTACAACCTCCAAACTCTTGTTTCATTGCTTACTCTTGTTTCGTTTCTATTGTAGACTCACAGTAATTACCTGATAACACTGTAACTTGTCAAAATATATGCAAGTGTGAACGTCAAATAGTTTTTTTCTGCTCCTCAATATCCTCATCTTTCTCATGGGGAAAATGGTGTCATGCTTTTGCTTCTGCCATACAAGGAGCCAATTATACTATCAGCATGGGACCCCTGCTTGAGATTGCATGTCCTGATGGTATAATGAAATAAAAGAGGTTTCACACACATGCCCCTACTGTGTCCTTGGTGTTCGGAAATGTCTACTTTACAATTTATGTAATTTGGGTGAGAGGTATATTTATCGTTCAATGTTCTTCCACAGGGGATAGGCAACCCCATCTTTCATAAGAAGGGGTGACGCTGTTCAGCAAAGCAGAGAATGTTTCACTGGAGAATTCCACATTTTGAAACATGCTTATGATTTTTCCAGAATACTACTGAAACTCAATTTGGCCATGTGCATTAGACGTTAATCAGACTTAATGCAGTGATGTCTGAGAAATACTAGTACTAGTGAACACACACATTATTAAAGAATGATTAAACTTTATGACCTTATTTTCTGAGATTTAGTCATCATTCCTAGTGGTAAACGTAAGCATGCCGACATCTTTATATTATTTACTGTCTCTGCTTTATTTCACTGAAACATAGTTTTGAGTTGGACTGTTGAGAGAATGTCATCAACTTAGGATTTGGACATTAGAGATTTTAATTACAGTTGAACTTTAAGCAAAAGAATAATCAATAGATTTATCAATGCCTCTGTAAACTTATTTACAGAGGCATCATGTCCCATTGGATTTTAGTCTTGCGTCTTGACACAAAAAATGTCTCTTTTAGAAACTGAGATAAAGTATCTACTAATAATAGTTTTGGCAATACAGCGTGGAATAAAGTTCGACATGGAAACTCAACTGTATCTGGCGGCAATAAGGATCATTTAACTGACTGTTGTATGTCGAACCTGCAAAGTTTTACAGCACTCTGGAATGTTTGTTGTAAATGCTGAAAACACAGCAGTAAAATGTGCCAAGCAGTGCTTGATTCTTGGGTTTAAAACAGGCTTGTTATAATGAGATCTCCCACCAACAAACAGATGTGGTGAACCAGCATTCTGTGAAGTTAACATCTGTAGATAATTGGATGGTGTAGCTATTGTGGAAAACATGTTGTGGGTCCCTGTTTCTCAGTGAGAAGTCATTATCAATGTTTATGTTAATAGCCTTGCAATACTGAGGCTACATGTGTTGGTGGACTGAATGGGGTTCGGCTGACTGTTTCTGCTTTCCACTTCTTGGTCGTGGGTGCAACAGTCTGCTGTAAACTTCCAAACTTCACTCACTTGGTGATTTGGCACTTGTGATCTGTCAGTTAAATTCATGTCAACCTTGCTGGTGCCTGCTTCTAGGTTCAACTGTAAGGAAACTAATTTTCAGATTATACGAACCTACGCCAACTGAAAAAAGAATGATACTGATGTAGAGTTACCTTTTTGCTTGCTTATGATATAAAAAGATATGTACTATAGAACACGTTATCAGACAATATAAAACAAAATTTCATGAAGCACTTGGGTTTGAGGGTTTCTCCTATGGAAAATTGCTTGATAAAACATGGATGACTTGGTAGGATAAGGTGTTGATTTTATGTTGGATACTCACAGTTGCAGTGCTCCTATTATTCTCCGAAAACTATTGAATAATTTGAAACCTAGGGAGAAAATAGACAGCCTCTCTCTCATTCTCTCTCTGTCCTCAGCAAAGTTTCTACTTGATTGCAATTTGATCACATTTAATATTCGCATTCAGTGTCTCATCAAATTCAATACATCACCTTTATATTTCAGAGAATAAGCATATTCAAGGACAAAACATGGTGGATGGTATGATGGAATGATAGGTAATTGAAAATGTTGGTGTTTACTGAGCTTTGAGTGGAGGTAATTCAATGCCACAAGCAATAAAAATGACTTGAAATGATGTTGGTTGCAGTAGGCTACATTTTTTTTGTCTTTCACTAACAGCTAACTGTCCTTATACAGTAAATAACACACTAGTATGAAGTGTGCAGACAGGTTTGAGTACTTCATTTACTGCTTGACTAAATGGTAAAAAGGCATAGATCTGCTGTAAGTAATTGGAATTTTTGACATGTACCTGATATGCCTGTAGCATCTTAGAAAGTCCTGTGACCACATGCTTCTCTGGGATTTTAATGCAATATTGATAAACACACATTTAGCAGGACAATAAAGGGGGATGAATAATGCTGGAGAATTTAAAATGCTTTGTTGTTGCTAATGAATTGATTTAAGCTGCAGATTGTGGTTTCTTCAGCTGGTGAGTACTAGGGGTTGGCTTCCATGTGGCAGGATTTTAAGCTCTGTGATTAGATGGGAATCTGTAGTTAGCTCCTCTTTCCTCCAATAGCATTGTTTTTTATATGTTTGTTAGAGAAAATGTGGTTGTATAATTCAGTTTTTAACTGTAATTAGTCCTCAGATATGATCTGGTGTTAATCTAAGTCACAATGCGACAGAGGTTATTACAAATCTTTTCAGTTAACAGTTTTGTTCACATTTTGTCAAATGAAGTCTGAGTGTTAGAATAATGGTCTATGTCACAGAAAGAAAAACCCCACACATTATTTAACTCAGTCCAGAACCATGGCAGTGATTTGTGTTTCTTCCCCTGGCCTGCACAGCTCTTAAAACTCAAATCAATAGACAATCTTTGAATGTTTAAGCAACATTGTGTGAAATCTGTGCAATGAAGAATCTGTGATGATTTGTAGACAGAAGCAGTTTCTGGTTCTAGATTAGACAGTTAAACTGAAATGGTCACAGAACATTTCAACCTTCACAAGCAGAGCTTCTAGTGTATATGAGTATATCTAACAGTCTACATAGTACTCATTGACTTTGACCAGGATTCAACTAATTTTACTGCGTTGTCATTATTTTTATTATTTCTGGAATAAAGGTGATATTGAGTTGACTTTGCAGGTTAGTAAGATAACAAACTGATCATGAGTTCACTACTAATCAAATGTCTTATGCTTAAATCTGAATGTATTAGTGGCATCGATCTGATGTCTTCAGAATCAAGAGTTAGTCTCAAGTTAAGTAAGATTTCGTGACCACATATTTACCCTTTATTTAATAACATGATTCAGGGGGATGCTGAGCAACACAAACACCTCTCCACCATGAAGACCTGGAAAGATAACATTATTAGGATATTCCAATAGGTTTTAGCAGGTTAGAAAGAAGGAAGAAGGCCAGTTGTCAGCAAACAACTGTACAGTAATGACCATGCAGCAGTTCAGTGTACTGTACATCTCATCATTACCCTGGATGGGTAGGGGACCAGAGACAATTAATCAGTGTCTACTCATGTTTTTGGCAAACTCAGACATCCTGGCTAGACTGTCTTTTGTGATGTCAGACTGTTTCATCCTAACATTACTGGTGCCAACATGGATTACGATGTTTCTAAAATTAGCAGTGGTGGTGGTGGAGTGTTCCTGGGTTCTCTGTTTAATTCTAGTACTCATTGTTTAACCTTATCTTGTGGACATGGAAGAGACTGAAAGCAGCAAAATGGACAAAATTTTCTTATTGTTGTCTTCTCAAATCGATCGTCTGAGGGGTTTCTGAAGCACACATTTTCATCTACTGTATGAATATCTGTCTACACTGATATTCACAGATTTACACTATATAGATACCTCGTATAACAATGGAGTAAACATATGTTTGGGTCCTTCAGAAACTGCTATAGACTAGTTTAAAACTGAGAGTCAGACGTACCACTGTGTTTTCAGTCTGGAATGAATAATAATTCCACCTGCCGTGATATCCATGAAGCTCCCACTATTTTCTAAACAGGCAAACAGTTTATCCATCTCAACATAACTGATATTGATTGAAGTAGCTGAAGAAATGTTTTTTACGGGCACTGGAGTGCTGTGGCATGTAATTATCTCTGTCTTATGGTGATAAGGAAAAACAAATATGTTGTGTTTCAAAAATGTTAATCCGGATATTAGACAAGAAGTGCATGTAAGATGCATGTCTCAGTATAGCCTGAGAATTCATTTTCAAACGCTTTCATTAGAGCCCTGCGACTGAAATAACTTCTTTGGCTGGGAAAGTTCTTTAAGACTTTGTCTTTCATTTAATAACAAATGGCTGGTGTATGGCTGGACAGTGTTTGCACTGTTAATGCATAGTGCCTGGAATTGTTCAGACTGCAAATGGAGAGTGCCTCTTTTTTTATAAGCAGACCTTCATAATTGCTATCTCATTGGAATATCTGAGAAAATGCGTTATCTATGAAAGCTTTTAAGCTATTGTCTAAAGACAGAATGTAATTGTCAAATGGAACTGGAAACATTAATTTTTATTTTTGAAAATAAAGCCATAACACTGCTTTTGTGCTGTATTATCACTATCCATCGCTAAACAGTAAGTTAAATGTCTGAATGAGGCACCACAAAGTGCTTTTCCTGACATAAAAATAAAGCACTGACTCACCTAATGTGCCTTATTTTGTGTTACTGGAAACCATTTCATGCCCTCTCTACACATTTTCCTAATCATATCACTTTGGACTATTTGTATTTGTAAACACTGAAAACACATTTGTGTTATTATTATTCTTAATTTTTTGCCAATCCTGATGAAAAGATGCAGTACTTTCACACGATTGTGTGTTAGATCAACTTGGCCTGTTCACAAGCAAATACCAACACCAGTCTACCTGTTCAGGAATTGACCCACTAATCCAGCAGTGCAGTTTTGACCTTTGACTCTCTCTCTGGACAGCTCCTCGGGCCCCACTTGAACTTGTCAACAGCCTTCTCATGTCTGCAGACTGGGCAGCAGTGATTTATTCTCGGTGCCCTCTCTACAAGGAGCGCCACAGGGATGAAGGATGATTGTCCTCCTAAAGTGGGGAATAAACCATGGCATGATGGTGTCAGCAACCCCAGGTAGAGCTGAGAGCAAAGTCGGCATAAAGAAACGAGTTAACCTTTAGTCAAAGCAAGCTATAAATATTGCTGCTGTCATAAGAACATCTTGTAACTTTGAAGATTTTTATTTTGTTAGTGTCCTTTTTTAATTGCCTGTTGCTCTATAGACAGTATGTAAATGTACAGTAGTCCATTTAGTCTTAACATTACAAATTACATAATCTAAAAGAAGATTATAATGGAAATTAAATGAGAAATGAAAGATGGCACAATAAGTAGACTAAGGAATAATAGTCATGTTATTGTGTTTTTGTCTACCACACAAAAAACAGGTGTCTTGTGTGTATAAAGGTATTTTAGCTTGATGGATGCTGGAAATACTTATGTTTGGTTTTTCACATTATGATGCCATCAATATCAATATAAATTCCTGAAACACCAAGCACAGGAAATTAAAAGAAAGAAAAACTAGGGACATTATCAAAAATGGCCTTTTGTTTTTCACTGCATTGTTTTCTACTACAGTATAACATCTTAAAAAGAAGACATTTGCAAAGTAAAACAAAAATATTGCTGCTATGAAAAACTTTTTTTTTTCTTTTCAAAAACTCATGGAAAGTTGCAAAAAGCAAATAACAGCTTTCCAAAAGCAAGAATAAAGTCTGTTCAGGGGGAAGAACTATGATCTTATGCTTTACTTTATCTAGACATAGGCAATTTTTTGTACCGCCAGCAGTATTATTGTGTCTCACTGTGGTAAGATTCAGTGTGTACTAAATCATGTCCACCCACGCACACTACATCAATTCACCCACGCCCACCGCCCACTGACGAATCTGTCACGGTTGCTATCAATGGCATTCCCTTCGCTCTGGTGGAGGAGCAGTGGTGTGTGTGTAAAAGAGGCAATAAGCATGTATTTGCATTTATCTGTGTGTATGTGCATGTCCGCGTGTGTGTGTATGTGTGTGTGTGTATGTACAACAGAGACAGACAGAGCAATAAATCTGTGTTAGCACAACATGATGAATCCTTTTTGCTATTTTGATTGCTTGAATTTAATCTAATTTTTTGTAATGCAGGCCATTGGATAACATTGAAAATGTAGGGAGGAACCTAAAGAAGCATCTTTGTTCATCACTAAAGTCTGTTTGGTCATTTTTTTTCCATTGTCTTCTTTTAAATAATCTGAGGAGGCCAGTGAGGTACCACGGGCTGTTGTATACTTAGTGAAGATGAAGGAGGATGAAGTCATTATCTGCTGATGTCTCTTTTTAAATGCCTCTGTCCTACTGATGTGTAGTCAACCCACACTATCTTCCCCACTCCCCCAAAACCCTCCACTACCACCACTTCTCTCTATCGCTTCCTTATTTGACTTAATGCTGATAAATGAGCCCGTTCTCACTCATAGCATTTCTCATTCTGAGTGGCCCGGTTGGATTTACTGGTGCTTACTTCACAGTATCTTTCTCCTTCTTGCTTTATAGAATTTGTCATGAGGACAAAAAGGTTCTGCTTGTGGAATTCTGGGGAAGGTTATTCACAGCAGAACTAACATGACAAGAACATTTCAGCAAGACAGGGTCATTTGAGTTCACTGACTCTAAAGTGGGGCTTTCGCTTGTTCACACCCAAGAGGAAATTCTGAGATATTTTGTATATTTTTCATAAGCTATTTTTATTTCACTTTATGTAAACTGTTCTGTGATCTGCAGAGACTGTCTGAAATGTTAAAAGGAAAAATACTTGAGCTGTTTATTGCATTTAGAGAGGAATAGGAGAGCTACTAATTTTTACCTAGGAGACTTCAACTCTTTAAAGCACTGCCATTGATGTAAATGAACACTATTATTCTCCTGAAGGTTTTCCAGAACATTACTATAATTACCATAATTATATACTGTAAAAAACAAATGTGCTGAACAACTGGAGCAATATATCCATACCCTCACTGTTTAGTGTACGTTTGCACATTCTTCTTCAGATCCACTAACTCTTTTGGCACACTTCTCATTCTTATTCCCCTGGAGAGCTTTTTGTGTGGCTCTACACTTTTTTAAAAGAAGAAGGAATGGGGGTGGGATGGAGAAACAGAAAAGAAAGAACTGTGTGCAGCAAGCTTTACTGATATTGCTGGCTGCTGTGGACGCTAGGATGCCATATCTGGGTCAGGCCTCCCAGCCTGGCTCAGGCATCATGTGAAATTCTACAGGGAGTACTCTTTAACATCAGCATGAGCGAGAAGGAGATGGATTTGGAGAGTATCTTGTTCTGCAGGTGTGGCATGGTAGATAAAACACTCCCCGTTAAGACAGCTGAGCAGAGATTCATCAGCAGCACAGTGGGTCTAAAACATTCACAGACCAGCTGGTACACTCTCACAGCTTTGGATGCCATGGGATTACATTTGAAATCTTACCACTTATTCCTACCTGTGTCTGTATTTTTTCTGACACAAACATGCAGTGAAAAGTAATAGTAAAAGGCAGCAGTGTACACCTTTGACCCATTTCACTAAGCTGTACCCTTGTGTTACCCTCTAGGGGGCAGGTCTGTTGATGTACATAGTTTAATCAAACTGGCAGGGCAGCCTGCACTGACAGGGTGTGTTATTTGACCACATTACACTCTACTTTCCTTAACATGGGAGTCAGTGATCAGTACTACAGTGACAGACCATGTTTCATGTTTTCCGGTGCATCATTCTCAGCTGCTCCTATGGTTAAATACTTGAGGGCACACTTCAGAAAGCTTTGGGGTTTTTTTTATTTAACTTATGATCTGTTGATTACTAGATTATTCATCCTGTTTTATCATGATAATAATGCATTATGCTGCTTCTTCTCAGAGTCAAACATACTAATTACAGTCTGGCCACATGAATAGAAATGTAAACAGTACTACTTCATCTTATATCACTGAGTGCAACATTTCACTGCTTCAACACTTTAAACTGATGTGACATGATTCCTTCTGGCAGCTTCTTGTGCGTTCCAACTGAAACATTTTACTGTAATTTTACGTGGGCGGTCTTATTGCTGCACTTGGTCCAGGTGCCTGCCCAGTGGGGAGTGGAATTGTGGGAGATAGCAAAAGCCTCTGAAGTGTTGAACCCTCCTGGTGAAGCTCATCTCTGGCAGGTGAATGTAAGCTGCTGGCAGTGTCTTCTGTCATGGAGGTGGCACATCTGTCTGTAGTTCTGCTTAGGCCAACAGCAGTGACAACTACTGAAGTGTGTGGGGGTTTGGACATGCCAAAATGGCAGGTCTACATGAAAATGTTCTATTCTTTTTTTTGCACACCTGAAAAATCTGAAATTGAACATTTCAGTAATGCTCAAGTCTTTTATGTTCTGTTCACTAATATCTCTTCAACCTTCAAGAGAAAAATATCTTAAAGCATTGGAGAATAATGTTCTCTGCTTTGTAAGATCAAGGGATCTGTGTGAAAACCTTATTCAGTATTTTTTTTAACTGTGTAGCCTTGATATGTCTCTGAACTTTTGAAACTATTGTCTATCAAGTTAGCCTAGAGCTTTTCTGTATTGTAGCCTGGCCATGAAGTTGGATCATGGGACTTAGTTCAGTGCTAGTTTGCTTGGAGGTCAAGATGTACAAGCAGGTTTCAGTTTTTCCTTGCAAGAATTTCCAGCAGACTACACAATACAGTATAGTGAAAACAGTTAATACCTCAAATTTCTGATGTTAATGGAACTCTGGTTCCTGTCCACAATTACTAAAATATTTGGGGTGATACTTAAATAATGATAAGTATATTAAAGACCAATAAGAATCACACTGAGCTCCACTCCTCTCCTCTGTACCTCTCCTCTGCATATGAGATGACCATGTCATCTCATATGCCATGATTACATCATTAACTTTGTGTTTTTTCTCTCCCGTAGTTGTGCTTCGTCCTCTCTGTCTCGCTCTCTCTGTACCTATCTGCAGGTATCCTCTGCCTCAGAGCTGTACAATTCCAGTTTGCAGTTACTGGCCCAAACCTGCCCAGTGTTTTGTCATTGTTGTTTGTTGCTGTTGTTCTTTCACTGCCTACTGTTCTTTTCTTTCCACTCACCCCAACCGGTCGAGGCAGATGGCCGCCTACCTTGAGACTGGTTCCTGAGGTCTCTTCCTTTAAAAGTTGTTTTTCCTCTCCACACATTTAACTGAGTATATTATGATTTATGTTATATATTATTTTTATGCTTTGCAGGACATTCTGTTAAGGTTAACACATACACTACACTGTCATGCCGTGTTGGTATCGATTAAAGAAGAGTTTCACAAAGACAACTGTAGTCCGCTTCATACCCACAGCCCAGAGATTGGAGCACGCTACCAACATCTAGAAATAAGGGTTACATTATTTTACCAGACTATGTGATATTTAAGCTAGTTTTAGTTTGTCTCCTCTTTAGATCATATGTCACAAGGCGTGATCAATGAAACCTCATACAGGGTAGAACATAATCATCAGGGCTGGTGGGTTGAGAGCAAAGAACAAAATCAGCTCAGTACCACCCACCATAGTCACTCTGCCTGGATAACCTCTGGATACTAGTAAATGATGATGCGCGGTGATTAACATGGTGGTGAGTCAGTCTAATAAGCTTTGTAGGCAGGAGTCAGGTCAGCACATCACTAACTCAAATAAACATTCAACCAAGTCTAAGGATTTTAAATGTAATATTTCTCTAGGGAAAACATTGGTTTTGTATTGTTTTGTTTTAACGAAATGGAGAAATGTTGTTAAATGGGAATGGTTGAATTATTCATGAAAATATGTGGTCTCACACTTTCTAATATTTTATTGAAACGTATTGATACACTGAAATCAATACTTTAACTCTCAGTCGCCAAACGACAAGCACATCCTTGTAGTAGTCCCCCAGCTCTTCTGCCTCTTTTCTCTCTTCCATCACCTCTCATTTACCCGCATGTACAGAAATGCACACATGCATGCATGCTTGCTCACCCCTGTTCTCCAGGACTAATTACTTTAAATGAAAAAAGCTTTCCTTTGAGGCACCAATTTCACCCAGTGTCTGATGAGCAGAAATTACATGTCTAATGGAATGGAATAGTTGTGCAAATTGAAGAAATGTAACACACTTTTTTATCTTGGTGCCACCTTAAATTAGATTTTAATTTGGACCACACTCACACATAATGGAGTGCAGTAAGCCTTCTTTGGCACCTTTTCTAATTGCCTGCAGCTTTTTTCTGCAGGTCACTTGCTGTATCCTTTATCAGCTCCACTGATTGGCATTTTAAGCAAGATTCCCCGTGAGACAGGGATGTGATGTGAAGACCGCAAGTGGCAAAGCTAAACCGCTGCTTGTGTTTGAAACACTTTTTAGGTTAGAACTCAAAAAGAATCAGCCTTCATATCCTGTTTCTCTGCTTCTGGAAGAATAGCCTGCTGACCAGGCAGAATCTCCCTGCATGATAGAAATATTGCCCTACTTCTGGCTGAAGAGTCTGCCTACCAGGTAGATTTGTACTGCATGCCATAATTATTGCCCCGCGTCTTTGCAAAATGACCTGCCAACGAGAGCAATATTGACCTGCCTCTGGCTAAACCATCAGCCAGCCCATCCTTGCTCTTTCTCCTCTACTGACTTGGCAGAACTTTTCACAGGCAAGAAGAGATTTTCACCATGCAGCAGCTTTTCAACAGGTCGTTTTGACAGTGGTGGGGCATTCAGTCTCATTGACAGCATGTATTGCCAGGCACAGGCAGTTCTGGCCTGCTCAGCAGGGTTAATATTCTGGCATACAGGGTGACTTTGCCTCGTTGGCACATCTTTATGACCTAAGGATTTCCTTCTTTATACTATTGTGGACCATTAACAATGCTCTAGACACATTGCTTTCCTTGATAACTGTATGGTTTGGAGCTCAATGTTGACGTGACTATTAAGACATTAAATGTTTAATACATGCATGTATAACCACAGCATGTGGTATGCAACCTAAACATTTTTTTTTTAAAAAGCAAAACTGTGCTAACACATAAGATATTAGTGAGAGTGTTAGTTGTAGTTTTGTTTTGTTTTTGTTTTGTTTTTTCATTTATCTGCCACTGCAAAGGTGCTGTTCAGTGGCAACTGCTTTAATTTTATGTTTAAATTAAAATTTTTGTTTTCACACATCTCACAACCACAACTCAACCCATGACTCTACCCTACGCATGTCTAATCACAGCACAGGTACCACACACAAACACAAGGCTGTTACATTTTACAGTTTGTTTTTTCCTTTCTCCTTAGGGGGAGGAGTGGAATAAGCTGAGGAATGTTTGCTTTGCCTCCTCCATCTGAAAACATGTCTGAGCTCCAAAAAAAGAGAAAAGATAAAGACAAGATGCAGCTGCTGGAGTTAAAAATAAACAGAAACTGTACTGAGGGGAAGAGAGTTGGTGAGAGCTTTGGAGGCAACTTCAAGACCCTGACCCAGTGTGCCAGAGGTCATAGTGCTGTTTGTGTAAGACAGAAAGAGAAAGACAGAGGTGGAGAGAGCTGGTTGGACTTTTAAATCTGAGAATTCCTGAACAAACTTGTCCACTACAAAAGCTAACTGAAGATTTAATAAAATGAATTGAAAGATATAATATGATAAAAATTTCTACAAAATGTGCTGACTTTGATAAAATACACACTCTCTATCATTATACATATTACACTAGTCCAATTTACATCATACTTTATGAAAAAAAAAAACTATTACACTTCTTGAAAAAAAAAAACAGCATTCATTCATTCATTAATTTATTCATTCATTTTATCTTATCCCTATGATGGTGGACCAGCACCAGAATACCAAATAAGATATAGTGATAAAACGTAAAAAATGTCTTTATCTAGACTTATTAAGATTCTGCTGCAGCCCACTATGTGCTCATTTAAAAAAAAAAACTTTCATATCATACATGAGGGAATTCTGGCAGCTGTCAAGATACTCCTCTGATAATGTAAGCCAGAGACGAGGTAGGTATTTTAAAAGACCCGAGGTAAGAACAGTGACTTATCACCAGCACATCCCCTACAACTACAGCCAAGGCTTTCACAGCACACAGCTGAGTCACTGTCCAAGTGTCCCTGTGCTCTCTACTTTTCCCTACTTCTTCCAGCTTAAGAAAACATATCCAAACTTGCTGTGCATTTTTGTGCAACTAATTATTAAGAAAGTAATGTGTTTGTTGTGGTCTGTGCTTTACTCCACCATACAGAATTTCAAATGAAACAACACATGTAGTGCTTATCTTAAGAGCTACTGTCTATGGATCTTTGGGGGTGTTAAATGTCTTAATGTGCATGCAAACATACTTTAACTTGAAGCTGAAAGTTATCATTACCCAGTCCCTTGTGCTGCAGTAGAACCAACTGTTTAAATATTTATGTACAATGTTGTAAATCATAAGTAACTTAACTTTTGGATATCTTCCCTGATCAGCCTCAACATTAAAAGCATCTTGATGCATTGAATTCTGACACCAGTCAATCATGGCCAACATCGGTCCACTGCAATATGAAGTTTATTGTGTTGTGACTAATCAGTGTATGCCATACCTTTCATGCCAAAAAGATGACTTTTGATTACTTTAGGCTCACATCCACGACTAGAAGCCAATGAGTAAACTAGAACAAAGGTTAAAGCTTTATATTAAGTACTCTTGACTTCTATTTGTTATTCATGTTTCACAGTATATTACATAACTGTCTGCATCTAATATTACCTATTCACTCCACAACAAACTACTTTGTGTCAGATAATATTCAAAGCTTAACCCTCAAAATAATTCACCATCGCATAAGAATTCATCCTGTAATAAGGGATTATGCCACAGCTTACGCTACAGGATTTTTTAAAGCCATAAGCTGGAATGGCACAAAGTTCTCTGAAAAGAAGAATTAGAGTGGTGTAGTATAAGCATTCATAGATGGATATTTTAACACTCTTCTCGTTGTGGTCATTATGGCTTAGATAGGGAATGAGAGCAACTATAAGTATTAAAATTGGTTCATCAACAACGTTTTACTTCACTTCCTGAGGATGATTCTATGTGGGTTATAACATGAGAGTTTTATTTCTCGATTTACCAACATTGTCTGTTAGGCCAATTAACCCGCACCCCCTCTGCCTGCTTGTGTAATCTTCCCAGCTCATTGAAAAACCACTGGCATTTTCAGAGATACAATGTTTGTAGAATGAATGCCGATGCTACTCTAAAATAGGCAGTCAAGGGACAAAAGAAGAAATGCATTACATTTACCAATACAGCGTGGAGTGTGTTGCATGGAGAATTACCTGCAATAAATGAAAGCACATGCAGGAGAGTGAGAGATAAAGTGGGCTTGTAAAAATAGAGGAATGTGCCCACCGTTTGCAGATTTCTTGTGTGAAATAGCTGGCCATTATCTGGACAGCCAGGGAGGTTTAGCACAGTGTGAGGAATGGTAAGGTGTGTCCTGGTGTGTAATTAACAGATAAAACTGTTGGTTCATTAAATGCATATGCAGTGTCATGCATTCACTATGCCAGTATTGATCGTCTGGACATCTCCACGCACCTCCCTGCTCACCGGACTTCTGACACACTACATCCATCACACCACCTACCTCCACCATATTTATAGAATTTTAATTAGGTATGAGCTCAGGCCAACATCATTAGCTTTTCTCCCTCTTTTTTTTCAGCAAACAGCCATGCATGGTAATAATTCTCAGACAGAAGCTGTAGGTACTTATATCAAGGACATAGCAAGAGAGGGAGAGAGAGAGTGCTCAGGACAAAAGGTTGACAGTTTAAAATGACAATGAAAAATGGAAGTAGTGGAAGAAAAAACAGCATAACATGTGGAATGCAGGCAGTAATGTCACCTTGAAATAATTTCAGTATGATTAAATAAGCAGCTGCAGCCATCCCTCTGCAATGACAGTATCTGAAAACAGTCAATACAACTCAATCTAGGTGGTAGGTGGGGTTGAGGCTTTAGTCTTTCCAACATGCAACATAAGGCGGAAACATTTGACCAAACAACATAACAACATAACTGCTTTTTAGAAGATATATGCTGCTTCAGGTCACTGTTTGTTATCTCCAGTTATTTGACTGGAGATGACTATTCTTCATCCAGTCACACATTTGTTGGAAAAACAAACAATATGGTGATAAGCTCTCATCTCCCTTCACCAGCAATAATATGGAGGAGTGAAATCCACACCAGTGCATTAAAATGCAGCAGTGTCTTGGCAGCCATTCTCTAAATTAAAGCAGCTTCAAACTCAACTGTTGAGATACTATAATCAGAGTGGGCCTATCTGCGTCTGTGCAGACAACAAACAAGTATCAAACACCTGGAGAATTATATACTGAATAAACACATATTAAAAACCCATGGTGCTCGATGTTCCATCATATTCCCAAAAAACATGAAAAACTGGATTTGACTCATAACAAGGACTATACATGAAAACACATTCATTGCTCAAGTGTGTTTTACCTAAATTTGCTTTCAGCTGAGTAGCAAGGCACTTCTCAGCCGCCTACTGTATGTTCATCCTGATTGCGTGACTCATGGACGTGACCCTCTAGTCTGTTGGGAGAACACGTGCACACACACACAATGACACAATATTCACTTAAGGGTGACCTAATTAAGCCTCGGGGTAGGTGTAATTACATGCAACCTTCATCTGCCCTATTCTCTATTGTTATGGCTACTTGCTGCCTATGGACAGAGTCACTATGTGCCTATACCGCTGTTGCCCAGGGACTCTATTTTCTTTTCAATTCATTACCTCTATAACTCCACAGAGATGCAAATATCATTTATAAAGTTCTAAAGCTATATGTTTAGGCTAGCATGCTGCTTTAATATTCCATTTACTATTTCATGGAATTACATAGTACATAGTACATCTTAGTACAGTAAGTAAGTAAGATCACATTAGGGCCTCTTCACTTGGTTTGATAATGGCACATTATAAAAAAAATATTCAGATAAATATTTAAGATTCTCTTGTGTTTTTTAGATAAGGGGCATTTTCAAGTGTGACTATATAAAGTCTGTGGTCTGCCTGTACATTTTGTGCTGTTTAAATACAATGGAATAGTTTCTGCAGGCAGTATAGGCATATAACTTGTGATTTTTAATATGCTATGTGCACTGCACTGAAAGCAGTGGAGCTCTACAAATTTTATCTCTTTTCTGCTGGCACAAAGCCTGGCCATTAGTCATCTGGATTCATGGTAAATGCTTTACCTTATAAATATAATGTCTATACCTGGAGATTACAGGTATAATTAAAATTAAAGGTAAAATTAAAGTTGAGCTGTATTAATTAACATAATTCAGTTACAGCTTTCACTAATGTTTATGTTGAACACATTTTTGTTTCTTTGTTTGTTTGTTTGTTTTTTGCATCATCTTATTCTCTTCAACTCCACTGTCCCACCAGTGGCTGGGTAATTCTAAATTCATGTTGTGTGGACAAGCATAATTTTAAATTCAGGTAAAGATCCCATAGTTTACAGAGATACCGTAAGTTATAATATAGATTTACATTCAGTGCCAAAGTGGGAAATAAGGAGATGTTCTTACTGTGTATTGCAGCAAAAACAAAAATGTGGAGGTGGGACTGGACGGATAAACATTTGGCAACATCATACAGCCATAATATTGTTTTCTCAAACTTAAAAAAGTATTTTACTTTACTAGTCTCTGTCACAAGGTGTCAGCTGTCAGAGTAATTTCTCATAAACACAATCTTTCCTTAATCCCGGAAATTAGTAGCCCACTATTTGCTCTAACATTAACAGAATTTACATGTTGTATTCATGGGTTGTAGAATACCCAAAAAATAACCTATTTCGCTGTTAAGGTATAAAAACTTGAAATACATTTGCATAACAATAAGTATAGACATATATCAACTTTGAAGGACAATTACAATAACATAATACAATAACAATAACAAGAAGACATTAAGGACTCCCCATAGGGTTCAGTGTGCACAAAACAACATTTAGAAATTATTTTACTTATTCTTTTTTTCTATTTCTAGAATTGATTAATATACACTAAAGCAATTCCAACCATGCATTAAACCTTGAAGTACAAATTAATCCATTAATGCCTTCCATAAAAAAAAAACATCTAAATCAGGGCTGTGTGATCTATATGCAAGTTATGAAAGGGTTGGTGGAGGTCACTGATAAGAAACGTTGTTACACAAACTGTCATCTGTGGCAGCAATTTGCTGTGGGCCCTGTTAGTAATTAATCACAGATGCCTGGTAATACATTCATTCCATTTAAAAGGGATTTATCACCTTAAGCAGGACAGTGACCCTGCAAAGGTCAAACTATCCAAGTGTTGGTCATTCTTTGTGACCTGTATTTGCAGGATGCACGAGGGGCCCCTCTAGTCAATACCAGTTAATCGCTATGCACATATTAAATAAGTTACTGCAGAGATTCATTTGTGGGAATATGTTTTTTAAAAAATTTAGCAATTAATTATGTGACAGAAACTACACCAGAGTTAATTAAAGAACACTATTAGTTACAAAAGTACACCTTCTGATTTTGCTTGACCATGTACAAAAAATATGTTTTAATTAAAAATATTTGAATGAGACATTGCAGTATATTGACTAGCAAAAACTAATCCTAGGAGAGCTCCTAAAAGGAAAAAGAAAATCAATAATACGTTAATAATCTGGAAAACACACACAAAGGTTCTATGCACATTATATTGTCTAGACACATTTCACACATGCAACAATTCAGGCCACATTGTTGACATCATTGAGATGAGGCTTTGATTTGACCTCTTGGAGGAGAGGATGAAAGGTTAGAGGAAAGGAATGACTGCCAAATGTACTTGGATCGATTTCTTTTCCTCCATCATTCCTTTATCTGCCACTCACAATAGATGGAGTGATTTCTGGGATGCTGTGGTGGCAATCAATGAGAGAAGTTTTAGTGGGCAGAAAACATTTCTCTTATTTAAAGGGAACAACGTAGCATAACGTTTGTCATAAACAGAATACATGACAGAGGGAGGCGATTCTGCTTGTGAAGCAAATAGGTCAAGGGTTTGCTGAACAAGGTCTGTGTTATGAGCAGGTGTTAAAAGTATGGCAACATTATGATAGTGTGTAACATCTAAAGTCATGTTCAGACTCACATTCACAATAACACTGCAGCAGATGATGTTGGAAAATGAACGCTGTTGACCTTGCATTTGTAGAGAGGAAAAAAGGATTTAAAAAATGATTAACTTTGACTTGCTGGGAAATTGTCATTCTGGGAAATCTGCCTGTTTAAATGAGAAGAATGACAACTCTCTGGTATCTATCTGTTAAATATAATCAGCTGCAGTCAGTAGCTGATTAGCTTAGCACAAATACTGGAAACAGGGAAACAGATACTCTGGTTCTCTCTGACAAAAGACAAAACAAAATCCACCAGACAGTCCCTCACTAATCAAACCAGAAATTATGTTCTACTTAACTTAGTACTATTGGTTTCCAAGTTGTGGTAGTAATATAATTGCTCAGGATTGTGTTTCAGTTTTCAGTTCAGTTCAGTGTTTGGTTCCTTTTTATTGACTGATCGTCTAAGAACGTGGAGCACGGAATGGAAAGCACGTCTAAAACATCAAAGAACTGTATTCTTCATCATGGTTTATTTAATCAAAATAACAAACACGATTAAACATAGGGAGAAGTGTTAGACAAACAAAAGCCAGTAATACATGCAGTGTGTGGATGAGTGAAAAATAAGGTGTTAGTGTTGAAAATGGTGCAACAAACCACCAAACAATAGGCGGTAAGCTGACAAGGATGCCTTGCTCCAGGAAGAGAGAGTGAGAAAATTCATAGAGGTTGTCCGTCACTAAAAGATGAGGTAGACCAGGAGATGTAGCCACAAAAATAATTCAAATCTAACCACTTAGTAAACATAGTCAATATCCCTGCTTGTTAGTTAGGATTGATCCTCATTTTGAAATTTTACATGTTTCTCATTTCTTATCCAAATAGATTTTGTTGGCACCTTTTCATATGAAACACAAGACCAATCTGTGACAGTACAGTGTGCCGCTGTGGTTCATTTTTTGTATTGATCATCCGATTTACTAACTCAGTTGAAACAGCTCTTCACTGACATCTATCACTTGGCTGCCAATTGTCTGGAAATGGAAGCCAAGTGAAGTCAACAGAGCGCAGCCGATTTGTGCGATGCTCCTTCTACTGAGCCAGGTGCATAGGATTTAAGGTCAACCGTGTTTTCAACAGTACACATCGTCATTTGCTGGTCTATTTGTGCTCTGCTCGCCGTCCACCGCGTTGTTATGTTCCGAGCCTCCTGATAGGATCGTGTTGATCCAAGCCTGACAGGAAATCAATAAATTGTGTTCCCTTAGCATCACTGTTGGTGGATATAAAAAATGTCTTCTGAGCCTCAGTCTTAGAAGATGAAAGGGTCTGACATGTAAGCGGTGTCAGTGTGGTTTAACTTCTCCAGACTTTGGTATAAATAAACAACAAAGTGGTCACAGGGCTTAGTAAGAGATTTGCTGCTGTGCACTATTGGATTTTTTGCTACTACTGTGAATACATTTATTCAAAGATAATGAAGTTGTACTGTGCTGTAATGTGTCTTCTTTTACACGCAGTGTGTGCATTTTTAACTTAGAGGATTTGCCAATATAAATTCTCAGTGACTGATACACAATCCACGCTTTGCCATGTTATGTGTAGAATTTATGGAATAAGCATACATTTGTTCATAAATGCAGCACGATTTCCCTAAAAAATATTTACATTTAGTTCAATAATCCTTGTTTTGAATTTTGATTTGATGATTACTCATAACTTCAGAACTTAGTAAGAATGCTCATCAATATGCACATTTCTTTTCATGGCCATCGGGCTCAAAGGACTGAGGGGGCTGAGACTCAGTTGCACGCTGTGTATCTACAGCTTCAACCTTTAGCTCATCTTGTTTTGACACTGTAGGTGTCAAAACATTCCCTGAAGTCAAATGTGCAGCGGGCCAATTAAACTCCACACTAAGACTGTGTGGTTATCAGGGCATAACCCCTGTGCGAGACTGTTTTGTAGTCTGTTGAAGTCTCTCTGCACCCAGCCAAGAGACTGGCAGTGAGGCAAAAGCAACAGCCCACACATAGAAGGTGGTCTGATCAACCTTATAGATCTTCACTACAGGGGTTACACACTGAGAGCCAGAGTAAGCCTCCGTCTTTGCGCTGACTTAATGTCTAACATCAGTCCCTAAAATCAACTTCACCCACGTGAAAATTTTCTCTTCATGTCTAAGGCAACTTGCACTCTGCTGATCCTTGCATGTTGAGCTGTTAAATCCTTGCAGTTTAGCTGTTAAATTCTAGCAGTCGCTGAAACATGACAGCAAGATTTTGCAGAGGGCTCACTTTGATTATGATAACTACAGAGAAAAACACTTTGTCAGGTCCCCTTTTTTTTCTTGTTTCTGTCAGATAAATGTAATGGGGCCGCTGTGCTAATATGTGGCGCTTCTGACTACCAACGTCAAACTGAGGCTGTTTGTCAACTCTTGTAACATACATTCTTTCTTCTCTGAAGGCTTTCTGACACCAACAACACCCATCGGAGATCATAGCTATTGTCTAGCAGTCTGTTTTGAAGTAATTTTGTTGATATACATATATATATATATATATATATATATATATATACAAGTTTTGTATTCATTCAAATGTGCTACTTACATATTAGTAATTGCAGTGATTTCAACTTCACTTCACATTGATCAGGAAGCGTACTTTATGATTTTTGCATAGTCTTTTTGCAGGTCTGCTGCTGCAGTTTAGTATTTTATTGTAGGCTACTTCAGTACTTCTGGCCAGTAGAAAAACATTTATTTTATTTTACTTTACTTTCATCTGCTGTCCCTGGACAGATCTTACAATGTCACACCTAAAAAGCAATGCATAAAATTAGACATACCACATTATTAAAAATAATTCCAAAACATAAACAAGAAAATACACATGAATAAATCTGTATAGTATTAGCAAAACTTATTCTACAAAATACCCATATCGAGACATAAAACACCATTAAATAAAAGCAATAAAACACCCTGCATGAACACACTGACACTCAAGTGTTATGAATATTTTTCTCAGTCTAAGTATAATACAAATATATAGATCAATGAGCATGCACCAATGATGATGCACAATCTACAAGAAGATAAATCACAAACAACAAACTAAACTAAACTCTGCATAAAATTGTGGATATGAGCCTTCGGATGTTGTAACTACAGAGTGACTACGGCATCAGTGATGGTCAACTTCAGCCATTGATTCAGTAGAGTCCAAAGCTTCAAGGCTGTTACTATGACGTAAAATTAAAATTAAATTCAAACTTACATACTAGTGTGTTTGAAACTGCCACTAACTGTCGGGGGAAGTCAACCCTAAAATAAATTATTCTTATTGTCATTTCAAAACAATTTGACATTGAGTTTATCTGTTTTTTCTTATCATGACCATCGCTCATGTATGAACTGGCTACTACAAAAAGGCTTCTGTTCAGTAATATCCACATGGGCTTGTTATTTAAATCCATTCAGAATAATGACACATTTATTTAGACAGTGTTTGCAAGGGTGAGTCCACTCATTAGCCTTTTGGAGGCATAATGATATGTATGATCTATGAGATAATAATTACGTGTCAATGTGGGAAAAAAAACTCACCACAAAATGTTTAGAAAGCACTTAATCAAATGAAAAAAGCATCTTTATCTCATAAAATGCCAGGGAGATACAGTAGAAAATAAATGACATATGAATATTTACCAGTACGTAAGACTTCTACTGTTAATAACCATAGATGAATTAATTTAGCATTTATACACACATTTACACACACATTCTTTTGATGCTTTATCACTTGAATCCTTTTGACTAATTAAGATCCAGATGTCTCACTGAGGCTTTCCACTGCTAAACAGATTTATCTAATTAATATGTAAGCTGCACATATCAATTAAGTGAATAATATGGACGGTAACTGAAGGAAGAAACACCATACCTCAAACAAACGATGTAACAATTAATTTATGGATGGGATAGGATGAGAAGTTTGAAGGTATGATGTAAATGGTACTTTTGGTGTAGGCATTATGATGACAGCACAATCACACATATCTTATGAAATCATAAAGTCTGCCACATTTTCTTCCTTGAATTATATTCTATCTATTATATTACTACCAGACAAACTATATAATGTTCACGATATGAAATTAAATTCTTGTTAACTACTTTTTAATGTAAGACACAAAGATTCTTTCAACCGTGATTTGATTGTGGTGAAGTGTAAAATAAAATCATCTTTTTATAGCCAGTTAAATAGTCATTCAAAATGTGACTTTCAAATAAATCATCATTACTCTTGGCACTTCCACCCACTCCGTAGGCATCCCGGGAATGTGGTGGTCAATTTCAGTCTCACTTTAGTCATAACGAGCACAAAGGTGCAATAAGAAGCCTGATCTTGTTAGATAACTGACAGCAAATATGAGTGAAGGGTACGAAGAGCACGTGGTAACTGTACAGTCTGGCATATGTCACGTCAAGACATGATGAGGCTCCTGCCACAGCTTGTCACATCACTTCACTTTAACTGTGCTGTTGTGGCTTCACAGCTTAATTGAAGTGCTTTCAGGTGTTTGGTTCTGCATGTGACAGACAGAGGAAGTGTCTTCACTAAAATCGGCCTCCTTCTAAAAAATATTCCCCCTCAGCTACGTCCATAAACAGTTCTAAACTCAGATGAGGTAAGTGTGACACCTAGTGTCACTCACAGTAATAACATCTGGTGAAGTAGAACAGCATTGCATGTGGAAAGTGCTAGTTAATCATACATGCTTAGTGATACGTGAATCATTTGAAACAAATGCATAAGGGCTTATAGCAAATAGTAATTTTAATAAGATTTGTTGCATATCTTATTAAATGCAAACACATGCATTCAGTAATTAAACCAACCTAAATTCCATATATACATGACCTGGTTTGTGCTTTCCCAGTGCACATCATAAAGCAATTACTTTGCTATGCAAGCTGGTAGCACCTAAAATATCTTGCATATGCCACATAAAACTATAAATCCTGAGGCCAAGTCAACAGGGGGTTAAGAAGTTTTGCGCTCTACATTCTTGGCACCTGAAGGCACCACTCCATATTGAACTCAGATGGAGCCAAGTGTCCTCAGACTCTCTGGTGGAGGGTGAAAACACCCTATCTGGAGAGATTGTTTTCACAGTATGCCGAAAACTAATTACAAGCAATAAATTAATTTCACGCTACTGCTTTAGAATTAATTGCATCTTTACAGAAGTGACTGGAAGTGATGGCTCAAGCAGCTGTGATAAGGGTGGACACAAAATGGTCTATTGAATTATGTGGCTTATCAGTGCCATTGCTTTGCATAAGGATGTACTTGATAATCCTTAAAGAAATTATATAAAATTATCATTTGTTGTGGTTTTAATTTGTGCTAAGGTATTTTTGTTATGTAGCTCGCACGGTGCACACCATACATTAGAACGGCTAAGAATGTTGTTCCGTGCAGTATGTCTTTATGGAAATGTTTCTTCCTCACTGTAAATGAACTGAACTGTAATTTATTGTTGTGAAAGAGTGAGGCTAAATAAAGCTACTATCACAACTCTCATGTCGAACTCTTTCCTCCCTCTTTCTCAGTTTGAACTTACATGATACATTTCACACTCACTGAGTGGGAAGTGCTTATGAATGTGTGTTAAATTATGTTTGCTGTTCAAGCAAGATTCACTCCCATGTCACAATGCAACGTTATCGCACTGAGCGCAGGCTTAGAAATTCCTAACAGCACAACACAAAGTTGTCCTCTTAAACCTGCAACGTGTTAAATATCTGGCCCTCTGTAAGTATTCGTGGAATCTGTGTTTCTAAAATATTAAAATACCAGAATTTGAATTTCTAGAATACCAGTCATATACAAAAGGGTTTTATTTCTGCAGAGAACAGTAATTAAAATGATTCTTTATCAGTGCACTATGAGTAATTCTGTTGGGCTGCTGCTGAGTACCTTCTTTAGATATTTGGGTTAACTGCTTATTTCCTTTATTTTGAAGAATCTTCTAATTGGTCCCAGTGGGATTTTGAGCAAAACATCTTGATGTTCACATTTCATTCACATCCTCCCATAATTGTGAGAGTGTTATTGTAAAGTGTGCTGATAATAGTATTGTATTTTTAAGAAGATTTTAGTGTTTGATCATAGCAAGACACCAGTTTCCTTCCAAGATTTAATTTCCCCTTTTTTTTTGCTGCTCTCTGCTGTCATCTTTCATACTCATCACTGCTATTGCATGACAGGTGGGCCTTGTGTTTCCAGCTTCAGATCACACTGATGCATGTCATTAACAAATGTTGGTCATTTGTTTACCTGAAGGTGGGTATACAATGAGTTATTTTAGGCTGTCGAAGATGAAAGATCACCAAACGAGGGGATATCTTTAGTTGTGGCTCAAAAACGGTGGTCTTACATCTCATTGTGATAGGTAAAAAAGACAACCATGTAATCTTACAGTTTGTAGGCGACTTGAATCAGTGCTTCTTTTTATAACGTCAGTGCATTTAAATTGTTTGCAGAGTGCAGCTAAGCTTGTTGTTCAAGATTCAAGATTCAATTCTATCTACAGAACCTTTTTTTAATTTTTGTAATAGTTACAGTGACATTGATTGGACCCTCCAAACAACTTTGTGTTATGTGAAAGTTTGTTCCAAAGGTGAATAATTTTATTGTTGACAAAACAGCACAATTATTGTTTAGCTAATCTCTGTGGAAACATGTAGCGGGCTGTTGGCATGGTGAAGGTGGCATTATTATGGGAAAGGCAAGTGTAACAACTTGATCTGCACAAGTCTGGAGGTAAATACAGTATTAGTTAACAGGTGAGGAGCTTGCCAGTAGGTGTAACATTTTGACCTTCATATTGTGCAAGCTCAGAGTGCCACACCCAGTAAATGATTCACCAGAGTACACAGAGAGTGAGCACAATAGACAATGAAATCATGTTCTGTGAGAGTAACAATAAACGGAACAAAGTTTTTTTTAAAACTTTGTTTATTAAAAAAACAAAAACATGCTGTAACACGGTCCAAGCTGTAAGCAAAGCGTTTTGCCTTTTGTGCATACAGTTGTTGCTTTTTATTTCAAATTGCTTATGGCCTGATGGACTAAATTTAATTACACCTCCATTAAATTAAATGTATATAAAAGTACATCTTATATAGGTGTATGTATAATTACATATTTAAAATAAACATGAGAGTGTCAGATCCCCTTTAATCAGCAGGTTAAAGGACTTTTTTTCAAAGTTCAGCTTTTGTCTTATCTGGTCAGCCTAGTATTCAGGCTGTTGCAGGCAGTGCCATAAACACCTCACTCCTCCCATTCACGCCCATGTGCTTACTTTCACAGAATTACTGTCAGACTGTTGCAATAACCTCAAGGACACAGAACTGAAACTACGCCCTACAGAGAGCCTGAAGCTACACTGGAATGTTTGAGCATGCTCTATATCTATTTGGAAACCCACTGGAAGTCGATCAACATTAGTTTAAAATTGATAAATAATAAAAAGCACTTATTTTGAAATGATTTATCTTATTGTATCAAAAAAAGCAGTTGTATTATTTTATTTTATTTATATATTTATTTTTCTTTAAAAAAATATCAAAACTAATTTCAAAACAGCCACTAAATTGTATCATTTACTACAAACACAGATTATGAATAATAACCAGAATACCCAAAGTTATTACTATTACAGAAAATCCCACAGCCTTCACTACAAAACAACAACCATTATCAACCTGTTAAACCTTCAAAGGCAAGCAACACATTAATACACAGTAATACACAACAAAACAAATATGTACAACTGACTGCATCGGCTTAGTTTTCAGTGCAAAAGACTCTTACCAAAAAGCAGCAAAGAAAAAAAGAGCAATAGCTGAGCAGTGCATGCACACACGTTGATGCCGCCTGCTTGTTCGTTTTCTCATTCATGTTCAGGGGAATACCAAGAAGCATTCAGATGGCCTAACTACATCCTGTACAGTGAAACGTAAACACCATTCTTTCAGAGCTTCATTGTTCATCTCTTTGAGCAGACGTCTGCAAGAGTTTTGAACTTTGGTCCAAGTGTGTTTAGGAAGTCAAGGTTATCGTTGTCACCATAGTCACTGCAGCATCCGACAGAACCAGCTGCAGAGCCCTTCCCCTCAAACCTGTAGGAGTGAATGATGTCATCTGCGTACCGCCCGTCCTCCTCTGTTCCAAAATAGCCCAACTTCTGCAATGTAAAGGGGAGGGGAGAGGAAGACAGTTAATACTCTGAGTGGACGAAGACTGGGAGATGGGACGCAAGATACCACAAGGCTGCTCAGGATATGACTTCCTGTCTGATATTACACAGAGAACAAACAACTCACCGGCAAGTTAGAGAACAAATATTTCTCACAAATAAGTTAAGAAAAATTAAAGTTTACAGAGGATTCTATCAGATTATTATTACATATGAGAGTAAGTTAAAATTTTGCAGATAACAAAAGTTATTAAACCTCAGAGCATAAATGCTCTGAGACATGTTTTGTACTATGTAAATTAAATTATTTTAAGATACGTTTAACTATAAAACATTACCTGATGTAGATAGCGGCCATTTGTCTGCCAGGTTTGAAGAGATGAGTCCTGGAAAAGGTGTCTGCTCTCAAAGCCCATACCGCTTCCCATTTGCTGACCTCCAAACTGAACCCCATATTGTTGAGCACCATACTGGCCATCGTACTGGCTAGAAAAAACGTCATGCATTTCGACACCAGACTTGTACA
This sequence comes from Ctenopoma kingsleyae, assembly GCA_032353495.1. NCBI lineage: Eukaryota > Metazoa > Chordata > Actinopteri > Anabantiformes > Anabantidae > Ctenopoma > Ctenopoma kingsleyae. Next base: position 11,950,376 of record JAUBNQ010000009.1, read on the forward strand.
TCCCATTGTCATGTGTGCTATGGGCTCCCATTGTGCTTGTGCTCTTGATCCCCTGCCATGCTGAATTCAGCATACCTGAGCCCTTCTCTGTTTGTACCACTGGGGGAACATTGATGAGACTAGGATCCTGCCAAAACAAAAACACGCAATCGAGTGGCAATGAATGAAAAAGGACACAAATAAATTAAGCAAAAAAAGTTAACATGAAAATAACTAGGGTGTTATTACAAGACTACAAGACGAGACCACGTTTTCATTATGTCCTTACCACTTCCTCCCCTCTGCCCTCTGTGTTTGATTTGAGCAAGATTCCACCACTGTCTCCTGTATCGTCAAGTTTAAACTTCTCACCCTTTGTCACACAGAAAAAGATGAGGAGAACACCTGCAAGAACAAAGTGAGTATGTTAGAAATGAGTGCACAAGAAGTGCAATACTGTAATAAGCAGTGTTCTAATTGTGGTAGGCAAGTATAATGGCAGTATACACTGTGGAATACTAACACATGTATCACTGCTCAGTTTCCAATATATAATGAATAATTCAGTGACAAATGAAGCTTCAAATTTATATCACTCTTCATGCATATTCGCACATGTACAAAATTCCTGTTTTATTATCTACACAGTGTGGCCTACATGATTCTGCAGGCAGGAGTATAACAGTGGGGGACTCACAAAGCAGTAGGAGGAGTGCCAGAGGCAGCAGCATAGCCAGTAAAGCCAGTGGCCCTAATGACACAGAGGTTTTCTTGGCCAAGCAGACTCCATTCTTGCACTGGCAGATCCGTACTTTCGCTGTCTGTGTTTTACCAGAGCCCTGCAGATCTTTAACGTCAATTGGAACATTGTATACCCCAGTAGGAAGCTCTTTGATCTGCTTCAACGTAGCTGACGTGTCTGAGGAGGAAACATGTAAAAGAAATTTTGAGGTACTATACTTGAGAATTTATGGGCTTATTTTAGCAGCTTTCACCAAAAAAAGTTTTATGGAGATACATTTTTGGACTTACGGTAATGTTATGCCATGACTAAACATGTGACTAAGTATTCATTCAAACTGTCTCGTTAAACATTCTCTCCACCAAACATAGGGCAGCTGCGAAAAAACACAAGCACCTACCATTATCTCTTGTCACAGACCATTTGCCATCATTGTCTTGTGGCAAACTAAATGTGAATGGGGAAGAAAAGGGAGTCTGGTCTTTGTCTTCAGCCACAACCTTCACAGAGCCAAGCACTCCGTCCTTCTCACACAAAACCAGCTCACTGGTGGGGATCGTGGGTATGTTGTCATTGACATCCTCCACCTGAATGATGACTGTTCCTGTGCCTGTCTTTAAGCCTGAAACAAAATAAGTTCTCATGTAAGACAAATGCGGACATGTTCATACTGAGGAAAAACAGGACAAACCTTTCTGATTCCACTCTGATGTGACTTCCATGTCAATTACCTGGAAATTTCAAATTCAGACAAGTATTTGGGATGAGAGCCCAATTTCTACAATCTGTGCCAACTGTGAGTCATCATAAATGACTAATCATAATTGATCTTAACAGATGTTCTCAGGTGAGAAAAAGACAGGCTGTTTGTTCAGACAGATAATGTCAAGGGTGGAGTTCGTGTTGTTAATTACCTTTAGTTAAAGTGACAACTAACAAAAGGTGTGCAGATAGAACATATCTTCTGTAGTTATTAGTTATATATATCTGTTAACATTTTCAAAACCACAGTTTCCTTGTTGGCAGTATTATGGATTTTTTCTAAACTCAACAGATTAACTTTAAGTAAACAGATATAGAGAAAGACGTGTTGAAGGCTGTTATGTAAAATATCGGGCAAGTGCTGATAAGGTTGATAAGAAATAGGTGTGGAAGAACAGGAGGCATACTTCATTGTGCTGTACGATGTTGTTTGTATGTAGTCAATGGACAAGTAAGTGAACATTTACAAGCAACTTACTAGCATCAACAGCCTTCATGATGACGTTGTAAGTTCCATTAGGGACAAACGGTGACTCTCTGTCTATTGTGTTTGCAACCTTCAGCTCTCCAGAATTTCTGTCAACGCTGATCCAGCCAGCAGGGTCTGTGATCTTGTAGTACCTGAGAGAGGATAAAAAAGTACATGTGCATTACAGTCAGTTCACCAGTCGAAGTCTGCCCTCCAGTGTTTGGATGAAATAAGACAACTTGTGTTCTGTCTGTTCTCAGCCACAGCAATTTAAGATTGCTTACTTAATGCCATTGCTGCTCTTGGTCTCAGGATCTACAGCGGTGTAAGTTCCTATCAGTGTCCCATTTGGTGTGTTCTCTTTTACGGTGAAGCGGACAGTAGGTGCTGTGAATTCTGGACCTTCGTCGACATCAGTGACATTGACATTCACAGGGACAGACCGCCATTGGTCCTTGGTGCCAACCAGGTCAGCTTCGTTACGTGCCATAACCTCAAGCTTTACATTTTTTGTCTGCTCATAATCTAAGGGCTGGAAAAACAGGGAGAGGGTGTATTGTAAACACAAATCTGCTGTCACTGCTGTGTTATGGGATTTGGCGTTTGTCTTTACTTTGTCACAATATATAGTTGTAGTAACACTTGTAGTAGTTGTAGTAACTTCAACGTAAAAATATAACATCTCACCTTTGCAACATACAGAAGTCCCTCATTTGTTTTCGGGTCAGTATCAATCCTGAAATTTCCTTTTTCATTCCCTCTAGTGATGATGAATTTAGATTTCCAGTTTGGAGTGTTTATTAAATCCTTGTCTTCTACAGGAATTCGAAGGATAAGTTTATCACTTTCATTTTCTCTGATGCTGGCATCATACTAAAAGGAAACAAAGAGTGTGTTACTTAAATAAGACAATAGTTTAGCAAAACATAATTTTAATTTAACTGTCGGGACGCTTCAAGACATTATTTCAACATGTTTTAAAAATGTGCTTTTTTAAGTAACTACTAACTACTTACGGATGCTTTTGTGAAAGTTGGTGGGTTGTCATTGATATCACCAAGAGTGATAGTTGCTGTTCCTGTTGTAGCAAGACCATTAATTGCACCATCCATATCTTTGATTTGTACTATCACCATATGCTTGTCTTTTAGCTACAATATGAGAAACAGATGAATAATATGTTAAATTAAGGAAAAAAACAAAACAAAACAATATAGCACATTTACATGAACTAATTTCTATGTTGTATTTCTGTGCCAATAATACATAAGATGGTGGTGGAGCTCACCTCTCTGTCCAGGGTGTTAACTGCTGTGCTGATGACGCCTGTCACTGGGTGGATGCTAAACAGGTCTAATCCAGACAAAAGACTATACCTGATCTTGGCATGGAGGGAGTCTTCCTTGTCTCTGTCTGTAGCATTCACCATCCCCACTACTGTCCCTGTGGATTTAAACATGACCATTGACTGAATTAGCCCCCACACCGAAGGTCAAATACCACAGTACAACATAGTAGATTTCATTGTCCTCACCTGTGTTGCTTTTCTCGAGCACAGTGTACTGCAGTGAGTTACTGAATTGCGGCGCATTGTCATTCACGTCATCTATTTCAATATGTACATCTAAAGGCTGGTCCGTCTCCTTATTTGTTTTTTTGTCAAAAACTCTGGCCATTAACTGTGAATAGTAAAGAAAAAAATGTTTTGCACACTTACGCAAAGACATGCCAAGAAGTTAATATGTTTGCAGTGTCAGTCACTTAAGGGTTCAATCAACATGATCAAAGTTATGACTTCACACTAGAAAGGAATTTAGTCAACTGACAGAAAATATATCTGCAGCTATTTTGATAATTAATCACTTGTGTCAGAGCATTTCTTCCACCTTCCCAATTTTTGGATCGTTTTTTTTACTTTGTTTTATGCAATGGGAATGAATAACGACATGCTTTAATGATCCCCTAGGGGTAATTACATGTCTATTACATGTCTTTTAGAGTCTTGCTCAGGAAAAACAAGTGATCTTAAGATGCCACTTCGTGCTTTCGGAAAATGTGACGACCATTTTTGCACATGTTTATGATATTTTTATGGACCAGCTAATTAATCAATAAATGTTAGTTGCAACCCTAGTTTCATACTCACTACAAAGTTTGGGAACTCCTCGCGATCAATTGCTCTGTGCACAATCAGCATCCCAGTTTCACTATTTAAACTGAACAGTCCCACTGGGTGCTCATTAACACCAGGTCCGCTGAGAGTGTAGTACACTTCATGCTTGGTCTCAGAATCTGATACAATCTATAACAGAAACCAAAAAATTTCATAAGTAAACAACAAACCAAAAGTATTTACTTCTTCATAAACATAAACCAGCTATTCCAGTGAACTGTGAACTTTTAAACAGATCAAGTTAAAAGGAAAAACGGTGATTCCGTGATATCCTTAGGCAGATATCAAAGGAATTAATCACTGCATAAAGTCATCAGACAGTACTAAGCAGGTGTGTCAGGGTGTGTGTGTGAATCAGATGGGAACATAATGTGAGAGAAGACGGATTAACGCATATTTGTCATGTCAATAAATGCTGCCATTCACTTTACAGACAAAACACAGACACCTTATGTTACAGTAGCTTATATTTTCAGAATAGAAAAATACCATATCAATGTCTTTTGGATAAGGTCCCTCATCATTCTCTATTAAGTTGAAAGGTGGGGGACTCCATCTTCTTTTCGTGCGCTTCAGGAGACCTTGTTCTGTCTGTTGTTGACACACAAACAGGTCAATGAGAAATGTTTGCGAAAATGTCCGTTACATTCTGTTCATAAACTCTATTTGAGAAGAGTACACAGCATTATTACCTTTCCTGTCTGCGGTGAACTGTGGACAAGGTAAACTTCCATCTCACTTTCCGGTCCGCTGTTGTCCTGAGCCGACACAGAAAATGTCCGCCCTCTTGAAGGCACATACACAGGACTTAAAGCTACTATGACTCCATCACTTTTTATTGTGAATTCCGGGTCGTTGAGAACTAACTGCATTGACTTGGAGTCACAGTTAGCAGCTTCAACTGAAAACCGAGAGAAGGAAAAGGTCAACGGAGGTGGGACACACGAAATGAAACAAGGTGTAATGGACACAACTGTTCGACAAAGTATTGCTGTAATCTACCTTTTGTTATTTGGTATCCAGCCGGAATAGTTTGAGGCACAAGCACGTAGCGAGAGCTCGGGATAAAACATGACTCCACACAGGACAGGGTCTGAAGTAGACAGTCGTTTTTAGTTATTCGTAAAAACGCTTATCACATTTTAAAAGTGTGTTATTTATGTCTTAACTGACAGCGAATACTTAAATATAACTCTTGGTTATTTAGTTAACATTTTAAGCTGAAAGCGGTGGTCTTATGTTACAGTTTGTTTCAGTACAGAGAAAACCACACAAAAAAAGAACTTACCAACACCACAGCGATGTTAAGAATGAAAACATTCGCCATTTTTGAAAACTTTCGATGGACTTTATCCTCGTCCGCAGGAGGAAGCCGGACTCCCGACAGTGAATCGTTAACTGACAGATGATGGATCTGCGTCGACGTTAAAAGCTCAGGAAAAAAAGCAACTGTCTGTCGTGTTTGTGCGCTTGTGCTCTCTGAGGACGCAGACACACTTCAGTGTGAGGTATCTGTCACTACAGGCGGTGACACACCTTGACTCGTCTCCACCCAGTATGAACCTCCCTGCTCGGACACCTATGGGTTGAGTTCAGGGTGG
>JAUBNQ010000009.1:11957656-11976567 GCA_032353495.1 Ctenopoma kingsleyae
CTCAAATGAAGGTTATGTTCAAGTTGTACTTTATTTGCAGATTGAATCTGCTCGACCCCTCTTTCTCCCTCTATTCTGTGTCAGTGAAGAAGCTCAGTCATCCGGGTGAAGTTATTTGGAATCTGAGTTACGACAACTAGACATCTTTCCAACCTACTTAACTTAACAAGAAAGAAGTCCAGTTGCCATGACTCTACTTCCAGATCCCTCTATTCTACAACCCCGTGTCTCCCTGCACAGATCTTTAGGTACTTGTCATTACAAAATTAAATTAATTAGAGTGCTATAAAATGTACCGATCAAACAGAAATAATTGAATTTTTCAGACTAGTTAAAAGGGCAAGCCTTGCTCAAATACTGCTGTACAGTGTAGAATAAGAATTTGAAAATGTTAATTGGTAATAAATATCTGTCAAATTATGTACAGAGACTAAAATTTAAAAAAAAGTGAATTTCTTTGTCGTAAGTGGAAACCTCTATTTTTTTATGTTTTCCTAATGTGCAACTTTCAACAACAATCAAATATCAGTTCCATCAAAACCATCCATTCACGTTTGTGTTCACTCTGCTTACAGATGCTGACTTTGCAAACCAATAAAAAATAAATCATTGCTAAAACTGACACAGGAGTTGTAGAATTTTAGTGAACTGTCCGACTATTAATAATGAATTACCTAATAATTCATTTGCAGAAACTAATGACCCAATCAGGCAAGGTAAAATGGATGATGTATTTTTCCTCTGACACACCTTTGACCATTGGGAGTCACAGTTTCATGTATCTAGGCAACACAAACTTTAACTGTTTTAATATGCACATTTACCCTTATCTGTTTTTTCTTCTCTGTGCGTTTATCTGTAAAACAAACTCACCAACACCTACATACACGCCCACAGTCCAGTGTACAGCTGAACATTTATGACTGGTGAAACCAGAACCAGATATGTACTGATGGGAATTTCACAAGTCAATGAGAAGTTTCACAGATGAATGAGAAAGCACTGGTCTGAAAGCAATCCAATACATTTTAAATATTAACATCATAAACACACAGTGCACTTAAGTGAAAAGTCAAATGCAGTTATTGTTAAACAATGTTTTTGTTTTTTTTAAACACAGTTTTACACATTGTCACATAATAAAATCATATGTGTCCAGTTTGGCCACATTCAGTGGGCAGTTCTGAAGTGATTTCCTCTTTTTGCAGTTCACCCTTTCTCTCTGCAACAGTCAAAAACAATAGGCTGCACACAAGTGTTGAAACTATGCACAAAATCTTCATAACTACCTCCCTCCGCCTGTTATCAGCAGCTTGTGAGCAATCAAACACAGGGAGGACCCGCCTATTGCTGTAATAGTTCTTCCTACCCTCCACAGGGTCAAAGTCTGCACGAAACCAACAATAGACTACAGATAGAGTCAAGCTGACGGGATTCCAGTTCACCAGGAGGATTAACACGTTCGTGTTTTTGAATCCTATGGCTCCACTGCTCAAATGCAGCGTTTTTCTACTGTTGGCGTTCTTCATAACGGTAAGGAGATGGTTCATTAGGCGACGTGCAACGTATTGTTAGATGTTCATTGTCTTTTGTAGAATAACGGAGTTTTCACAGGTGTGGCTCTTTTCCCGTGCGGTTTTGAAGTCGTCAGATGCGTTTGAGGCGAAAGTAAAACAAGCAGGCGTGTGGCTAAGATACAAAAGAAAAAGTAAATGCGCAGTCTCCATGTTTTCACTGATTTATAGAACGGGAAGATCGCTCTTTCTTTACTTCGTCCCCCAGAAACTCGCTTTTCTATAATCAGTTCCCTAAATACTGGATCTGAGGAACAAAACTTAATAACACGATTTATTCTTTTTTTGATTAAGTCCGACTCTTGAGGTTAAAGTCATCACACAGTCTTTCTCAAATCAAATCAGAGAATACGTTTAAGCTTTGCGACAACTGAGATGTACATTGTAATATAAGTGGCGTTCAAATGTCATATTTAACTGACAATAATCCAATAATTAAATTGAGTTTAAAAAAACTAAAAATTCTAAGATCTCCAATTGCCCTAAACTCTAGTGAGGGAAAAAAGGGTTATATGTAAAGTAAAGTGTATACATCAGGGGAACCAGGGGATATATCATTTTGTAATGATTACACACTAATGACAATCAGCTTTTCCTTCGTTCTTTGTTTACCTGCAGTCTGTTCCTGTGGAGAGTAAAGGAAATGGACCCGGATTACACAGACAGAAGAGAGAATGGATCACAGCTCCCAGGAAGCTGAAAGAGAACATTGACTACACAGGATTGGAGAGTATTGCTAGAGTGTGTACTTTATTTGTTTTATTATTAAAACTGGATATCCCAATTTACAAAATATATATTTTCATAACCATAAATATATTTCATAAAGGTACCTCACTAAGTTCTTTTGTTATCCTCAGGCCACCTTTAATTCTTCAAAGTCTAGCTCACACAGAGTTTGTGTAAGAACAGGTTTCAAGACGAAGCAGTTGAGACATGGTTCATGACACTACGTCTTTGTTCAGATGTTTAGTCAATCACACCTGTGTTTCTGTCTCACTGTCTCACTGTCACGTCACATCTTAATAACCACCATTTGTCATTGTGCCTCTTAGACTTCCTGATCAGGTGGATTCATTCTGTGTTTGTGTATTTGTGTTTTAGATTCGCTCTGATAAGGAAAATTACACCAAGATAATATATTCTTTAACAGGGCCTGGTGTTGACCAGCCCCCTTTAGGAATATTTCGTATCAACCCTGAAACTGGTTATGTGAAAATCACAGCCATTCTGGACCGAGAGGAGATCGCCACTTATCATGTAAGAACACCTACAGTTTGTTTGTAAAATATAATGCATTTAGAGTCATGCACTCGTTGTAGATGAGAAAATGTTAAAGTCCTGATATGTCTTTTTGCAGTTAAAAGGTATGGCAAAATACACCAATGGAAACTATGCTGAAACGGATATTGACCTTAACATTATTGTTGAGGATATGAATGACTGCCCACCAGTCATTAAAGCACAGCAAGTCGGATCTGTCAATGAATCTAGTGCAGCAGGTATTTTTGAGACATCTATGTTATATTTGTGATGAGTCTCAAGAAAGCAAAAGTATTTTTTTTACCAGTACTCAGTCAGTTGTATTCATTATTTCTCTTTGGTAATTTCTAGGTACTGTTGTCATGAAAGTAATAGCTACTGATGCCGATCAAGAGAACACACTTAACTCCAAGATCTACTACAGCATTGTGGAGCAGAGTAACATAGGTAGGATGTTCTTGATCAACTCTGAGACTGGAGTGGTCATGGTTCGACAGAACACTCTTGACAGAGAGGTGAGAGACTTTACTTAAACCTAGTACAAATAAATCTGTTTGTTACAGAAGTCCTAATACTGTAAATCTCTTTATCACACCATATTTTCAATAATCCTTTATAGGAAATGACATATCACATGTATGGCCTTCATTGTATGAATAAGTCAAATGAGCATCAACACAACATACAGTACACTTTTGTTTTATTCAACTGATTATTAAAATAAGATCATACTCATGTTGCTCCACAGGTTTTGAGGAAAACTAAAAACCTGAATGCATTAATTGTATTGCTTTTCTTTTCTTTTTTTAAGAAAAAAGACACATACAAGTTAACTATTATGGCCTCTGACATGAATGGACAAGGAGGAAACACAGGGACGGGAGAAATTGAGATTAAAATTCTGGATATAAATGACAACATTCCTAAGCTGGAAAAGGAATGGGTAAGCGTGACCCCATTACCACAACCAACACTATGTTTGTTTTTTGACTTTTTAATTTCTTTTCAGTTCATTTGATAATGTTTGACAGTATGGGTTGTGTGAAATCACCTGTTGATGCGTGTTTTATTTGAAGTATGAAGGGAGTGTGGAGGAGAACACTATCAATGTGGAAGTGATGAGGATCAAAGCCACTGACATGGATCTGATTTACACTGACAACTGGCTGGCCGTCTTTGAAATCATTTCAGGGAATGAGGCAGGCTATTTCAGCATCACTACTGATTCAAAGACTAATGAAGGAATTATTATGATTCACAAGGTAAAGAACAGTTGTGCTGTTTTAATGAGGCATTTATGTACAGTAAATGCAAAATCTGATTTAGCCAGAAGAGCAGCAACTCTATAAAAGCTATTCTCAACTGCTTTTTTTTTTTTTTCTTGAAATTGCTCTTGAACCTTTAGGCCCTGGACTATGAAGAGCTAAAGGTGCTAAACCTGGAAGTGGCCGTTCACAACAAAGCAAAGTACAATTTTGGCAGTCAGTCTATGACAGGTGCCACAGCCTCAAAATCCTACCCCATTAAAATCAATGTGATCAATCAGAAAGAAGCCCCCCATTTCCAACCAAGTGTCAAAGTGGTGACTATCTCTGAGGACCACAGTTCCATGACCATCAACAAAGTCATCACCAATTATGCTGCTATTGACAGTGACACACTACAGAAAGCCACGAATGTAAGGTATGGCCACATACGAAAATTACTAAACAGCAGATGTAAAGCTTTGTGCCTGTGATGTTATATATTCGTAATAATGAGCTTTCTTTGTATGGACTTTCATATTTGCAGATATGTAAAACTTCGTGATGATGACAACTGGCTGATTATTGATGAAACGACCGCAGATATCAGGCTAAATAAATTTCCTGACAGAGAGTCCAAGTTCTTGGTCAATGGAACATATTATGCCAAAATTATATGTATCACCAATGGTGAGTTCTTTAAATGTAACGTTTATCAATATTCCCCCGTGGATACACTTTATTATGTACAACACATTAATGCTGGTTCCTCTTGTGACTTTTAGAGATCCCCTCCAAAACTGCCACAGGGACCATAGCCATTCAGGTGGAGGACTTTAATGATCACTGTCCAAAACTCACTGCTACAACCCAAACCATGTGCCTTGGAGATAATGTGATCTATGCTACAGCTGTAGATGAAGATGCGTTTCCCAATTCAGAACCATTTGACTTCACAGTGATTCAGGGGGGCAAAGGGAAATGGACAGTGGAGCATTATGGTGGTAAGAACATGTAAAGAGGTTAGTTATCTCTTGACAGGGTTCTAGTAAACCACTGTTAATTGTCATTGTTCTTTGAAATTGTTCTTTTGAATTTATGTAAATAGTAATAATCATTCAGTTTTCAGCTAGATTTGTGAAGACTTGTAAAGTGAGCTAGAAACAGAATGTTGATTTCTTTCTTTTTGTGGAAAGTGGGCATGTTATTGTGTGCATGCTTTGCTTTAAACAAGTACAGTGTCAAGCTACCTGAAATTAGCTTTTCTAAGGTGGGACATCTGACTTATGTTACTGTTATGTCTTTTGTACTGCACAATGTTGTCAATAATTGTTTTCCCCCAGAAAATACATTGTGTGCCATTTAGGTATTCCAGTTTCAGGGCACTGCTCTTTTGCATTTTTACTGGCATGGATCACTGGGCTATCTGATCAAATGAAACCATAAGCTTAATTATTGTATGTGCAGCAAACTTTGTGTATTGTTCTTCAGAAACCACAGCCATTCTGCGAGACCAAGCCAACTTGTGGCCGGGCACATACAAAGTGGCAGTGATGGTCAAGGACCAGCAAGGAAAGTCATGTGCTGATGTCCAGGTGATGGATGTAGTTGTGTGTACGTGTCAAGAAGACACTAAAGCCTGTCTGTCCCGCAGTACAGCAACTACAGGTTTTGGAACTGCAGGTGTCTTGCTTCTGCTCCTGGGACTGCTGCTGCTTTTGTGTGAGTAGAGTATTACTCTTATCTTTTCCTGGTTGGCTATGTTAATAAGAATTATGAATTAAAACAAGAACCTTCTCATACAGGTTTGCGTAACTTGACATGTTGTAGCATCCTTCTAGAGTTTAGCCACAGGCGATTTTGAAAGAGCCAAATCATTGCATGGATTGCAACATTTGTTCTTTTATTTTTTCTGCCATGTCGTTGTTGAATGGACATGATTCAGTCATTGATGATCTCACTTTTTTTGACCTGACTTTCTTCTGATGTAGTGTCACATATATTTTTCAGTGATTCCTCTGCTGATGTTGTTCTGCCTGTGTGGAGGTGCGGCAGCTATTGGTGATTTCAAGGCCATTCCATTTGATACAAAACAACAACTGATTTCATATCACACTGAGGGACAAGGAGAAGACAAGGTATTTTGATTAGTTGAATGTTGATATATGATATGATATAACTAGGGATGTTCGATATTGGCTTTTTTACCGATATTCGATATACCTATATTGTCTAACTCTTAATTTCCAATACCGATATAAACCGATACCAATATATGCGGGGTCCCGCCTCATAAAAAAAAAGAAAAACTTTTAAACATTATTGCAAGGTGTGCCAAACAAACAAAAATATCTCAAAAACTATACATTTGTCATATTTTGACATTTTTAGAGAGAGGAGAAGTAGCTGAAGAGCTTGATGTATAATATGTGCATGGTATGTAAAAGTTGTGTCAATAAAAGAGTACAAACCGATAATTTCTGATATTACATTTTAATGCCGATATCGACCGATGATATTGGTAGACCGATAATATCGGACATCCCTAGATATAACCTGATAGATACTGTAGATCTTTTAGTTTTGAAAATGTGTCCAAAGGTTGTGTCTCTGATGGGATCTTACATTTTTCTAACAGGAAATTCCTCTTCTACATGTTCCAGTGGAAGTTGATGGTGGAACCACAAATGTCAAGAACATAAACACCTATGGAAGAAAGGGGTACCAAGGAGAAGAATTTCGAGCAACAGGTGGAGGAGCAGCCTTAGGTACTTTAAACACATCCACTATGACTGAGAACATGCACATGTACAACCACTACAAACACTTTGGTGGACATGAGGAGATGGAATTAATGGGTACAGGAATGCTAGCAGGACAAGAACATCTGTTCTCACGATACAGCACTGGGGTCTTTGATGGGCTGGCTCTATCTGATCAGTTCCTAGAGGAGTACTATTCAAGTGTGAGTATCTCGAAATTGAACTGAAAAAGTTTGATCCAAGGCTTAATTTTTACATTATTCATCATAATAGCATAGAATTTAGACTTTGGATGTTATGGAAGATCTGTTGATTTATTCTGGTTCTGTTTGTTTGCAGAAATCAAACCATGTTGCCCAAAACTCCCAGCATCAGGAAGGTCTGCTGGTCTATGACTATGAAGGTCAGGAGTCCCTGGCAGGTTCTGTAGGTTGCTGTAGCCTTCTTGAGAATGATAATGATCTTGCATTTCTTGATGACCTTGGGCCTAAATTTAAAACTCTGGCTGAGATTTGTCAGGGATCAACCTTCGTGACTGACTCTGTGGACGCGCAAGTTTCTGTCCCCCCAGACAGGCCCTCCACCTCCACACACACACACGTCCATACTCACACAGAAACAGTCAGGGATAGGGACCGTGTCAATACCCGCAACACCTCCAATGTAGCATCTGGATCCTCCACCATTGTCCAGCAGGAGCAAATTTCTGAGAGAGGCCAAGGTGCAGCCACTGTTCCCAAGGTTTATGTCCAGGACAAGATGGCAATTCCCAGTCAGACACTGCTCATACAACAGCCCACTATGTACTATGCTGCTACTCCCATGTATGTAGTTGAGCCCAAACCCCAAGTGGTACTTGTGGCAGGGGGCACCCAACAGTCAGTGGGTCAAATAAGCCAAGTAGGTCTAAGTGGGGGACTGATGCAGGTTGGTGGTCTCCAGGGTTCTCAGGGTGTGGTACTTGTAGATAGGCAGGTAGGAATGGGTGGAGTAAATGGGGGTGTAGGGCAAAGCATTTCACAAGGAACCGTTTCCAGGTCCAGACAAGTGTTGGTGGTGGAAAACGGGTCCTCAGGAGGAGCGCAGGGTGAACATTTAGCACAGAGCTTTGTTCAGACTGACCCGAGGTCCACAGTGCAGGGCATGGAAGCCAGAGGTCAAGGTCTGCAGCTAAAAGCTCAAACCTTTTCTCTGGGTTCACTTGGTTCTACAGGATCAAATGAGGACTTTGCTCTGACAGCCACACCCAAGTTGCAAGGGAGCCAGAGAGTGGTGGTACAACATAAGAAAGTCTCCGTCACAGAGAGAAATGTTGAATCTAGTACAAGAGCATAAAACAAGCCTTTTGTTTAGCATATCCACAAATGTCACACTTGTTTTGATATTTACTATTCTAAAACATACTACAGTAGATAAATATATATCGATTGATACAAAGAGGTAGACTGTTCAGTTGTAGTAAAACTGGTTAAAGGATCCAGTCTAGGTAATCTAAAATGCAATACTGTATGCTGTATTCTTGTATAATTATGTTACTGCTCATAGTATTTAACATGCTGTTGCCTGCGTGACTGTCGTGACCATTTATTTCATGTTTGATACTTGTTAAAATGGGACTTTGTCAACATTAGGTGAAAATACTACACTCTACTTCACTGGTGTCTGTCATGGAGAATATGGAGAATGACCACCATAAATACAAGAAATTTGATTCAGAATAATTAAAGGGTTAGTGGTAGGGGGTAATAATCACTACAGCAAGGTATTACAAATAGAAATGCTATAAAGACAGAAAGAGAAACCAGTTACCACATAAGTCACATTTAGTGTCATTCAGTGCATCCACTGAGTGAGTCCACGGAAATGTAATGACGCATTCTCCGTAACAAGGGTTTCAGGACTTGGCACAACACACAAACCTACTTAGGGAGATGACAGCAGTAACAGAATACATGACCCAAACGCAAGATGTTTTGGCCTGGCATGCTTCCTTCTTGTGACTGGCTCTAAATGAGCCGTAGCTCACCCAACGGCTCCAAAAATGCATTTCTGGATAGACAGTATGTATTGTTGTTGTTCTAATGTTCATACATATTAACTATAGTTCTTGCAGGAGATACCAAGTTTGCACATGTTTTTGTACAGGCAAGCCTTTGGTAAACGAGGCCTTTAGTCTTCAAAGTAGTGATGCAACTGACATGTTTAGTCTGGGGATTGTATCGTCGTAGAACAACATAAATGTATTTTTTAGTAGGGTGTGATTTTAAAGGTACGTGGCTTGCCTTTTTATAACATTAGCTCTGCTGACCTTTGGTTTGTTGTACTTAGTTATACTGTAACTAATAAGGAATTGTTATACGGCTGGCTTCCTTGGAAACTGTGTAACGATAAATGCTGCTTCCATTATACTACATTATATAACTGATGAAAGCAATGCCTGCAGAAGAACCAAAGGCAGATTAATTTAGTGAACCACAAAGAGATTAGATTGTATCAGTATACAACATAGTAAATATAGACTATAAACAAATTAGAGAACATCACAGAAATTCTGCCATAAATTGTTGCACTCTTATTTCTGCAGAATATGTGTGGGTTATCCATGTTGTAGATTTTACATATTAAAAAGTAATATTAAGAATTAACATCAAAAAGTGCCAAAGCTATGGAAACTGTGTATAATAATGCGATAGCCCTATTTTTTACAGATGTATATTTTGGCATAATTACTAGATAATATGTTGTTTTTATTTGTGTGGATGCGTGTAAAGGTAACATAATGTGGGTATATGGGTGGGTAGAGTAATCAAGAATGGGCTTGCTAAGCACTAAAAATATTTGGTAGAACAAAGTTTTTGCTGTTCTTACTACTGATGCTATGTGATGTTTTTTCATGTTGTAGTAGTTGCTGTATGAATATAGCACATTCTTTTTTGTATGTTTTGCACCAACCATCATAATAAAACAAAATGAAAACAAAATGTTTTTTTTCTGTTTTCTAATTTCACATTATAGTGACATTTTACACAATATACAGTACAATACAAGAACATGCAACACATCAAAACAGATGATGATAGAAAATGCACATAAAAAATCACTTGCAAATGACATCACCTGGTTATTTGAAGAACGTTTGCACAGCAAGATGTACAGCCAATGGCTTATTTCTTAGTTAACCCACATTTCACTCAGTGAGGTTAAAGTTACTGAAGGAGTTTTACTCTAAGCTGTTGAACAGACAGAGGCACACCTATGCAAAATGTATACAACTGGTTTCTTGTAGCTGTCTAGATTCCATCATGCTTCCATGAAATTAAGAAAAGAAAGTTGAACATCAGGTTTCCCTTTAGAGAACTTGCAAATACTATCAGATGATTCTGACATTTCACCTTTTTTGAAAGGTTTGAAAACACAGTTTTTTGGCCTGTTGTCTATAGACTTAAGTCCTTAACCTTAAAATAAGATTTAAGTGTCTAAGTCAGAGTCTATGTGAGTGGCAGGATCAACCAGTTTGATGGTGAGCTGATGTTTATCTAAGCAATGCTTACACTCCACAACAGACCAGACATTCTCATATCAGTGTTCTGGTTAAGTGGCATTTCAGGAGCCGATAAGATCACTTATCTAGAACCTTATCATTTAACTGACTTTGCCATACCTCATGGATTTGCACACAAGTTATTTGTATGAACAATGAAAGTAAAGTACAAAAGAATGAAAGTGCAAAGACTAAAAACACATTATCCCAGGGTCATACTCATATTGGATATTACCTTTTACCTATTCCCATCCCCATTTTACCCATTCTGAGACCTGAGACAATCTGAAAGTGCTTTGCCCTCCTGGATTATCTGTGCACTTTATGTGGTGGATGGGCTTTGACAGCTAAATCCAAAATGGCTGCCTTCATGTAGTGACATGTTTTTGGCAGGTAAATCTAGTCAGTTTTATAAAAGTTATGCCAAGAAAAATATCTGTTTGCTATTTTAAGTAGTTATGTATTTTTAAATTATATTACAGTAAAATTGTGATGAAAAGGTGTGTATCAAATATAATACAACCAGTATTAAAAATTAAGGTATTTGTTAATCCCACAATAGTCATTCCTGTCTATTTTTTCATTATGTCTGCTTTATGCCTATCACTATGCAAATGCAGAAGTACCATAAATTCCATAAATACTTCAAATCAAATCAAAATATGATACATAAAAAACCTCTTATGTAATGATTTTAAATGATTTTATATATATTTTGTCACAGTATCCAATAAATACTTTCAAAATAATTATTTTTACTATTATTTGATTGGTCAGGCCTTACATCTGCCACATTATGTACAAACAAACAATAGCTTTCAACCTTTCGGATAAATGTAATGTAAATAGACTATTCAAGATGCAATCTTTGGCACAGAGGTTTCTCAGTTGCATTGCATTTCATTTAAGCAGCTAAGTTACTGTCACTAAGGTATGTATCCCTGTGGGTAAATAAAGAGTAGAGAGCACGAGCTGTCATCTGAGGACAATTTTGTCATTAAACCTCTTTTCAATTCTGACATCTATGCAAAAAGTGAGTTAACCTGTCTTACTTTATATGACCTGGAAGTGGTGTGACTGACAGCTTTACCTAGAACTTTCAATTATGTCTTGCAAAGAGTCTACTGACATACTGAAAACCTGATGTGATGAGTGCTCTTCCCTCTGGCTTGTGGCAAAAATGCAGTTTGCATTACTCTCAGTTTGCATCACTACTCTCTGGGTGACTTTTTTTCCCCAAGAATTTTGTTTTTGTGTGTGTCATGTGTCATGTCAAAGCATACGTATTTCTTCAACTGTAGGATAGGAGATTCTTGCTTTGATGTGAGTGAGGTGTGGCAAGACTTATTTCAACATATGCAACATAATTCAACTGTATCATAATGTGTACGTGTCATGGAATGCATTCTTAGATTGTCATTGATTAATGTTTGTTTTGAAACCCTCCCATTACTTTCTCTGCATGTTTCTACAGATTTATTTATCTACTGTAGCTGTACTCCACCCTGTTCTGCTTGGAAATGTGTCACTCTGATTCCTATCTTCATATTGACACGGTAGCTCAAGATGTCATAATGGCTTTCAACATTTTTATACTTCTATGAAATTCAACTGAAAACCAAACTAAATTCTTCTAAAGAGTGGGGTGATTTGTGCCAGTGGAGAAGTTGTGCCACCCCCTGTTTCTAGGGAACCATAGAAGAAATTGGTCATGTGACCACACATTTTTCAAGAGTCATTTTCAATTTTACTCATCCTGCAAAGAAGGGGGTGATTTGTGCCAAGGGGCCTGGGTTAAGTTGTGCCAGTGGCACAACTCACCCCCACTTATGAATATTTTAAACATATTATTTTATTGTAATTGTAGATTGTATTCTTACAGTTTATGACTAAAACTATGCGACATTCTTAATTTCAGACCAAAAATAGAAATAGACCATCATGCCACAGAGGTATAAGAGGAAGACAGGGCTTCCACTCCTTTAGAGGACATGGCCATGGAGAAGGCACAAAAAGAAAAAGAATGAAAGGCAGAAGAAAAGGGCTCTCAAAGAATCAAATCAAACTAAACTCGTGAAGAAAATGGTCATGTACAGTAGCTCAGAAGAAAGCACCATGGGCATTCCACCTAACAACACCACTGACTATGAGAATTCAGATGTCAGATGATGATGATGATGGTGACAAGGATCAGTTGAGAAGGTTGATGGTGTCAACATCAGTGCAAAGTTTCTAAGGTGAAGTAGTAAGAGGTCTGTGGATGGAAAGCCCATCTTCACTTTCAAAGACCACTTTTTTTCAGAAAGCTATATTTCTTAAATACTATATTTCAGATCCAAAGTGATGCACCACATCCTGAAATATATGTAGATATATTTGTCATGGCCTCGTTTTAAAGTCACTTTAAGTAAAAACTGGCACAACTCACCCCACTCTCCCCTATGTATGCTTTACCTTATGGAGGTTGCTATTCATCATCTTCAAGGGGCAAAATGTATCCAGAAATAAAAAGCTTGTATTCTATATAGTACTTTAGTTATGGTCTACAAATGATAAAAACAACTGGGTATTAGTCAGTATTAGTCAGTACTGTTTGAATGGGATCTCAACCTTATTCATTTCCAATGAACATTTACAACACCAGGACTATTTAGTAGGAGTGATGTGATGAGATTGAGATATGTGATTAGTTGAGGTATTACATTGTTTAAATATCAAATAAAAACATGGCAAGTACTGACAGGACTGGATCTTTTATTTGAGAATTGTGACAGAGAATACATGTTGAAGTAAATGCTACAAAACTGTAATTAAGACAAGACTGTACTCCTTGTTTACACTGGTCAAGCATGATTTGGACAATCAAATACTGTAATGTCTTTAAATTGTAGTATCACTCATAATCTTTGTTAGTTTAAGCCATATCTATATGCAGCATAGTTTTTGCTAATTTTTCATCATGATCTGCACACTGCAATAGTTGGACATCTGCATCACTTGCGTGCTTCTTATGATCTCATTGCACCGTCCAACAACAATTACTGGACTGGCTGACAAGGAATGTTAGTGGCGAACATCATGGCGGGCTTCCTCCTCATCCTCTATTTCATCTTCTTCATATTCACCCATCTCATCAGCGGTGGCATCCTGGTACTGCTGATACTCAGATACCAGGTCATTCATGTTGCTCTCAGCCTCAGTGAACTCCATCTCATCCATTCCCTCTCCAGTATACCAGTGGAGGAAAGCCTTGCGGCGAAACATGGCTGTGAACTGCTCGGAGATCCTTCTGAACAGCTCCTGGATGGCTGTGCTGTTGCCAATGAAGGTGGCAGACATCTTGAGACCACGGGGAGGGATATCACAAACAGCGGTCTTGACATTGTTTGGAATCCATTCAACAAAGTAGCTGCTGTTCTTGTTCTGCACACTCAACATCTGCTCATCCACTTCCTTCATCGACATACGGCCACGGAAGATGGCTGCCACAGTGAGGTAGCGTCCGTGACGAGGGTCACAGGCTGCCATCATGTTCTTGGCGTCAAACATTTGTTGCGTGAGCTCTGGCACAGAAAGGGCACGATACTGCTGACTGCCACGACTTGTTAGAGGCGCAAAGCCTGGCATGAAGAAATGCAAGCGGGGGAAAGGCACCATATTGACGGCCAGCTTACGGAGATCAGCGTTGAGTTGGCCAGGGAAGCGGAGACAGGTGGTCACCCCACTCATGGTGGCTGATACCAGGTGGTTCAAGTCTCCGTAGGTAGGTGTAGTAAGCTTCAGGGTGCGAAAGCAAATATCGTACAGGGCCTCATTGTCAATGCTGAAGGTTTCATCTGTGTTCTCCACTAGCTGGTGGACAGAAAGAGTGGCATTGTAGGGCTCCACCACAGTGTCAGACACCTTTGGGGATGGCATGACACTGAAGGTGTTCATTATGCGGTCAGGGTACTCCTCACGGATCTTACTGATGAGCAATGTGCCCATTCCTGAGCCTGTACCTCCACCCAGTGAGTGGGTGAGCTGAAAGCCCTGGAGGCAGTCGCAGTTCTCAGACTCTTTCCTCACGACGTCCAGTACCGAGTCCACCAGTTCAGCACCCTCGGTGTAGTGACCCTTGGCCCAGTTGTTTCCTGCTCCACTTTGACCTGCACAATGTAAAGACAAATCACATTGGAAAAATAACACCATATTTTTCTAATAAGACATTGTTACTGTCTTTACTGGTGGATTGCCATTTCATTTCTACAGACATATAGTACATGGCCCTTAGAGGATGAATCCTACTGAATATTGTGATTTGAATTATTGAATGCTCTGTCATAGCATTTGCAACAAATGCAGTTCTCAAGACGGATTTTAATAACTTTTGGTGACCCCTTGATTTCTTACATCATTTGGTCAATTTTAAATTTGTTTCAATACTAAAGTCTAAAAAGCTAACAGGGTAAAAGAAATAGTGACCATGGCATCCATTAAATGTACTACATGTTCTGCGTGTTAACATTGTCATTTTTAGCATGTTGCCATGTTGACATTTTGCTCAAATAACTGTTCTGCCCAGGATAGACTCAGATTAATTACATTTGTATTTTCATAAAGCATACAGTTCTCCTGTATATGTGTTTCCTGTTAAAGATAAATTGATAGTCATCCGGCAATGCAGTTTGTTACATACTGCAGCAGCAGCATCTCCTAGTAGTTTTCTTTTTCTTTCTGCTGAGTCACCACAGTAGCTGTCTCAGCCTGACACAGCTGCACACTGACAATGCATCACACTACTGCCACATTGCTGAGAGGCTGCAGAAGCTCTGTGCTAGAAATTCACAGCACCGTGCAACACTCTCAAGTGAACTGAGCACAGCTTTACTTGATGTTGCAGCAGTTGCTAACATACACACATAATGTACTGAATGCGCTATCGGTTCAGGATGAGTGGTGTCCACTCACCAAAGACAAAGTTATCAGGTCTGAATAGCTGTCCAAATGGACCAGAGCGAACTGAGTCCATGGTTCCTGGCTCCAGGTCCACCAGAATGGCACGGGGAACAAATTTGCTTCCTTTGAAGGAAAAAGAGCATGAGAATAGAGGGATAGGAAGAAGTAATGGATAGAGGGAATGGAGTAAGATATCGATAGTCTCAATAATGTCAGAACACTTATACAGAACCTTGAAACTTGACTTCTATTTTTTTCCATGTTAAATATTCTGATCTGATCTAAAAGGACAATTATTGTCTGTTTTTTTAGTAGTATTTTAGGTAAGTAGCCTTTTAAAGACTGATAACACTATTATCTATTGTTTCTTGCATTTTGCTCCACCCTCTCTGTTTGTGACCTTTCTTGTAAAAACTGTACCGCAGCATGCTGCACTGCTTAGTCTAGACCAGCATCAAAATGCTGAGCTCTGCAGAGTCCTTTCAAACAAATCCCCTACCCACGCCTCTTTTCTTTCTCATCTTCTCGTTTAATTTTTTTTTTTTGTCTAATTAAAATTTAATAATGTGTCCTCTTTATTTCTGAGAAGAAATTGATTAATGGGATACTTCATCAGTGTACATGCAATAGTGGCCCAGTAGGTGACACTGATGCAAGCATGCACCATGGGAACAAAGGATCAATAATGCCTGCTGATAGGAAATAGGATAATGGTAGATGGTTATACAGTAGTGAATATGCAGTGTGGCTCTAAGTGGGCTTCCTGTACAGGCCTTTCACTTAGCCAGAGCGGATGAGTTGGCACTGTTTCATCTTAATCCTGGGTACACATGGATTGAGGTCTGCCCAGACTTGTCTTTTATCAAAATACTTTCAGTCAAAAGACTGAAGCACAAGAGCTACACTATTGTTGATTGTGACAATTGCATACTCATTCTGAGAAATACTAGTTAGATAGTGTGTTAGTACAGTAACCACACAGTGTGAGTGACAACACAGGATGCAGCTGGAATGACCTTAAAGATGCCACACCAATAAAATCAGATACTGAGATGAAACCAAGGCACAGTGAGCTCAGGGGTCAGCTATACAGAGACTGCAGATACCTGTACTCCCTATAGAGAGAGAGAGAGAGAGAGAGAGAGAGAGAGAGAGACAGAGAGACACAGAGAGAAAGATTTTAGCAGGTTGACTGTCCTAATTTTTTCCTGCACTCATAGTGGGACCTACTTTCCCCTCTTTCAGCTAAATTAGTGACATGAGCATTCTGTGGTATTCAAACGAGGTCTGTGTAGCATAGGGTCATGCAAATATAATGAGCAATGGAAACAAAGATTTATGTAACTAAGTTATTAAGATGCAAACATGGAACTTGTACAAATATTGCTCTTTACCTGATGCCTCATTGTAGTACACGTTTATCCTTTCCAGCTGCAGGTCACTGTCACCTTGGTAACTACCAGTCGGATCGATGCCATGCTCATCACTTATCACCTCCCAGAACTAAGGTGGGACAAACATAATCACACCGGCTTCTGTTGTATTGGTAATTTAGCGACAAACCCCGGTGTTAAAACGAGTTACATCATGAGCATCAGGTCTTATTTTAGTTGCGTGCTTGGCGACAAAAAAGACACGCAGCAGTGAGGGACACATCACTGCGGCCGCTGCCTCTGAGAAAAGCCCAGAACCGCACCCTGCTAATAATTAACAATCAGTCTCTAACTTTTTAAAAACATATATTAATTCATCTCCTCGTCCAAGAGAGACTAAACTAGTTTTTCATATGACAACTTATACATGATTGAATGTAAAATCCATCGTGTGATGTTCGACATTGAAATTACAATTACCCTGTTAATATTCCTACTTTCTTAAAATAAATGATTATAGTCATACCTTTGCGCCAATCTGATTTCCACACTGCCCAGCCTGGATGTGAACGATTTCCCTCATGGTGTGCTGCGGATGCGGGCAGAGAACGTCCTGTATCGACTTCACCAGCGTCCAGTCTCCTGTCTCTTGTCACTGTGTTTCTCAAAAACTGAACTCACCTCATTTCTAGGCGAGCGTTGAGCCGGCGAGATAGATAAACGTGCTGCCGGTCAGATGACGTTGCGCACAGCGCAGCATCCCAGCATCCCCGTCAGCCAATAGTAGGGCCCCGGTTTGATGCAGTGGACCAGAGGATCAGTACCGCATCATCCTCATGACATCACCCTGTCCCATGCAGGGGAAATGTTACCTTTTTTTCCACTGGACCTTCTAGAGTCTAAGCAATTGTTTTAGTGGCCAGGAAATGTAATGCTTTACCAGGAAAGGCAGGACATGTGCTGAATCAATCAGGACGTAGCCGGGTGAATAACATGTTCTGGAACAACTACACGGTACTAAGTAGCTAGTTGTTTCAAAAACAAGGTTGAAAAATATAATAGAGTATTTATATATGTTTTATACATCTTTCAGTGATGTTCATCTAGTTTGATCAAGGCAGATGCAAATCCATAGTAAATGCTACAACCAGGGCTGAATTTTAATTCACTAGGTAGTCCTGGTGCCTCTTTTGATCCATATACATTTTCCCCAAAAGAATTCCCAGAAAGCCAGAGTCCCATAAACTAATTGGTATGTTTAATTGTGCTTTATTCTGTATGTTCATCATTTTTATTTTGAGTAAACACAAATTTGTCAAACACTATGCTCCACCAAATAAAACAGAAGCCAGCTTGGCAGTGCTCTTACATTTCAGCCATACTTGAAGCATGACACTGGGGATGACTGGCTGAGTCTAACAAAACCTAATGCCATTCCTCTTGTGCTTAGCTAATTAGCAGTTGCCAGCAAATTAAAGATGCTGAACATTTGGCAAACCAATGAAATATCATTTTGCATGTTAGTTATGCCGACATTAGTAGCTAGCTTCAAGTAAGCACAACCTCATGAAGTCACTTGCATGACTTTAGATTCATAGCCTTGGTATTTGTGTTTTAGTGATCCATATCACCCAACAATTTGCACTTAACACAATTGCCACAAATGCATTACCATGCAGACAATATGCAGTTGCCTTATTTGCAATGGCGGCCCGTCAATAGGGGGCGCTGGGGCGCCGCCCCACCTGGACCACATGAAGAAGAAGATAGGAATCATAAATAATTTTTAAAAAACATTAAAACGATCTACACATTATACAGACTGTGAGTACTGTGTATAATCTGCATTCAAGTTTAGTTTAAAAATGTTCTCACTCATTAACACGAGTAAACGATCGTGTGACGTATTTCCTGTTCCTCTGGGGTGCAACAATCTTTACCATAGACCTACGCTATAACTGGTGCATGCGCACTGGAAACCCTCCAATACGAAGTATAGGAGAACCTTGGGGCACAAAATTTTGCGCCCTAACCTCTCCCAGAAGACCAAGGTTACAGCTCCAGACCACAAAATTCAACCGGACACTCACCACGGCAGCTGGAGCAGCTAAGCAGCTAGCTGGTGTCGTTATCATGAAGAAATCTAATTCAGTTTCATCCCTAAAAAGTGAACCATTTTACAGAAGAACACCACAAGAAAAACTTTGCCTTAAAGA
>JAUBNQ010000009.1:11976667-11996203 GCA_032353495.1 Ctenopoma kingsleyae
GTGTGATGCGTGATAATGGTGCTTTGGTTTATACTAGTGGTGATATGTGGTTAGAGTGCTTCTGAAAACTGACTTGCTAAAGTGCACCCCCCCAAAATATAATTTCACCAGCCGCCACTGCTTATTTGCCTGGTTGATCCAGCCACAGTCACAACCGATGAGATTTTTAAAGCCTTTCAAACTTTACTGTATACAGTTTTAAGGAGTGTAAGACTGTGTTTAGTTCTTCAAAAGTCATATTCTTAGAAGCAGTGCCTCCAGCTAACTGAAAATATTAAGCAACTTTGCTATCTACTTTAATAAATTATGTTAAAAGTTATATAATTAATGACTCATTGAATCATATCCACAGTTGATCAATAAATAATGGTTTATTTTAACAACAGGTATGGCTTATATACAAGTGCATTATGTTTGTTGAAACAAAATTAAACCAAAAAACAGAAAATTATAAATGGTACAATCCATGTTTTGTTTACATTCATTCAAGTCTCCTGTCACAAGATTTGAGTTGTACATTTGAGAGAAGCAAAACCTGAAATGCATATACAGGGGACTTTTATTTACCAAGATCAACAAAACTATTCACAAGTCCACATTATCATCTATTATCCTTCATGTAATCAAAGCTGGGTATTTCCACACATATATTATTTACAAAGGTCTACCCTATCGCTTGTGCTAACATTGCTTAGGATTGTTTTCACAGATTTCTTTTTTTTCCATTTTATTCCAGAAGACGTCAAATCAGATATTAAGAATTATGTAATAAATCCCTTCAGTGCAGTGAAATAGCTGCATGGGCAAAAGTGGAAGCAACAGATGTCAGAGAAGACTCTGGCTGTGTTGTGCTGTGACACTGTGTTTACACTGGTGGTGCTTGGGGTTTTGGCAATTCAGAGTTTAATTTCTGAAAGAACCAAACTGAGACAGAGACCAACTCACAGGCAAGAATGACTCAATATAGTGTGAAGCGACTGACTGCTGCAGTCAACCCACTTTTTACTGCAGATGCCAAGAATTCCAAATTAAATCCAGTGTCAGCACCCTTTTCCACACAGTAGATTATATGTGGCTCTATTGCAAAATTGAGTGTGTATCTACTGATTTCTGTACTTTATCCAAATCCCACTCCATTTTCCCTTTATTTAAATGTCAAGACACCAAGCTCCACCAAATCTGACATCACATGATTTCAGGATATTGTGCTTTGAAGCTATCAGTATGACATACCTATGTTTGACATTAAATATTCCTATGAATGTTTTTCAATAAATGGAAGTTTGTTGACTTTGAGATCATTCTGAAAAAAGAAAAATAGAGCTTTCATTCTTTCATTCAAGCTGCATTTGAAAAACGATCACAGGCAAACGACCCCAAAGTTTATCCACTATCAGTTCATTCATCAAGATGTGTTTTTGTCAATGCATTAGTTGACTCTGAAAAAGTGGTGAAGCTTTTTTCAAGTCTAGTGTTGTCTTTGACTGCTGAATGACACCTTAATATATCACAAATACTCCCTGGATAAATTGTTTGTAATATGATAAAGTGTGAGAGCGTTTTATAACATTTGAAATAACAAGACATCATTTAATTGGCTCTAAGGTTTTACAGTACAGTGTGATTATTATTATTTACCATTATTTTGAGGATTGTTGTAAACAGTGGTCTATCCATCACACACCTTACTTAGACAAATACTACAACCACCAATGCATGAAGTATGTACCTACATCTGTCAAGTTACACACAGATCTTAGTCAAGTATGATGCTGTCCACAGGAGGCCATAAGCTTTGGAAGAAAAGGAGTCTGTCAATTTAAGAATAGGAATTAGTTAATCTATCCATAAATATTAATTTGACCTGTTTTTTTAAGGTCATTGTGACATTTTTAATCAAACTTTGTTGTGCATGTGAATTTATACATTCACAATGACGTACATAAACTGTTAATGTCAGAAAATATTTTGAAAAAGACACTGAAGGTTAGCGATGCTGTAACATTTAGCAATCACATCACATATTTTGTCATCCATGGGTTTCATTAAAAAAATGCTTTTACTGAATGTCTTTTTTTTAGGTTTGCTAGTTTGTTTTGCTGCCACAATTATTTTCATGCTTTGTCCCCACTGCAAAAAATAAGGTGCCACCATACTGAGGTGCCACAAATACTGTAAGAATGAAGTATAGCTTTGTACATTAAGGGCAGGCCATGGGCAATTATTCAAAATAATACTCTGAATTAAAAAAATGAATCAAGCTCAACAACTAATTATGCATTTACTTACAATACCACATTTACAAATAAAAGCATTTGCATACCATAAATTTAATTGACTGAAACAATTGGAAATAGAAAATTTCTTCAGACCGACAAAATATGGGTCTTTTTTTCCCCACTAATATCACTGTTCATACAACAAATCACATTTTGACGAAAGCAGTTTAGCTCAATCTCAATCAGTTCTAATTCACCAAATGGTGATACAGCTTTAAGTATTTCATTATCATTGAAGTTGTTTGTATTTCTGAAGTTCGAAATTGGGTTACTCCGATTCACTTTGATCCACATACAGTTTATGGCAGGGGAATGCACGAAACAGTATTTTCCAAATACTGTAGCAAACACTGTCTCAGTACTAGTGTTTTGGCACTATGTCTACATATCATTTTGGTCAGAGTAGTTTTTGGCATTGTATTTAAAAAATGACTCTAATTTGGATTGTTTACCTCTATAGTGGCACAAAGTACTTTGTAACATTCAGATTTTCTTGTCCACACAGGCAAGATGATATTTTTATACAAATATGTTAGACAGACATCTCATTCGAGCAAACGTACCAGTAATTTGATTTTATAATTTTTAAGCATCATTGCATTCCTCACCAGTCCTGATGACACATCTCAGCAATTGTGGGTATAGTTTTAAGTCTCGTTACAATGACAGACAGTGATTTCCCATTCATTTACATCAAAGTAGTTTATCGGCTGGTGATTTCCAGTGACATTTAAAAAGAGCAGAAGATACTGTCACATTGTCACAAACCAGCCTCTGTCACTCGCTCTCTCACTTGTGTGGCCTCATTTATTGGCTAAAAGCAGGAAGCGGGGGGCATTAAGAAACATACAGCAGCTCTGTATGACATGACAGTCTTGCCTGAAGTCTGAGCAGGACAGTTCTTGCCCCCTCCCCCTCATATATTTATGTGGTGTGGGCTGCCTCCCAGTGCAACCGTAAAGCTTTTTTCTGCATGCAACACTGAATCATGATGACGCGACAACATTAACAGTGTTGTTTTCTGTGCTGGTACTGTCCCTCATGTACAAGACACCAGTGTCTATGGGGGAAGAGATGGTGCAGTCCACTATAGAAGGGGGTGTTGCTTCTGTAGAGCCTGAATCCGTGATGGAATTTGGTACTGAATCTAAGACGAGAGAAGCAGCTGAATCTGGTACAACGTCTGTGACAGTCAGAGGAGCTGATTCTGGATTGGAACAGTGCACAATGTCTGTGACAGGAAGAATGGTAGGACACTGTGCAGTGGTGTTGACATTAGCTATGACAGGAGTAGAGTCCTGAGGCATATTGCCTGAGTCAATGGGTAAAGGGGAAACAGTGACTGCACTTGGGGTTGTAGGAGAATGAGGAGCTATATCGTTAGCACAGGGGCAGGTAGAGTCTAACTGTGGTGGTTGGGAGTTTATGACAGGTCGTATGGGGGATTCTCTAATTGAAGCAGGAGATGTAGATTCATCCATTATTCCTAACTGTATGGAAATGTCAGAGTTTGTGCTAATGAGGGGTGGAAGGTCAGCCGGGGATGAAGGGAGATTGTCAGGGCTAGATGGAGCCTCTGGTAAAAGCGAGTCAAATTTCAGGGTGATGCTGTCAGTGTCATTGCTTATAGGCTTTGGGGATTCTAACGTGGTGCTAGGTTGGGGTTCAATGACAGGTATGGTGCAGATCAATAAAGAAGCGGGAACACTTTGAGGGACAGGGGCAATGGACGAGTCCAGTGAAGGGGGAGGGGTAGCAGTTGAGTCTTTTGTAGGAGATGGACCGGTGTCTTTTATTTCAGTAAGGGCAGAATCCACCGAGGTCTCAACAGAATCCAGAGCTATTGCAGGAGGTACTTCGGCATTGGCTAAAAGTGAGTCTGTGATGCATGGGGCTTTGTGTAAAGGAGTAGAAGACAACGGGTGCTCTTTGCTGGCATGTAAGATGCTGTCTTTACTCAGTACAGTTATGGGGATTGTGGATAAAGATGACACAGAGTGGCCATTGGGGTCTTTGAATTCAGGCTTGCCAGAGTGGACCTCCATGAATGTGGGGACTGACATATCACCAACCGATGGAGCAGACAATTCAACAGCTGAAGAGGCAGTGGAGTCCATTGTGGACACTACGGTGGTGGCTGCCTCGTGGAGTGGCGTGCCACGCACTCTGGTGTAGTCCCTGCTGCTCTCAGATCGCGCCAGCAAGAAACCCTGTTCAGGTTTCCTTTGGGGTAGAAGAGGTGGACGACTGTATAGTTCAGCGTCAGCCAGGGTTTCAGGGAGGGGCTGGTCACGTGTCTCAGGCAGCAGGAGAATACAGATGATGCAGATAAGAGTGCAGCAGGCAAATATAATGTGGTGAAGGAAATAGCCCTTCTGATTGTGGAGATCCATGATGGGTGCAGTCAGCATGCCAAAGCCGGCACTGGCTAGGACCAAGCCCAGACCACCACCCCTGTGGGGTGAAAGAAAATATTATCACCTGGCACTATCTCACCACATATATCTTATAACCCCTACAACCCCATCCCAAAAAATGCTGTGGCAACTGGACTTGTTTTTAAGTTCTTGAAGACATTTCACCTTCCATCCAGAAGGTGTCATCAATTCTGTTCAGTGCTCTTTCACACTCCTGCACCAGTTGAAGGGTGTCTCAAAATGTGTAGCTAAATGCCTGTGAAGATTCTCAGTCATGGTTATTCCAATGTCTAGTTAGGGTTAGGGCTGGACTGCTTTGTTTGGAATTTATTGCGATAATCATGACCTGGATAACTGAGAATCACTTAAAAGGGATCTTTACTAGAATTTAAGTTTATTATGATCTATGTGATATACTGACGAACTATCAAATAAATAGGAAATGAAGCTCTTATATTTGCTGTATGTGCCTGTGGATGTATCAGTGCCATTTTGTCAAACAGCAGCAGGGAGTGCTGCAGTACTGCCAAACTCCTTCCTCATCATGCATTTGCCATTACTTAAATTCACCACCAGGTGGCGACCTTAAAGCACTGTCAGCAGAACAACACCCCTTACATAACCCCAGATAATGAACAGCCAGTGCTGTGTCATATAGTCTCTAAGGGAAAGGCTAATTTGTAAAAGATGTGGATTACATTTGACACTGAACAGTGACAGTCTGTTGTTTGCAGCAGTTCAACAATTTCATATCCTTTAACAGGAGGTGAAGCAGCTAATCCATGTGCAGGAATGTTACGTGATGAAAACGAACACTTGTTTTGACTGAATCACAGGCTAGTCAGGCAACAAATCAGGTGTAGAGAGAATACATTTCATTTAATTTTTATAATTTATTATTTGTAGACTTATGACATTTATTATTTCACAATACAAGTGAGCAAATCTGAAAATCACCTACATGCACCTAACACCTGTGTTATATTCATTAAAAACAATATTCCTCACATGAGTAAAGGCACATTTTACACATTTTATCTTTAGGTGTAGTGCTACAGTGTTATTGTGGGCCTACCTGATCACAGTGGGTGTGATCTCAGCACAGAAAAAGATGCTCAGGTTGCTGACTGCATGAGAGGAGAACATACCAATGATGGAGAACGCAATGGAGAAGTTCTTATTCAGCGTACCTGAACTATCTGCAGACAAAGCAAAGACACACAAGCATGGTAATTTGCACTCAGTACCCTTAGGAGTTAGCACAAGGGCAACATTCTGCACATGGAAAAAAGGTTTTACTTTCTGCTGTGCAGTAAATCAATCTTTGGAACAGATAGTTTCCAATAAGCACAGCATATTTTCAATACAAAGATCATTCATTATTTTATGAATACAACATACTGAAGATAGACATGCAGAAGCTGAGATGATCAGAAGAGACTACTCTGTGATCAGCTCTTGCTTCCCACAGGCAGATTAGTGTGACAAGAAAAAAAGATATTGATGAACAGAGGGAACAGTGAAGACAGGTTTGTGATGAGATTTACAGCTCTATAACAAAGAGGCTAATCTTCATCAACATAGATGGGGATAAATAAGTGAAAAG
Source organism: Ctenopoma kingsleyae (assembly GCA_032353495.1). Classification (NCBI taxonomy): domain Eukaryota; kingdom Metazoa; phylum Chordata; class Actinopteri; order Anabantiformes; family Anabantidae; genus Ctenopoma; species Ctenopoma kingsleyae. Next base: position 11,982,970 of record JAUBNQ010000009.1, read on the forward strand.
CAAGTCATAATTACATCTACTACTTCATTAGATGTCCCTGCAGGGCTTGTATACACCTAATGAAATACTGTAGGACAGCTGCATGCAGCACATTTTCTAAAACCTCATCAAGATAAAGCAGCAGCCAAAGTGATGACTAGTCATGGTGTGAGACAATTCAGTGCACATTTTGGAAGAATGTAAACCTGATAGGTATCTTAGCAGAAAACTAAGCAAGAGTATTCAATTGTTGGTCAGTGTATCTAATAAACTCAAATATTATCAGTGAATGCAAGATGTCACAGAAATAAAGAATTGATCCTACCTATATTCAGGTGGCCACTGTACTTCCCCAGCACTAACAGAGAAAGAAAGACATTTTTATGGGTAAGAAACACAAAAACATGAACAATCAGTCATGTAATTAATTGAATCCAGAGTCAAACATCAACAACAAAAATGCATACACACACTGAGTAACGCTCATCAACACAGTGTTACAACACAAAGTTCACAAACCTCAAAAGGGAACGTGAAACATAAGCATAACCTTGATGTGTTGACCCAGGTTAAACATTAAGTCTCACTAATTTGTAACTGAATAAACTGACTTGGGTACAAGTGGCAGTTTGTAATTATGCTCAACTACTCCATTAGTAACAACTAAATAAGGTCACAAAGCTCTGACATTTACAGCATATGTGTAGAGACACAAGACTTCAACATTTAATGCAACAAATTGATTTGTTGACAATAAGCATAAAACCTTTCTAAAAACTAATGAACAAGACACATGTTAAGAATCAGTAGAATTTAGATAAAACCACCAGCAACGTGTGTGCAAATAGCACATATTGCAATAGATATAGTGCAAAATTCTGTACCTTTAGTTTATGGATTGGGTGGGGGTGGTGGAATGTGGAGCTGTGAGAAGGAGTTTAACAGTTTTTTGTTTTTTTTTAAAGATTATGTTTTGGGCATTTTAGCCTTTAATCGATTTAACAGTTTGATGACGAGGAGGAAGAAGCTTTTCCAAAATCTAGCAGGTCTGGTTTGTATGCTACAGAACCATTTGCCAGATTGCAGAGGGGTGAACAGCCTGTGATGGGAGTGGGAGGAATCTCTGACAATACTAGTGGCTATGTTCATGCAGGAATTCAAGAATATGTCCTGACGGTTTATGAGGGAAGTCCTGATCATTCTCTGACATCAAAGATCATTTTATGGCAATAATCTGGACGAATTAAGTTTTTTTTTCCCAAGTATGCACAACTAAGCAATTTACACAGGAGTGAATTAGGTGCCATGTTCTAATCCAGTATCCAGTTCTCCTCAGTACATCCATGAAGCAACTAACCTGGCTCTGTTCAAAGTTTAAAAACCACCTACCCACCTGCATATTTTACTGATTAACATGTTTTATCTTGTTTGTGTAATCCTGACAAACAAGTTGTAAGAGCTTTATTGATTTTCTCATCTAACTCTCCAAACAAATATGTGTAAACTCCAAAATGTAACCAAGAGCTATTAGAGAATTGAATACTGAATTGAGAATTAGAGTTTCTTCAGCCACTGATATTCAAAGACAATGTGACATCATAGTGGTATCACTGTTCAAGAATGAGTATGTGGTATGTACGTAGTATGTGGTCTTCAGAAAGTACTCACAGTTGAGCAGGCCCAGTTGCAATAGTGATGCTAGAGCAGTGATGATCATGAACATGAGAAGGCCACCCCGCCGGCCCATCAGACCCACGGCCGGACACAATGCCAGGCAGGACGCCACTGCAATCCCCGCCATGGTGTAATAGTCTGCATAGAAGTTATGGAACATGGTGGTTTCCTCTGCTTCAGGGTCCATCATGCTGCGGGCAAAGCAGTGGTGTATCCCATAGCCTGTTAGCCTGAGTAAAGAGCATAAAGAGGGAAACTTAATGAGGTTAATTAAAATGCATATCATAGTACAAAGTCTAAATTAGAGAATACTGGATGGAGGATGTTGGGGGAAGGTAGCGGGAGGGTGAACAGAAATAATAAAGGAATAAAGTGACGTACATAAAGAGAGGAGATAATACCATATAAAAGCAAAGTGGTTGGGGAAAGAGGGATGAGAATCATTTCAGTTATATCATGTTTGTTCTTATCTCTAAGTGTCTCAAAAGCACTGCACTCATGTAAACACTGGCTTATTGCACACCGCCCCACAAGCATATACAAAAAACAAACAAAAACACACACACACACAAGCAAACATGCACACCCTCTCTCCTGGTTGTCTAATGTTTCATAAGGACACAGCTCATGTAAAATTTATGTCGACTCAGAGAGTCAGGGCCACATGCGCTGAAGCAGAGCAAAAGCTTGGTCTGCAGAGCTAGAGAGGAGGTCTCAGATACAGAGAAGAGATGAGATCCCAATGGAGAAGAAAAACGAGAGAAGCACAAATACTGAAGGACAAAAGCATTTAGGGCCACTGATCAATGCTGTATCAAGCTGCCAGGTTAATGCTGGAAGCTTCACTGCACAAAATGGTGCACCTGACTCGTACTGCCTCGCCCTCGGCACACACATTCAAGCATGCACATGCATTTCCTTTTTCTTTCTCTCTGTTTTCATATAGTCCCACACCCATTAACGCTTTTGCACGTTAATTTCCAAACACTTTTCAAAGTACTAATACACGAGACAAACACTTACGAGTTGACGCAGAGCACAACGATATTCTTCCACAGGTTTCTTGTCCCAACCATTTTTACAATGCATGTCTTTTTGGGTTTCTTCTGAAGGGCTCTCTGCAATTCTGAAAACAAGCAAACACATCATAACCTGATCCATATGTGACTTATCAATATAAAAGTAAGTTAGCATAAAATGTATTTCAAAACATTTTTTTCAACAGTATAGTATAAATACATTGTGACAGATAAGAAGAAAAAAGAACAGTGGCAGGATACGAGTCAAATATATTTTGTGCTGCCTATAAAATACTCCAATTCCTGCTTCCTTGTTTGCCAACACATTTACTGATTCTAGTATATCTGTAATAAACTGATATCAGCTCATATCAACCTGCTCTTACAGCATTAGTTAACAGCCAAACTGTAGCGGTAGTCAAAGTCAGTTTTCAGGTCAGAGAAAAGGTTGATAGCAGTCAGGGTTCTCAGAAAATTCACACACAGAAAATTCCACATGTATTTTTAATGAGCACATTTCATCCTACGCAACTAGTTTTCCCCTGGATTTGTGAGACAGGTATGAAAAAGCTCAGAGAAGAACGGGAGCGGTTACTGCACAAGCAACACCCCTGAGCTACAGGGGATATGTGACATAGCACACCGTGGATGTTTTGGTATCTGACTATAAGTTGCCAGGGAAACACACAGCTCTACTTTGTGGTATTGTACGTTCGTGTTAACTCAAACATGTGACAGCATTCCACAACACTGCCTCAAGGTTATCACTGGCTGTATCACTCAGGCTTTCCAGTGAACTCCCATCTGAGCAAAAAAAAAAAACCCATAGTAGGACTATTCCTACCACTGAATGTTAAAAATGACCTAATCAGTAGTCACACATGCACACATTTCTCAACTTCGGTTCTAAAGCAGCAGTAAGTACACTAATGACCAACACTGCAGTGCTAAGCAGTTGAAAGAAGGAAATATTACTGGAAGAGTTGGGGACATCCAGTTACTATAAAAACAAGAGAGGATAAATTCATGTCTATAGTAATTTATGTCTCTCAAATGCTGCATCAGCACGCCATCTCTCAGACCTAAAAAAAGCACAGACAGTTTTAGACTGAGTAGTTCCTCATTGGGGCTTTTCCCAGGAGTGGGACAGTTTTTATCTTTTCAGAATGGATTGATAATTACAGTAAGCAACGACAGAACAGAAACAGAAAAAGTACACCACAGTAAGTAGCAGTGTCGAAGGAGACATACATTCTCCTACAACATTTGGACATTTGGCAACAATGCAGTTCACTCTGCTCTTTGTCTCTAGAGAACAGACACTATAACAGTTGACTGGGGTCAAAGTGCCTGACCTCCGTCCATCTGTCATCTGCACACAATCATGTCAGTTCATGCCCAACTATCCAGACTATAATGAAATTAATCATTGTTCTCCGGAGTTGTAACATACTGTCCAACTTGTTACTATAGTAACAAGACAGCAAATAGTTAGAACCTTGTCAGTCTGGTTTATTTAGGAAAGCTGGAGAGACGCTTTCACACCCTGCCTTTCAAAATAAGGCGATACAAAACAAAACAAAAAAGCTTGGAGGATGAGTGCAGCAAATATAGAGGGCACAATAACAACTGTAACATAAAAATGTTATCAACATACAATACATACAGCACTCAGAATATCAACAACAACGCGCTGCCTTTTAATTTATTTTCTTTCAAATTACCCTCATTATATTCAGTACCTGTGAGGATGTGATCTGTGTCAAGCTCCAAGTTCCTTGTCTGGTTTTTCTTTACTATGTGTCCGATGATCCACTTGGAGCGGCAGTACTGCTGAGTGGCCAACAGCCAACGCAGTGACTCAGGAAAGACCCTGTCAAAAAGACGGGGAATGCCCTCATTAATAAGACATGAAAAATGACTCAACATAAAAACAGTCCTTCTTTTAAAGGGCTGATTGAAATCTCTGTTAAGTGGGGCTGAACACACAGCAGTAGCAGTATTAATGTTGGCTTTGTAAACCAGTATTCACCTTCTGACATATGCGAACCCTCATACGCCAGTTACAGGTAGAACTATCTCAGCTTAAACCTGGTGTCTTTAAAGTGGCAAAAACAAAGAAAAACACGACTCTCAGCATTGTTACTCCTGTCTCTGCTTTGATTTGTTGCACTCTGTGGTCTGACCGTTTTATTGTGTGGAATTTGTGTAATTTCTCTGAGCAGCTTCTCCTCACAGAAACATGTTGATAAGATAGACAGCACAAACAGCATTCCACAGTATTACTGATGAACAAGTAAATGCAGGATTCGTCATTGGTGTGGTTTGGAATTGTTTCCACAAATCAGCAAAATTAGATCGCCCGCAGTGCTTCTCTTTAGCCCATCATCTGCATTTCTACATTTGCATAGTCTGCCACTTATTTAGTAATGAGTCCAATTTCTGCTCAGAAATACTCTGTCTTAATCGAAAAAGCCATGATGGGTTCACAATTTTGCACAAATCCTCTTGTGGAGGACAGGTCATGTATTTGTGTATCACAGTAGTGTGTGTGCTGTATTAATAGCATTATTACAGAAAGAAGCCACAGTCTTAAAGGAAATGGTGTGTAGTTTGCCAATAAAAGCTTGAGTGTGATGTTCAGTAATATCTGTAAGAAATATCAATTTCTTTGTGTTTTCAAATTGTTTTCATTTGTTTAGCCTATCAGTTTATTAGTGACTGCTGTGTGCCTAAGGTTTCTGATTACCGCAGGTTTTCACCTACTGTGGAAACCCCAAATCAGTTCTTTCCTCTGTGCCATGTGACTAAAGTGCATTGTATCACCAACATTGATGTTTGATCAGATTAGTACTTTAGATTACTTTTTGAGTGAAACCGCCTTTGTTCTTCAGGTACACTGTGGAAGAAGGTCATGGTCTTTGATCAAGTGAGATAAATTCTATATTTGTCTGCACACCAGTAGAGTGGAAGTGAATACATGAGTATCTATAGCCTGAGTTTATAGAGACTAGACCATAGTCACAGAAACGTCTTTGCAAATGAGTGACATTCTGCACTTCTGGAAAATGTCCTTGCTTTGCTGAAACCATGTAAACCTTCCAAGCATCAATCTTTTATTTGGACTATATAAATATTGGATACTAACCCATGTAAATTTTTATTTCAGCTAGTGCCACATATTTTATTAGTAGAAGAATCTTACATAGAATTTGGCCTTGGGCAAAATACAGCAGATGCTCAGGTCTTTTCCTTACCAGATGTAGGACAGCATCAGCAGCAGGGGGCAGATGATGACAGCTTGAAGTACCTGCCAGTCACGACTGAGGTATGCCACCCCGGGCATCAGCAGCTGGCCACCCAACATCACAAAACTGGCCACCATGGTCATGGAAAAACGCCACCCTGGTAGGCACAGCTCAATCCCTGGAAGAAAACAAAAAGGTGTGGCAAAACAAGGAAGCATGTCTGTTATAAAGGTTTCTGTAAAGGATAAAAAACACAAAATGAGAATCTATAACACGGCAAATGCAACATTTTTAGTTCAAGTTATTTAAGTTAAGTTTATTTATTAATGTGACACTGGGAGTGTTTATATAAATAGATCAAATGGATAGTGAGAGGGATCAGATTTGCTCTAGTGCTGAGAGAAACGGGTACTCTGACTAAATGAGGCAGACAGGCGAGAAAATAGATCCTGAAGGTGAAGTTGGTTTATGTTGTTCAGACACATCTTATGAGATTTCCCAGGCCATTGTATGACTAGTGCTGTGTCAATACTGTGACACAATACCTGTTATAAGTTTACACATAATGACTAAGACAGTATCAGACAACAGAAAACCCATCCACAGAAAATGTGTTTCAGATAGGGCTGAAATCTTTGATTCATCTTCATTTAATTTAATTTAATTTATTTAACAAGATAATTAAGAGAAAATTTATCTGTACGAAACAGTAACACTTTAAATTTTTTTTAACACTTTTTAAATTGTAGTTGTAATTTTAAATGTTCTTTGACAAATTAGTGACATTTTATAGATGCCAAGATTGTTTGAAAAATGATCAATGCATGCTAGTTACAAAAACAAATGCAGGTTGCTTTTATGGCTACAGCACATAAAATAAAAAGTGCTAAATCAGTTGTACAGTTGTTGTTCAAAGATGGCAGATAGTAGGCTGCTGTGAGACTGAATTAAATAGAAAGACGTTCCTTGTATTTCTCCTCTATCAGAATGGTACTGATTCATTCACCCAGTCATTAGCATGCACACCACACTGGCAGCCTGCAACCACAGATAGTACAGCCCTTTAGTTACTGCAGTGTAGAAGATGGCTTCAAACCATAGAAAGTGAACACTACTGTAACGCTGCTGCTGTCATCTTTCTGTCAAATCTTCAAACCTTTCTGTGTCACTTCATTCTTTTAAAAAAAATGTTTTTAAACGTTTCTGCTTCCCTGGAACAGTTTCTGGATGGGCCTTTCAAGGTGACAGAGCCAGTATACTAGTGGGTGTCAGCGGCCCTGCTTCATTCCATTGGAAAAGACCGGAATTTCAATTAGGGCTTGCCCCCTTCTGAGGACATGAATAATGCTCTGTGTTCACAGACACTATCGCAGCTGGAATGACAAAGCCAATGAGTGGAAAGCAGGGCGATGGGTGCAAGACCTGCTGAGTTTGAACTAACTAACCTCAAGACTCCTTCTCAATGTGCTGCTGGGTGAAAAGTGACGGTTCACCGGTTATGAACTGCATCGGATTTGAATTCCTCAGTTGTGTATAAGCGTCATGTGCACTGAACAGGCCGCTGCATTGTGACTGCAAAAGTTCATCCTGTGGCGAGCTATACATCCTCCTATGCTCTCCATAGGAGGATGTTGCAGAAAGGAAGGGAATTCTGGGTGAATATGTATCAAACTTCTCGACAGGGCAGTTTTCAAACAATTTCATGCCCAAATACTCCCCTGAGGTGTCTGTGCTTTTCACTCAGCTAAAATATTTTATGTCTTTATTTGGCTTCAATTCTGTATTGTGTCACCAATGTTGTTAAACAGTATCTTTATATGCATACTAGTCCCTGTTATGTATTATTCTGCTTTGAACACATTCAGGAACACAATCAAGTATCCATCTATCTATCATCCTAACCGCTTGTCCTGTGAGTAACAGGGGGGCTAGAGCCAAACCTGGCTGTCACGGGGTGAGAGCCAGGATACACCCTGGACAGGTCTAACCTAATTATTCACATATCTATATGATTATGATATGATTTTTAATTTAATATCAGGTTACTGTTCAGCTGTGTCTCTGAGACTGAGACTACATCACAGACATCCTCAGTCAATTTTGTGCACTTATGGCTGTCCTGACCACATTTATAATACAATATATTCAGATGTTTTTTTCCCCAATCATACAATTTTCAGGACACTCTTTAGGCCTACAGAGAGGATGTCATTGAGGATCTTTTGTAGCAGAAAGGTCTGGACAGGATTTAGAAACTCACTAACCTCAACATAAACAAAATGCCAAACTAGAAGACTGCACTTTTCCACTGCTGCAGACTGAAACTGAAAAGGTTGTTTAATCACTACAAGACATGCAAGAATAGTCTTAGTTAACTCAATGTTTAAATGGATCTGAGACAGAAACAACTCCTGGACACTCCTGAGTGTGATTGCTGTGTTTAAAACTGCACAAATGAACTGTACTGAGGTAGATTCAACCGAACTAAAGAAGGTAGGTGTGAAAAAAACCTCAAGAAATGCTCTGAAACAAAACTAATAACACTCAAACTTTAAAATATGACCTGAAGTTATAGTATTTATGAAACCACCTATATTTACTTTTAGCATGGAGGACTTTGCTCAGGAAAGTGTGATGTTACTGTTTCATGACACTCTAACCCTTAAAGGAAAGCTTTTTTGTGTATAGGCAAAATTCTAGGTATTGTAATAAAAAACTATTATTTAAACATTTAGTAAAAGGCTTCATACCAATTTTACTTCAGTATTAGGCTAGATGTTTATTACAAAACACCTTTTAATAAAAACTACTTCAAAGTATCCTCTTCACCCCTATCCAATCACATGTTTTTCAAAATCCAGACAATAGAGCTGTGTATCCGGGGACATGGCATGGCAAATAAAACTTTCTCTTTGGACCTTTGAGTTGTGTGTGGATATGGGCTATTTGGCCACTAAATGAAGGACGACATAATTTCCACCCATAAACATTTGGATGTTAATGCGTGTGACATCAATGATACAAATCTATTATCTGTGACCTTGTATTCATGGTAAAAGTTTCCATTTATTATGGCCAAAATTATAGGTTGTGAGCTACAAATCACTGTTGCAAAGCTGTGTCTTCTCTGTTAACCACTACCAGTTACTAGCAGCTTTCCACAATGAGTGAATTTTTTAAGTTAAACGTATTAAATATGCTCTTTCTTTACATCCTAAAAGTAAGACCAAAACTTGTTGAGGAGGAATTGCCTACACGTAGATGCTTGATAAATATGGGCCCTGAGCTCCTTACTCATGGTGACCCTAATCCTCCACAACTCACTAGATCAGCAATCCCATAATGCTGTACTGAAACCTGTGTCACAGAAACATAGTAACAATAAGTAATAGCTGATATCACGCACAAGAAACTCACTAATCTAGGGTGACAAAACAAGACGGATACAATCATATAAAAATATAACTGATTAAAAATAACCACATTTAAGTGCATTTATGGTACAGGGTATGGCATGGGAGCTACATCATCAATGATTAAGCTAATGATAATAATCATGAGGATAATCCTCAAAGAAGCTTTTGTTGGGTTTGCTGAGTGTGACAAAATATATCTGCTACACCACAATAGCTTGCTTGCCTTCTGTCAAGTACACAGCTCAGTCAAGAAGACCCATTGTTTCCAAACTGAAAGTGATTGGATGATCACTAAAGGCACTCTCTGAAGCCACTTCCTGTAACCACAGGCTAATGTCATGACCTTTACTGGTCACATGAGGTCCATATGGCTCCTTGCCACTAGTCCACTGCCTAATCCTGGCCACCCGATCTGTTAAGTACAGCCTAACGATAAAGAGACTGTGAGATTTCTCTATACTGGAAGATAACAGATGTTTGTTTGCTCATTTGTAGTATGGTATAATTATAATTTATTGTTATTAGCACTCAAAATGGCTAGACCTACTGACTTTCTTGAAGGTGTTACAAGTAAAAGCAGCTCATTGCAATTGCATTTCCCTGATTAGGACCCAGTGAACACTGGTCTCTGCCTGGAGTTAAAGCAGACTGAAGACATTTTTGTAAGTTAACTCAGTTAAGAGTTAGTTAGAGTTAACTTTGGATTTTACACTTGCGCACTAGTGTTTTCCTACAGATCTAGCCTATATGCTTCCGCTTGGCCCATGTACACTGCACTGGGACGATCTCTGAAAAACACAGTGGAACACGTGGAACATGGTGCAAAATCCTGCACACTCCAATTATGTCATCATAACTAGCAGCAGCCCCACTTTGCAGCACTGCACTGAGCCACAGTGCCCTCTACAATGTCGGAGTGTAACAACGCAAATGAGAGCATGCAAGTACAGGCTGATTGTTGCACATGCTGCACACTCACCTGCAGAGGAGCTTACAAGCGGCTCTATGTAGGATACATGTATATCCATGTGTTTAATTTGCAGTTAAATGGGAAAGTTGTAGAGAATAGGATACATATATCTTAAGGTATACCCTTCACATTTCAGTGGAACATTATCATCAAATAAGACGGCGAAAAGCCAATGGCCTGATGGAGCATGAAGCTGACGTGGTGGTCCAGCGATGGTTGATCATTGTGATTCAGGGTAACAAATTGCAGCTTATTTACAATTATTCTGGCAAAAATGTTTCAAAGAAGCCTATTTAGAGTTATTTCAGAGTTTTTTCCTCCTTGTTTTGGGTATTAGCACAGAAATACCCCAAGGCACTCCCTTCTTCCACTGACACTAGGCACTATTGACTAAGAATAAGGTCATACTCACTGATTTGTTCCTTATCTAGAGATGCAAAAATGCTGACTAGCCCCAACTGGCCATGGGTACTTTCCTCTGATCTTAAGTATGTGTGCTGAAATTCTTAACAATCAAACTATAAGTGAAACACCACCAATAGAGTATATTCTTTGATGTTTGTGTGAGTGACTGTATGTTGGAACCACTCCACCAACACACCCCCTTCCAGAGGATCAGGCACAAAAGCAAGCTATTGGCTAAATCAGAAATGGGAATAGAGTGATTGATGAACATTCAACATTCATCACAAATATAAGACTGATTCCAAGCAGATTCAACGAAAGAAAGGAAACTCCATACACTTCTCTTTAAACTAATCTAAATACAGTGCAAAGGTTGATCAAGTTAATATGGCTAGTCATTCAAGTTCACTCAGGAAACTGTGATATGGAATAAGTTGCGGTTATATCATGTAATGTCTCTGACAAGAGACTTTGTCATTCAGATGACCTGACCATTAGGTCAAAAAATAGCAGATGGAGCATATATATTTAACCTAATGTGTGGGGGAAGTCTGTTGAGCAACTGAAAAAATGCAAACTCTGCACAAAAGGGAACTTTAACTCTGCTCAGAGGGAAAAACTCTCAGCCTGCACCTTAACCCATTTATCAGGAGACAACTAGAACAGACTAGGGGAAGGATGACAACAGTTTAACCTGTGTACCATGGAATATGGTACACATTCTTTCACTGTAAAGCTCTTGACACAGTCCGCACCCTACCTCTTTGCATATTTCATCAGACCATTTATAAACAATCTCAATAAAGAAAAAGTGGCCGCAGTAGGGTCTGTCTGATGGCCGCGTGGTGTGAGGTGGACCTTGCTGCTCTACTCAGGGAGGCTTAGCCATATGCTGAGAAATGAAAAGCTTCTCTCCTTAGAGTCCAGATCTGGCACACAAAAGGTTAAGCTAGACTGAGCAGTATCCATAAATGTCATACATACGATCCATGAGAAAGACGAGAGAGAAGGCAGTCAAACAAAGCACACTCCCTGTCAGAGTGAACCAACAAAGAGGAATCTAACATTGACACAAGGGAAACCAATTACACAGACAAATACACACTGAGCTTCAATTTTTGTTTAATAAAGTGTTTAAATTTTTAACCTTTCCGTCTCATCTGTGTGCAGATAGATTCATGTCTGTGCTAACAGGAGGGCACCTCAGAGCGAAAGCACCTCATTACATGCAAAATAGGAACATTGAAGAGGACAAGACTGGCCTGGCCTGAAAAACCTGACAAAACACAGCAGCAGGAAGTGATCACCGAACATCCTGTCTGAATCGAGGAGGCTTATTCCACTCCTTAAAGGACAGAGGCATGCACATAGATAGCTGTGGGAGACGTGAGCATACATAATAAAGTTTCCATATTCTCATGGAAGGCAGATCAGGTGAGAGGAAATTTTTAAAAAGTGCTGTCACATGATCAAGTGTTTGGTTTTTGACAGTATATACTGTCAAGTTAGATTGGGTTTGTTCTGAAGCATCACACAAGCAGAGTGTAATGGTCAAACTAAATACATATCATACTTGCAATAAATGGAATGAATCCTTGAAGCCAGTGCACTTACTTAACTAAGGTAATAACCGGTAAGGTCAGTCAAATGATAACTAACACATTTCAAAACCCTTATGGAAAAGTCCAACAACGTGTTATCGCTTTATGGGCTACTGAGTGTACATCAATGGGCATAAATGTCAATTTTATTATTCAAAATTAAATACACAACAAAGTGCAAAACGACATAACTAAATAGTGCCTGTAGCTATAGGTCCTGCCCTTCTCTTTCCAGTAATATGTAGTCTTCTGTTTGCATGTATGTACTTGATAACTACCCATACAAGTCCAGTGCATGTACAAAAGGAGTGACAGCAAACATTAGCCACACAATCATGTGTCTGGGTGTGTTAGCAGCAATATTGTGCATTGTCACAAGTGACAATGTTTTTAATTTCCCTAGAGAACCTACAGTACTCCAGCTAACACTCATAGACATAGATTGGACATAAATGGGACACATTTACCATTAAACCACTCATTCTTCTTCCCTATTATATCTGTCTCCTTCCTTGTGTGCATCTTCTCTACCAGTCATCAGTCCTTTCCATAATAGGCAGCTGGAGTTATTAACAAAATCTTATCCAGGCCTCTTGAATGAATAATATATGCAGTGTGCATTTTAGCCAAGACTCAATCACAAACCACAGTACTAGGTCATCTTGGAAAACAAGATCATTTCAGCACAGGATGTGGTTTTATTATTGGTATTTTGTGGTGCAAAGTAACAGGTGAGGTTTCACAAATGAATTTTAATTAGGCACTGATACTTTTAACTATCAAATGAACTAGATGATTACTCAATGCCATCTAACAAAGTGTGTTTGCTTTTGCGTGATCTGTTGCATTTATTTATGCAGCTATGATCTGGCATCAGCACAAAGATGACTGTGTGCCCCAACCATTGTACTGTGAAGAAAAA